>OU015745.1:58627263-58657181 GCA_907169655.1 Acomys percivali | reverse complement strand
AAAAAGGACAGAATGCAGGACACATAAGTCATGAAAAAAGACATAAAGCTAAATTTTTAAAGTTTCAACTCCATTAAAGTTTTTCTGGTTTCATAATAGATAGGTGAATTCAACTTTGTGGATATTGAAGTAGCAAAAACAATTTGTGTGTCCGAAGGGTTAAACAAATACTTCTCTTTAAAGCAATACTTGTGAAAGTGGAGCTTTTGTTTTAATTTCATTGACCATTAGTGCAACAGGAATCAGACATGAGTAATCATTGAAAGCATTTATCCCTCTAACCTACTCAGAAAGAGAACATTTTTGTTTTTTTTAAGTTTTGTTGTTGTTATTGTTCTAGGAGAAGAAGCTTTGTAGCCTGAAATTGTCCCCTTTTTTCTGTTTAAAACTATATCAAATAATTCCATTATAGTGTTATTTAACATGTGGTCTGTACTGCTATACATAAAATATAGTTTCAAAAATATAAACATTAAGCTGTGTGTTGTGGTGCACAGCAATTGAGGAGCAGAGGCAGGTGGACCTCTATGAGTTTTAAGCCAGCTTGGTCTACCTAGGGAATTCCAGTCCAGATAATTTATTAATATATATTAATATTTATCATATTAATATATTATATACAAGAGTATAATATATAGTTATATATGATAATTAATCATATTAATATATCTCTGAGCACAATGCTTAGTACATAGTAATCATCTATTTAATTTTTAACTTAGTTGACTTATTGTTGCTGCTGCTGATGTTGAATTCCTTGAAAAACCAACAATACAGGGATTTACACAAATGATACTTAAGCCAAACATGGTAATTCATTCTTATAATTACAGCACTTCAAGGTGCTAAGGCAGGAAGATCACATATTTGAATCTAACCTGGGCTACATGGCAAAACTCTGTCACTGTGCAGCTTGGTCAAGATTTTGTCTAGCATCTGTGAGCCATAAATGTAATGCCCAACACTGTAAATGAATAAAATACACCAAAGCTATTCACTGAAGCACAATACTTTATTGCTTTGTCTCTGTCATCTTGGTATCTTTCATAAAGTCTGTTTATCGGTAGATAGCAGGTAGACTCTCTTGAAACTCTCACAACTACCTCTACTGTATTTCTTATATTCACTTTCATTTTTCTACAATATTCTAAAAAAACTCAATTTGTCCTCTGCTTAATTAATTGAATTTTTTCTTTGTCCAATATGTTATCCATCATTTGTTTAATTTAGCAATCATATTGATCTCCATGGTTGGCTAGGTATAGACACTGGAATTTATTTAATGTCAATTTCCTTTTGTTAAAGAAAATCTGATGGTTAGCTGCATGTTTTTCACACATGAATTAGCTCTTTCAGCAATTTTCTTTTTTTTCTTTCATTTGTCTAGCTCAGGGAATTCATATTCATATCACCAAGTGTATTTATAAAATGTTCAGTTGCATCCTTTACATAAACTCTCCTAGAAAATACTCATGATCCTATAGCAAGCACTATGCTGGACACAAACAATGGCCAAGATCCCATCTGTGAAGGTTTGACTAGGAATATACAACAGAGGCTCATAGATGTGAATGTTTGCTTCCCAGTGGGTGGATTTTTTCAGAAGGGTTAGGAGGTGTGGCCTTGTTGGAGAAGGCCCCTGGAGATGGACTTTGAGGTTTCAAACACCCAGTCTCTCTCTCTCTCTCTCTCTCTCTCTCTCTCTCTCTCTCTCTCTCTTTCTTCCTGCTGCCAAAGCTCTTAGCCACTGCTCCAGCACCATGTCTGCCTGCCTGTCTGCTACCATACTCCCATGTTGATCATGGACTACCTTCCAAAACCTTAAGCAAGCCCCCAATTGAATGTTTTGTTGTAAGTTGCCTTAGTTACAGTGTTTCATCACAGCAATAGAATAGTAGTTAAAGCACCCCCTTCATCCTCAAAACTCATAAAATCTACAGAGCAGAACAATCTAAACAAACTGTAGGGTCTACATGAGATACACCGAGAATAAGTCCACAGTTCCCAAGAGTACAAAGTGAGCATGCTCCTTGCTACAGGGTCATGAAATATGTCAAACAGACAAGTGACCAGCTGACTCATAGCACATGGGAGGAAGGGTGACAAGAAGTGCAGGTGGACGTGACTAAATTCATGTAAGAATTTAGAAGAATGATGCTAGGAGATGTTTAGGAATCTAAAAGTAATAATAGGTAAAGATTACTAAGCACTGTGGTAGTTAATCTTTCTTGTCACCTGACTAGATTAAGAAATACCAGACCATCAGTGAGACATACCTACCTTCTCCAGAAATTGATGACAAGATGGAGCAATCTTCCCGAATGTGACACACACCATCTTGGGGGCCATGGTCCTGAACTGAGTAAAACCAGGGAAGGGAGAAAGGCAGTTGAGTAACAATACTTCCCCTTTGTCTGCTCTCTGGTCTTCCCAGACGAGCAAGCAGCCTCATGTTCCCACTGAGATGAAACCAGCCACCTCCAACATCATGCTTTCTGCGCCATGATCGAATGTTCCCTCAAGCCATGGGCCAAACCATTCTTCCTTTAAGCTGATTTTTGTCATGTTATGGGTGAGGAGCCATATTCAAACCCCCATCTTAGAGGCCCACAGCTTCCGTGAGTGTTGCTTACCCATATAAGCACCCATAGAGACGCAGACACTCTGCCCAGATGTGTACCTGCACAACTCGTTCTTGTTTTGTTCTACTGCTGTGATAAAAACAAAAACCCCACACTACTATACCAACAGCAATTTGAGAAGGAAAGGGCTTGTTTAGCCATCATGAGAGAAGTTGAGGCAGGAACTAAAGCAGAAGTCCCAGAGGAATGCAATTTTCTGGTTTATTGGCTTATAAGCTCATAGTCAGCTGCTTTTCTTATACGGCCCAGAAAAACCTGCCTAGGGAATAGAACTGCCCACAGTGGGCGATGTCTCCCACATCAATCATCGATCAATTATAATATCTCACAGACATGCCCACAGGCCAATATAATCAAGGCAATTATTCAGTGTGAAGATCCCTCTTCCTAGGTAACTCTAGACTGTGTCAAGTTGACAAACTGAGAACAAAAATAAACCCAATATATATGTGCATACAATAGCAATTGATTTTTAAAAGCCATGAATTTCAAGGAGAATGGGTTAGGAGTATATAGGAGGCTTTGAAGGGAAGAAAGAGAAGGAAGAAATGTAATTAAAATAATGCATTATACATACATACATACATACATACATACATACATACATACACACACTATATATGTACATATATACATATATATGTGTATATATATATTATATATATATATTGATAAAGCAAAACACAAGAAACCTCTTTACGTGACCTCAGCAACTCAGTAGTATAGATTCCCAGTTACAAAACTAGGTTTATGAAGCAAGTAAGTCCATCTGGGAGCTCATTCCTTAGCTACTGTCCCATCTTGAATCTTTAAGAAACTCAGGACAGTCACACAGAGTGGGCGAGTAGGTGAGACAGGATGGGAACAAATAAAGAAGTTCCACGCTGGAGATCACTAAGATTATTGCAGGCTTTGCCTTGCAGAGTGTTTAGAAAACCCCACCACGCATGAGGGGAAACAGCCTTCGTCACGGAGAAATGGAAGCATAACTACTGAGGACAAAAGCCACAACAAAGGGAAACCTACTGCCCATTTCTGGGGGTGGGGGGAGTGAAAAGCCATAAAACCTCAAACTCCTATCTTAGAGACCCACAGCCTTGCTGAGTGCCTACGTAGTGGACATGAGTGAAGCTCATGAGTGAGGCCTGAGGTGGGAAGTCACTAATGGATCTGTAACCTTAGGGACAGTCAAGTCAACTTGAGGGAACTCATTAAGCCCCAGCAAAAGGACTGGGAATCAGTGGCCATCCAGGTAGGAGGGAACCTGAGATGTGTGTCCCGGGGGAACGGAAACCAAGCATAGCAGTCAAGCTGGCCGGATGACCTTTCCCAGGACACAGCATCAGAAGCAGCAGGTGCTAAGACATGACTAGTTTGAGGCATCCTGGCTGAGGTTTGTATCATGTGAGCTTTGGAAAGAGAGAGAGAGAGAGGGGTGAGGACATTGGGGGTGTCTGCAAAGTAGTGATCAGGACACGAACAGAAGTTGCAGGTGGAGGGTCACTTACCGAAAGTGCTAAGGACCAGAGACAGCACACACAGATTTCAGAATTGTTTCCAAATTTTGGAATATTTGCATTTACATTATGAGAAAGGTTGGAGATAGAAAATCCTGGGCTGGAGAGCCTATGTCATGTGTAATTTCAATGCATGTAGCCTAAGGGTAATTTTATGCTATAGTTTTGATCATGTTGTACATGAGACAAAGTGTCATGGTAAGGAATTCTCCACTTCTGGTATAAGAAAGTCTCAGATCTGGATGACGTCAGTTTTGGGGATTGGGTATGCTCTCCCTGAAGAACCTGAGGAGGTGAAAGGGGAGGAAGCGAGCAGCCGGTTCAGGGACATGGATCCGCGGAGCCAGGCTGTGATAGCGTTCTTGGACAAATGAGTGGAGAGGGGACATGAACTTCGTGGAGTGCGTTAGTTTCACTTTCTGTTGCTGTGATAAATCACTCTGACAAAAGCAGCTCAAGGGTTTTATTTGGTTCACAGTTCCAGGTTATAGTCCCATCTCTGTGGCAAAGTCAAGTTGGCAGCCAGCCCCACCACATCCACGGTCAAGAGCAGAGAGTAATGAAATGCTTGCTGGTGCTCAGCTTGCTTTCTTTTCTCCTGTACAAGCCAATATCCCCTCCCTCAAGGAATTCTGTCAACCTGCTAGCTGTCTTCCCACTAATAAAATAAATCCCCACAGACATGCACATATTCTTCTAGATAGTCCTTCGTTGAGGTTCCAGATGATTCTCGATTATGTGAAGTTGACAACTTAGACCATCATCCCAAAGGTGTAGCAGTTTGCCTTTTGTGATAATGAAATTTCTGTGCTGGGTGCTTATATAGGAAAGAGGGGCACATTTTTAGACAGTGTGGACACCAGCTCTAGTGACATCCCCCTGGGACATGTCACTGCATGGAGACAGCAACACTGGCAGCCACTGAGAGATGAGCACAGCAATGAAGGATGCATGTGTGAAAGAATTAACATCAAAGCTGAGCAGTGGTGGCTCACGCCATTAATCCCAGCACTTGGGAGGCAGAAGCAAGAGGATCTCTGAGTTTGAAGCTAGTTCTTGTCTACAGAGTGAATTCCACGACATCCAAGGCTACACAGAGAAACCCTGTATCAAAAAAAAAAAAAGAACTAAAACATTCAAACAAAGAATTAACATCACCAGACAGGAAGCTGGAGAGTGACCCAGAGTCAGCTTTGCTCTTACAGCAACCTGTTCTCACAGAAACAAACTCAAAGCCCTTCAGCAACTACTCATGCCTTCTGGGGGCAGCACCCTAGTGATCTAAGAACCTCCCACAAAGCTCCACCTCTTAAAGGCCTACCTCCTTCCAATGCCAATACACCAGAGATTCTAGCACGCAACTCCTCATGAATGTATGCTTAAACTATATCCAGATCATAGCAAACGGGATGTTTGAAATCTGCATCTGGAAAGTGGTACACAACCTGAAATTGTGGTCAGGGAACAGATGGATGGGCAAGAGTAGAAAGGAAGGCCGCTGGAGGGGAGAGGTCTGAGCACCAAGATACCAATGCACTGAGCAGGTGTCCTTGGAGAGAATAAAGTCACCGGGGTGAGGCTGGGATGGAGACAAAGGAAATGAATGCGAGTTAAGGTCCTTGGGAACTAGGGGAGAGAGACCGAATATCAGAGGGTGACAGCAGCAATGGAAAGACATGATATAACATACCATGTGCTCTTCAGAGGGGTGGTGTGAATACAACAGATGGGAGACACAATCTAGAAGGGACACTAAAGAACCTTTGCCCATCTGCTGCCTCTGAGGAAATAGAATGGCCAGGGTTCTCTGCTAAGGAAAGAAACAAAGCCTTTCTAAAGCTGCAGCATAGATAGAAGTGTCCTTGCAACCAAAGTGTCACAGCAGTTTGAGAAAAGAGCAGAAGAGACTGGGCAGCTGATGGGAGGGAGTGAGGTGACAGGGATCAAGTCCTCAGACAGCCTGTGTGTGACAGTGAACTAGCGTGATGCAATGGGTTTGGGACTGGAGCCTTTCAGCCCAGATCACTCAGGCTGGCTCCGTAGATTCCAAGGATTAGCCAATGTCCCTAGAGGGTTACGTACATCTTCCTTGAGGGACAACTAACCCATCAGGCTTCCTCAAAAATATTTTTGGAAGAGCTGATGATGTTTGGCAAAGTAAACAAGATAATTTTACTTAATAATTGAAAATTGCGGTGGAGAGATAGCTCAGCCCATGAAGTGTTTTGATTTACAAGTGTAAGGACCTTAGTTCGATGTCTAGAACATACTAAAAATCTGGGCATGGTGGTTCATTGACTATAATCCCAGCAATGGGGAAGCAGGAAGGCTGACAGATCTCTGGGTCTCGCTGGTAGCCAAGTAAAAGTGAGCAAAATGGTCTCAAAAACAAAAGGTCTCCCATCCAAGTCCTAACCAGGCCTGACCCTGCTTAGCTTCTGAGATCAGTCAAGATCGGGAGGGCATGTTCAGGGTGGTATGTAGACTAACATAACTGTCATCAGAGAGACTTCACTGGCAACTGATGGAAACAGATGAAGAGACCCACAGGCAAGCATTAAGCAGGGTTCAGGGAATCCTGTGGAAGAGTGGGAGGAAGGATTGAAGGAGCCAGAGGAGTCAAGGACACCACAAGAAAACCTACAGAATCAACTAACCTGGCCTATAGGCTCCTAGAGACTGAACTGCCAACCAGAGAGCACGCATGGGACAGACCTAGGCCCTCTGCCGGGTGTGCAGCTGGGTCTTCTTGTGGGACTCCTGAAGCAGGAGGGCTGTCTGATTCCATTGCCTGCCTTTGGGTCCTTTCCCCTAACTGGCTGCCTTGTCCAGCCTCAACTGAGGAAGATGCACATAGTCTTACTGCAACTTGTTAGGCCAAGGTAGATGGACATCCATGGGAGACCTCCCCTTTTCTGAGGAGAACGGGAAGAGAGCTGGACTGGGGGGCAGAAACTGAAAGGACAGACTGGAAGGAGATGAGGGAGAGGAAGCTGCCATCAGGATGTAAAGTAAATAAATAATTTAAAAAACAAACAAAGCCCAGGGGTTCTGCACAAACTATGGCACCAGCCAAGGACAATGTCCACAGTAAACATTGAACCCCTACCTAGATCTAGCCAAGGGACAGGACATTCTCTACAGATGAGTGAGGAGTGGGGACTGACTTTCACATGAACTCTGATGCCCCATATTTGACCACGTCCCCTTGATGAGGAGGCCTGGTGGCACTCAGAGGAAGGATAGCAGGCTACCAAGAAGAGACTTGATACCCTATGTGCATATACAGGGGGAGGAGGTCCCCCTCAGTCACAGACATAGGGGAAGGGAATAGGGTGAAACTGAGAGGGAGGAAGGAATGGGAGGATAGAAGGGATGGGATAACAATTGAGATGTAATATGAATGAATTAATAAATAAATAAATTTACAAACAAACAAAGAGCAACAACAACAAAAACACAAAGTAGAAACAAAACTGGAAAACAAAACTCAAGATCCTCTCATTTCTGCAGGCTCATGAACACCCACGAACATGAACACACACACACACAGAGAGAGAGAGAGAGAGAGAGAGAGAGAGAGAGAGAGAGGAAATGAAAGCTGTGTGTGGTTTTTATTACCATGTCCGTAATGTCAGTGCCCAAGAAGCTAAAGCATGGTTGCTGTAAGATTAAGGTCAGCTTGCATTACTGTAAGCGATCCTGCCTCAATTAATCCAGTAAATAAATCAATAGATAAGTAGATAGAAGGATAGATAGATAGACAGACAGACAGACAGACAGACAGACAGATGATAGATGGAAAAATTGGAAAGAAGCTCAAGGTATCATGATGTAGTCTGGCTTGGTTGCTCACTAAGTTCCATTAAATGCTAAACTGCTACTAAATTCATATCGCACGTGGAAATGCTTGTGATGTTTAGGGGTAAAGATGGGTGGGAACAGATACAGAATGGCAATGGTGATGTCATGGTACTAAGAGCGAGTTGAGCCTAGAACTCTCTCTTCTCCTTGAAAATGGAATGTGTTTAACAACCATCTTTTCTATGGTGATGCACCTGTCCTTTCTCTCTGCCTGCATTCCCCCTGCATCTGAGGTTTTCAAAGTGTGTATCATCTTTGAACAGACTGGGCAGGCAGCATGCCTGTCCTGTGCCAGCTCCAGCTCTGCGAGCCAACTGTTTGCACCCCTCCCAGCCCCTCGCTCACTTGTACTGTAGTTTGAAGCTGAAACTGGCTGAAGTATTTACACCACAGAGTGCTATAAATTAGGGGCTTTTCTTTTTGGGAGCCAAGTATCCCCAGCATACAACTAAAGGCGTGCGCCACCACCGCCCAGCCATTTTCAATACCCATTCTGCCTCTCACACAGCATGTACTTATGTTTTTAAATAAGAGAAGGTGGTTTAGATCAAGTCTCCAAATACGAACTTCATAGGACAGAAACAGTTTCATTACTTACATTAAGAAAAAAAAAAAAGGTTGCTGGGTGGTGGTGCACACCTTTAGTCCCAGCACTCAGAAGACAGAGGCAGAGGCAGGTGAAACTCTATGAGTTCAAGGCCAGCCTGGTCTACTGAGCAAGATCCAGGACAGCCATGGTTACACAGAGAAACCCTGTCTCAAAAAAAGAAAAAAAAAAAAGGTCACTGAAATAATGTTGCTAAAACCCCAGAGTGAAAAAAAGAGAAGTTGCTGAGTTATTTCATTTGACTCCCTGACTGCAAATGAAAGGAGATTAACACTGTGCAACTTCTCAGAACAAAAAGCTCCCCAAACCACCCCCTCTTTGATTATTTATCCACAGCCATTGCACCCACATGCCCACAAAAATTAACTAGCTGTTTAATTGTGGTCAGAAAGCTTCTACTTCCATTCTGTACTTCTGAATGGAGGGCGGGAGATGGTAGAGCAACTGGGCTGTTCTTTCAGAGATGTGGTAAAAAGGAAACATTCAAGCTCTGAGGAAAATGGGCAGAGTATGTCCTTGTTGGAATACAAGAGTCTTGAACACACCATCTAACTAAGAGGATCGATGTCCTGGAAAATACAAGAGAAATGGAGGCTGGTTGCTGGAGCAAAGGCTTAGGGGAGGCAGAGTAGGAAGGGGTTGTGAACTCAAAGGTGGAGTTTGTTCCTGGAACCAGGAAGGGCCCCGTCTTTCCTAGAAAAGAAGGCGTAGTGTGCAGAGGGAATGAAGTTGAGACACTGGTGCTGGGGTGTCTTGATATTCTTGGTGAAATGAAAGGCAAAACTCTGTACAGAAAGACATCAGAAAGTTCTGGAATCTGCCTCCTAGGTAGTGAGAGGAAGCAAGGAGGCTGCAATTGTGCGTCTCGGTACGTGTGCTGTAACACAACACTATGCTCGCTGCACTGACAGTGCTCACATGTTACCTCCGTTGCCCAATGTCTCCATACAACAGGAAGTAAAGTGACTCCATCTCATTTCCAATGAAGAAGGCAGCCCAAGGATGTTGAGAAACTTACTCAGATTAACATTCCTAGTAACCAGGGAAGGCATGACTTGAGATTAGGACAGAAGTCCAGCCGTTTGTGAAATGGTCCTAAGCATCTTGCTGCCATCTTGCAGTGTGTATGTTTGTATAAAGCAATGTGCTCAGAACTGAGGATTATAAAATCAAAATGTCGGTCAACTCTGAAAAACATCGAATACGGTCTGTGTCCTGAAGTGGCAAATATTAAAAGTAAACAAGCATCCATCTCCTGAGGATGCAAGTTTGCCTTTGTCTTTACTAAATGGTAAAATTATATGGGTACAAAAAAATTGTTTTAAGATAAATGGCTTTATTATCGGTAACTTCATGATTTACATATTTATTTTATATACCTATACACTCAGAGTTTTGTAAATTTTTCTTAAGAAAAATGAAGTCACAAGTGAAAACAAAAGTTAAAAAATCTAGTTATATATCAGTTATATATCATCGATAGGGCTGTGCACAAAAGTCAACCCCAAATGGATCAAAGACCTCAGCATAACCCTGAAACACGAAGACTGCTAGAGATACGGGTGCAGAAAAGGACCTTTTCCATCAGACTCTATTCACTTAGGAATGGAGGACAGCAAGTGACAAATAGGATCTCATAAAACTAAAAAGGACCAATCAGCTGAGGGAGGAGGAAACCCATGCAGAGTGGGGGCATCTTTGCCAGTTACTCATCTGACAGAGGATGATGTACAGCATACAGGAAGAATTCAAAAACAATGAGTCAAGAAAACAAATGACCCAAGCAAAACCTGGCTACACATATGAACAGAGTTCTCACAGGAAGGGATGAAAATTGCTAAGAAGTATCTTTTAAAGTGTTCGGTGTCTTAACAAATAAGAAAATGTGAATGAAAACTACCTTGAGATTCATCTCACCCCAGTCAGAATGGCTGAGACCAAGAAAGCAACTGCAGGTGTTTTAACTTTATGCACATTAACTAAATTAACCAAAATCGATAACATCATTGATCATCAATATGTTTCTAGGAATCATTTTCGTGTGGTATTCCCTATACATAGTATGGTATTTTTTAATGGCCATGGAGACATGGTGTTGGGAGAAAACATGCTACTTGGAATCAGAAGGCTTGGTGTCCCCACGTGCCTTTGCCTCCAGCAGAAACCTCTGCCCCCTATGGCCTATGTCCTCATCTGTGGAAAGACAGTTGCTTCAAAGCAGCCATTTCTTTGCCCTCCCCACCTGGGGGACGGGGACAAAAGATAATCTTGTGTTTAAAATAGTAACAGATCACAGCAAACAAACAAAAAACTTCATTCATTAGCAAGCAAATTTTCAAAATAGTAAAAAAAAAAAAAAAGAAAGAAAAAGATCTGATTATCAATGTTTTATATTATGTTGTTTTTCACTTCTGAATGGAAAATAATTACATAGTACACATATATGACAATTTACACCCGGGGAAGATATTTCTTTACATAAATTCTTTGGGATTTTTTAATATCATGAAAATACTACCTCTGTTTCTAAACAGTTTTTTTTTTTTTTTTTTTTTTTTACATTTTGTTGGTTCTTTGTGAATTTCACATCATGCACCCACTCATCTCCCCCACCTCTTGTACCTGCCCTCCACCCTTGCAACCTCCCCCAAACAGAGAAAGAAAGTCTCATTGTGGAAGGTGCAGTGTGTCACGGCATGTCCCAGTGTACCCTTTTGTCCACACTTCTTTGCTTGCAAATGTCCATTGCAATGAATTGTTGGTCTGGTATGAGGCCTCTGGCTTCTGCTACTCAAACCTCACTGGGACTCCTCTCAGATATCCTGTTGTTGCCCTGTGTCATTGAGATCCTGTAGTTTGGGGTCTGAGGGTCAAGCCCTTCATGCACTCCAGAAGTTCATCGGTAGGGTAGACTTTGGGGTAAGCTAAGTCAAAGCCCTGGATCTGGGCCTGAGAGGAATATGAGCTGGTAAGTCCACTGGCTGTCCTGATTTCACACCCTTGGAGCCAGCTCACCAGCCACCCCTGCTACCAGGGCCAGCTTTACCCTGCTGCCCAGGCGAGATGCTGGACCTGCTCTCCTGAGTGTTGAAGCCAGTGAGGGGTATGGCCACTTCTCCCACCTTCATGACCCTGGATCCAGCCCTCCTGCCCGCCATAGGTGGCAAGGAAAGAGGGACAGAAGGAGGGCGTCTCTCCCTTGTCCACGTCTCTGCCCAGCAGATCAAGGCCTGCTTTCCCACACTCTCACCTTCTGGGCAGCTCATCTTCAACCCCCACATCCAGGGCCAACTCCACAGTGCTGCCCTGGTGAGGTGCGAGGCCTAATCTCCTGAGTACTGCAGCAGGTGAGGGGCAGGGACAGCTCTTCCTCTCTGATGACCTAGGAGCCACAAAGCAGCCATTTCTTTATTGTTTCTTTTTTTTTTTTTAAATACAAAACAAAGTAGCAAAGAATGACTTTGAACTCCTGATCCTCCTGCCTTACCACTGGTACTGTTATCACAAGTGTGTGTGTGCACCGTCATGTCCAGGTTATTCAGTGCTAGGGATCAAAACCTAGGCCAGCATTCCACCCACTGTGCTACATGCTCAGCCCAACAAGACCATTTCCAGTGTCCCAGGATTCTAAGGCAAAAATGCTCTGCCTTGGACTCAAGTAAATTCAGCAAGTAAAGGGAAAGTCATGGTATTTTATTTTTAATAATAAAATGTAAGTATTGCTTTTATATGTAAATTTCTCCCTTTTTTTCTTTTTTTTTTTTTATTAATTTATTCTTGTTACATCTCAATGGTTATCCCATCCCTTGTATCCTCCCATTCTTCTCTCTGAACCAATTGGTGTATACTACTGGCTACTCAAGTGTTACAAAAGAAATAGTGTCAGTAATAACCCTGTAGCCTATTTTAATTACCTCCTGATTACTTCCTGCCCAAACACCAGTCAGATGGAGGTAGACTCTGCAGATAATGTGAGTAGGCAATCCAGAACAACAGACTCTCACAGACTCTTGTTTCCAACACCCAACTCTGTCTGTCTGTCTGTCTGTCTGTCTGTCTGTCTGTCTGTCTGTCTATCTATCTATCTATCAATGTATCTATCATCTACTTGTCTATATATCACCTATGTATGTGTACATCTATCTATTTATCATCTATCGTTCTATCTTTTCCTCTTTCTCCCACTCCTCCCTCTCTGTGCTTCAATATCTCTAAGGAGCACAGTCTTAAATTGCTCTGGGTTTTCACGAAGATTTACAGACGATCAGATGTTTCCCAATTCAAGTTTGCTGCCAGCGAAAGTTTAGTACAGAGAGCAAAGCTCGCAGCTGTTGCAGGCAACCCTCCTAGTCCATTCCATCACCAGGCTTTTGGTTCCTGTGAGGAATGTACAGATGAGAAATGGAAATTGCTAGTGGTCAGGGACATTCTTTTTCCTGCTGGGTAGAAAGTCTGTGAGGAGGATCAGCTATCGAGGAAGAAGTCCCATTTGACATCCTTGGGCTGTTTTAAATTGTAAAATGAGAAGACATCGCTCCTCCCACTCTGTCCTCTCCTTTGTGCTCACTCTCAAATACTCAGCCTGTGTCGCCTGCATCTGGGGGATGATGTATAGCCCCAGAGAACAATAGAAATGAATTTAATTTGCCATACTTCAAATAACTTTGCTGGTAGGTGACAAAGAGCAGCAAATGTTCCCGGCCATGAGTTTTCTTGTTTTGATAGCTTAAATACCATCTCTCTCATCCCTGCTACTCCAAATGGCTTTCATGCTCCTCTCTTCCAGATCTATTTGATTTCTGACAAATACTCTGAAGGAAGCATCTAGAAAAATATTAGTTACTATGACACAGTAGGTTCAGGCAAACACTCTGCAATCAGAGTTCTCATCTGTGAGGTAAATCTCATGACCCAGGGAGCAGAGGACCCTGTATGTCACCTCAGGCCATGACTCTTGTCTTCTAGGTTATGCAATTCTCCGTGGATCTCTCCTCATCCACTCCCAGAAGCTATGACAAAGAAATCATTGTAATCTCAGTGGGTCTCCGGGTCTCTTGTAACTAGAAGCCATCATTATTATTGAGCATGGGACATGCTAAGACAAACAAAAAGAGCTGGGTCTAATCTCTGCAGTATGAAAGCTGAAGAATATTTGAATATCCTGTGACTCTATTCCTTACATGTGAAATAAAGAGAGTGAGAGCCAGGGAAATTGAGCCATTTTTCAAAATTACTATGAGTTATGGTAGAGTGAGGAGAGGAAGTTTAATGGTGTGTGTGTGTGTGTGTGTGTGTGTGTTTAAACAAAGTATGTAAGAAATGGAAGCTAAAATACCAATACCTCAATGTGTGGAATAAAACAATTTATGCCAAGGAACAACCAGAAGGAAGGAGGAAAGATATGAACAAGACCCTATAATGAAGGGTAAAGTGTGAATGGAAACTGAACCAACAGTGCATTTCCAATGGATAGAGGGACAGTGACAGCTTTTTTTCAGACAGAGCAAGCAATGCAGGAAGCTTCACTAGGTGGCCTTGTTTCCACGGGATGACCGAGGACAGCTCCGTCAGGAGCATTCTGCTGAGGATAAGAACAAACTATTTGTCACACTTGAAACTAGGATGATGCCCTCTGTTCTTTCAGAAGGATGCCTTTGGGATCAAGGAGGACACATTCTTGAAGAGACTGCTCACTGCCTTTCCTTGGAAAATGTTTTTCTTTTTATACTTCTCAAAAATCATTAATAATGTAATGACCTAGAGGGTAGAAACAGCGTTTGTTCCTTCATTAGTATCTGTGGAAAATCAAGTGCTTTACATATGTTAATATTCTAACCTTTACAAAACCATGATGATGTAGGTGCACTGGTTAAACCCATTTCCCACACAATAGATCTGAGACAAAAAAAATAATAATTTTAAGTAACTTGTACAAACTCACAGACCTGCTGAGTGCTAGAAGGCAGACCTGGAGTTTACTGTGTAAAGCCATGGCAGCTTTGGAACCAAAGTCTAGGTTCAAATCTCTGCTAAGATGCATCTGTGCTTTTTGCCCAGCAGTGTGTACATATGGCTGTGACTTCATATGACTTTCCCAGGGTTTGAAAAGTAGGTAATTCTGTGTTTTCACTTCCAGAGAATTCCCACCAGATTTTGTAAATACTGTCTCATAAAGCACATGGTGTTGTCCCTGGTTTTAAGGTGTGATGTTTCCTTCTAGTCACAGAGTGGCAGAGAGATGGGAAAGACACCAGACAGAAGGAACATGACAATAGTTTGAAAGACCAGGAGAGGAAGGCCCCTTAGGGAGAGGAGGAGAGACACTCTAGGTGTGCCCATTAGTGGGAAGCTGAGGAATGTGGGTCATTCTTGGATGTTCCTTGAGTTTGGAGCATAAGTGGAGGGTTGGCAGACTAAACACAAGACACGAACCCAGTCATGAATGTATTTATTGGTATTTGTTTTATTTTGTGCCTGACGCTGTTCTAAATCAACACCAATGGACAGAACAAAGACCTGGCTCATGCTCTGCTCTGTCTAAAGCTACAGGCAATAAATGAGTGATTTACATCATGTGTTCAGAGGTCAGAGTGCTGTGGGAGGAAAAAGAAAAAGGACAGGAAAGGATGGGGAAGATAGCTCAGACAGTCTAGCATTTACCACACAAACGTGAAGGCCTGAGTCCTGCTCACGGCGGCGACTGTGAAAAGCTAATCTGCCTCGTGACTCGCCAGCCAGCCAGCCTGGCCTGCTCAGCGAGCTCGATGAAAACTCAGAAAGCCTGTCTCTAAAATCAAAGTGCACCTGAGAAACAAAACCCAAGATAAACTTCTGCCCCCCCCCCCCCCACACACACAGAGAGAGAGAGAGAGAGAGAGAGAGAGAGAGAGAGAGAGAGAGAGAGAGAGAGAGAGAGAGAAAGAGTTGTGAAAGTGGAAAGCTCATGGTTTCACTCTGTTCAAGACTGCCACTCTTTTTTTTTTCTTTTTAAGTTTGAAAGCATTACCCACTTTGCTAAGATCCTTATAAACTATCGGAAGCTCTTGTGAGAGCGTGATGATTCTGATGAGATCCAACACATTCAGGGTGGATGGCTGTAGACAGTCCAGCAGGCAGGATTGTTGCCGTCAGTGGGCATGAGTTCGGTTCATAACACTCATGGTGGATAGCTCACAACTACCTGTAGGGTCAGCTCCATGGGATCTGACGCCCTCTTCAGGCACCCATAGGTACATGCAGATATTCATGCAGAGATATATACACATAAATAAAAAAATAAAATAAAGAAGGTTTGTTTTTACATTCCCACATTTAACAGTAATCTCAAGAGTGTGGTTTTCTGTTTTCAAGAGTAAAGGCAAAAGGAGAAAGAAAAAAAAGGAGAAAGATGGAGTCAACACCTTGGTCAGAACCATTTCAGCACAGTCCTGGGGGGACAGAGCAAACCCTGTGTATGCTTGAAGCGACAGTATTCCAGGCAGAGGCCGCACAGAGGGAAGAACATTCCTGGCACAATCAGGGAAACAAGAGGGGAAGTCACTGTTGCTGGAGAGCAACAGGCTGATGGAGGAAATAAGGAATACGTCTGAAGAGACCACTGGCATGGACCTCAGTTTCCCTCTGAATGCTTCTTCCTGTAGGAGCCTAAGCAGAGGAGAGCACAGCTGGATAAGATCTGAACAGAACTCTCTGCGACAGTGGTGGGGTCAGGAAGCAGCGCAGAAGGGGAGACTGTGGCAATAATTCCAGAGACACAAGAAGGTGGCTTCAAAAGCAGACAATGGGGAAGGGAGAGGTGGTCTGCTAGGTTCAAAACCTAGCAGATTTTGCTAATGAGAAAACTCTTGAGTTTTGCAAAGAGTAAGTCCTGCTGCACTAGCCATGTACGGTCATGACAGCTGTGGTCTCTGTGAGGTGGAGAATTCCTCTACCAATGACTTAGACTCTCTCTCTCTCTCTCTCTCTCTCTCTCTCTCTCTCTCTCTCCATTGTAAAGTTTGATACTCTCACGGGCAATGACCAGAGCAGCAGAGGTGAAAGGACAGCATGAAAGAGGAAGAGGGGGAGCCACAAGCAGCTCAAGCGATGAGCCATGAAAGAATGGAGATTGAGATCCAAGGAGAAGGAAGGATGGGGGGATGAGGGGAAAAAAACAGCTCAAACCAAATGGTGAGGAAGAGAGAAATGGATAGAGGTCCAAGTCTAAGGGAGGCTAGAGATCACATCATGTATGCAGTCCAGAGCTGGCTTGACTTGCAACTGACACACCTAACTCATCATCATTCATCAACGGGGGGGGGGGGGGGGAGTGTGTGTTATGATCTAAAGCACCAGGGTCTTCTCTATGGATGGGAGGAGGAATGGACACAAATATCCCCTTTTCCATGAGAGTATTTCCACCTCAGTGACAGTGTGCAGAAGGACCAGACCAAACGCGTGCATTCTATCATTCCACAAATATTTATTAAGTCTTTGGTCCTGGGAAAAAGCAAAAGTGAACAAACCAAGCATTTTCCCTCTGCCTCCTGTTACTTAAGATGAAATGTCAGCAGAGCTGGAGAAACGGCCTAAGGGTTAAAATTCCCAGTACCCATATGGTGACTCACAATCACGTCTTGTTCCAGTTTCCAGGCCATCCAGTGCCCTCTTCTGGCCTCTACTGGTACTGCATGCACATGGTACACAGCTGACGTGCATGCTGGCAAAACACCCAAAACACTTACCAAATAAGAGTTACATCATCAGCTAGGTGAACGTTTTGAAATAAATCGCTGATATTGGTGAGACCACATACTTCTTGGAAGGTCAGGGAAGGTTCCCTAAGGGGGAAAACTGTGAGGAGGAGTTACCTGCTGAGACACAGTTGAGGCAGAGGCCTCTCTAAGTATACACAACCAATTCCTCTAAATTGAAACAATCTCTCCTGAAGGAAGAGGCTAAGGTTAGGGAGCCAAGAAAGTTTGCAAAGTTTGAGGAGCTCATGAAACTCAGCAGGGTGTTGGGAGGGGCGGCTCTGCCAGCAAGCAGTGTAGGGGACTCCAGGCAGCTCTCAGGAGCCTGTCACCCATGCTGTGGTAGGCTATTCAGTGTTACAGATGCCTGAATCACTCAGGCCATAAGAAAACCCAGTGGACTCATTGGCTCACCACGATAGACTCGGGTGGAATGCTTCCTTCAGTCTGTTGTCAGTGTTATATCGAGATGGGGGTGGGGGCAGAGGGAATCACACAATAATAAGGAAAGATCAGAAGGCTGAAGGCATCCTGGCCAGTTTCAGAGACCAGAGCAAGGCTAGAGAGAGCAGCTGGAGCAGGTGCTGGGTGCAGGAAACAGGGTTGGAGGTGTGGCTGCAGAATGGGGCTGGGACAAGCAGCTTACAGCAGCCACAGGACCAAACTGGAAGGCGGAGGCAAAGAACGACCTCAGTACAGACAGACTACACATGAAGGAAGTTCATTCCCCCACTTTCCTGAGGGGGGACCCGGAAATGACCCCATGTGCCACTGATGCCCACCAAGATCCTCTTTGGTGCTAAGTTCTCTATGAAACTTCATGCAAAGCTTTGCCAGCTGACACAAGTAGTAGCTGGGTAGCCAGAACCCCAAACCACTCAGTGCCAAAACAATCATGTCAAAAAATGGCACTCAGAGGAAGGATTGCAGGTTACCAAGAAGAGACTTGATACCCTATGAGCATATACAGGGGGAGGAGGTCCCCCTCAGTCACAGTCATAGGGGAGGAGAGTAAGGGGAAAATGGGAGGGAGGGAGGAATGGGAGGATACAAGGGATGGGATAACAATTGAGATGTAATATGAATAAATTAATAAAATATATTTTTAAAAATAAAATAAAATATTGACATGAAAAAAATGTTTTAGTTCCTAGAAGTGTGTCGGCTGCTTATGTTTATAAGATCTGGCCTCTGACAGAGAGAAGTGATTAGGAAGGGCAAGGAAGTTAGTGGAAAATGTAATTATTTACTGTTTAAAAGGAAAGTGTGGGAGTGTGGATCAGTGACAACCTGGGAACACAGCTGCAGCAGTGTTGACTAGCACAAAGGGGGACCATAATCACAGATCCCTCTTCGAAGCTGTTTAGGGCTGATGAGGCTTCTGTGGGCAAGGATTTTAATTAGTTTCTATTTGGATTTACACTTCCACGGCTCCTCTCAACACTGAGACCTGTCAGATGTGTTTGGGGAGCCATAATGGCTCTTACAACCATCCGTTAACGGTGTCTTCCAAGTACCCTGGATGAATAAGCACCGTTTTCCTGGGGGAGGCTGGCAAAGCCTTCTCCTGAGAGAGGAGCTACCTGTAGCCGAGGCATCTTGCAACTGCGGTTCCAGATCAGTGTAAACATAACATAAAGCAGAATGCAAGTTGGATATGGGATTTTAAATTTTCTGGCAAAGCAAGGGAAAAATAAACGTAAATCTCACTATAGTCACTATTGACCCTAAGGCATCCATAGTGTTATCATACAACCAATGTGTCTTGGCTTCATTTCTGTTGCTGTGATAAAAGATCCTGACAAAAAGCATCTTAGGGGAATAAGATGTTGGTTTTAGCTCTCCATTCCAGGCTTCAGGCCTAGGAAGACAGGACTCCAGGAACTCAAATAGGTAGTCACATCACATCCACAGTCAGGGGCAGAGAGAAATGGATGCATGTGGCCACTCGTTCGCTTGCTTGCTTGCACTCTCTATTCTTCCACAATTCAAAATCCCCCCTCCCCCCCCAACTCCACCCCCTGCCTAGGGAATAGTGCTGCCCATAGTAGGTTGGGTCTTCTCACATGAGTTAACTTAGTTAAGGCAATCACAAGCATTCACCTCATGTTTCCTTCTACATACCTGCCAAAAAAAAAAAAAACAACCCAAGTAGACAATCTCTCATTAAGATACTCACAGTGTAAATGAAATGCTTTTATACACTTTGAATATAGGTGTGAAGAAGTATCTTCAAAAATTGAGCCTGTGTTTTAGACAGCTTAATTTGAACTTGCCATATTGGTAGGTTCATCAGCCATCTGTGGCCTGTGACCTCCGGACTGGACAGGACAAATACAAAGTGATGGAGCTTCGAATAGAAGTCTTTCATTCATTGCCAGTGACTTTCAGTGGTCTCTCTGCCCAAGAAAGGTCATGTATGAGCATCTGAAACTGCCAAATCGGAATGAAACTCTCCCCTTCAAACATCATGTATCTTTTTGTTTGCAAAGAGAATGAGAGATTGTCTGTTCTGGATCCAAATATGAATAACTATGGCTGGGGAACACAGACCCAGGGTATTGTAAATGCCATGTTCCCATGTGACAAGATTTTTGAAGGTTTTATGGTATCTCTGCTGGCTAGTTTTTGTGAACTTGACACAGGTGGTCACCTGGGAAGAGGAAACCCCCAGGAGAGAAAATGTCACCATCAGACTGGACTGTGAGCGACTCTGTACAGCATTTTCTTGGTTAGTAATTGATGGGAGAGAACTCATCCACTATGGACAGTGTCACCCACAGGCAGGTGGTCTTGACTTGGATCAGAAACTGAGGAAGCCATGACAGCAAGCCAGTGAGCACTGTTCCCCCATCGCCTCTACTCTAGTTCCTGCCTCAAGTTCCTCCCATGACTTCCCTTCAAATAAACTATAAACTGTGAACTGAAATAAACCCTTTCCTCCCCAAGTTGCTATTGGTCAGTGTTTTATCACAATAGTAAAATACAAACAAAAAACAGTAACAAAAAAACCAAAGTTATAAATCAAGAATTTTTTGAAATATATACGGGAGCATCCTGTAAAAGGGGTATAGCAAGGTGATGGGCTCTCTGCTGGTCCCTGATGCTATCTGATGGCGTCCTTTGGGCTGGTGGACCCCTAGCTAGGGGTCAAAGGATTTTACCTGGTAGGAGCAAAGATAAGTCCCACACAGAAGTGGGCAGCCAGTGCCTGTCAAACAGCTAAAGATATTGGCTAAGATGGCATGGCTCCAGGCCTGCAGCATTCCAGCTCTGCATAGTCATAAGCATCAGGCATGCCTGCTCCCGGTCATTCTTGTGGGCCCCCAACCTGCAGTCAGTACTCTGATCCCATTTATTCCTCCTTTGAAGTTGTGGGACTCTATCTAGAACTTTCTCCCAGAAATCAAGCTATGACCCCTACACACAGACGCACATATACACCACACACACCACAAAGACACAAAGACACCACACACACATACCACACACACACCACACACACACCACACCCCCCCCCACACACACACACAAAAGCACCAGTTTATAAAAAAAAGCATGTTATAACCTTGCAGTCCCCAGGGGCTGAGCTCTTTCCCTCTTTCAACTATAAGCTAGGCCTGCCCCGCTCCCTGTTCCCTACCATCCAGAACCCAAATGGCTTTGAATTCTAGCTAGATGTGGTCAGTGCCTTCCTGCCTTCCTGACTTCTTGACTTTGGGCATGAACCTCCTCTCCTCACCCCCTAAGCCTATAAGAACAAGAAGGCCCCTTGTGCCCTTTGGAACAGAAACTGTCTCTCACTTCAGGGTTTCTTAATGACTGCCTAGAGCTATGACGCTACAAGTCTCCCAGTACAATTTCTAGGAGGGATTCACATCAGCCTCCATTCTACACACCTGCTTTCTTTGAGTTGTAACCCAAGGCTCCCCGGGATGCATCCTCTCCCCCTTATGCTGGCTTCCTCAGCAGCCCTTCCCTGCAAAGACAGACCATTCGCATTCACTGCTCAAACTACCCAGGCACGAAACTCTGGGGAACATAGGAAAATGAAGTAAGTGTGAAACTGCCCAGTGAAGTTCATTCATTCATCCATCCATCCATCATCCATCCATCCATCCATCCATCCATCGTTAACAAGTATGCATCCAGCATCCTCTGTGTGCTGCGTGCTGTGCTTGACCCAGAGAATAATTCACACTTTATAAAACAGGCATGATTAGACCTTTTAAGAGAATCAACTTCACTAAGTGATAAATACTTTTTTCTGTTTCATTTTGGGGTTTGGGGTTTAGAGTAGTTTGTTTGTTTGTATACATTATCTCTATGTATCCCTGACTGTCCTGGGACTCACTATGTCAACCAGGATGTCCTCAAACTCACAGATATCTGACTGCTTCTGCCTCTTGAGTGCTGGGGTTAAAGGCATTTGACACCATGCCCAGCTAGTGATAAATAATTTAGTACTTTGTTTTAACACACATGAAAAAGGACCATAGTGTAGACTATAAATCCACATGAGGGGCTGGAGAAGTGGCTTGCTCTTACAGAGGATCAGGGTTGAACTCCCAGAATGCTAATGATGGCTAACAACCATCTATAACTCTAGTTGCAAAGAACCCAACACCCTCTTCTGGCCTCTATGGCCACAGTACAACGTGGTGCATAGACACACATGCAGGCAAAACGCTCATACATATAAAAAATTCAAAAAATTAATCTACTTGAAGTTTTAAAAGATAAAACAAAAGACTTCATGCAAATGTGTAGGCTCAACATGTTCAGCATGGGTTGTGCCCCCAGTGTTCAGCAGGACTGTGTCTTTGGTCTGCTCTGCTATGGAAAACAGTTCTGACTGGAGAGTCAAGGAAGTCCAGCTATTGCTTCCTGCATCATTGTCTTTCTCTTCCATCCAGACAGCACAGCATTCGGCTGAGCTGTCAGAGCAGCCTGTCACTGCCTGGTTTCTCTGTGGGTATCCACAAAAAGGCCAAAGCAACTCTACTAAAATTGCTGCTATAATGATTTAATTATAGACTGGCTAGCACTCATATCGATAGGCTCTGTTAGAATGCTTTATGTGCTAACAGTGTAGAGAGTTTCAGGAAGTGATCAGAAAGGGAAGGAAATATACAGAATGAAGAAATGTGAGAAAGCTCCTTAGAGGAAGTGTGCCTCCAATAGTGTGCAAAGAGTGGGATTTAGCCATGGCAGGGAATGAGAGAATGGTTGGAGACAGAAAGAGCCAGCAGAGACTGCCTCCAGCCAGGTCATCAGTGCTATCCTCACCTCAGGGACTTTTCTATGATTTGGGGGGGGGGAGTTGTTTGCGTGGTTGGTTTTGGTTTGGTTTGGTTTGGTTTGATTATGTTAGATTTTTCAAGACAGGGTTTCTCTGTGTAGCCTTGACTGTCCTGGACTTGCTTTGTAGACAAGGCTGGCCTCGAATTCACAGCAATCCACCTGCCTCTGCCTCCCAGGTGCCCAGCTCATTGGGATTTTTTTATCTTCATTTATTACTTAGTTGAAGGTGAAGTCCTCCCTATTCCTAATACTCAGAGATTTCATCAACATGAGCTTCTTGTTGTTCTTTTGTTTTTTTAACTTTTTGAAGTATATTTATTTTTTATGTGTATGTATGTATATGCATATATATGTGTGTGTGTGTGTGTATATATATATATATATATATATATATATATATATATATGCATGTGCATGCTTGGTACCCAAGGATGCCAGAAAAGAGCATCAGACTCCCCAGGAACTGGAGACACAGATGGTTATGAACCACCATATGAGAGCTAGAAATCATACTCATGTCCTTTGCAAGAACAGCAGGTGCTCTTAACCACTGAGTCCTCTCTCCAGCCTCCTTCCTCCCATCTGTAATATCCTAGAGGGCAAGTAATATTCATGAAACAACCTTTGCATAATTAGAGAATAACCCCTTCCTCCAGGCGTCATCATCTGAGCAGGTCAGCCTAATTACCCCAAAGCCAGCTTCCGACAGCCTTCCCGGATCCCTGTGATGTTGTCAACCTGCCTCAGGAAATGCAGCTTCTTAGGAAATATTGGTCTCATCTTTATCCAAATTACTGCAAAAACTCAGGCCTGCCACTAACATTGACAAGCCAGAAACTAGGGATAGCCTGCATATCGTGTCTAAATATGGGAAAACTTACAAGCCAAGCTGATATGTCATTCATCACAATCTCTTCCCGTTGCCTTAAGAATCCACAACTTAACAGTGTCCTGAAAACAAACTGTGAACACATGAGCTTTTTTTGGGAGCCTGATCTTAAAGGACGGTGCAAAAACTTGGCTGTTAGCTTGTTCCAGAGAGAGTTTACACACATGCTACCCTAGTGGCTAGACCCAAGCTTTTCCTACATCAAGTCCCCAGAAGCAGGCACACCTTGACCACCTATCAGGCACCATGAGTGGCACTGTCCACCCTTTGGAAGGCTCAGTCAATGCAGGAAGCTTACACAGGCCCGAGAAGTCACCCCAGAGGATTCCAAGGACCCTCCGAGTGAGAGGAGCTAACACCTGTGTGGGCCTGTGACACTTGGCTTCTTGGTGACTTCTCAGCCTGTGTCTGTCTGAGGAACAGAAGCATTGGGTGGGTATATTTTTATTAAATCAGCCTACTTCAGCAGTAACCACAGTTGTCTCACACCTGAGAGGCTGAGAGGGCAGCAGTTGTTCGGACTTTGAGGCTGGGTGCCTCAGCAGGTGGAGTCATCCCACAGTGACTGCCTCACACTGTAAGGGCTGACGATCCAGTATTTGCTCAGTCCAGAGGTCTGAGTGCCTCAGGAGTCCCAACCTGTCACCGACAACCAGGAGGATTCCTGGGGAGCCTTGATCCCCAGTCAGTAATGGAATCCTGGAAATGCTGGTTCTGATATCATCAAAGAAATCAGCAACAGGGTAAATTAACTCAGTGGTGCCATGTGAGCAGCAGGCACACACCTGTCCTTCCTCCGCACTGTGTTTTATCTGGGATGCTAACAGAAGGTGCTTGCCGTTCATATTTCAGATGGCTTTTCCTCCAGTGAGGCTCCCTACACAGGTGATTCTGTGGCAAGTTGACCTTAAGTCCAACTGTCACCTATACTATATGAAGGTGGAGCTGATCCTGGAAGGACCCAGTGTGTCTCCCAGGACAGGGATCCTATTTACCTGAACAATGCAGCTGAGGTTTAGTACTGCTAGTGTAGTAACTGTAGGGAAGGCCTCGCTAAGCTCTGACTTCATACAGTGTGCTAGTGACTCTGCCTCTAATTCTGTTACCTGGATTATAGCATGTTTCTCACTCAATTGTAGTTTCCCCCCATGGAGGCCGCCCGGCTCTTCTTCTGTCTTTCTCCTGGCATCTATGATATGATGGATTGTGAGATGGATGCATTGACTGACATGCCTATTACTCTCTCAAGCAGTCTGTCATATGGCCTGGAAGCGCTGCCGTTTCCCAGTTGGGTTTGTAAGGATGCTTCTTCCCTGACTCCTCCTGACTAATTCGTCCATTCTAACACCATCTCTCCTATTTCTTGGCCTGGCCCCAGTCAACAGTTTCCTTGCTCCCAGATTTCCCCATCCCAGGCTGTGTGGTTTAAGACATTTTCATTACATGCATGCCAGTCTATCTGCAATAGGGAACTCTAAGGAACAACTACACTGTAAATTACTCACTCTGTATAAAAAGACTCATTGTCCTGGGTACCGTGGTGGTTAACTTTCGTTGACAACTAGACTGGATTTATAATCTTACTGGAGAGGCACATGTCTGGGAGTTTCCTTGACAATGTTTCTGGAAGAGTCATTGGAAATGGAAGACCCACGGTGACTGGGAGTGACACCAGTCTCATGGGCCCAGGTCCCGGACTGAACAAAAAGGAAAACAGGAACTGAGCACCAGGATCCGTATCCCTCTGGCTCCTGGCTAGGAGGACAATGTGGATGGCCACCTCTCACTCTACTGCCACACCTCCCGCGCTGTGCACTTAACCTGTGAGCTGAAACCTCCCCCATCTAAGTTGATTTCATCATGCAGTGAGAAAAGGTAGCTGATACAAGAACATTGTTTGGTTTTGTTTTTAACTTTCCTAAGTGCATTTCTATTCATTCCTTTTAACTGCCCTAGGAAGCAGGGAGGGCACTGTTTTCCCGGCCTGAAACACACACACATGCAAGTGTGGAGAAGTGCTCAAGGGGTGATGTGAGATGGTGTGTGTGTGTGTGTGTGTGTGTGTGTGTGTGTGTGTGTGTGTGTGTTCACTCACATCCTTTTGTGTGATCGGTCTTTGGAGAGACGACTTTTACAGGATGGAATGAATGAGTGGTCGTACGTAACTTTTCAAATTTCAAAGACACATTCACTGTTCCAGCCATTGGAAATTGAATCGTGTTCTTATAAATATTTATGTGAGCTTAATTAGAAAGTTCTAATTGCATTTTGATTTCTAATTTCTGTAAGAATTGACTTCATCCCGATCTTAATATCCTGCAGTATAACAGGCAGGTATCAACCTTTTGCCGGATTGGAGAGTAACTGCTTCCTCTAGTGCTGGGATGTGCAGATGGGGAGCTTAATTACTTCAAATCAGCTTCCAACTACCTTCCCTGTTCTCAGGGACGGCCCATCCCCCCAGGCGGCATGCTGCTCGATAAATGCCACTTTTATGTCAGGAGTGTTTCTTTTTTTTTTAAGATTTATTTTATTTATTGCATATGAGTGCTTTATCTGCAGAAGAGGGTATCAGATCGCATTATAGATGGTTGTGAGCCACTATGTGGTTGCTGGGAATTGAACTCAGGGCCTCTGGAAGAGCAGGCGGCACTCTAACCACTGAGTCATCTCTCCAGCCCCAGCAGGAGTGTTCCTTCCCTCCAGATCCTAGCAAAGAGCATCATGGACTCAGCCTCCGAGAACACTGCTAACATTGAGCGATGCTCCCTGGAGACCAATCTCAGGGGACAGTTGAAATGACTCACTCCAGAGGAAGTCTAGAAGGCCTTAGGTCTAGATGCGTGTTTTGGACTTGTCCTGAGAAACAGATAAATCATATTTGAACAAGGAGGGGTGGGTGTGGGCACCTCCCAGAGGAAGACTAAGTGTGGAACAATGGAGTCAAGAAAGCAGAGCTCACAAGCTACTCTGGGCAGCAGTTGCCCCACGTGATGGAAGCTAGTCTTGGGAACCACTTGCTGGTTTAGGGGTCTATTTAGAAAGGCCAGGCCCAGCAGTGGGGAGCAGAAAGGGCGACTGCCACATTTAACTTGAACTTTACCCATCAGGTGGTAACCCGCTATAGGGGAGAGGGGTAACCGCAGGAGACGAAGTGTAATAGCCTGCTGTCAGCTATAGCCATGCGCAGGTGCCCAATTGGAAGGATATATGTGAAAGGAAAGGACGTCACAGAGAAGACATATAGGATTGTCACTGAGATGCCATAAAAAATTTCAGACAAATAAAAAAAAAAATGGAACGAGGGTATGCTGGGTGGCTTCCGTCTAAAGATACTGAGGTTGTCAGCTTTGGTGTCAGCTTGATGCAGCCTGTCATCCTTTGGGAAGAGAGGCTCAGTGGGGCATTGTCTACATTTGTTTGGCCGGTGAGCATGTCTGTGGGGAATTGTCTTAATTAAGTTAACTGATGTGAGGAGACCCAATCCACTTCGGGCAGCACTATTCCCTAGGCTGGGGGCTGCGGTGGGGGTGGGGGGTTAGAGGGGTGGGGGGCTGGGGGGAGCAGGGCGGGGACTGTGTAACAGTGGAGAAATTGAGCAGAGCACAAAGCAAGTGAGCATGTGATGTGACTAGCTGCTTGTAGTTCCCGCTTTGACTTCCATATTGTTTTTTAAATTACATGTATTATCAGTATTATCTGTAGGCCCAGCTAGCAATCAATTAAGACACAGACACTTGTTATATTTTAAAATAGTTTTAGTTAACCTGGGGCAGGGCAGATATCAATCCTCTAAACTACTTTCCATGGTGGGGCAGGCATGGGATCTTTGTCTTAATCTTATGTTATTTGTTTTTAATATCTTTTTAATAACTTTAATAACTGTTTTTTAATAACTTAATAATAAAATGTTACCTTTTATTTATAATTTTTAAATATTTGTTAATGTTTTTTATCTGGGTTATATTTTTTATCTACATCGGCTATGTGTGTTTTTTTTTAAACTTGTAGTCTTTTATTTGGGGGGGTGTTTGTGTGTGTGTAGTGTTTTTTGTTTTTGTTTTTGTTTTTTGTTTTTGTTTTTGTTTTAGAATTCCTCTCTCTCCTAGCCCCACCAACTTCTGCCCTACCCAGGTGGGATGGCTTTTTATTAAGCAAAAGGTGGGTCACAGAGACAGAAAGTAATTAGTATCAAAATACATCAGACCATCCCCCCAACACTTCCATGCAAGTATGGACTATATAACTGTAAACTTATACAAACTTTTTCTATCCTAAGTTGCTTTTTATCAGGGCATTTTATCACAGCGACAGAAATGAAACCAAAGCAGACACCTATAGGATAAATTCCCCCGGATGGGATGGGCTCCCCCAGATTGAGAGAGAATCAACCACAGGTAGGATTTGCATATTCTGATGTGACCTCTGCAGAGCTGGTAGGCATGTAATTCAAGAGCAATGTTCACTTCAGTGGACTTCAAAATTACCTTGTCACACCTTCCCTTACACTTCTGATTTGTGACTGAGTAAATGACAGGTAGAGGAAGGTGAACTGAAAGGGACAGAGAGATCTCTTCACCCAAGACAGAGAGAGACAAGTCGTGGTACCCAGCATTTTCCACTCAGTACGATTATCAGAAGAGGAACAATTGAAACCAGGAACACTTATGGCCTCGAAACCCCTTTAAATGTTATTCATCTTCTAATGCACAGGGGGAAATGCTTTATTCCTACACATATCCCCCTGCCAGGGCCGTGGGCTCAGCTCTGTGCTGCAATTATAGTGGCAGAAATGGCATGATTCGTGTGATTCTAACAAATCAAGATGGAGCACAAACAAACAAACAAACAAACCAAAGTTGCCTGGAAGAAAGATCCCTTCCCAGAAAGAGGAAATAACAAAACAGAAATTTGGGGGAAATAACAAAAATTAATTTTTTACAAATAACTGTCAGTTCTTATCAAGCTTTTACTGTAAAATGGGTACTGTGATAGGCACTGTACAAAAATTAATAAAAAAAAATTTTTTTAAATAAGTGAGCCAGAAACAAGAGGTGGAGCTTTTGGAGAGTTGGGATAGCTTTGGCTGTTCATAGCTCCACTTGGAGACACTGCTAGAGAGAACCAGTTCCAGGTTCTGGTTACTCCAAGATCCAGCAGAAGAAATTCTGCTAACTACACCAGGAGAATTGTTCCTCAGTACTGATATCCTCACAGTTTTGGTATTGTATTCTTTAATCTACTTTTCCTATTGTTTTGTTTAGTTGGGTTATAAGTGATGTATGTTCAGTTAATAAGTTCGTAATAAAATATATTTGTTAAGAAAAAAAGAATAATCCCATCTTTTAAAAGACTTTATTTTTCTTTTTAATCATTTTGCCATTTAATCATATAATCAGTATGTATGTGGGTTTGTGCACTTGAAGGCAGTGTCTGTGAAAATCAGAAGATGTCAGCTCCTCTCGAACTGGAGTTACAGACAATTGTGAGCTTCAGTGTGAGTGCTGAGAACTGAACTCGTGTCCTTTGCAAGAGCAGTTCATCCTCTTAACCACTGAGCCGTTTCTTCAGTCCTTGGATAATCCCATTCGGTTCCCACAAGCTCCCATTCCGGGACTTATAACATCACCTCTACTCTGTAGATACATAAGATGAGACTTGGCATGTTCAGAAAATTACCCAGGTCACACAACTTGAAAAGCCATGCAAAAATCCAGTACTCTAAGCCCAAGAACCCTAAACAGAGTCAGAACTGAGCCACTGGTGCTTGCATTAGGTTCAGAGTTACCGGATACCCCGGATACCGCACGCAAGCTTTGCGGGCCAGCTCTGCCTGACTCATCCAGCCATAATGGGTCAGAGAGCTTACTCTTCCTCAAGATCACTCTGAGCGGGGAAGCACTTATTCTGGGAAAGCATGACAAAAAAAGGGTGGCTAGTCACACTGCATCCTGCTGCAGAGTCTCTCACAGAGCTGAGACTGAATAAAGGGACAACTTGAAGGAGAAATTAAAGACGTGGTGCTCATTGGCATGGTAATTCTCCTCCAGAGCATAGGCCAGCCTCGCGCTTCAAACGAGTCCTCTGAATTCTCAGTAGACCTGAGACCTGAGAAGCGTAAGCTGGGCTCTACTTTTTCAGTCACTAATGCGGCAGCACCTCAGGCTGAAGTCTCAGAAGAGCCTCGGAGAACGTTTGACGCATGGATGCAGAAACGGAACACGTACCGTGACTGTTGGCTGCAAGGCTATACCCCAGAATAGTATGCTAAGCATCCTTAACAAGCTGTTTGTGGGCTTTGTTTATTCTCTCTCTCTCTCTCTCTCTCTCTCTCTCTCTCTCTCTCTCTCTCTCTCTCTCTCT
>OU015745.1:58601921-58627253 GCA_907169655.1 Acomys percivali | reverse complement strand
TCTCTCTCTCTCTCTCTCTCTCTCTCTCTCTCTCTCTCTCTCTCTCTGTGTGTGTGTGTGTGTGTGTGTGTGTGTGTGTGTGTGTGTGTTGTTTCTGTGTAAATCGTTAAATATTTGGGGGTTGTGCAGTTTCCGTTTCAACTGTTTAGCTCTCTAACAGGTATATATAAGCATCCACAAGTGTAAAGTTGCCTGTGGGAAGGAAGGGAGGATTGGTAAAGTGGCTACGTGAGACAAACCAGCAGGCTATGGCGATGGAGCCTCCAGAGGCGCGCTGGAGAAGAATACCAGCTATCCCTGGGTGCAGACGCATCCACCGTGTGGGACTCTATTTGGACCTCTGCTGGGCATGGCAGTGTGGGTGTCGTGTGGATTCATCACCTCCTGATCTGGGCGCAGTCGCCTTTTTTAATTATGAGAAACCAAGCTCTAAGTAAAAAGAGTTCTCTCCAGGTCACATAATTGGGAGAAACAGAACACCAAAGGTGTGTCCAAGTACACATCTATGCTTGGAGGGAAAACATGGTTGTTTACAGTGCTGCTTCTTGACTGTCATGATTTCGTGTGTCACTCTTCTCAGGGGGAATCCTTCATCTTTTTGACAGCCCTGTGGCTTGAACCCAGGGCCCATGCTAGTCAAAGGTACATCCCACCTTTCTTTTTCAATGTTAAATTGAGACGGGGTCTCACTAAGCAGCCCAGAATGGCCTTGAGTGCACAGCTCCATGTGGTCCAGGCAGGCTTTGAACTTGTGAGCCATTTGGCCTGGCCTATGAGAATCTGGAATTACAAGGCTTCGCTGTCCTAAGCAGCAGGCATTCCTTAACTCAAAGGACTGTCTCTTAAGTAATAGATGAGTAACCCTACAGCTAGCCAGCATGAAGGAAGGTTGGCTAGAAGAGCAAGAGGCCGGTGAGGCCACTCCGAGGGCCACCATCTGTCCTAGTTTGCCTTGAACTAAGGGTTCCCCTAATGGGAGGATAAAAACTTTGAAACCAGGGAAACCCACAGGCAAACCAAGACTAACCAGCCTGTATCTATACTACACACTTAGACGCCCTTTGACTCTGCCGTTCCTAAATGCCCTCTTCCATGCAGAAGATGTACTATGCCTGCATATGTACTGCTCCAAACTGGCCTGTGTGTGACAGAGGAAAGCCACAGTCGTCGGTTTCCTTATAGGCTCACAGTTTGAGGGTGCAGCCCCTTGTGGTGGGGGAAGACACGGCAGCAGGGATTTGAAGCGTGTGTCAGGAAGCAGAGAGAGAGATGAAGCTGCCACTCTGCTCATCCTCTGCTGTTTGTTAAGTCTGGGGATGGGACTGGAGAAATGGCTCAGTGGTTAAGAGCCCTTCCTGCTCTTGTAGAGGACCTGAGTTCAGTTCTCAGCACCCACATTAAATGGCTCACAACAGCCAGAACTCCAGCTCCAGTGGCCATTTCTGGCCTCCATGGGCACCTGAGCTCATGTGCACATAGCCGCTCACAGATGCACACAAATAATAAAGAAAAAAGTCATCCTTAAAATGACGCAGCTTAAGGCTCATGGGATGACTGTACCTATAGTTAGGTGGATTCTTTCCACCTCAATTACCCATCTCTGGACATGGCCTTACAGAAATGCCCAGAGGCTTGTCAGAGAGGAGAAGGGGGAGATTGACAGACAGACAGACAGACAGACAGACAGACAGACAGACATCTCAAGTATCATCTCGTAGTGGTCAAAACGAGTGAAAAAATTATTCTTACTTCAAAAGACAATTCCACATCATATTGCTGTCTATGTTAGGCCATTCCTCAGTGACTGTTTTTCAAAATCTCCCTATCTCCCTAGGCTGGGGGTGTGACCTCTCAACACAATGTCTCAGAAGTGCTATGGGCTTGAGATCCAGTGTGCCTGGAGAATCAGCCACACGCTGCAGAGTCACGCTGCATGGACACGGAGTCGGAGCTCCGTCTCCCTCACAGGCTAGGACCCACCAGCCTGATCCAGCTGGATGCCTATGTCTAAAAATCAGACTTAATAGATTCTTGCTGAAGGCTGGAGTTTCAGGGGATGAAAATGACAGGAAAGCACAGCGTCAATTTCTTCCTTTGCAACAAGTTAGGACAGCACCAGCCAACATTTGTGTGGGAGGCTTTTCATCCTGCAAAATAAGCCTGGTGTTCCTCCGGCGCTCTGCAGGGACGCCTGGGTGCAGAAGCAACAGCCATGGGCATCTGTTAATACTGCCCCTTCATGTGGTTAGGTAATAAGTTGTAAAAATTAAACAAAAGGTGACTTGTGTGGAGGTGCGTACACGTGTGTGTGTGTGTGTGTGTGTGTGTGTGTGTGTGTGTGTGTGTTTAGCATTTCTCAGGTACCACCCACCTGTGAGGCAGGGACTCTCATTGACCTGAAGCTCACCAAGCAGGCTGTGCTGGCTGGCCAGCAAATCACACAGTGTCCCTCCTGTGTGTGTCCTCCCAGCACTGGGTTTACATGTGCTCACTACCATGTATGTATGTGTCTTTTACATAGGTTCTGAGGAAGACATTCAGGTCCTCTTTGGAAACGGAGCCATCTCCCCGCCTCCCACCAAGTGATCATTAGTAAAAAATTAGGGTGTTTGTTTAGTCTGAGCCACTGCGCATGCGCTCTGACTCTAATGCCTGTTTCCGGTTTACAGAGAGCATGGCAGATGTCTTAGCATTTATTTCGGGAGTTGAGATCACATGATAACTTCCAACAACCCGTTTTCTCCTTCCACCGTGGATTTCAGGAATGAAATAACGGGTCATTAGCATTGTTCAGCAAGCAGTTTTACCTGCTAAGCCTCTTACTGGCCCCAAATCATGTCCGCGAAAGCATGACTGAGGTAGCTGTGCCCCCAGAGACTACGCACAATGACAAACAAGGCTTCTGGGATCAAACTCTGGAACCAGCCCCCCAGCTGAGGAGACCATCTCAGGGTAAATGCTCTTTGGGGAGAAGTCCCAGCAGCCAGCCAACCATGTCCCCTGGGAGCACCTCTGTGTGCCACAAAGGCCTGTTCTCTTTTAAACGGCAATAGGGCTCACTGGTGAACTTGTCTCAGGAAGAATTTGGATGTCTGCCTTAAGCCAGAAGCCTCCAGGAACTAAACTGTTCATCCCACATGAACAAAGGCTACGCTCCCAGAGTCTTGTTCAGCGTGGGATGAGGAGGCTAAGATTTCAGCCTGGGGATTTAGGGGGACCTATAAACTCCATCTGCAGGGGGCGGGTCTTCTGTGGGGCCAATGAAAGTTGGAGTTTTCTTTGTTTACTTCCCATTCATGATTTTCGGGGACAAATGACAAGTGGAAGCTTTAACTTCTGTACTTACCCACCCACTGCTACCCCGACCCGGAAGGAAATGAGGATCACTCCAGGTCTGCTTCACACAACCAATTCAGAAAACCGTGGGGGCCACCCACTCACCTACGGGTGACTGAGCCATGAGGGGTTAAGGATATGGAATTTGACACACTCAGGATACCAGGCCTGGGGCAAAGCTCAGTCGGTAAAGTGCTCCCCTCGCAAACACAGGGCACTGAGTTTGACACCACAGAACTCTTGTTTAAAATATAAAAAAGATAGACACAGGGGTGAACCCACATGACCACCACCCCCACCACCACCCCGGGCTCTGTGAGATGGTTGGGTTTCAGATCCCTCGGACCTGGTGGTACACATGGTTGTGAGCTGCCTGCTGTGGGTGCCGGGAACCAAACTCTATAGTCTTCTGAAAGAGCAGTACTTGCTCTCAACCACTGAGCCCCTTCCAGGAAGCTTTCGGATCCATAGCTCGTCTCTGAACTTTCTGTCCATCTGTGCAGTCCACGCTGACCTTCCATCTCTGCTGTGTTGCTCAACTGAGCTTTTCTTTTATCAGTCGAGGCTCCTCATTTTTTTTGTAAAACAAAGAAGGGGTATCAAAAAAAATGGTACAGAAAATGAATAGATTCTCTTTGGATAACTTGAAAAGACTAGGGGCAAAAACTCTGTCACCACTACATTTTAAGAATGTTTCTCTTCTCACACATAGCTCCCAGCAGACTTCCAATTGATTGATGCAGTCCTCTGGGTTAATTCTGTGACGCGTATCAGCTGCGTTGCTCAGTTCTTTCATGGGAACTATAGACCAGCAGCATATGCAGCTCATGGCATAAGGTCTATTTGTGCTAAGAAACTGTGGTTGAGACCTAGAAGCAGGTGTTTATCTTTCCCACAGATTTCAGACACCGACAGCCTTCCTGGGTTCAGGATTCAAGACAGGCCAGGGCTACAAAAGTACAGCACAGAACTCTCTGGAATCCATTTGGCCACTTTCCAAGTCACCCATATTGGTGAAATTCTATTTAGAGTCTTTTTTTTTTTTTACTGTGCTATTTTTTAAATTAATTATCTGTTGTTATTATTATTGAGTGTAGAGGACAATATTTGTGCTTGGCCCCTTCATTCATTCTTGGGAAAGTGTGGTTTCTCTGGCCTGAGCAGCAGGGTTCCTCTCCATGCGTCTGAGCAGAAAATGGGGTGTTCTCTGTTCCCATCCCAGTCCTGACCTTCCCTACCCCTTATTTTTTCATTATGAACAGGTGAGCCGTAGCCGTCTCTCTCCTGCAGCCCAGGGGGATGAAGCTGAGTCCACTCTCGACACCTCTGTAATGAAACCACTGCACAGGGAGACTGTCGAATGTTTATTTGGGTTTGATTTGATTTGAAGGATTTTTTTTTTTTTTTTTTTTTTTTTTGGACACAGGGTCTTCCGTAGCCCAGGCTGGCCTTGAACTCACAATGTAGCAGAGGATGGCATTGAACCCTCATCCTCCTAACTCCATGGCTCAAGTGCTGGTGTGAAGATGCACTTGCTCTCCCACGTCGGCATTAAATGTGTGAGACATCTGCACTGCTTACACCTCAGTGTTTGCTACCCTTATATCACAGCAGGCCAAAAGATCCCTGCCTTGTGTGGGCATTTGTTGTGCTGCAGTCTCTCCTGCAGAGAAAGAACTTTCCCCAGGCACAACAATAAGGCTGGGGACTTTGCATAAGAGCCAGGATTCCTGGCACTTGGTCTAGACCTGGGGACACAGAGAGTCATTAGTCACAGGTTATTATAAGCAGGACTATTTCAATTGTTTTAAGTGTTTTTTCCCTGCCCCTGGGAATACCAGCAGTGTTAAATAACGGCCAACACCCACATTTATGGCTAAACCCATTTGCATGAGGAAATATTAATAGTTATCCACCGGCACTGTTTGAAGCTGTTTCTAAGTGATGGCCTATTCCAAATAGCCATGCTTTGGCAGAGAGGATGGTCCAGTCAGCATGTGGTGTCCACTGAGTGCAAGCACATAACGTCTATTTATTTTACTGCTCTCAGCAGCATACGAGCATAAGGAATGGAGTTTGATCCTCAGAATCAGCATATAAAAACAAACAAACAAACAAAAACCAAAGCCAGGTGTGGTAGGGTCATCCTCACAGGGGAGGCAGAGGCAGTCCTACTGGCCAGCCACTCTAGGCCAATCCACAAGTACTTGGTCCCTTGAGAGATCCTATGCCGAAAAGAACAGACTGCATCAGACTAGTGAGAAGGCTCAATAGCCAGAGGTGCTTGCCACCAAGCTTGACAACCTGGGTTCAATCCCCGGGACCCGCACAGTAGAGGGAGCGCACCAACTCCAGCAGTGTCCTCTGAACTGCACACGTACTCAAAAATCAATAAATAAATGGAATTTCTAATTCAAAATAACGTGGGAGTAAGAGATGGCTCGGCAGCTAAGGCCACTGGCTGTTCTTACAAAGGATCTGGGTTCCATTCCTAGCAGCCACATGGTGGCTCACAATCACCTGGAATTCCATGTCCAGTGGATGATCTGATGGTCTCCACAGGCAGCAGATACAGAGGTGCACATACATGCATGCAGAGGGGTATTCGTACACATAAGACAAAAATAAATCTTTAAAAATAGCATAACAAAGTAGATCATTCCAGAAGGATTCAAGGCTGACATCCAGCTTCTACGTGCAAATGCACATGCACTAGCTCACACATACATACACACACGCGCACACACGCACACACCGAGAAAGGGGGAGGCGGGGGAGCTCATTTTCGGTGCCTGACTGTGCAAAACACAAGCTTTGTTTCTGCTATGGTGAACCCAGGACTCTGCACTAAACACTCCGCACTCAGGTTAGGCTACAGCCATGGAGGCACAAGCTTGTGCCAGACGTGTCCCCTGGTTGTTCACCCAGCAAGAACGGCTGCAGTGACTCAGCCAGCGCAACCTTAGGCAGCTAGGTGAAGCGCAAAAGCAAGCACTGACAAGCAATCCTCTGCCGGTCACGTTACTGATGAGCACACCCACCTCTGATAAGACAACAGCCTTGTCCTCTGCAGGGCTGCGGCATCCCAGGATCTGCAGCGTTCGTGGTGCACAAGGCCTAGGTTGGAAAGCTGCATTGTGCATACGGGACTAGGGAGAGAGTGGGTGGGCTACATAGGTGCACTGTGGATCGAGCACATAAAATCTATGTTACCTTATTGTGCCAGCAACCTAAAGGAACCTCTGACTGGTCCAGGTGCCAACTGCAGTGGGGCACCACCTAGTGGGAGTTGTCTACCTCAGATTGCCAAGGCAGCCTCCTCCAGCTTGGGAAACCTGCTCCTTCATCTCCACACTCTATGGAGCTGTTGGGTGATGCATATTTTACTAGAGCTTTGGAGAGTAAAATCAGGGTATGACAGCATAACGCGGGTCAGATTTCCTCCAGACCCCACTATTCCTTACAATGCACGGAGTCTGGCCCCCAGGAAATGTCTCGCCAGCCGTGTTCTTAATCCAGCCTTCCTTCCAGCCACTGGGCTTGAGTGTTTCTCTCCCACCGTCACCATAACCCTTCCCACCATTACTTCCATTTCCGGTGGTCCTATCCCTCGACTAGACCCACTCCACAGCCTTTTGGCCTCACACCAAATTAGACATCCGTCTTCTTTTACCATATCCCAAATGGCAGCGAGCTCCTCACCCAACCCAAAAGCTTTCTCGTTCATCCTCTCAGAAATACAAAGAAGCCTGTGGAAGCTTTTCCCATGAGGCTTGTTTTACATACTCACACAGTCAAACCCAAGGCAGGGCTTTTAACCACCTACCTACACAGGAAGGAGTGCACATCGGCACAGCCACGCACCCGCAGCCTCCGCCCTCCCCCGCAGCCTCCCCGCCGTGCACCCCCACACCCACGCTGCCCCTAAGAGATCATGAAGAGGAGGTGCATAGTCGGAGGAAGCTTGTCTTCTCTCTGCTGGGCGCCTATGCTGTGATATTTCTCTTTACAGTACTTTCAACTTAGAAGGCCGGCCAGGAGGCTTGGTAAGAGACAACTGTATGTGTTTCTGTTGCCTCTTCTGCCAAATCCAGGCTGTCTTCTCTTGGCCTTGACTCCACTCAACTACTGCCCTCTACCCTCCCATTCATGGCTAAAACTATTAAGAAAAAAAAAAGCCTCCAGCCGCCATTTCTACTTCCTCGCTTTCCATGACTCATCCCACCTATCCAATCACTGACCTAATTTAGTTTCCCAAAACCAGATGGGAGGTTCACAACCTCATCCCCTCCTCTTCTCAAATGGACCCCATCTTCCCTTAGAGCCTCTTACTCACTCAAGGTCAATTCCCCCATGAGCCTGTCCCTCTTCCCAGAGTGCCAAGATAGGAGACCGTGTTTACAGATGCATACATTAGCTCCTGTGTAGGTGGACAGTTAAAAGTTCTGCCTAGGGCTTGATTGCATGTATAAGTAAAGGCCCACTTTCTGCTCCTCCAAGACAGAAATCCAGGGCAGTTACATGTCAGCAGCCAAGTCCCCAGATCTTCTTACCAGCCGTGACGTGTACAAATCTCTCCCTCCTACCCATCCATCCCCTCCATCCACTCACTGCTGCCAGATCTTGGCACAGCATCCATCCAAACGACTGGTTCCTCTAGCCTTTCCTCTCCACCAAAGTTCCACCGTGTCCTGATTCAGGTAACGCCCTGTAAGAAGTAGTTTCATGATTGCCAAGCAGCTTCACGATTAATAAGGAATTCTCTAACCTGTCACAGAATGTCCCTCCTGATCTGGCTCTGTCTTCTTTTGTACCTAAGGACACGCCCCCCCCCCAGTGGCACTGTATACACATAGCATCCAAGTTTCATTCACTTTGGGGCCATCGGTGAAGCAGCCTCTTCATGCCTAGACCCTCCCTCAGTATGGAAAGCAGACATTCACTGTGTCCCATACCCATGGTCCCCTTGCTGTCCTGGGTCTACCTGTCTCTTATTTCTGTCACTTACTCAGAAGCTCCTCTTCCAGGAAGCTCCCCTGGCCAGAGGAATGGAGGACTACGCGTTCATCTCACCCTCCACACTCAGTAACGGAACACTATATATCTAAGGTTGTTGCTAAATGTCTGTCTACCAATATATCTTACACTGCGTCTGTATCGACAAAGGACTCCTCTTAGCCTGCAGTGTTTGTACTGCAGCTAACTCCCAGCACGCACCAAGAGAGCTGTGTGCTTCCAACTAGAACTGGCACATGAATCCAGAGCGCACACTCTGGGAGGGGAGGCCTGCAAGGCTGTACCTCTCACAAGGTAGCTCAGCTTTGGAGGTGGGGAGAAGCATGTGACGGGGGTAAACAAGGAGATGCTGGATGCTGCCTGCATGGGATGGATACTGAAGAGGCAGCTAACGGGCTGGATGAATTAGGAGCAGCTATGTGACCACCAGGCATTCTTTAGCAGCTAAAAATGTCTGCCTACTAACTTCCAAGCACAGAAAGCCAACACGTCAAGCTAAAGCTATCGCACCAGAGTGAAGATAGGAAACAGATCCACACCCCAGGACACCTAGAGTCCCATCATGCGCATTTTGAAGACACCAAGATGCTATTTAATTAATGCATCAACATTTATTTCAAATGTTAAGGATTGTTCCGGAAACTGACACTTTTGATCCTTGGAACAAGTGACTCATGCTAGCAAGATATAAGGAACCCTGGATTTGTGTGCACTAAGGTATTAAGGTATCGAGGGCGGGGAATCTATAGGACTTGGGGGCTCTGTAGTCTACATTTGACAAGCTCACTCTACATGGAGTGTGTCGAGCCTCCTCCGCTGCTTAAAAAAAATAAACTAGATATAACAAAACCAGGAGCATGTGCACACAGCCTTCTGAAGCTCCCACAGGCATGTCTGAACGACAATTTAAAATGAAGCGCTGCCCTGGCTACACAACCCAACACACACCTCCGCAATCAGACAAGCAATTCCTCCTGTTGCTGCCTGTCGCCCCCGCTCTGCTTCTTTCTCTGGCTTCACTCTTGGAGCATCGCTGGCCCCAGATCTCTTTTCCCAAGGTAGCTATTACTTCTGAGAGCTCATAAAGCGTTGCCTGAGAAGAACTTAGGAAATAAAAAACAGGTGTGGGGCCGCACAAAATAAGATTACTCAGGTTTATTGACCAGTTTTCTAAAAGAATAATCCTAGAGCACACACACACACACACACACACACACACACACACAACACATAAATGCATTCATACATGCATTGCCTAACTCCACTTAAATACAGAATATGGTAAAATGTCTTCAAACACACGCCACAGTGAAATGTATTTATTTCCACAGTTTTCTAATGATGGGACTACATTTGTATTAATTTCAGTCTTTCAGAAGTTTTGCAAACTGGAAACTCTTTGGACAGGTTTTTGTTGTTTGGTTTTTGGTTTGTTTGTGTGTTTGTTGTTTGCAGTTTCTGTGTAATAGGAGTCTATCTGAGCAAGATTCATGGATGTGTTTAAACTTTGGCATCATCCAAGGATTAACTCAGCCTTTCAAGGAGGGGTCTGCTGAGGAGTGCAGGGAGGAAAGAAGCAGAAAGCTGGAGATTTGTAAATCTCCAGGCTAGAACACTGTATATAGTTTTTTATGGGAAAATTTATATACTCTAAGACCTACCATTTTAGCCATCTTAAAGTACATTTCAGGGCTAGAGAGATGGCTTGCTGGTTAACAGCACATGCTGGCCTTGCAGGTCCCTACACCCAAGGAATCCAATGCCCTCTTCTGGCCTCTGTGGGCACTGCACTTGTGTGTACGGAAGTGCACTCAGACAAACACAAAATTTAAAATAAAATAAGCACCTTTCTAATTTTAAAGCGTACAGTGTGGTCGCACTAGAACATTCTCAGCACTATAACATCCTCTTCGGTCCATTTCTAGAACATTTCCGTCATCTCAAAGAGAAACACTGTGCCCTCTGAAGATGAATCCCTACTCCATCTCCCAGGGACCTGAAAACCTCTCGCCTGCATCCTGTATTTATAGCGTGTGTGTCACATAAAATTCTTCAGAATTTACCGTTTTACGTTTATTTGCTCACTTAGTCACTTAGCAAAGGGTTTGCATGGTTTAGCTCTTTCAGGCTCAATGAGACTTTATTGTGCAAACACATTACTATTTGTTTAGCCACTCATCTGTTGACTTATACTGTGCTGTTTCCATATTATGCACAAATATTATTACGTAAGTATCTGTGTTCAGGCCTTCTGTTTCTTTAAGTGTGTGACTAGAAACAGAACTGTCAGTTGACAATTTTTATATTGTCTTTAAATATCCCCATTGGGTAATAGAAAAAGCAATGTTCAGCCTGACTTAACACTGTGTGTGTGTGTGTGTGTGTGTAAATGTTCATGTGTATATGTGCACATACATATTTGAACACTCATGTGGATGCCAGAGTCTGGCGTCTTCCTCAGTCATTCTTCGCCTTGTTTTCTGAAGTAAGGTCTCTTTACTGAACCTGGAGCACACCAGTCCAGCTAGACTGTCTGCGTAGTGTGCGCCACACACCTGCCTGTCTCCAACTCCACAGTGTTTGGATTACAGATGGGCCCTGACACAACTGAATTTTTCATGTGTTCTGCAGATTTAAACTCATTCTTCGGAGACAATCATCTTACTGAGTGAGCCATGTCCTTGGCCCCTTTAAGACCTTTTCACCAAAATCAAGTCCATATTGTTTGTTATTTCAAAAAAAATAGCAAAATTGCTTTTTCCATTCCTTGAAAATCTAAGGGTCAGCCTGGTGTGGTGGTGTACTGTTATCTGCAACAAAATCTCAAATATTCTACTTTACCAATAAAAACTAGGAGCCAGATGCTGGGGTGAAAAAGCTGCTGGCTCAGAGAGACAGAGAAAGCACCCAGCTGACCTTGTTCCTTGGCCCAAAACAAGAAAGAGAAGTTGTGTTAAAAAAAAAAAAAAAACCCTCACACTGAATGTTCCTTCTTTCTACTTCCTACCTCCTTATCTGTTCTCCTGACTTCCTATTACTCTTTATAGTTTTTTTTCTATGTTCACTTCCTGTCAACTGGTTGCTTGACCTGCCTCTTGACCTAGGTTAATTTTATTTATTCCTGTTTTGGATTAAAGGTGTGTGCTAGGGCTGAACCACACCACAATTAGAAACAGGTTTTTCCCAGTAGGTTCACGGTGTGATCAATACCCTGCAACAGGGCATTCATCTGAAGGAGGCTGGGGAGGGAAGAAAGCCACAAGATCACAGACCAGGCTGAAGTACGTAGCAAGACCCTGTATCATAGGGGGATAAAAAGAGGGAAAGAAAGGGTGCAAAAAAAGCTGCTACATTATCCTCATTATTCATAGAAACTAACTATCCCTTTAAGCTCAGGCCCCTCTGACCAACAAGATCCCAGATACCAAACGATAATAGGAAAGAAATGAATTTAACACATACCCTTTTAATGAAGTCATTCAATTACAAATGCCCATGGGTTCCCAGCAGGGACTCATCAGTCTTGCAAATTCAAAGGCTAAGAAAGAAGTCCCCATCCTCACTATCTATTAAGATAAATTGGAGAAATTTCTAGATCATACTCTCCTGCTCCCACACCCAGGGTGACTGAATGAACACTTCAGCCTCTGGGCATTTAAAGGCCCTGTAGAGACTTTTGTGTGCATCTGAGGCTGAGAATCACTGGTCCAGAGCAATGTTTGCCAATTGCTGAACCAGGAACAGAGGCAGCCACCCTGGGAAATTGCTGTAAGTGCAGGGATTTGGCACAGGGGAGACAGTGGGTAAAGTTCTGTGCAACCATGGGGCCCTAAATAGATCCCCAGGACCCAAGCAAAAAGCCCAGAAGGGAGGTTCATGCTTGCAACCCCAGAATTGGGAGGCAGAAACAGGATGGTCCCTGGAGCTTTCTGGCCACCCTGTATAGTTCCAAGTTGATTAAGGTAAAGCGCCATAGAATAAGATAATCAATGTCAACCCATGGCCCCCACACACAGATGCCTGGGCATACACACACCCTTACACACATACTCACATACATATATACATGAACACACATGTATGTGCCATAAATACAAATGTATAAAATAAATCAATGCTGATTTTTTAAATGCCCAGCTCTCTGCAATTGCTCAAGTCTTCTAGGGGATTCTAAGGCCCTCAGATCTGAAGAGAAGTATCCACTGGACAACAGTAGATCCAACAGTAGGGTCCCCCACATCCCTTGACAAACAATCCAAAGGAGGCCAAGCAGGTGGCCTGTCAAGTCATTGGGCAATTTCAATCAATTCACAGGAGACAGTTGTTCTTTCAAGAAGGGACTATGAGGCACTCTCGGAGTGTTCTCTGGTTCTGTGCATCCCTGTCATCTCTAAAGGCTTTCTTGCAAGCATGATCAGCACAGAAATCTTAAGGAAGGACTGAAAAAATTGAGTACCCAGTACATAGTCACTGCTGTGGTGGGTACAGGAAGAGATGACAACTACTCAGGGGACCAGCACCAGCCCACCTGCACATCACAGATGTGCTACCACTCTGCCTCACCAATTCTTCAGCTTATGGCTCAGGATTCCCCAAGAATTTTCAAATTGCCAATTTCTCATATTCATAGAAGACTGGAGATATGGCAGAGCTGTGGAGATTTACAAAGAAACTGAAAGCAAGTGGAGCGATGATGAAGGAGAGATGGAATGCCTATGTGGGTTCCTTATTGGAAAGTGAGCCTGGAAGAGAGTGGAGGAAGAGCCATGCGTGGTGGCGCACGCCTTTAATCCTAGCACTCAGGGAGGCAGAGGCAATCGGAGCTTTGTGAGTTGGAGGTTAGCCTGGTCTACAAAGCGAGTCCAGGACAGCCAAGGCTTCACAGAGAAACCCTGTCTCAAAAAGTTGAAAAATAAAAAGTGATAGTGGGAAAAAAAACAACTCTGTGGGTGGCTTTTCCCCAGGGGTAAGAAGCTGGTTATGGGCCAGGAAGGTGTGGCACACACCTACAACCCCAATCCCAGAGCTCTGGAGGCAGAGGTGGGAAGATCAGGACCTCCAGGTCATCCTTCAACCTCTGTTACTGCTGTGGTTTGAATATGAAATGTCCCCCACAGGCTCGTGTGTTTGTACCATTGGTCCCCAGCTGATGGCGCTATCTTTGGAATGTTATGGAACCTTAAGAGATGGAGCCTTGCTGGAAAAAGTGGGAGCCTAGGAGCTAACCAGTTCTACAACCCAGATCCACTTCCTTTCTGTGCTTCCTGACTTCAGCAACAGTGTGGCCAGCTGCCTTTCTCGTTGCCATGGCCCCTGCCTTGATGGGCTGTAGCCTTTTAAACTGTAAGCTAAAGTAAACACTTCCTCCACTAAGTTGCTTCTTATCAGATATTTGCTCACGAAAACAAGGGAAGGTACAAATATGGGGAAAGCCCACATGAAGAATTGTTCACTTGCTCTCTTCAGCTCATCACCCATTCATTCCTCCTGGCATGATGGCCAAGACTGAGAACGGTATCCACAAATTACAGCTGTCTGCTATTTCTAAGACTGACTCCTCTGTCGACCTCACAGGTACCACATCTGTGTGACTGTGCTGATCTACTTCCTGCCCCTGCTGGTTATCGGCTATGCATATACTGTGGTGGGGATCACACTGTGGGCCAGTGAGATCCCTGGGGACTCCTCTGATCGTTACCACGAGCAAGTCTCTGCCAAGCGCAAGGTGAGCAAAGCTCAAGCAGGCATAGCCCACCCTAGCACTGACCATATTGGGAGGTCTGAGACCCAGAGGCAGAAGCCATAAAGCATCTCTGGACCTCAAGAACAGGAGAGGGAAACAGGGTCTTTCTTCATACCCACATGTATACTCATACTTATATACTGTCATACATATGTGCAAACTCTCATATACACACATAATTATAAGTACTCATACACACATGCATACATATATATTACATTATATTCATATACATACACATGTCATATTCATACATATATACATCAATGCTCATATACATGTACACATACAGACATTCATACACATAAATACTTATACACAGATACACATACATTCATATATATGTATATATATATATATATATATATATATACTCTTGCACTTCATACAATCATTCATGTCCAGACATATACACATTAACATACATGTATACATACACACATATGCACATACATGTGCTAATATGTACAGATATACAAACATACACTCATACATACACATATATGTGCATACATTTATGCATACACAACTTATACACATACTCACATATATACAACTCAGACAGATGCCCACAACTTGTACACACATGCATACACAAAATACCTCTGCCTGGGAATTTATAAATGAGGGAAATTGGTCTTCATAGCTCTAGAAGCCAGAAGTCCAAGACCAAGGCAAAGTCCATGTCTGTTGAGGTCACTTCCTGCTCACAGCAGATGCCTTTGTACTTGGTGCTCACACAGTGGAAAGTCAATGAAGCTCCTGGACCCCCTCTTATAAGGGCTTTAATCCTGTCTATAAAGCTTTGCTCTCAGTGTCTAACAGCTTCCCAAGGGCATGTGTCCTAATACTGTCACATGCCACATGTCACTCACTGGCAGCTGAGATTCAGCCTGTGGTATGGCCTGACATGAACACTTGGGCTCCCGTGTTTCACAGACCTTCCTCAAACCCCCTTTAAACATGGGCTCTGCCCTCACAGGAACTCTCCAGTGTTCACCCTTTTTCCCTGTGCTTCAGTCCCCAGGCCACACACCTTCCCCAGCTCCCCTCCTCCCCTGACCCAGCCCACTGCTGCCTTTCCTGCCTTCTCTCCTGAGGCCCCATGCACTTCCACTCACTCACTATCTCTCCCTTGGCTTCTCTACACACCGCCCCCATCAGGGTCATATAACAGCACCCCATAGTCCTCTAGGGATTGTGGTCCACCCTCAGGTTAGAAGTCTATATATCTGGGATGAGTCCAGGAGCCATTAGTTCTAGCAAGTCCCTGGGGATGGTGATGGTGATGATGGCAGTCCTGGGTCACACTCTGAGAACTGGAACCAGATCCTTAAGCCTACGTGTTCAAGGTCTTGATAAAAATAAATAGCTTCAGTCCCACCCCACTGCACATGACAGAGAGGGGAGAGAACACCCCATGGACACCCCACGCACACACAGCGCTGCCTTGCCCACAGCCCTGTCTCCCTTGCCCTCTCCCCCAGGTGGTCAAAATGATGATCGTGGTTGTGTGTACCTTCGCCATCTGCTGGCTGCCTTTCCACATCTTCTTCCTCCTGCCCTACATCAACCCAGATCTCTACGTGAAAAAGTTCATCCAGCAGGTCTACCTGGCTATCATGTGGTTGGCCATGAGTTCCACCATGTACAACCCCATCATCTACTGCTGCCTCAATGACAGGTGAGTGCACCCTCAAGCCACGGGCCACCATCAAGGTGGAAGCAGTGAGTCTGCAGCAAACCGTGCTCACCAGGGCTCTGCAACAGGGTGAGCCCAGAGTGGGCTGGTTTTCTTCTACAAAACAAAACCAGTATCTTTGTTTTTGTTTCGCTTTGTTTTGTTTTGTTTTGTTTTGTTCTTCGAGACAGGGTTTCTCTGTGTAGCCTTGGCTGTCCTGGACTCACTTTGTAGACCAGGCTGGCCTTGAACTCACAGAGATCCGCCTACCTCTGTCTCCTGAGTGCTGGGATTAAAGGCATGCGCTACCACTGCCCAGCCAAAACTGGTATCTTTATGTGTGACGTAATTATTATTTTCTCGTGTTAGTGCGACTTTGTACGCGGAGTGGGTATCTGCGCATGCACTCGGGGGGCAGAGGAGGATGTCAGGTGTCCTGCTCTATCATTACCCACTGAATTCCCTTGACACAGAGTCTTTCACTGAACCTAGACCTAGGCAAACAGCCAGTAAGTCCCCATGATCTCTCCATCTCCACCCCATGTGACACACATGCACAGCCAGGGGTACAGGTGCTGTACAAACACACCTGGCTTTTACATGGGTTCTGGGAATTTGGACCAGGCTCTCACACTTGTGAAGCAAGCTCTTTACCATGTTGAGCCTACTCTCCAATGCCAACTCTTGGGATTTTTAAAAACTGGAGACTAAGTTAACAGGGTTGGGGCATGCTGGGACTGTTAGATGCAGACAAGCCTGCGTAGTAGCTGTTCCTTTTGTCCCACTGTTTCATTCGGGTCACTTCCTCAAATTCATCTTGCATTTCCAATACCACAGAGTAAGCAAAGGAGGTCAGGGCTTCCAAGACCTGGTTCCTGCCCTCACTTGGTCAGACAGGCTAAGGGAGCCTCCTCCCAACAGAGGCTAACTCAGAGAAGGAAGGTCCCACAGGCTGGATGTCAGCAATAAAGATTTCACTGTGGTAGGGAGAGAACACTCAGGAGGGGCCTGGGACACCAGGCTGCAGTGTCATTGTCACCCACAGAGGCATCCAAGCCCATCTGGGGAAAGATACTGAGGTGAGGGGGAAATAGAAAACCCCTGTCATCCCCTTCTGTCTCTCTCTCATCAGCTAAGAAGGACCCCCTGTAACTGAGACACTTAGGCACCAAAAGGATGTGACTAGCATCCTCTTGAACTTGCTCCCATGGTCTCTAGCCATCCCATAGTTCCATCTCCTAAGAGCTTGATGGCCTGGATCCTGTTTTCTAGGTTAAGTCTCCTACCACATCTTTAAGTAAAGATGATTCTCCGTGTTTAACAAGTAGGGAAACTGGAGCACTCTGATAAAGCATTGTCGACAGCCAAGGGTTGAGTCTCGATACATAGCTTTACTGTGAGCCTGGTGTGTTAGTTACCTTCCTACTGCTGAAATAAGGCACCATGGCCAAGGCAACTTACAGGAGAAAGGACTTATACAGGCCTATGGTTCCCTAGGAATAAGACTCCATCATGGCTGGGTACTGTGACAGCAGGTAGTAGACATAGTGGCAGAAACAGCTGAGAGCTCACATCTCCAACTGCAAACAGGAAGCGAAGAAAATGAGCCTGGATGGGCAGAGACTCTCAAAACCACAAAACCAGTGGCATATTTTCTCCAGCAAGACCATACCTTCTAAGTCTACCCAAACAGCACCACCAACAGGGGACCAAATATTCAAATGCCCGAGACTATGGAGGACATTTCTCATTCAAACCACAACACTCAGCAACCAGCTCAGTCGACACACACAAAGAGACCTACAGTGTGGGGTGGGTTTTATTGACGTTCCATTTACCCAACATCTTCTGTTTACATACCTTAATCAATAACCTAACTCTGGAATGCCCCCAAGAAAGACAACTGCCCCTGAGGCTGGGGGCATAGGGGCAGGGGGGAGAGAGGGCTCGTCATCAGCATCTCCAGATGCTAATTCATTTGAATGTGTAATGACACGGAATTAGGCCTGAGTAGGTCCCATGCTGAGGATCCAGCTCCATGGGGAAGGGAAGCAGTCCCAGGGCTCACCTCTCCATCCTTTCTCTCCAGGTTCCGTGTGGGCTTCAAGCATGCCTTTCGCTGCTGCCCCTTCATCACTGCTGGTGACTATGAGGGGCTGGAAATGAAATCCACCCGATACCTCCAGACCCAGGGCAGCGTGTACAAGGTCAGCCGCCTGGAGACCACCATCTCCACTGTGGTGGGAACCCATGAAGATGAGCCAGAGGATGGCCCCAAGGCCACACCTTCGTCCTTGGATCTCACTTCCAATGGCTCCTCTCGCAGCAACTCGAAGACCATGACAGAAAGCTCAAGCTTCTACTCTAACATGCTGGCCTAGGCAGTGGGTGTGTCCCAAGGGCGCGGCCACCAGCCCATCCTGTGTCCTGACTCATTTATTCATGGAAGTCTTTGCTCGGGAATCTCTTGGAAAGACCCTAACACTGGAGCTTTTGGAAAGGGTCGCCACGGTTTAAAGAAAACATTCCATGCTGTCTTCAGTCCGGATTCTTTCTTGTCTTTGTCAACCACCCCCCCTCTATCCTTGTGACCCAAGGCAGGGCGGTGAACACCTGTGAAATGTCAAGCCTGTCCTCTCTTTCCCCTACAGTCCATCCCATAGATCCTGACATGGCTTTGTCTGCATGCAGGTGCTCGTTTGGGGAGGGATTCTACATGGCAGTAACGAATCTGCAGACCTGTTCACCTGAGGCCTCTGACTTTTCTCAGTAACGTCGTCCTCAGGCCAGCTCCCACCGCTCCAGCCTTCCACAGGACAGTGTGAACAAAAGAAGGTGCCACCTAAATCCTAACGAAAGCTGTGTCCCCACCTAAGCACACACGAATGGAGGACACATATCTTTGCGACATCTCAGCATTTCGGTTCATTTGAACATTATGGGGTTGACAACTTGAGGTCTTTTTGCATTGTGTCCCCAGTGCAATGAACCCCAACCGAGTATATCTACCGAGGCCAGCTGATGTGTAGTCTAGCCAAGAGACAGCAGATGTGTGATGTGTGCCAGCCTTCACCTAGCTGAGATTCTTTCCTTCTTTGTAAAGCAACAGGGCTGAACCAAATACTCTAAGTGTTCCTTTGAGCCTCAGTATCCTCTGGTTTAAAGATATATACATTTTGTTTTGTTTTGACCCAACCCCCCACCCCACCCCACCCTCTCTCTCTCAGGAGTGGCAATCCTTAAAGATGGGTGTATGTAAATATTCTCCCACTGATCAAAAAACCTTGTCTCCAAAAGTCCTTCTCTAGGAAGGTTCCAGTCTTTGACAGAGCAGAGGACTTCATGGAAAACTCTCCGGTAGCCTGCCGCGAGCTGCATTCCAGCTTGGAGAGCCTCATTGAGCGATACAAGTGCGTGGGCTTCCTGCTCTGGCTGCTTGTGTCACCTTCAGGGGTCTTAACTCAGATCCTTCAGTTTTTGCTACCTATGGGGTGGAGTGGGGAGGCTGCCTTCTGCAGCTACACTCCTGGACAGAGGAGCTTTGCGTCTTCTCTGCAGAGCCTGAATCTTGCCCTCCTGCTCCACTTGGCTGGTCTCTGTCTGTACAAGGTGGAATGATCCACTGACCCAAAAGGGCACTTGGTCTTCACGAGCTGAGAACTGAAAGCTTCGTGTTCTGATATAGTTTCGAGATGCCCAGCAGCTGAGCACGCCCTTTCTTTCTGTCTGTCTCCTAGATGTATGCCTTGGCCAGATGTGGCTGGAAGCCAAAGCTTTGTATAATATCCATGAACATCCTCATGGTTCAGATACTCGGATGCACACAAGCTCCATCCATCATGCCAGGAAAAGCAATGCCACCCACCACCAGGATTTATACCTTCTGCCAGCCTTGTCAGACTTAACCCTATGAGGGCATCGGCATATCTGGGGGAGGCAAGAATTGTATAGAAATAATACAAGCCAGAAAAAAAAAAAAGAAATGAGAAGGATATTCTCCAGAGCATTATGGGAAATATTTAATAAGCTAAGCCAAGCCCACTCAGTGGCAATCTGTGAGTGAAAAATAAAATGTAAGGGCAACAAAAATCAGTGCCCAAATTGTTAGCAATGCTTCCAGTAAAGAATCTTGCTATGTACAGATGCAAAGAAAGTGGCTATGGAAAATACTCAAGAAGAAAACACCCAATGTTGAGGATATTCCCATCTACAGAAGGCCAGGGAAAGTCGGCGAGGATGTATTCAGTGCCTGCCCTGGACTTTGCCCTGGGCTGAAGACACACAGTTCCTTCTGCCCTGAGGAGCTTCCTGCGCCTCCCACTCCTGAGGCATGGAGAAACAGATTCCTCCTGGGTTTTTTAAACCTGACTTTCAATGTGGGGACTCGAGCAAGGCAAGGGGCCAGGCTTTCAGAGAACTTCCGCAATGGCAGTTCTCTGAGGTAACGCTGAAGGGAGCCACCAGTCAGCCCAGGAAACCTGAAGGAGATGAGAAATGTCATCCCGTGTGTAGTACAAGGGAAGATGAGGTGGACCTGGGTTTTTGTGGCTATGCCAAAACCTCCCTCAGAGGTACCAACAAGTTTCCCATGGTCCCTGCTCCAAGCCCATTTAATTTGTAGAAATGTCATCAATTCCTGTGTGTGAGAACACTGTGATTTGTGCTCTGTGCATGGGTCTCTTATTGAAATGTGTCACCTTGTGTTTATCTTCTGAGTGTCCTTGATGTACCCTCCGGTAGCAATAGGCTAGGAGACACCCTGGGGGCTCTCCTTCCTGTGTAACCTCCAACCTGTGGGATCCCAGTGCCATTGGCGTGTTTCTGTTGAGCCAGTCTCTTCCTGCCTCCGTCCTTGCTTGGAGAGGAACTCTGAAGTGTGCCTCACACTCAATGGAACTGAAGGCTGGGGAAGGGAATTTACAGGAGAAACACCCTTCAACTGAATGCAAAGATAAAGGGCTGAGTGGAATCCTGGGAAAGGAGAGGACTCGGACCTGGGGAAAAGGGTGTCCATAGAGAGAGGTCACTCCTGAGACATCTGTGTTTGGGGCCTGGGATGCTGTAGAGAATGTCTTATGGAAATAAACTATGCTTCTGGCTCTCTCGTGCTTGTGTCTCTTCTCTAGTGAACTGTTATGCGCAGATCCCCCAAAGACCACCAAGAGTCCAAAGCCATATACAAAAGCAAGGAGCCTTTATTCAAACTTGAGCCCATGGGCCCTCCAACCTTACCAAAGCAGAGGATCAGTAGAGAGAGCCTCGGACCCTCATTAAGAAAGGGTTTTTATTGTGGTTACAGCATGGAATAGGAGTTTCCAGGATTGGCTGACATTTAGCAAGGTTGGGTTGGCACTAGGGGATTGGTAGAACCTGACCTTGAAATGCTTAAGCAAGCTATGGATAACATCTGTGGATGTTAGGTACTTTCCTGCTGTCCCCTGATTGGCTCAGGCCTAGAGTGGTTCTTTTCCTGGAACACTTTGTGGTTTTCTAGCCACAGAGGTGAGCCTGGGGATAGGCTCAGGATGGTGTCCGCTGATAAATGGAGTCACATTAGCTAGGGCTCTTCATGAACAGGAACACTGCTGGGGGTGGAATGGAATAGTGTTGAGAATTCTCACAAATTCCAAAGCCAGAAGGACGAAACCCAGCATCTACTCAATGCTGTAATAGCATGGATATGGGCTGGCAAGATTCAGGATGTATTTCCAGGCTGGGAAACAGGAACTCGGGGTGAGATTGTATGACAAGACCAACAGTGTCACCCATGAATACAGAGATGTCCGTTCAAGCTGTCCATGGAGAAGGTAACAAGGCAGTTACGTGTACAAGAGATGTCCTGGAGGCAAGGTAGTGTAAGGGTCCAAAAATCACTGAAGGAAGACCCCAGATCAAATAGTATGTAAAAACAAACAGCGCTTATTCTGCAGAAATAGCCTGCACACAGGGGTCAACCATCCATACAAAATGGCGGACACCCTGAGAAGGAGCTTGTAGGCTCTTTTAAATGTTTCTAGGGGAACCTTATCTGTGGCTCTAACTGGGATTGGTCAGTTCCTGGAGAGGCTACCTGACTCCAGCTGGGATTGGCTGGTGCCTGTGGAGGTCAGTACTTGGGAAGGCTAAGTGACTCTAGCCACAGGCATTTTAGCAATGTCTGATCCTCTCAAAGTAGATCATGTGGTAAAAGAGGATCGTGTGGGTTAGAGGACACAGTGAGAGACAGGGGAGGACTTTAGACCACCATATAGATGGAGATAGAGTTTGGGGGTTTGAATGAGAAACATCTACTATAGGCTTGGGTATTTGAATGTTTGGTCCCCAATTGGTTGTGCTATTTGGGGAGGTTGTGGAACCTTTGAGAGGTGGGGGCCATGCTGGAAGATGTACATCACCAGAAAAGGGGCGTAATGGACTCTGACCCTCTGAAACTGTTATCCCAAATGAACTTTTTGTTTTATACGTTGCCTTGGTCATAACGTTTTATCACGGCAGCTAATGAGAGGGGGGAGAGGGACACAGTGTATGTAGAGAGTCCTCCAGAGAAGCCCACGTTTGCTTTAGCAGAAATGGACAAGCTGACACCCACCATCCTCGGTACTGCCTGGGGAGTGGGGAAGAGGCGTCCACACTGGAATGAATGACATGGCAGACCCTAAGTACTGCACCTGGGCTGGATGAGGGGTGTCAGCTGATGGCACTCCTCGCCCATTCTTTCTCCAAGTAGATCTGTGCCATGCAGCTGCACAATTGGTACCACAGCTTTGGTTCAGGCCTCTGCATTTGCAAACACGGCAGGAAACCACCGTAGACTGCAAACAAGAGTGGCAATTGCTGTGAGCACTGGCAACCTGCTCCCCAACTGCTGGGCCACCTCCCACGGGCAGCGCCACCAAGAGACCCATGAGGTGCTGCGTGCAATGGCAAAGGAAAGAGAAGAAAGACAGCTACCCAATAAGGTATCTGGAATGAACAAGGAAAAGTCTCCTTTTTAAATTAAGACGTCTTAGGCGGTGGTGGCGCATGCCTTTAATCCCAGACTCAGGAGGAAGAGGCAGATGGATTGCTGTGAGTTTGAGGCCAGCCTGGTCTACAAAGTGAGTCCAGGACAGCCAAAGCTATACAGAGAAACCCTGTCTCGAAAAACCAAAAAACAAAAAAGAAAGAAAGAAAAGAAAAGAAAAGGCACAAGTGCTCTTAACCTCTAAGCCATGTTTCCAACGCCATGTAATTATTGTTTTGAACGTGTCACTTTCAATTACTAAAGTTTCTAAAAAGCTATTCTCAATGACAATTCTTCTACAGGTGTGGTTTATGCTTATTGAGCACACATCAAAGGATATAAAATGATTTCATCCTCTAAATGAAAGCTAAAAGTTTATGAATGGGAGGTGTTGTTTCTAATTTGTAATCTATTTGTTTAATTTTTTTTTCCACTGGGGGTCCACTCTATGCCAGGAACCACTGAGGTTCTGAAACACAGAGGAGAGAGATCTCTAGTTACTGTTTTTCTGTACAGAGCTTAGATTATTTCCCAGGGGTATATCTGTGACAGTAAAAATGTCAGAGCTGGGGAAATGGTTCAGTGTTTAACTGCTTGCTGCCCAAGCCTGAGGGCTGGAGTTCACATGATCCAAAGGCAAGCTGGCTGCCCCAGACAATCCACACTGATGGTCCCTGGGTACAGCTATGAGATCTATCTCCAGAGGGAAATGTTTACAACCATGAGCCTCTCAGCACCACTGCCCAGAGAGCTCTGCAGCAGGTAGGTGAACTTGCAGTGGGTAACTTCCTGTAACTCACTTCCTGTATGACATATGGACCACCATCTTGCTCAGTGTCAAGTCCCTCAATTTGCTGTGCTTTGCTTCCAAGGTGAACCAGTGTGTTACTGGTACTACTTAGGCCAACAAGAAATGGAGATGGGAGGGCTGGGGAGATGGCTTAGAGGTTAAGCACACTGGCTGCTCTTCCAGAGGTTCTGAGTTCAAGTCCCAGCAACCACATGGTGGCTCACAACCATCTATAATATGATCTGGCCTGATGTACATGCAGACAGAGCACTGTATACATAATAATAAAGAAATAAATCTTTTTAAAAAAAGAAAAAAATAAATTAAGACGTCTTATAAACTGGTCCCTGGGCAAGCTTCAAGGAATCCACACGTCCCCTTGAAGAGCCCCACATCTCACCTGGAAAACATTCTTTCTGCAGGGAGGGGCAGGGGGTGCAGAAATCATAGAAATCTCCTCTAAAGCAATCATTAACCCTATGCTGTCCAACAAAAGGAGAGGCAGTGGGTTGTTTCTGAGAGAAGTTTCAGAAGCCCGAGGCCTTCTGAGCATAGCGAGAGGTGGACTACCCGCAGAAGAACCAGCCTGGCTGCCAGGAAACAGTTTTGGAATAAAATCATACTTCCTCTCAGGCGCTCCGGTGATTTATAGCTTTAGATAAAACTGTCCGGCTCACGATAAAGGATGTGCTCACTCTTCTCCGTGGACAGGCGGGCCCCTTGCATAAGCAGTGGCAATGCTTTAGTTAGAGGGCAGCAGAAAACTCAAGGTGAGGGAGACAGATATGAAGACACAAAGATGTTTTTATTTGCTCCAGCAATGTGTGGCAGGCATCATAGCAGGGCTTGGTAATACTCGCCCCTGGGCTCCCTCAGTCGCTTCGGTACAACAATGTACAGTTCTCCTCAGCTCTGATGCCCTGAATGATAGTTCAGTCAAAGCCTGGAGCACAGGTAGATGAGATGCGGACACGCGGAGAACGTCCCTCTCCATCTTCAAGAGTAAACGGAGCATCTGATCCCACAGGCAATGATCTAAGATGGCATCGCTTATTTCTACCCAGTTCGAGAGAGCAGAGGGAAAGGGCCTGAGGATCGGCAACCTCGTGGCACAGATTGGACGCAACAGCTGTAGCCCCCTCCCTGGCTTCCCTCTCAGGCAGCGCAGCTTGCTTTCGGGGAGAAAGCATGGCTAATTAGCGATCAGGAGCGACTAGGAGATTTCAGGGGCAAATGTCATCGCTGCCTATGGGCTAGCTCTGAAGTCCAGGCTCACGCCTGCGCTCGCTGAATGGTATCTCCTTTTTTTTTTTTTTCTTTTTCTTTTTCTTTTTCCCTCTTTTAAAAATTTATTTTTAATTTCAGGTAGTTGGTTAGCTATTTGAGAATTTTGTCCGTGCTTCGATCATGCTCACCTTCCATGCCCCAACACTTTCTAGATCCACCCGATTTCTTACCCACCCACCTTTGTGTCCATTTTTTAAAAATCTGAAGTCCCACTCCTATCCTAGGAGCTATTGGAAATTGAAAGAATCTGGGAGAGAAAGAGGCCACTTTCTCTAAGAGGACACAGCCTTTGGAGTGACAACCACACCCCAAGGGAGGGCCACACATCCAAGAATCCTCTTTTATCTCCAGTTCATTTTGTCTCCACTCTTTTTTGTTTGTTTGTATTTTGAGATAGGGTTTCTCTGTGCAAAGCCCTGGCTGTCCTGAACTCTGTCTGTAGACCAGACTGGCCTCGAGCTCATAGAGATCTGCCT
>OU015745.1:58589478-58601911 GCA_907169655.1 Acomys percivali | reverse complement strand
AGAGAGAGAGAGAGAGAGAGAGAGAGAGAGAGAGAGAGAGAGAGAGAGAACATCCCCAATCCAACTCTGACATCATCCACACTGCCCTCCATTCCCAGTCCCTCCCATAACTCAGCCCCACCACCCCGACTCCCAGTTACTTCTCTCAACTGAGATGATTCCCAGGACAGGGCTTCAGTGTTAATCCCAACACTTAAAAGAAGCAGCTGAAGCAAGGATGACACAGAGGTTCTGCTCAAGCATATTATTTCTTACGTTTCCTGTCGCTGTAATAAAGCACTTGCCAAACACAACTTATGGGAGGAAGGGTCTGTTTTGACTGACAGTTCAAGGGTGTAGTCCACTGTGGTAGGGAAGGCCTGGTTGGTGGCAGGAGCTTGATGAAGCTGGTCACACCACATCTGCAGCCAGGAAGCAGAAACAGCAAAGGCCAATGCTCGGTTCACTTCCCCCTTTTTATTCAATCTTGGATCCCAGACCAGGGAATGGTTAAACACGGGGTTTCCCACAGCAGTTAACTTGGTCACAACAATCACTCAAAGAGTAAGAAATAGTACTCAGTCCAGGACACTACAACAATCTCTCCTCCCGACCAAGGCTGAGGACATCTCAGAAAAAAAGGGGGTTAGAAAGGACATCAGAGTCACAGGATGGGGAGGAACACTAAAAACTGCCCTCTTCTGGATATGACATGGCTATCATGTGGTCATAAACTCACAGCAGCTGTGACTATCTGCACAAGAGCAAGCTAGCCAAAGTTCCAGCATAGATGGGGTAAAAGATCACCAGGCCCCTCACCATATGAAGGAACTATTAGCAACTCATAAATCATCCTTTTTGAGAATGTGGTCACTGAGAGGATTACCATGGTCCAGTGGATGGCCCCACACCCATGCACATATGGGCATAAGAGATTGGACTTTTATAAAAAATTAAATTAGCAATGATGTGTTGGGGGACATGGGGAAAGTTGGAGGAGGAATGGGGAGATAGACATGATCATATTTCATTGTATACATGTATGACATTATCAAGAATAAAAAAAAAATTTTAAGTTAACTTTTCACAGACATTCTCAGAGGCTAACTGGTAGGTGGACACTTCCTCCCAGGAGGCTTGTCTCCTAGGGGACTCAAGATCTCACATGGACAACTGATACTAACCACCCCTTGGCCTCTGCTTAGCAAAGTAAAGGGGCCGTGTTAGTGAACGTGCAGTGCGTGCTGGAGTGCTTGGCACTAGTTTGATGACCCAACTGTTGAAGGATGGGGCCGATCCCTTCTCTCTCTCCACCTCAGATGAAATATAAATGATAACAAGCATTATGTTCTGAGTCTCTGGGGCCAAGCACCTTACGTACACTAGCAAGATCCACCCCACCCCCACCCCACATGAAAATATTGTTATAGTTCTTAATACAAAAATAATGGGGCATAGTTGGAGTACTTTGAGATCCCACGAATGGAGCACAATCACCACTGACACTCAACTCCAAACCCCAGAGTCTTAAGCAAGTCCTTCTGATGTCCCTTCTGTTCCTTACGGTACCATTTATTGTCAAGTCGCCCATAGTCTGGGTGGCTCTGGCCTCTCGGGACATATTGCCAGGAAGCTGGCTCATGAAGCGGCAGTGTTCAGAAGCAGCAAATTTTCATAGGCTCATCAGAAGAAGATTCTGAAAGGTAAGTTGTCCTCATGCTGCCACGTAAGCTGTGCTGCCAAGCCCTAATCATAGTGTTTGGCAAGAGTTCAGCAAGTGTGCCCCACCAAAATTAATCTTTGCACCTTCAAGTTTGGGTGCGTAGATAATTCATTTCTTTGCAGGATAAAGACTCCTTTTTAGGGGCTGAAGAGATGGCTCAGTGGTTAAGAGCACTGACTGCTCTTTCAGAGGTCCTGAGTTCAATTCCCAGCAACCACATGGTGGTTTATAATGTGATCTCATGCCCTCTTCTGGCATGCAGGCATACATGCAGGCAGAGCACTGTATATATAATAAATAAATCTTTTAAAAAAAAAAAAAAAAAGGCTTCTTTTTAGCCATAGAGAAGTCACTGGGAAAGGTAATGCATTCACAACTCAAAGGAAATTTGAGACCTATGCCCTGCCCTGCCCATGCTTAACTTGGGGTACTGGAGACAGAGAGAGGTAAAGCCAAGACCTCTTGGTTGTCTATGACAATGGAATATAGTAAAGGCCGTCCCAGAGCCAGGCTGGGAACATCACCCAAAAGCTTGTTCAAAGAGTTTCTGAGTCAGAGAAGGGTGAAGGCAGAACTCAAACAAAGCATCCAGAGGCACCAGGTTAATGGTTTTTCAAATCCTATAATCACAGCAGGATAAAGGGGGCTTGCTATAGTCTAGTTAGCTACCCTCGCTCTCAGAGTGCTTGGCTTAGTAAGTCACCACTAAGCTTAGGCGTGCGTGTAGCGAGCACATCGGTAATTACTGTGCAGGTAACTCATGGGACTGCTGGACTGGCTGAATGGAAACAGAAAATGGTTTAGAAAGTCAGCAGGGATGGGATTCAAAGAAAAATATCAATTGTAACCAGAAAAATAGACCCGCTATTTTCCTAATACACAGGCTTACCTCTGAGTGCAAAAAGTACAAGCACAAAGGATTTAGATAAGACCAAGGTTTCAGGTTCAACATCACAAGAAAAGGGGTACAACAGGAGGAGACATGGGGAGGCGGGGTTACAACTGTCTTGTGATCTACCCCACGTGGCCCCATTTCCAAGTTTTCTTCCCGCGTTTCAATATGATCACTCTAATATAAAGAGCCTCTAGACCATCCTCTCTTTTAGTCTTCCTTTTTGCAAGTTTGCAAAATCAAAATGGATGCGTAATCTCCACTTTCTAGATTCCCAGACAAAAACTATAGCCATGAACCATGAGAGACCCCAATCTTTAAACCGTGTCCAACTCAGAATGGAATTGTTTGGCCTCCCTAACTTCTGTAGCCATTCTCATTGCCTTTTATAGGAAAGTGTATTGCTGATTTTTGTTGCTGTAATAAAACACCATGACCAAAAGCAATTTATGGAAGAGAGAGTTTATTTTGGCTTAAGGCTCTGGAGGGAGAGTCCACACTAATGGGGGAAGCATGGCAGCAGGCTGATGCAAGACTGCATCTTCAACCACAAACATGGAGCAAAAACAGTGGACTGGGAGCGGGGCAAGGTTGAAAGCCCTCCAAGCCCACCCCCAGATGTGTGCTCTCCAGCAAGGCTCCAGCTTTTCAAAGTTCCACAGCCTCAGACAGCATCACCGACCTGGGACCCAGTGTCGGAGTATTGAGCCTATGAGGGATAGTCCTTATTAAAACCACCATAGGTGGTTCATTTTTGTACCATCCTAACACTCCATCCAGCTTTATGACCATGCCGGTTATTTATAGCTTTCCGCCTACACTAAAACTTAGATCCCTGTCCAAGCAAGGGAAAGGTCTATATATCATAGCAATGTTGCTTATGTGGACAGTAAAAAAATAAAGTAAAAAAAATAAAATAAAATAACCAAGACAAACACAGTTGACGTCGGGCATATTTCTTTTTTTACAAGTAAATAAAAATGATTGTATACCTCAACAGTTCCAGTTTCATCTCGCTTCAGAAAATGGTGCTGAGTCCCTTCATGGCAAGAATGACATCAGAGGTGTGCTTCAGAACTTGGCTGCACAGTAACAATAAGGAAAATTGTGACATGTCCTGGGACTTACCCTTGCAACAAACACTTACAAAATCTCTAGAAATGTTCCTCTCACTAGAAATGTTGACTAGAAGAAGGATCAACAAGTGTTGGCCTGGTGTTTATATGCTCTAGAAATAACCTCCAAAGGTCATTGTGACCAGAAGACATGGCCTTCAGCCCTTCAGCCTTGGACCCACAATGCAGCAAGATGTGTGCTGAGTGTCAGGCATGGAAGGAGGCCAGGTTCCCACAGGAAACAGCTTTCAGCCTGATGGGTGTATTTAATAGCTCAGTGAATAAGAGTATAACTAAAATATGGCATAAGGAGTGTTTAAAAAGAGAAACAGTCATTAATTTGAGCTTAAGGAAAAAAGAATTGGATGTTGCATTGAAGCCAGAGAGGTGAGCTCTGAGAAAGTGAGATCCTGGGGAAGAGCAGTGTCAATTAGAGGTAAAGAGCATCCAGGCACACACGGTGGAAAGCTGCGTGACCAGGACAGTGGCTTACGTGAGCTACTGGGTGGGGGAGGTGAGGCTGATGAAGAGAGAGGGGGAAATGTGTTAGAGGGCCTTATAGGCACTGAAAACACTAGGGAGCTGACAGCAGTGATCTACTTTTAGAAAAGGTCACACTGGTAGCATAGAGACTAATTAGGAAACAATTGTTGTGGTCTGTATGAGGAGGGAGAGGGTTAATGCCGGCCTGAGAGTGATAGGGCATCTCTAGATGGGCTTGGCCTGGGGACTAAGGTGCAGGCCAACGGAAAGTCATCTGAGAGTGGGCTGAAGGAAAGATGTAGACCGAGGAGACGTGGGCAAGTGAAAGCAAATTTACTAAAGAACAGGAAAGGGTCCATAAGATGGAGAGGTAGATAAAGATGCTTGTCGTCAAGGCCACCATGAGTTCCATTCCTGGAATCCACATCATAAGCAAGAACTGACACCTGTAAGTTGCCTTCAGACCTGCGTACACATTTACATGCTGTGACATGCATATGAGCATACACACACACACACACACACACACACACACACACACACACACACTTTAATCAAAATCAGAAAAGACTAAGCCTTTGCCCTCATTTGGGTTCTATCTCTGTGATAAAGCCATCACCAAAAGCAACTCGGGGAGGAAACGGTTTATTTGGCTTGTACATTCTGCCCACAGCCCATCCCTGAGGGAAGCCATGGTAGGAACTCAAGCAGGACAAGAACACTGGCTCGCTCCACACAGCTTGCTCATGCCTGCTTTCTTATACGACTCAGGCCCAGCCACCCATGAGTGGCACCTCCCTCAGTGGACTGAGCCCTCCCACGTTAATCATCAATCAAGAAAATGCTCCACAGACAAGCCCATAAGCCAAACTGATGGTGGCAATTGCTTAATTGTGGTTCCCTCTTCCCAGAGCACTCTCATTTGTGTCAAACTATTGCCCCAAAATAAATAAATAAATAAATAAATAAATAAATAAATAAATAAATAAATAGAAACTAAGCTGGGCTCGGTGGCACACATCTGTAATCTCAGCACTGGGGAAGGCAGAGAAAGGCAGATCACTCTGAGTTCAAGGCTAGCTTGGTCTACAAAGTGAGCCCAGGACAGCCAAGGCCACACAGAGAAATCCTGTCTCAAAAGAACAAAAAAACAAAAGAAAGAAAGAAAGAATGAATGAATGAATGAATACTAACCAGCATAGACTCCCATAATTAGTTATAGTCTCCAGAGACTTTTTATAGGACTTCTAACAAAAACTGGACAAAGAACAGAATAATTCCTATTGAGATTGATTGATTCTCTGGAAATATTACAAGCCAATCCAATGGAGAGCCTACACACTCTGTGCATGCCCCTTTACCCAACTGGGGAGATGATCAGATGATGCTCAGCCTGTCAGAGGAATGGTCAAGTGCTCCTCCTCCTCCTCCTCCTCCTCCTCCTCCTCCTCCTCCTCCTCTTCCTCCTCCTCCTATTCTTCTTCTTCTTTTTCTTTGGGTTTTTTGTTTTGTTTTGGTTTTGGTTTTGGTTTTTTTAAAGACAGGGTTTCTCTGTATAGCCTTGGCTATCCCAGACTCACTTTGTAGAGCAGGCTATCCTCAAACTCACAGCAATCCACCTGCCTCTGCCTCCCAAGTGCTGGGATTAAATGCGCGCGCCACCACTGTCCAGTGCCCTGTTCTTTATTTTTTGGTTTGCCTTGGTTTGCCAGACTTTGGCCTTGGTTAGGTTTTCTAGCACCAACTGCAGCTGGACCCACCACCTGGTTTCTTCTCCTACTTTACATACTAGCCTATATTTCACCACGTAACTTGTTTTTGCTGCCTGTGTAGTAGGAGCTAAGCCCTACCACAGATACGAAGATGTAGCTGTAGTATTCCTTGGTTACCCCATCTTTCACTCCCTGTTCACTCAGGCAATCTCAAGGTCTCCTTCCTGGAGTAGGTGGGGAAATTTTAGAAGCCATCCATCTCTACTTACAACTTAGTCTGCTGTCATTAACTACAGTTAAGTACAAAAACATGGGAAAGGGCAACAGTGCCTTATGTGTAATCCTCAAGGATGGAGCCGTGGGGAACCTGCAGAGACTGGTTTGTGCTCCTCAGAGCCCAGTCCCTCCTCTTAGCTAGCCACCTTAGCTATCTCAAACCTAGCGGCCGCCACTCCTCATTCACCGCCCTTGATGTTCCAAGCCTTAGCGTTTTAACCTTCCCTAATTCCTCTTAACCCTACATCTGTTTTACTATATCAAGATCTCAAAGTAAATTAGTGAGCACAGATGGGGGAAAAAACAGAAGGACTTAAGAAGCAGTTTAGCTAAGTGTTCAGAAACTGGATTACACTGTCTGTGGGGAAGAGGGAGATTGCAGAAATTAAACATTTCTTGAGTAGATAGGTAGTTAAATGGTAGGGCCATTCTGGGAACAAAGGACACTAGGATACTAACACTAGGGGAAGGTGATCTTAAGCATGGAGAATGGAAGATAAAAATGAGACGTCAGGGGACATGCCAAGGAGGAATTGGATACGCTGACCTGCAGTTTGGTGAGTTGACTGACTGAGAACAGCTCTTGGCAAGTCAGTTATAGATGGCAGTTGGTGCCTCAGGCATGAGTAAGGATAGTCAGTCACCAGCAAATCCCAAGAGCTGGAGAGATAAAGAGTTGAATTCACTAGCACAGCCGTTCTCAAACTGTAGGTAGCAACTCCATTGGGGCATGAAAGATCCTTTTACGGGAGACACCTAAGATCACCGGAAAACAGATATTTTATTTACATTACAATCCATAACAGTAGCAAAATTACAGTTTTGACATAGCAACAAAAATAGTTTTATGCTTGCGGGGGTGGGGGGGTCATCACAACATGAGGAACTGTGTTAAAGGGCCAAAGCATTAGGGAGGTTGAGAGCCACTGCATTAGAGGGATGAGAAGCAAACCAAGGCAATGAAAGGGCATGTTTCAAGAGCTCTGCGGGTGAGGACCAACAACTAGAGAAAAACGGAAAGTGCCCAGGAGGTCTGGTGATGAAAATATCACAGCCAGTGAGAAGAGACTTGATACCCTATGAGCATATACAGAGGGAGGTAATCCCTCTGAGGAACAGTCATAGGGGAGGGGAATAAGGGGAAAATGGGAGGGAGGGGAGAATGGGAGGATACAAGGGATGGGATAACCATAGAGATGTAACAAGAATAAATTAATTAAAAAAATAAAAAAATAAAAAATTAAAAAAAATAAAAAATAAAAAAAAAAAGAAAATATCACAGCCAGACTTAACCAGGGGTGCTGGGATGGAATCAGGAGACAGAAGCAGATCACAAAGCACGGAAGAAAATAACACGTGATAAAGAAAGGCAGACCTGGGGCTGGAGAGATGGCTCAGTGGTTAACAATACTAGCTGCTCCTGTATAGGATCTGGGTTCAATTCCTGTGCCCACATGACAACTCACAGACATCTATAACTCCCGTTCCAGAGGATCTGATATCCTCTCCTGGGCTCCATGGGCACTGCATGCACATGGTACAAAACACATGCACACATTAAAATAAAAAATAGATATACGTAAGCAAAAAGAAAGAAATACAGAACCAAGCCTACAGAACCGCTAGTGTAGGGGAGAATGAAGAATGTGGTACCTAGGAGCAGAGATGGCTCAGTGCTTAGGGGTGTGCTGCTCTTGTAGAGGACACAGGTTCAGTTCCCAGCACTATGGCAGACAGCTGGCAGTGGCCTGTAACTCCAGCTGTGGCCACCCTCTCATGGCCTCCTGCATTGCCTTCAAGTACCTATAGCAATACACATCTATATATACTTTATTTGGTTTTGGGGGGGGTGGTTTTTAAAGACAAGGTTTCTCTGTGTAACAGCTCTAGCTGTCCTGGAACTCACTCTGTAGACCAGGCTGGCCTCACAGTCACAGAGATCCACCTGCCTCTGCCTCCCAAGTGCTGGAAATAAAGACGTGTGCCACCACCACCCAACCTCTACATATACTTTAAAGATTAAAATAAAATCGGCATCCAGGCTTGCCATGACCTCCTCCAGAGTCTAGAATGGTAAAGTGGAGTCTTCACCCCTCATGGAGGAAACTTCTCTTCACAACAGACAGAGACCTCCTCAGAAACCCACAACCAATCCGTATTCAGAGTTGTGGAGCCCGGCCTTGATAGATACATCTACAAAACACTCCCACACCAGGGTACATTCCAGAAGAGGGGGCAGAAAGACTGTAAGAGCCAGAGGATCAGGGACCTTGCGGGGAGATTGTGTCCCCTAGTAACATCAGAGACTGTGGCCATAAAGTCTCACCAGTGTGGCCACAAACATAAGCTGAACAAGAGAGACCCCAACAAACATGTTCAACTGGACAGGAAAAAACCCACAAGCCTCAACCCTACACAAACACAAAAACCAAAGGCAACTGAGGAAATCTGGGAGCAGGAGGGGTGGTCTTTCCCAAGGAAGAGCACACCAATTGTTGTCCAACATCAGAGGTCCAGCTCTGAAAACATAGACACAAGTAACATTATGCACTCAACAGCCTATATTTAGGAATAAGTATGTATGTACAAATACATACGTGCATACAATAATGATTGATGAAAAAGAGGACATGGATTTGAAGGAGAGAGAGAGAGAGAGAGAGAGAGAGAGAGAGAGAGAGAGAGAGAGAGTGTGTGAGTGTGTGTGTGTGTGTGTGTGTGTGTGTGTGTGTGTGTGTGTGTGTTAAGGGGTGTAGCTCAGCTGCTAGCATGCTTGCCTAGCATGTACAAAGCCCTGGATTCAACCAAAACAAAAAACAAAAAACTAAGCCAGGCGTGGTGGCGCATGCCCTTAATCCCAGCACTTGGAAGGCAGAAGTAGACGGATCACTGTGAGTTCGAGGCCAGCTTGGTCTACAAAGTAAGTCCAGGATAGCCAAGACTACACAGAGAAACTCTGTCTCAAAAAACCAAAACAAAAACAAAAACAAAAAAGCAAAAAACAAAACCAAAGCCCTGGCTTCAACCTCTGGGGCATCATAAGCTGGCTCTGTGGTGAGCACTTACACTGCCAACACTCAGGAGATAAAACCAGGAGGATCAAGAGTTTGAGGCCATCTGTGGCTACATAGCAAGCTGGAGGCCAACCTGGGCTACACCAAACTGTGTCTAAATAAACCTTAAATAAAAGTTCCTAAGGATATTGTGCTAGCGCACACAGTAATCTTGTGGTACTAGTCCGCACAGTCTCTACTCCCTGGAGCTGTCTACTTGACTAGACAGCAGAGGTGCCATCCCTGACCTTCTGTGGAGACTTAATAAATCTTTTTCAGGGGCTGGAGAAATGGCTCAGTGGTTAAGAGCACTGCCTGCTCTTCCAAAGGACCGGGGTTCGATTCCCAGCACCCACATAGCAGCTCACAAATGTCTGTAACTCCAAGATCTGAACCCTCACATCAATGCACATAAAATAAAATAAAATAAAAATAAATAAATTTTTTTTCAATCCCAGTGTTAAATAGGCTCCTTTAAACACGTTGCACCTTTCCATTTACAATTCAGGGCTTATAGATGCAATGTTATTTCCTTTCCTCTGCAAATGTTCCACATTCAAGCCTTGAAACTTGCCAGCAATTTGCTCTAACAACTTAACTTAAAAATTGCCCATAATTTGCTACAAAATTGGATCCTCTTATGCTTTGTTGTAGATCAGATGTCACATCTATGCTTGCGTTGACAAGCGGTGGGACCTGAGAGAGCACCATCAACAGGAAGAACTCCCACCCCAACCTGCAGGGACACCCCAGGGATTCTCCTAGCACACCTCCCACATTCAGTACCACTTGCTACCATAGGTGTAGACTTAACCCAGTGCTTTCTGCTATTGTTCAAATTCAACTCTGAAATCACTTTTGATTTGGATTGTACTCGATGTCTTATCACATAAAAAAGGGGGACAAACTGGTCCTTCCTTTTATACACTCTCAATCTCAGAGAAGGACATTGGGAATGCCATCGGCATTGGTATCAAAAGTGGTGTCATTCCGTAGCCACATCATGGAGTACTAGAGGTGTGTAACAAGCAGCTCGGTTTGCTTGGTCACAGCCCAGTCACCGCCATATGGCTGTGTGGGCACAGCAAGCTGGTCGTCAGAGCAGGCAAGCGTCTTCATGGTGGCGGTGGTAACACTGTAGTTGTTGGAGACAGTGGTGAATCCTGTCAGTGATTTCAACACCAAGCGAAAGAGGAGGGATGGGGTTGAGTTTGAAATCTTGGTCCTCACCTGCTGACGGCATTTTGGGAAGCCATGGTAAGTTGGGGAGGAAGGAAGTAGGTCACCAGACAGCAGTGGGTCCCCTGGCCACATCCTGCCTCTCCCTCTGCTGTCTGTCCCATGAGGTGAGCGGGTTTTGTTCTCTCGTGTGTTATCCACCATGATGTTCAGCCTCACCTAAGGCCACAGCAACAGCACCAATTGACCACTGAAGGAAAATTCTGAAGCCGAACCAAATAAACCTCTCTAAAGCCTTCTAGATTGCTTAGCTCACAGTGTCACCCATGATGAAAACTCTGATTAACATGGGGAGTGAGTGAATGAGAGTAGTTAGTGAGTGGACATCTTCAGATTTGTCTCCAGGACAAATGGCTGCCTAGGCAGCTGTACTGTAAGCAACTGTCCCTCCAGGGAAGGTGCTTTTATTCAATCCTCTTCCACTGAAGAAGTCTTGAAGATGTTTCTGCATCTTATAGGTATCTCTAAGACTGCCAGGGAAAGGCTACTCTGTGAAATAGGAGTCATAAGACTAGCATGCCAGAGCAAGCAGGGCCGTACAGGTGTTGTCTTGAGCAATACAAATATCCATATGAACTCACTGAACAACTTCCAGAACAAGACAACATTTTAAGTCTCAAGAACTAGGGTTGAGGAGACGGCTCAGCTGGTAAATATTCAATTCCCTGGTACCTATGCACCAAGCCAAGTAAGCTGGTGTGTGTCTGTGACTCTGGAGCTGGGATGTAAAGACAGCGTGATCACTGATGCTTCCCCAGCCTACAAATCAACCTGGACCACTGAACTCTTGCTTCGGTGAGAGATCCCACCTAAAACAATGGGGAGGGCAGGAACAGAAGGTAACACTCACCTCTGGCATCCACATGCACATACAGGCAAATGCAGGCATGCTGATGAATACCAACAGGAACATACACTCATGGACACAACAGATACACATGGGTACACCACACACACACACACACACACACACACACACACACAAGAACAACTTCCACTGAAAAGCACAATAAACCCTGCATATCGCTAATGATTGATCAATAACAGACTATCTCACATCTCGGTCTTTATAGCATTATTCAACACAGCAGCATAGCCAGACATCTTGGTCCAGGGCTGTTAGAATCTTTAGAAAATTCTGGTGTGAATGTTTGAGTAGCAAATTGTATTAACTCTTGATAATTCACTTGGTAGTTACTAGTACTTGCCTATAAGTACATGAGTTTTACTGTCATTATGTGGTCCCTGCTCACGGAATATATCCTCATAGCTTACTGGATGACCAAGAAACTTACCTGAGATTGGTGCTTTAAAAACTGTGCAACCCAGTCATCCCAAAGTCCCCTCTGCTCTGTCTTGTAATCCAGCATGGATGCCGGACATGCTGCGTCACACCAGCTGGCTCCGCTGGCCACTCTTGTGGTGTTGTGCCCATGCTCCTGCCTCCAGCTAAATGGTGTCCACTTCTGCATTAGCTACAGTCCCTGCAGTTTCTGCACTGTGTATTCCTGTGTGGTCTGTGCATGAGTTTCACAGAGTTGGCATCCTGATCATGGTTAGCATCCTTTTTGTTTGCTAAGCACCAGTCCACCCTTTAAAGCGCTTAGCACGTTGCGGCTCATGTAATCCTCACTAGTCCCTAGGGAGACCGGTACTATATTTTTTAACTTTTAAAAAATTATGTTTATGTATTTATTCACTTCACATCTCAACTGCAGCCCCCTCCCGCCTCTTCTCCCGGCCCCACTCTCTTGCCCTCTTCCCCCCCTCTCCCCCCCCCCCCCCCCCCCCCGCTCTTCTCAGAAAAAGGGAAGCCTCCCCCACCCTTGTATCAACTTACCCCAGCACATCAAGCCTCATCAGGACTGAATGCATCTTCTTCCACTGAGGCCAAGCAAGGCAGTTCCTCTAGGAGGAAGTGACCCAATAGCAGCCAACAGAGTCCATCTCATACACAGCCC
>OU015745.1:58568494-58589468 GCA_907169655.1 Acomys percivali | reverse complement strand
AGTGCCATGGGGTGTGGCGGCTCACACCTGCAATCCCAGCCCCTGGAAGATAAGGGCAAAGAGGATCAAGAGTTTGACCAGTCCACACAAATCTTCCATTTTGAATCATTTCATGGCATTGTGGTCCATGAATCGTCCAGGTCCCTATGGGTAACTATGGAGGGTCTATCCTTAGTCTCCATAATGGGACACCTAAAAGTTGAATTCCTGGACCGAAAGAGATATATACTTTAAAGTTCTGTAGAAAGTCCCAGGTTGCTGTCTCACTGGTCCTGAGTCTATGCTGCTTGCTCTCCCACCAGGGATATAGCTCAGTATCTATTTCTCTCAAAAACAATGGATATGATCAATCTTTTTTTTTTTAATTGTCCATTGCTAATTTTGTTTGTCAGCTTGACTAAGCTGAACAGCAGTTCAGATGTACGTGTGTTTGAAAAGTGAGACTAGCTTTTGAGTTAGACTTGAGCTGCAGCATTGACTCCTCCCAGCATGCTTTCTGCCCAGTGGATTGCAGACTTGTCAGCCTCCACACTCCTGCACTTTAAATATACATACACATACACAGAGAGAGTGAGAGAAAGAAAGAGCCGCTCCTACTGTCCTTGAGAAACCTGATCAATACATTAGTTTAATAAAAGTTGTATCTTTGCTTATTTCAGCTTTCAGCATTTTTATTAACAAGTATAAAATTTGCAATTATTAATAAAATGATACTTTATTAATAAATACAAAGATTATCTTAAAATAAGTTTTTACATTTTAATTAATAAATATTTAAAAATTAACAAAATAATAAATTTTAAGTATAAAAAATTGATACAAAAAATATTTGAGTCGTGTTATCCTTTAATCCAGGCTGGCCTCCAACTACCTAAGTAACAGAAGCTAGCCTCTAACTGAAGACCCTCCTGCCTCATCCTACAGAGTGCTGAGGTTGCAGGTGTATACCACCACATCACAACAGGTAGTTGGTTTGAGACAAGGTCGCATATAGCCCAGGCTAGATTTGAAACATGTAGCTGAGGTTGACCTCAAATTCAGTATCCTCCTGCCTCAACCTACCTACACAGTACCAGAGTTACAGGCACTTGCTACCACACCCGATTTCAAAGTTGTTCACATTTCATTACTGTTTAGTCATATTTCTTTCCTCTCTGTTTTTCTGTGCATTTTCTACGGAGAACATTTGGCTGTTTTCTGCTGTGCACTTGGGCTTTCTTTGTTCTTCCTTTACTTGCTTTGTAATTCTTCTGTGAATTGTTCTTGTCTGGCAGCCATTGGTGCTGTGGACCTGTAAGCCACTGAGCTAAGACGCCCTCCAGAGGCCAGAAAAGAGAACTGCTCCTCCCTCTCCACCCACCAGCACATAAGCCTTAGGAGTGTGCTATTTTCTCTGTGCTGTTTTCTCCATTATTTAATTACATCTATTTTCTGTCCACTAGAAACCCTCAAATACCTATATCTATCTATCTATCTATCTATCCCCCAGTGTGTGTGTGTGTGTGTGTGTGTGTGTGTGTGTGTGTGTGTGTGTGTACATCAGAGACACCATCCACCTTGAGTCTTTGTTCTTTCAGACAGGATCCCTCGCTGGCCTGGAACTTGTGTTGTAGCCAAGTAGGCTGGGCTAGCTGTGCAACAAGACCCCACGTACCCGCCTGTCCCCACCTGCTTAGTGCTAGAACTGCAAGCACACACCACAGCAATGGAGTTTTTACATGGGTGCTGGGGATTGAACTCAAGTGTCCATGCTTAAAAAGCAAGCTAGCTGACTGGGCCATCTTATTAGCCCCAACCCTCAAAATTTTTAATGTACAAAGCTTTTGGTCTACGGTCTTAAACCCTGAACACATCTGATTTTCGTCTAATGGGCAATGCTTTTACCAATGCATGCTTTCTCTCTTTAAATTTGTATTAGCTTTATCTCTTTAAATTTGTGGTTTGAATGATGAATGTCCCCATAGGGTCACATATTTGGACACTTGGTCCCAGTTGCTCCTTCCTTTGTCCCTAGAAGTTTGAGGGGTTTATGGAGCTTTTTGGAAGTATAGCATTGGTGGAGGACATACATCACCGAGGTGGGCTTTGAGAGCTGAGTGTCCCTCCCCACTTCCTGCTCTCTCTGCTTCCTGTACGCAGCTAAGATGTGATCTCTCTGTCTCCTTTTCCTGCTACTGTCTTAGTTACTTTTCTGTTGCTGTGATAAGACATCATGACCAAGGTAACTTTAAAAGAAAATGTTTAATTTGGGCTTAGGTTTCAGAGTATTAGAGTCCATGGTGGTGGAGCAAAGGCATGACATCAGAAATAGCAAAGAGCTTATATCTTGATCCACAAGTAGGAGGCAGAGAGAAAGACACACCAGGAATGGCTAGAGTCTTTTGAAACATCAACACCCCCCCCTAGTAACACATTCTCCTCTAACAAGGCACAGCACCTAATCCTTCCCAAACAGTTCCACCACCAGGGAACCAAGTGCTCAGACTCATGAGCCATTCTCAGTCAAACCACCATGGCCACCATTAAGAACATCTAGCCCTCTGGAACCATAAGCCAACCTAAAATCTGCCTCACTTTGCTTTTGGTTATGGTGTTTTATCACTGCAACAGAAAAGTAACTAATACAAGTATCTGTATTAATCGCACATATTTCTTTTTCTCTTTTGGATATTTTTTCTTAGCATATATTTACTGTGCATGTTTCTTATATCTTGTCTGCAAATCAGGATGCGGTGAGAGAAGAAAGGTAAACACATGTGCTCCGCTGATCACCCTGGACCAAACAGTGAGCACATCACTTAACAGTGAGTGAGAGCTGGGAGAGTTCCCAAAGGCTCTGAAGCCCAGCTGGTGATAACTCTGAAAACCCATGCAAATGCAGTAACGAAGCCAGAACTGTACAATTACCCCCTAACTTGCCTATGAAGAACAATCTAAGAAGTCCCCTGCTTTTTCTCAAGTGGCAGTGAGTGGGTAATAAGTGGAACACATACAAAAGGGACCTCGGGAAGGAGCTTTTGAAGATCTAACTGTTCATGGGAGCAGAGTGGGGATATAGTCACCGAGGGAGTTAAAATAACATACAATTAATTATACAGACAATCAAGGCTCTCTTTATGTCACATTCTCTTTGATTTTCATGAAGCAAAGGGCTAAGTTTGATTGAGGAAAATACTACTTTTTATATTACATATAATTTACAAATCAGAATTACGCTTCCATGCAGCCAGGGGCATGCCCTTTTCAACATCTTACATAGAACTACTGGGAAACCGTTGTTGACACTGGGGGAAGATGGCAGGCTTCCAAGCCTAACTGGGTATGGACAAAGCATGGAGGGTGAAGGCAGAAACTGGCTGGAGATTTGGGGTTGGAAACAGAGGTTGATCCCACCTGCTCCACCTCCTCAGCTGGTGCTTAGAAGTCTAGTTCACCTTATCTATTCCAATCCAGCCAGCTCCTCTACTTCTTCCTTGGAGGTAAGTTGTGGGGGACTGTGGTAGTTTGACAGGCTCATATATTTGAATGCTTGGTTCCCAGTTGGTGGAATGTTTATGAAGGAATAGAGGATGCCTTGTCAGAGGAGGCATATCACTGGGGTTGGGCTTAGAAATTCCAAAAGCCCATGTCAGGCATAGTCTCTCTCTCCCTCCCTCCTTCCTTTCCTCCCTCCCTCCCTTCCTCCCTTTCCTCCTCCCCATCTCTCTCTGCCTCCAACTTGCTGATAAACTGTTAGCTTTCAGCCACTGCTCCAGCACCATGCTGGCTGCCTGCTGTCATGCTTCCACCATGATGGTCACGGACTCACCTTACAAACTGTAAGCAAGGACCCAGTTAAATGCTTTCTCCTGTAAGTTGCCATAGTAATGGTGTCTCTTTACAGCAATAGATCAGTGTCTAAGGCAAGGACCATGAGCCATTCTGCGTGTGTATTATGTACTTGATAATGTGGGTATGTGTGAAGGCCAGCGGTTAATGTCATATGTCCTTCCTAGATAGCTTTCCACATTTTTTAAAGGCAGGGAATAGATCTTCATCAACCCTACATCCCATGGAGGACTAATATCTAAAATATATAAAGACCTCAAGAAATTAAACACCAACATATCAAATAACCAGTTAAAATGTGGTACAGAGCTAGACAGAGAATTTTCAACAGAAGAATCTCAAATAGGGAAGCACTTAAAGAAATGCTCGATGTCTTTAGCCGTCAGGAAACTACAAATCAAAATAACCTTGAGAGTCCATCTTACACCCATCAGAATAGCTATGATCTGTGACAGCACATGCTGCCGAGGTTGTGGAGAAAGGGAAACACTCCTCCATTGCTGGTGGGAGTGCAAACTTCTACAACCACTTTGGAAATCAATCTGACACTTTCTCAGAAAACTTGGAATAGCTCTACCTCATCAGCTATACCTCTCCTGGACATATACCCAAAAGATGCTCCACCATACAACAAGGACGTTTGCTCAGCTGTGTTCATAGCAGCCTTGTTTGTAATAGCCAGAAACTGGAAGCAACCTGGATATCCCTCAGCCAAAGAATGGATAAAGAAACTGTGGTACATTTACACAATGGAATACTATTCAGCTATTAAGAACAAGGAAATCATGAAATTTGCAGGAAAACAGGTGGAACTAGAAAAGATCCTCCTGAGTGAGGTAACCCAAATCAAAAAAGACACACATAGAATGTACTCACTTATAAGTAAATATTAGCCATAAAGTACAGGATAACCGTGCTACAAACCACAGACCCAAAGAAACTAAGTTACAAGGAGGGGCAAGGAGGATGCTTGAACCTCATTCAGAAAGGGAAATAAAATAGGTATTGGAGGTGGATGGAGGAAGGAACTGGGTAGGAGAGGAGTTGGGGAGGGAAGCAGGAATGGGGATTAGGAGTAGGGAGAGAGGACCAGGTGAAAGAAAGGAAATCGGAAATGGGAGCCAACTTTGGGGTTTGCCAGAGGCCTGGAATAGTGGAACCCCCAGGAAGGCTATCGGGGTCAACCTAGCTGAGACTCCTAGCAGCATGGGAATATAGAGCCTGAAGTGGCCACCTCCTGTAGCCAGGCAGGACTTCCAGTGGAGGTATAAGGACACCAATCCACCCACAAAACCTTCAAATCTTCAACCCAAAATTTCTCCTGCTTTAAAGATGTGCAAGGACAAAGATGGAACAGAGATTGAGGGAATGACCAACCAATGACTGGACCAAGTTAAAAACCCATTCCATGGAAGAGAACCAACCCCCTGACACTACTAATGTTACTCTGCTATGCTTATAGACAGGAGCCTAGTGTAACTCCTCTGAGTGACTTCACCCAGCAGCTGATGGAAACAGATGCAGAGACCCACAGCCAAACATTAGACAGAGCTCAAGGAGTCACATGGAAGAGTTGGAGGAATGACTTAGGGACCTGTAGGGATCAAAGACTCCACAAGAAGACCTACAGAGTCAACTATCCTGGGCCCACGGGAGCTCACAGACCAAAGAGCATGCATGGACTGGTCCTAGGTCTCTTGCGCATATGTAGCAGATGTGCAGCTTGGTCTTCATGTGGATCGCCCAACAACTTGAGCGGAGACCTTCTCCAACTCTGATGCCTCTCTTTGGATCCTATTCCCCTAACTTGGCTGCCTTGTCTGGCCTCAGTGGAAGAGGATGCACTAGTTCTGTAGCGACTTAATGGTTGGTACCCATGGGGACCTCCCACTTCTCTAAGGAGAAGGAGAGGTAAGAATGGAGGGAGGAGTATGGGGGGGGCTAGAGAAAAGGAGGGGGCTGCAGTCATGACATAAAGTGAATTAATAAATTTTAAAAATTTAAAAGAATGGAGCCAGACATGGTGGCACATTCCTGTAATTTCCAGTACTTGGGGAGGCAGAGGCAGGCAGATCTCTGTGAGTTCGAGGCCAGCCTGGTCTACAAAGTGGGTCCAGGACAGCCAAGGCTACACAGAGGAAACCTTGTCTCAAAAAACAAACAAACAAACAAACAAACAAGAATGGATGGGCATCCACATCCATTTTAAGAACATCTACAGTGGGCTCACACAGCAGTAGACACCTCACTGCTTTCCTCTGGGCTCACCACATCTTCCATTCATTACTGTGGCACCATCGTAGGCTCCCAGCTTCCCAAGGCTGAGGCTGCTGGATGCAGGGATCAAGAGCTGGTGAGTGAGCACCTGTCACCTCTGGGAGCTGCTGCCAGAGCCTCCAGAACTAGGATGAGGATGGCAGTTGAGGGGGACGGTATCTGCTTTATGAAACAGAAACTAGCTGGCATGTAACCATGGTCACAACACCAGCTGGCTCTGGGCACAGGCCGACCAGTGCTCTGCCCCCAGTAGAGCTGGTGCCTGTCCACTGCTGCTGCCAAGTCCAATCAATGGCAATCTCACTCCACACAGTCCCCCAGCAGTCACCGTTAGCTGATCAGAGCTGGCAGGCGGCATGTGTCACCAATCCTGACTACAGACTGAGGCATGCAAATTGCTTAATGAAAGTTCCTGATCAAGAAACAAGAGAACATGGAGTCTCTACAACCACAAACCCCAGACACATAGTTTTTTAAGCATCTTTTTCCTTCTCTTAAAAACTTTTATTTTTGTTAGCCAGGGCAGTTGTGACACACACCTTTAATCCCAGCACTTGGAAGGCAGAGGCAGGAGAATCTCTGAGTTCAAGGCCAGCCTGGTCTACAGAATGAGTTCCGGGACAGCTAGAGCTACACAGAGAAACTCTGTCTCAAAAAAAATTATTTTATTTTTATTTTTATTTTTTTAAAGATTTATTTATTATGTATACAGTATGCATCAGATCACATTATAGATGGTTGTGAGCCACCATGTGGTTGCTGGGAATTGAACTCAGGACCTCTGGAAGAGCAGTCAGTGCTCTTAACCACTGAGCCATCTCTCCAGCCCTATTTTATTTTTACTAATGTGTATGTATCTTTGTCTGTGTGCATGAACATCCAAGAATATCACAGAAGAGGGGGCATAAGGAAAGTGAGAGCTGGAGGATGGCGAGGAGTGATGCAGATGCTGTCTTTGGGACATGGCATGGCTGTTACACACTTGAACTCATAACAGCTGTGGTTGCCTGCACAAGCCCTGCACAAGATCCAGCCAGTCACAATAGAGTGCAGGGCCTCCCGAGGCCCTACCCCTAACTGAAGAGCTATTGGCACTTAATGGACACTAGGGGAGGGGAAGCCATTTTTTTCAGTGATGTAGCCACTGGTAAATTCCCCATAATCCAGTAAATAACCCCACATACATGCACATGGAAGCCACCCAACTAGAGGACATGAGTGTAAGTGAGAGACTTGCTAGAAAGGAGAAAAGGGCTGGAGTGGGGCACAGGAAAGAGTAATAGGGGTGTATATGTGATCAAAATGCATATATATATGTTTATATGTATAAAATATCAAATACAATGTGTTAATGTTGTATTGATATTAATATATAATTAATATATAAAATATATAATATATCAAAATATATTATATGTATTGGACATATTACATATATTATATATGGACAAAAACTAAGTAAAAGGCATCATAGTGTATATAGTATTTTAGAGGGACATGGAAACATAAAGAGAGTGAAAATAGAGGAGAAAACTTTGAAGCTGGTATTTGCGTTGAGCCTAAAGGGTGAGTAGGAAACTGTGCTTAACAAAGCAGGAAGGAATAAGGAAATCTACATAATGGCTGACACTTATTGAGCGCCTACACTGCCTCTGCTACCACACAAAGTTCAGGCATCACCACTGCAGCCCCTACATCCATATGGGGGAAGAGCCACTGGCATCCCTGTGTTACAGGTGGAAAGGCTGAGTCTTGCAAGAGTTGTATTTGCTCAGAGCTCCATGCAGAGCATCTGGTTCCTGGGGAAACTGCTGGTAAGGTTAGTGGATCTGGACTCAAGGGCGTCTGCTCAAACTATGGCACCAACCAAGGACAATGCATGCAGTAAACCTAGAACCCCTAGCCCGATCTAGCCAATGGACAGCACATTCTCCACAGTTGTGTGCAGAGCAGGGACTGCCTCTAACATGAACTCTGGTGCCCCCTATTTGACCACTTCCCCTTGATGGGGAGGCCTGGTAGCACTCAGAGGAAGGGTAAGCAGGCTACCAGGATGAGACCTATTACGCTGTGATCATATATGGTGAGGGAGGAGGTCCCCTTCTGTCACAGGCCTAGGAGCGGGGAGTAGGGTGAAAGAGGGAGGGAGGGGGGAATGGGAAGATACAAGTGAGGGGATAACAATTGAGATGTAATCTGAATAAATTCCTTAAAATTAAAAAAAAATGCTGGTGTGCCTATTTGACACATCAAAGTGACAGGGCTGCCAGGCTCTGCCTGCATCCCTCAGTTCCTACCCGTTACCCGCCCCTTCTTGTACCCTTCAGCCTCCTGGCTGTTGCACCTGGTCTCTCCCTCCCTCCCACCTCCCCTCACCTGGATCAGGGTCATGTGCACTCTGGACTCTCCCAGACATCTCTGGCTCTGCTCTCCCTTTTATCTACAGTAAACTTTCTCTTCCACCATACCTAGGAGCAGCCGTGCTCCTTCCCTTTTATTTCTTTTTTTCATTCAGTCCCATGCCTGCTCTTCTATACCACCACTTCATAACAGTCTCGGTAAGGCTAACAAAATAAGCAAAGCTACGGAAATACAAGGATTCATCCAGATAAAGTATCAAAATGAAATGACTAGATCTCTCAGCCTCCTGTATGAACATAGAATCTTGCTCACCTTCCCCAGCATTATCAGGCAACTCATTTTCCCCTAGAACTGGGGTCTTGTCTATTATGTACACTATCAGGCCATCTTAAGCCAGGTCTTCTCTGCTATCTCTGACCCTGGGCTGAGACCTCCAATTCTCTATTTCTAATGATCAAGTCCTAGAAGCCAGGACCCACTCCCCCACATCCTATGTGTGTCCCACCATATATCTCCCCTCCTGAAAACACTGACATGGAACTGTTATATCTAGTAGCCTCTTACAGAGTTAGGAATACTGGTGGGGCCAGTCACACAGCACAGGACTAGCAGCTTAAAGGTTAATGTGAAACATCACTTTCTAAGGTAAGAAATTTCCACCAACCGCACGATATCCAGGGTCCAACCTGCCCCCACTTCCTCCCTGTTACCACCCACTCTCTTTCCTCTCTACTCTAAGGCTCTCTATCCAACCAGAGCTATTGCTGTTACATAGAGCAATACAGAATGTAAACTTTGTCAGAACAGGGAGCCTAGGGAGAAAGAGGCTGCTTAGCAATGAGCCAGAGGTGCCTCTGTGCTTAACTGTTTGCTGCACAAGCATGAAGACCTTGAGGGCAGACCCCCAAATCCACATTAAATGCCAGGAGTTGGAGAAGCCCACCCATAGCCGGACATGGTGGCGCACGCCTTTCATCCCAGCACTCGGGAGGCAGAGGCAGGCGGATCACTGTGAGTTCGAGGCCAGCCCGATCTACAGAGTGAGTTCTAAGACAGCCAAGGGCTACACAGAGAAACCCTGTCTCAAAAAACAGAGACAGGCAGGCAGACAGACAGACAAACAGACTGGAGGAGGCACCACCACAGCTGTTCACCATCCTTTCGCAGCCAAAGAAGCTTAAAAATGGAACGCATTCGCGGTAATTTTTTCTTTTCTCTGCCAGCGCAAACTCTACCAACCATTGTGTCTATATGAAAACAATTGTCAAGAAAGCATCCTCCTCTCTCGTCCCCAGCAAATTGCAGAGATCCAGCAGTTGTAAGGTGGGGGTAAGAAGTGTCTTCTCTTTTTGTATGGAAAGGGGAAATTATTGTGTTAATGAGCTCCTGATGAAGAGTCAACCAAACGTAGACAAAAGAAAGCATTGCAATATCTGCCTATCATTTGATGTTACACACACACACACACACACACACACACACACACACGCATCATCATCATCACATATATACACACAGAGAGATACAAACACACAAACATACATATCTATACATATAGACACATATATATACACATACATACTTGCACACATGTAGTTTTATGTCTTTTCTCCAATTACAACTACAAGTGCTCTAATAATTTTTCTAATAATTCAAAGTATTTCTACCTAGCTATATGGTATATAGTTCACTCAGCTGCAGACTATCTCAGTGTATTTTTCCAATTTTATTATTATAGATATTGAGATTCAAAACTGTGTTTCTGTTCATAAGAAATAGGAAAAGGTAAATAATTAACACATTAGTGTTCTGTATATATTCTATTATTTTTTTGTTTTTCAGAAATGCAATATGAAATTAATGATTATAATAGTGGTGGGTGATATACCAAATCCTTATAATCATTTATTTAACAAATATTTATCAAGGGGCTATCATAAGCTAGCCAACATGCTACACATAAGAATTAAAGTAGGAAAAGAAGACAGAAAACATCTCTTCTAGGAAAGCTCCAATATTATATATCCCGCAATAGTGGATACCATAAAGGAAGATAGTGGATTCCATAAGGGAAGGTGTAAGAGGCAAAGAGGAAGAACAAAGACCCAGAGCTCTGCAGGGCCAAATGTTGATGGTAGCATAGTTCTGTAATAAGGTTTTATAGATACACAGTCTGAGCCATCCACTTGTGTGCTGTCTGTAACTATTTACAGTCTGAGCCATTCACTTGTGTGCTGTCTGTGACTACTTACAGTCTGAGCCATCCACTTGTGTGCTGTCTGTAACTACTTTCAGTCTGAGCCATCCACTTGTGTGCTGTCTGTAACTACGTCCTCTCTACAACGCAAAGCTGAATAGTTGCAGCAGAGTGAGAAAGATTCAAAGTCACCTGAGACACAGTGTAAATCACAGAGGCAAATAGGTCCTGAGGCATACAGTGGCTCAAACCCAACAGAAATTTACTTCTTATTCATTTAACAGCAGCGGGCTGTTAATCGATTGAGAGACTCTGGTTCATCTGGGCCCTTCACAGAACCAAAATTGCTAAGAGTTTGCTATTTATAGCAACACTTAACCACACAGTCACCCTGGGGCTGCCTCTATGAGATAGCTAAAAGGATCAAGTACCATGGTGTGTTTCTGAATGGGAGGATTTTGTGGGATCAGCTTAGAAAAGTCTTACATCATTTCTATTATTATCACATTGGCTAAAACCCAGCAACAGACAGCGCCCAGCCCCGTGGGTCATAGGGAAGTGTAATTCCTGGATGTTCAGCACCGGAGAGGGATAGCAAGCATCCCTATCCCCAGCATGACACAGTTCACAATTTCCATTTGGAGCTGGCACCATTGCTTTATTATGTATTTAACACTGCAGCAGTGTCCCTAAAATCCCAGGGGAGCATCCACCAAAAGCAAGATCAAGTCTGTCTTGTCTCAAGCACCCAATCATGAATTAAAGTTAGAGCAATTCAAGCCAACAACCCAAGGCAGCTTTGAAAAACAGTATTGATAAAAAGCCATCCGTTTTGGTCCAGCCATAGATGACTGTCAATACACAACTAAACTATGCTTACTTATGTTTCTTTCCTTTAAGAAACTTTTAAGAAGCCTCTCTATGTCCTACCTACTATTGATTTATCAGCTCTGCTATTCTGAGACTCTTAGCTCAATAATTTTTGCCTTTGCCTTTGCCTTTCTCTTTTTAAAAAGATTTATTTTGCATTTATGTGTACATGTATGGATCTATGTGTGTGCACAATCACACGTGTGTGAGTGCCAGCAGAAGCCAAAGAGGAAGTTGGATCCCCCTGGAACTACAATTGCAGGTGGTCATGAGTCATGGGCCGCGAATCAAGTTCACATCTTCTCTAAGAGCAGCAAGAACTCTGAACCACTGAGCCATACCTCTCCACCATTTTGGTGGTCTTGAATGTGCATGGCCACCATCTTTTCTGGCTTGGAGAACTATATGCTTACTCCATCTGCTTTCATATTTTCAAGACATATCAAAATGTTTAAGACTTCGCTCATGCTAAGATGATCTCTTCCACCAAAGAAAAGAAAAAGGGGAGGTCAATTCATTAAATTTCAGCCTCATTGCATCTCTCATGAGTCCTAATAATTAATTAAACTTTATTTCTTTTAAAAACTGCTACACAGAAGAACAGAATTTGTGAAAGGTTGTGGGAAACTAATGAGATCAGGAGTTCCAGAATACCCAGATTCCCTGCAGCTCTGGGCAAATCAAAGCCATATGGCAAGAGTGGAGCGGATTCACACAAAAGACTCCATCACCAGGGCCTGTCACAGTCAGCTTCAGTTGTCAACGTGAATGTGGTGGTTTGAGTGGGAATGGTCCTCATAGGATCATATACTTGAATGCTCGGTCACCAGGAAGTGGAACTGTTGGGAAGGATTAGGAGGTGTGGCTTTGTTGGAGGAGGTGTGTCACTGGGAGTGGGCTTTGCGGTCTCAAAATCTTACAACAGGCCTAGTGTCTCTCTGTCTGTCTCTCTATGTGTCCCTGTCCCTCTATCTCTCTGCATGTCTGTCTGTCTGTCTGTCTGCATGTCTCTCTCTCTCTCTCTCTCTCTCTCTCTCTCTCTCTCTCTCTCTCTCCTGCTGCCTGCATATCAAGATGTAAAGTTCTCAGCTACTGCTCTAGCCCCAATGCTTGTCATTCCCACTATGGTGACCATGGACTCACCCTCTGAAACGTAAGCAAACCCAAATGAAATGCCTTCTTTTATGAGAGGTGCCTTGGTCACGGTGTCCCTTAACAACAATAGAACAGTAACTCAAACAGTAATACAAACCTAGAGTCACCTGAGAAGAGGGAACCTCAACTGAAGAGCTGTCTTAATCATTCTGGCTTTTTTTTTCAACATTGGAATGACCTTTTTAAAATATTTTTATTGAAAAATAAAACAATTCATATTACATCTCATTTGCTATCCCATCCCATGCATCCTCCTATTCCTCCCTCCCGCTCTCACCCCATTCCCCTTCCCTATGACTGTGACTGAGGGGGACCTCCTCCCCCTGAATATGATGCTAGGGTATCAAGTCTCTTCTTGGTAGTCTGCTATCCTTCCTCCAAGTGCCATCAGGCCTCCCCATCAAGGGGACATGGCATCCTGGCTTTCTTAACTGATGCTGAGCAGGGCCCAGTCCACTGTGGGTGGTGCCACCCCTAGGCAGATGGGTCTGCACTGTATAAGAAAGCTAGCTGAGTTAGTCCAGGGGAGCCAGCCAGTAAAGCAGTGTTCCTCCAAACTCTGTTTCGTTTCCTGCCTCTTGGTTCCTGCCTTGAGTTTCTAGCTTGACTTCCCTCCATGATAGGCTATAAGCTATAAGCCATTCCCTCCCTCAAGTTGCTTTTTGTCGGTGTTTTATCCTCACCACAGCAACAAAGCAAAATAGAGCAGGGGCCAGAGGCGATGAAGACTCCTGGCCTCACATTCAGTTCCTATTGGCCTTACAATTCTGAAGGCTGTCTTAATTTGATCTCCAGCAGAAGCCAAGCTTCAGGTGAGAACTGTCAGCAAGTATTTTGAGGGGAAACAATTCTAGAAAGAACCACTAAGAGAAAGAGGAATTAAAGGTCAGAGAGAGTCAAGAATAGAGGGCACATCTGGCTATGCAGCTTGCCCAGGAAAAGCCCTTGGTTGAAAAATATACTGATGCTGACAATCAGGAGTCAAATTGGCCTGAACTCAGTAATAAAGACAAGCAGAAATGCTAGCAGTGGAGAGAGAGCGCGTAAGTGCTGTGACAGCCACCAGAGGAGCCCCGTCCCTTTCTTTCACCCAGCTATTGGCACCTCACCTGCTTAGTGCTTGAAGCTAATTCAAGTTCTAAAGTCTAAAGTCTGAAGAACTAAAGCTCTAGAGGGGTGTGTTTATAGCATTGGTCCCTGGTTCAGGGAGCACCCTCTCGAATGCAGCAAAGAAGAAGCCAAGGTTGGGTCCATGGATGCTGCCACAGGATGAAAAAGCTGTGTGGGAGCTGGGGGAACACTGATAGGCAAAGTGAGGCCAGGTCAGAGGCCTGAGGGCTTTGGTAAAGGGACTCAAACTTCAAGGAACTGGCATGGAAGGAGTAATAAAAAAGGGAAGAAGGGCATAAATTGTAACTTTACAACAATTGCATCATCTTAATCATTAGACTGAGTCTTCATGTGACAAGACCCTGCATAGTAGCTAAGAAAAGCGTCCTCTTTCCTGTGCCTGGGAGACCTGGAGTCAGTTCTTCACCTCTGAGCCAGGACGGCTATAAAGGAGGCTTCGTCCCAAGAGTGGTTTTAACACTGATTGGATGTACAGAAAGCCTTTTGATTAATAAGAGAGTCTGCTAATAAAAGCAAGCAGTTCTCACAAGAATTCACCCGGCTTCATTAACGCAGCAATCTGTTCTACAAAGCATGGTGTAAACGCAATATAAATAAGAGACTTGACCCATTTTTTCTCATAGCCAATTTCCCTAGAGTGGAAAACAATAAAATCTGAGTTCCACAGTCAACTCTTTTACCCTAATGGATCTACTCTCTAAAGTGATACTTTGAGAATTAAAACACGATCCCGTTAATACTGCCTCCTTTTAATAAATGTACTCTTGTCCACTCAGTCACTGAATTCTATGAATAGCCCTTACAGGCATGGTACAGCAGTCTCCATTCATCCAGGTTTTCATCTTGCTGTGTGGAACTCTGAGTAGATAGTGTCAAACACTTTCTCCATAGAAAATATCTCACCTCAGTCATTGGGACCTGTCATCGCTGCTGCCACCACAGTCAGGTGACACAGCATAAAAGCATAGTGGAGTTCACACTCCATGGGGAGATCTGACCATTGGAACAGTGGGAGCTGATCTCAGTAATAGCTTCTTATCCCTTTTATCAGTAGGTCTATTTGGAGATTGCAGTGTTTTGGGGAGCAGGGGAGCGTGCAGGTGTGTATACGTCTTGCTTACTTTTCTACTGCTGTGACAAAGGCCCACGACCAAGGCACTTTACTTTTAAAAAATACTTACCTGGGGGACTCATGGTTCCAGAGTGATAGAGTCTGTGGCCATATGGCAGGGAGCATAGCAACAGGTGGTAGGCATGGCTCTGGAGAAGAGCTGAGAGCTTACATCCACAAGAGTGAGGCAGAGAGCTAACTAGGAATGGCATGGTCTTTTGAAACCTAAAAGCCTACCCTCAGTGACACACCTTCTCCAACAGGCCCACACCTCCTAATCCTTCCCAAAGACCTCCACCAAGTGTAGTCCAAGAAGTTAAACATATGAGCCTGTGGGATCCACTCTCATCCATAGCACTACAACAGAGCTGCAGATATCATTTCTCAGGTTCCATATACTTTTCTTTTTTATTATTAATTTATTCTTGTTACATGTCAATGATTATCCCATCCCTTGTATCCTCCCATTCTTCCCTGCCTCCCATTTTCTCCTTATTCCCCTCCCCTATGACTGTGCCTGAGGGGGACTTCCTCCCCGTTTATATGCTCATAGGCTATCAAGTCTCTTCTTGGTAACCTGCTATCCTTCCTCTGAGTGTCACCAGGTCTCCCCCTCCAGGGGACATGGTCAAATATGAGGCACCAGAGTACATGCGAAAGTCATACCCCACTCTCCACTCAACTGTGGAGAATGTCCTGTCCATTGGTTAGATCTGGGTAAGGGTTGGAAGTTTATGGCCTGTATTGTCCTTGGCTGATGCCATAGTTTGAGTGGGACCCCTGGGCCCAAATCTGCCTATCATAATGTTCTTCTTGTAGGTTTCTAGGACCCTCTGGATCCTTCTACTTTGCTATTCTCCCATGCTTCTCTCATCTAGAGTCCCAATAGGATGTCCTCCCCTCTGTCCCAGTTTCCTGGTAAGTGAAGACTTTCATGGGACATGCCCCTTGGACTAGTATGTAGATATAAGTGAGTATATACCATTTGACTCTTTCTGCTTCTGGGTTAACTCACTCATTATGATCATTTCTAGCTCAATCCATTTGTCCACAAAATTCGGGAATATCTTGTTTTTAATAGCTGAGTAGTATTCCATAGTATATATATACCACAGTTTCTTTATCCATTCTTCTATTGAGGGACACTTAGGCTGTTTCTATGTTCTGGCTATTATGAATAAGGCTGCTATGAACATGGTTGAGCAAATTTTCTTGTTGTGTACGGGAGCATCTTCTGGGTATATTCCAAGGAGTGGAATAGCTGAGTCTTGAGGAAGCCCTATTCCCAGTTTTCTGAGATAGCACCAGATAGATTTCCAAAGTGGTTGTACTAGTTTCCATTCCCACCAGCAATGAAGGAGTATTCCTCTCTCTCCACATCCTTGCCAGCATGTGGTGTTGCTTGAGTTTTTGATCTTAGCCATTCTGATGGGTGTTAGATGGAATCTCAGAGTTGTTTTGATTTGCATTTCCCTGATGACTAAGGAGGTTAAGCATTTCTTTAAGTGTTTCTCAGCCATTTGATATTCCTCTGTTGAGAATTCTCTGTTTAGTTCCAAGCCCCATTTTTCAATTGGGTTATTTGGTTTGGTGGTGTTTAATTTCTTGAGTTCTTTATATATTTTGGATATTAGACCTTTGTCAGATGTAGGGTTGGTGAAGATCTTTTCCCAGTCTGTTCTCTTGACAGTGTCTCCAGCCTTACAGAAGCTTCTCAGCCTCATGAGGTCCCATTTATTCATTGTTGACATTAAGGCCTGGGCTGTTGGTGTTCTGTTCAGGAAGTTGTCTCTTGTGCCAATATGTTCCAGGCTCTTCCCCACTTTTTCTTCTAACTGACTTAGTGTCTCTGGTTTTATGTTGAGGTCTTTAATCCACTTGGATTAGAGTTTTGTGCAAGGTGACAAATATGGGTCCAGTTGCATTTTTTTACACAGAAACATCCAGTTAGACCAGCACCATTAGTTGAAGATGCTATCCTTTTTCCATTGAATGGATTTGGCTTCTTTGTCAAAAATCAAGTGACCATAAGTGTGTGGATTCTTATCTGGGTCTTCGATTCGATTCTACTGATCAACTAGCCTGTTGCTGTGCCAGTACTATGCTGTCTTAATTACTATTGCTTTATAGTACAGTTTGAGATCAGGTATGGAGTTTCCTCTGGAGCACCTTTTATTGTACAAGATTGTTTTAGCTATCCTGGGTTTTTTGTTTTTCCATATGAAGTTCAGAATTGAACTTTCAATGTCTTTAAAATTGTGTAGGTATTTTGATAGGGATTGCATTGAATCTGTAGATTACTTTTGGTAAGATAGCCATTTTTACTATGTTAATTCTCCCTATCCATGAGCAAGGAAGAGCATCCCATCTTCTCATGTCGTCTTGAATCTCTTTCTTCAGAGTTTTGAAATATTTTTTCAAACAAGTCCTTCACTTGCTTAGTTAGAATAACTCCTAAATATTTTATATTGCTTGTGGCTAATATGAAAGGTGTGGTTTTCCTAATTTCTTCCTCTACAAGCTTGTCATTTGTGTATAGGAAGGCTACAGACTTTTTTGAGTTAATTTTGTATCCAGCCAATTTGCTGAAGGTGTTTATCAGCTGTAGGAGTTCTCTAGTAGAATTTTGAGGGTCACTTATGTACACTATCATATCATCTGCAAATAGGGATAATTTGACTTCCTCGTTTCCCATTTGGATACGCTTGATCTCCTTTTGTTGTCTTATTGCTCTGGCTAGAACTTCAAGTACTATGTTGAAGAGATATGGAGAAAGTAGATAGCCTTGCCTTGTGCCCGATTTTAGAGGGATTTCCTTGAGTATCTCACCATTTACTTTGATTTTGGCTATTGGCTTGCTGTATATACCCTTTATTATGTTGAGGAAAGTGCCTTGTATCCCCGACCTCTCTAAAACTTTAAACATGAATGGGTGTTGGATTTTATAAAATGCTTTCTCTGCATCTAAGGAGATGATCATGTGTTTTTTTTATTTTCAGTTTGTTTATATGGTGGATTACATTGATGGATTTCTGTATATTAAACCATCCCTACATGCCTGGAATGGAGCCTGCTTGGTCATGATGAATATCTTTGATGTGTTCTTGTATTCATTTTGCAAGTATTTTATTTAGTATTTTTGCATCAATGTTCATAAGAGAAATTGGTCTGAAATTCTCTTTCTTTGTTGAGTCTTTGTGAGGTTTAGGTATCAATGTGACTATGGCCTCATAGAATGAATTTGGTCATGTTCCATCCATTTCTATCTTTTGGGGTAGCTTGAAGAGTATCGGTATTAGCTTGCCCTTGAAAGTCTGGTAGAATTCTGCACTAAAATCATCTGGCCCTGGGCTTTTTTTGGTTGGGAGACTATCAATGATTGCTTCTTTCTGTAGGGGAAATGGGACTATTTAGCTTGTTTATCTGTTCTTCACTCAACTTTGACAAGTGAAATTGATCAAGAAAATCGTCCATTTCCCTTAGATTTTCAAATTTTGTACCATATATGCCTTCAAAGTAGGATTTATGATTCTTTGTATTTCTTCAGTGTCTGTTGTTATGTCTCCCTTTGCATTTTTGATTTTGTTGATTTCAATACTGTCTTTCTACCTTTTAGTTAGTTTGGCTAACAGTTTGTCTATCTTGTTGATTTTCTCAAAGAACCAGCTCTTGGTTTTGTTGATTCTTTGGACTGTTTTCTTAGTTTCTAATTTGTTAATTTCAGCCCTGAGTTTGATTATTTCCAGATGTCTACTCCTTTTCGGGGTTTCTGCTTCTTTTTTTTCTAGGGCTTCCAGTTGTGTCATTAAGATGCTTGTGTGCGATGTTTCCAATTTCTTTTTAAAGGCACTTAGTGTTTTGAGTTTTCCTCTTAGCACTGCTTTCAATGTATCCCACAAATTTGGGTATATTATTCCTTCATTTTCATTGAATTTGAGAAACTCCTTGATTTCTTTCTTTATTTCTTCCATGACCCAGGTGTCATTTAGCAGAGAATTGTTTAGTTTCCACGTATGTGTAGGCTTTTTGTTATTTCTGTTGTTGTTGAATTGCAGTCTAAGAGCATGGTGATCTGATAGGATACAAGGTATTATTTCTATCCTTTTGTATCTGTTGAGGCTTGCTTTGTGACCTACGATGTGACCAATTTTGGAGAAGGTTCCATGGGGTGCAGAGAAGAAGGCTTATTCTTTCTTGTTTGGGTGAAAGGTTCTATAGATATCTGTTAGATCCATTTGACTCATGGCATTGGTTAATGATGTTATTTCTCGGCTTAGTTTCTGTTTCATTGACTTATCCTTCAGTGAGAGTGGGGTGTTGAAGTCTTCCACTATTATTGTGTGGGAATTGATGTGTAGTTTAAGCTTCTTTAGCAGATCTTTTGCAAATGTGGGTGCCCTTGTATTGGGAGCATAGATGTTCAGAATTGTGATGTCATCTTGGTTGACTTTACCTTTGATGAGTATGAAGTGTCCTTCCACATCCCTTTTGATTAATTTTGGTTGAAAGACTATTTTGTTCGATATTAAAATGGCTACGCCTGCTTGCTTCTTGTGACCATTTGCTTGGAATATTTTTTCCAACCTTTTACCCTGAGGTAATGCCTATCGTTATGGGTGAGATGTGTTTCTTGATTGCAGAAGAATGTTGGATCTTGTTTATGCACCCATTCAGTTAGTCTGTGCCTTTTTATTGGAGAATTGAGACCATTGATGTTGAGAGACATTAATGACCAGTGACTGTTAAGAGTCTTAATTTTTATGTTGGTTCCAGTCAAGCATTTGTGTAGTTGTGTTTTTGGTTATAGTTGGTATAGTTATCTATTTCTTGAGTAGTTTTGGTTGTAGCTTGACCCTCTGGGATAGAGTTTTCCTTGTAGTACCTTCTGTAAAGCTGGATTTGTGAATAGGTACTGTTTGAATTTGTTTTTGTCATGGAATATTTTGTTTTCTCCATCAATGGTTATTGATAGTTTTGCTGGGTAAAGTAGTCTGGCCTGGCATCTGTGGTCTCTTAGGTATTGTAGGATCTCTGTCCAGGCCCTTCTGGCTTTTATGGTCTCTGCTGAGAAGTTGGGTGTAATTCTGATAGGTTTGCCATTAAATGTTATTTGGCCCTTTTCCCTTGCAGCTTTTAATATTTTTCTTTATTCTGTATGTTTTGTGTTTTGATTATTACATGATGGGCAGTTTTTCTTTTCTGGTCAATTCTATTTGGTGTTCTATAGGCCTCTTGTATGTTTATAGGCATCTCTTTCTTTAGATTGGGGAAATTTTCTTCTATGATTTTGTTGAGAATAGTTTCTGGGCGTTGGAGTCTGATATCTTCTCTTTCTTCAATGCCTATTATCCTCAGATTTCTTTTCTTGGATGTTTTGTGTTAGGATTTTTCCAGATTTGGCATTTTCTTTAATGGTTGCTTCGAGATCTGTGATTGTATCTTCTAGACCTGAGATTCTTTCCCCCATCTCTTGGATTCTGTTGCTCACCTCTGTGTTGCTCGCCTTCCTCTATGAGGTCTCATGTTCTCATTTTTCTTCTGTCTGTGTATTTATCATTGCATCCATTTTCATCTTCAGATCTTGAACTGATTTTTTTATTTCTTTCATCTGATTGTTTGTATATTCCTGAATTTCTTTCATTGCCTCTTTATAGGTCTTCAGAGCTTGAACCGTTTTATTGATTTCTTTCATATCGTTGTTTGTATTTTCCTGAAATTTTTCCAGTTCCACTCTATGTGCTTCTTTTATGTCTCTCACATGTTTGGCTGCATCTTCCTGCATTTGATTATGAATTTTCTTTGTCTCCTCCATTATCATCCTCATTACTAAGGATTTGAGGTCATTTTCTTGCATTTCCATTGTGTTTGAGTTCTCTGGGTTGTTTTCTTTGGGATAGCTGGAAACTGGAGATGCCATATTGTTTGGGGGTTTTTTGTGTATGCTTTTACTCTGTCCTTTAGACATCTTGCCCTCTCTGTTTTTGTTGGGTAGCTTCCAGAGTTGGGTGGAGGGAGTCTGATGATAGATTACCTTGTTTTCCCAT
>OU015745.1:58548494-58565994 GCA_907169655.1 Acomys percivali | reverse complement strand
CCTTTCCTTTTTGCAAGATTGGCTTTCCCACATGCTTCATCACAGTGATGGAATGCTAGCTCATACAAGGTTATGGACAAAAGATTTCTTTTTTTTTAACACATTTTTATTTAAAAATAAAATAATTCCTATTACATCTCATTTGCTATCCCATCCCATGCATCCTCCCATTCTTCCCTCCCTCCTGCTTTCACCCCATTCCCCTTCCCTATGACTGTGACTGAGGGGGACCTTCTTCCCTTGAATATGATGCTAGTGTATCAAGTCTCTTCTTGCTAGTCTGCTATCCTTCCTCCAAGTGCCATTGGGCCTCCCCAACAAGGGGACATGGCCAAATATGGGGTACCAGAGATCATGTGAAAGTCAGTCCCCAGTCTCCACTTAACTGTGGAGAATGTTCTGTCCCTTGGCTAGATCTGGGTAGGAGTTTGATGCTGACTGCATGTATTGTCTTTGGTTGGTGCCTTAGATTGAGCAGAACCCCTGGGCCCAGATGGTGGTCTTCTTGTAGGTTTCTAGGACCCTCTGGATCCATCTATTTCCCTATCTCCTATATTTTTCTCACCTAGAGTCTCAATAGGATGTCCTCACCTCTGTCCCACTTATCTGGTAAGTGAAGACTTTCATGGGACCTGCCCCTTGGGCTAGTGTCCAGTTATAAGTGAGTATATACCATTTGAGTATTTCTGCTTCTGGGTTAGCTCACTCATTATGATCATTTCTAGTTCAATCCATTTGTCCACAAATTTTGGAAATTCTTTGTTTTTAATAGCTGAATAGTATTTCATAGTGTAAATGTACCACAGTTTCTTTATCCATTCTTCTACTGAGGGACACTTAGGCTGTTTCCATGTTCTGGCTATTATGAATAAGGCTGCTATGAATATGGTTGAGCATATGTCCCTGTTGTATGCTGGAGCGTCTTCTGGGTATATTCCAAGGAATGGAATGGCTGGGTCTTGAGGAAGCCCTATTCCCAGTTTTCTGAGATAACACCAGACAGATTTCCAAAGTGGCTGCACTAGTCTGCATTCCCACAGACAAAAGATTTCTAAGATCAGTATCAAGAAATTTCTTGGGTTTGTTTTTATAGTTTGAGATAATTATGTTTACATCTTTACTACAATTCATTTGAGGTTGACTTTTCTTATATGTGTGAGATGGGGTCCTGAATCTTGCTCCTGCATATGAGCATCCATTTTTCTCAGAACCCTTGATTAAAGATGTTACCCTTTCCACATAGTGCACTTTCTGGCATTTTTGTTGAAGACAAATTGACCACAGTATATAGATGTATTCCTGAGCTTTCTAATCTGTTCTGTTGGTTGTGTGCCTCGATTTTTGCCTTTAACTTGCTGTCTTGGTCACTGTGTCTATTGTGTTTTAAAATCAGGTAGCATGATGCCCTCAGCACTAATCTTCCTCAAGGTGCCTTATCTATTTGACCCCCCTCTGGCATCATACAAATTTTAGAAACTGAAGAGGTAGAGAAAAAAGCATCCCTGGGTCTGGAGGAGAAGCCAGGCGTGCATGCCACAGTAACCCTCTGGGCACCCTTCCCAGACTGAATCTACTGGGGGAAGGAAGGTTCTGCCATAGCATACCCTCTCAAGTGGAGGCATCTTAAAGGTGGCATGAGCTTTGGACAGTGTCTCATTCTTCATTTTGTCTGGACCCACCGGACAATCAACTGGGCCCCTCGGACCCCTAGGGAGAGAATGGAAGACAAGAGACGCAAAACCCCTACCCTGATCTAGCCCATGGACAGGACAGTCTCCACACTTGAGTGGAGAGAGGGATTTGACTTTCTCATGTACTCTGGTGCCTCACATTTGACTATGTCCCCTGGCGGGGGAGACCTAGTGGCACTCAGCGGAAGGACAGCAGGTCACTGAGAAGAGACTTCATACCCTATGAGCATATACAGAGGGAGGTAATCCCTCTGAGGAACAGTCATAGGGGAGAGGAATAAGGGGAAAATGGGAGGGAGGGGAGAATGGGAGGATACAAGGGATGGGATAACCATAGAGATGTAACAAGAATAAATTAATAAATAAAATAAAATAAAATAAAAAAGAGACGCAAAGAACGGACAGCAAGTCAAAGAGTCTGATCAAGCTGACAAAAGTTTATTTTCTCACAGGCAATTATATACCATTGAAGCAGGAGGCTGAGTGCGGTGATCCAGGTGGGCGGTTTTCACAAGATATCAGAAAGTCAGGAAGTTTGGCAGGGCGAGGGCCCCTGTGGTTCTGGGGCTGGGTGGAATTGTTAGGCATCTGGAACCACAAGGTGTTATCTATAGACTTTGTTTTGCTCTTCCTCTGAAGGCCTCTGTAATTTCAGGAATACTAAGAACAGCTGGAGAGTATCTTGAGGGAGGGGAAGAGGTTACAAGGCAGCCTTCTGGAATGTACCCTGAGGCAAGGAGGGGAAGAGGTCACAAGGCATCGTGCCCCAGGTTCACTCAATGTATTATGCCAAGGTCCGAGATGCTTGCCGGCTATGGTCCTGGCTCCCCACATCATTTTACAGTTTCCCTCTTCCAACCTCGGCAAGAAATACTGCATTCCCTGACTACCACCATCAGCTGTCCTCTCCCTGCAGACGAGAGGCAATGAGAGCCATTTCTTCTGTCACTCACTGGTCACCAGGTTTATCCAGTCTACCAAACATTTTTCTCTTCATCTTTTTCCCCCTAGTTTATAGCATTCTCCACACTCTAACACAGAAGGGTGTTCGGAGGCATGGATCTATACCCCAAGTGCATGTTTCCAGACCCCACCTCTGTGACCAGCTGTGTGACCTTAAAAATACCACTTCTTCTCCTCTCTGCACTCCAGAGCCTGCACAGGTATAAGGATGAAGTCATCTGCTTATCTAGTAGGACCAAGAGGAGAGCAAATGAATCAGTGCACATAAAGTAATCGCATTTCCTGGCCCTTTAAGTACCCAGCATACCCAGCTAATATTATAATTGACTTTATAGCTTTATGAGGGCATCTAACTATCCACAGTCATGAGCCATTCCACACATTACTGTCTTACCATTTCAGCTACATAGACCTCCCACGCCACTCCAGCCAGATTGCCATAACAAAACACCACCAAGGGGGGGGGGGTGTCTTAAACAAATAGACATTTACTCTCTCAAGTGTTGCACATTAAAGTCCATGATCAAGGTACCAAAGCATCAATTACTGTTGAAGACTCTCTTCTTAGCTAGCAGTCAGTTAGTTACTTGACCTGGTTAGTTTTGGTTTGGTTTTGAGACAGTATCTCAAAAGGGAGAGTTCTCTGGTGTTTCTTTCTCTTCCTATTAGAACTTTGTAATCCTGTAGGAGCCTCTTCTATTAAGGCCACATGGAACCTCATGATGTCATTTAGGCTCCTTAAAGACTCTGTCTGCAAATGCAGGCACATGTTAACATCATTTTTTGGAGTGAGAGGACAACACAACTCTGCCCACAACTGGCACATGTTTCCAGGGTTGCAGTCCAGAACATGTCAAGATCAGAAAACTTTAAAGCCAGAGCCATGATGTCCTGCCCTTCAAGCCTCCAGTGTGGTCAGGAACCATCTGCATCCTGGCTTCCCTGATTCCTCCACCTCTCCTTAGTCTCCAGGAGTGCACTCACTGGAGGCTACCAACACTTCCTCCCTTGATTTAGTGCTAGGACACCTTACAGGAGAATGGGCCAAGGCCTGAACTCACCCTCATCAGGAGAGTGGCTAAAAATTCCCTCACAGAGACAATCAACAATGTCTACCCTCCCCCTAAGGACAATGACAAACTAAGACACAACAACTCCACCAGAGTTCACTCTGAGGAACGTGAGCTCACCGGTCTTACTTATAGAGCAAAAGGGAAGAAGGTACCTACAGGGGAGTGCTTGCTCTTCCCCAAGAGGCTCCACCAGAAAGTCTTTATCCATGGATGAAGTCTCCTCAGCTAAGGCCATGCTGCGAACAGCAAGTGGTGGGGAGGGACCTGACACTCTAATGAGGATCTTGTGGTCCTCCCCATCCCTCTGTGAGAGGGGCAGTCAACAAGCCTGGCTGGAATAACACTTTCCAATTGGGCACAGCTGAGCCCCCAACAGCTGCTTGGCTGGAGGAGTGAATGGGCTCCAAGCAATCCTTATTGTTGGTTCTGTTTCTTAACAATTAGACTTTATTATACAACCCAGCTATCCTATACAGGAGGGGAAAAGGTTAAAGGGAAACAAGAATAAACCTTCCGGGTATCAGCTATACACGGGAAGGGACAGGTCCCTAGGTGGCTCCGGGCCTGCAAGCTGATCCTCTCTCAATCCGCACCCTCATGGTCCGAACCTGCAGCCTTTCCCTCTCCTCTCTGCCTGCATCTCACAGGTCTCTCCAGGCCCCCTTCTCATGTCCCCCTCCTCCTGGCTGCAGTCTTCGGTATGTTTCCTGAATTCCAGACCCAGGATGGCTCCTCTTAGTCTATCCCAATGTCAGTCTCAGTGGAGTATCTGTGGTGTTTCCAACCAGCCAAGGCTGGGGCAGAACCCGCCATTCTTCCATATCTTATTTTCTGAATCACAGGAAATGTCTAGATGGCAAGCCCTACCTCATATTCATCTTCAGTCAGCATCTCTCAGCCTCAATTTCCACATGAACAAACATTAAAAGGGAGATAGCAGTTATGAGACAGCTGAAAATTATATTAGCAAACATAGGTAAAATTATAGCTAGCCCGGTAGCTTAAACATAGCCCTCAGCTACTGTCCGCTCTTGTCCTTGTCTCATCCATCCTGAGAGTGTCTGCACCTTAATGTATTCAGTGTATTCACTTATAAAGAGTGAGCTGGGGGCTGGAAATATAGCTCGGCAGTTAAGGGGACTGGCTGCTCTTGCAGAGGACCTGGCTTTGTTCTCAGCACCCACGTGGTGGCTCACAACCTTCTGTGACTCCAGCTGCCGGGGCATTTGATGTCCTCTTCTGACCATCAGAGACACTGAATGTGCACAGTGAACATTCATTCGCACAGACATATACACATACACATAAAATAAATATATTTTAAAAAAGAGAGGAAAACGAATAGTAACCTAGAACTGAGAAAAAATTTAAATCATCAATAATTCCTCTACCATAATACAGCTCTCCATATTTTGTGTGTTCCCTTCTATTCTTTGGTTATATAAGTATATGTATCTTAGGGCATTGCAATTAAGACCATGCATAAAAATTTCACATTCATTATGTTCCCACATTGCTATCATTTCTATAATTAAAATTTCCGTGCCTACACAATATTTTATCCAGGGAATTCAGTGGGCCTTAATTAATCATCCTCTTATTTTGAATAGTTAATTTGGCTCTAATGTTTCCCTGTTACAGACTAGTATAGCAACGAACATTTTTATGTTTCTTTTTTCGCTCATTCAGCCTTATTCCCAGAAGTGGAATCTCATGTCAAAAACATTCGTGCTTTCAGAACTGCTGGTGATTTCTGCCAAGTTGCCTCCCCATTTGTCGCATGTCGCTGCTACCCCAGGAGGCACCTGAGTGGGAGCCCTGACATTTGTAAACACACACACACACACACACACATACACACACACACACACACACACACACACACACACTTGGTAATCCAGAATTCTAAAAGCTTCGTTATCTAAAGAAATTGGACCCCAAATGGCCAACTCCCTCAGGCTACGTGACTGTAAGGGAAAAGAAGTGAGCCTAGAGCTCAGCTTCCACACAGGATTTCCTCCGAAATCCTTCTCATGCAGAATGTGGCGTCCAATGGCTTCTCTGTGTCGCTAGCCTCTCTTTCCGTGCCAGTCATGAGCTCTCCTCACTGCACCTGGGCACAGGCCGTCTCGCTAATCAACTGAACGTGATGGCTTTGGGCATCACTTCAGTTTTACGGGCGCTCATAATTCAGATGCATTTCTGCTGGGCTCGATTCCAGGGCCGGAAAGACACGAGAAGGAGCAGGTGGGCAGCCCTCAGCGGTGATGATACCTCTGCAAGACCTTCAGAAACCAGGAGCAGTGCGTTCAGTCCGACTTCCTGCCCTAGCAGGTGGCCCTTACAAGGTGGACTTGCCCCCAGGCAAAGCCGCAGAGAGCGATTGTTTCATTAACAATTAGTGTGGAGATAATGTGCAAAACTGACCCATCCAGCTTCCAGATGCATCCTAGTAGGGAGGACAGGCCACCACTGGGTCATTCCGTCTTTAGAGAAAGAGAGTAGAAGTTTTCGCTTGGTAAGATGGTGGAAGCAGAAAGCTAAGAGGAAGAATAAGTAGGTAGGGAAGAGAGGAAGCCTGAGGAACTTGCCTGGCATGTGAGGGACATGCTGAGGAGGGGTGGACTCTGGTGCTGAGGGAGGAAATAGAGTTGCGGTATCAGAGAAAAACACCTTAAGGTTAAGGACACCAAGGGACTCTGTGACCGTGGCTGTGTCTCCCTCTAGTGGTCAGGCAGTGCGCTCCCTCTGGAGGCAGAGGCAGGGAGAGGCTGGTGCAAAGAGCAGGGTCTGAACAGGTCCTAGCTGAGATTCAAATTAGGGAAACGTGGTACAGATCAACAGAGTCATAGCCCTATAAATGAGGTAGAGAAAGCTCTTCCAGAAATAGGCCCCATAAAAGAAGGGTATGATCATAACTATGAGATGAGAAGACAAAAAGAAAACAACCACAATATATTGGCAAGCTATTATTCTAGAATATTCATGAGTATGGCCATTGGCCTGGCTTGAAGTTGGAGGCAGAATCAAAGTGGGCAGATTCCTGGTGTCAGGGGAGAGGAGGCACATGCTACACTTGTGTTGGGAGCCATACTTCTGTTGGGGTCTGGGTTAAACATGTAGGGGTAAGAATCAACCTGCTTCCCACAGGGACCTGTATCCACTGATGCTCCTCCAGAGACCTGGGACCACTGTGCTGGGTCTAAGGAGCTGAGGGGTCTGGTAGGGCATCAATTCTATAGCTCTAGGAATTTAGCTGAGAAATGCCCCAGAAACAAGTTGCCCCATCTCTCTCTCTCTCTCTCTCTCTCTCTCTCTCTCTCTCTCTCTCTCTCTCTCTGAGAGACATCTTCCCTTGTCTCTGTCTCTATCTCACTCTCTGTATGTGTGTGTATGTGCAGATATGCATACATGTATGTATGTGTATCAGTGCATGTGGAAGCCAGGGAACGACTTTAACTGTCTTCAGGTGTCATCCATCTTGGTTTTGGGGGGCTTTTTGGAGGAAAGGGCTGTTGGTGGTGGTGGTGTTTGTTGTTGTTGTTGTTGTTGTTTGGTTTTTTGTTTTGTTTTGTTTTTTATTGGTTTGGGTTTGGTGTTGATTTTGGTTTTGGTTTTAGACAGGGTTTCTCTGTTCCAGAGCCCTGGTTGTCCTGGAAATCAGGCTGGCCCTCAACTCATAGAAGTCCACCTGCCTCTGCCTCCTACATGCTAGAATTAAAAGCTGCGCCACCGTTACCCAGCTTTTTCTTCCTTTTCACTAATTTGGAACTTGCCAGGTAGGCTAGGCTAGTTGGCTAACATGCCAGGAGCATCTTTTTGTATCTTCCTCTGCAGTTCTGGGACTACCGGTGTGCACTACCATGCCTGAATTTTTTTTTTTTTTAATTTGGGTTCTGGGGAATTGACCTCAGGTCATCAGGCTTGTAAGGCAAGCACTTTACCAACTGAGATAGCTCATGAGGATTTGCTCGTGAGACTTTTCTTGTGATACTGTATCAGTTCAAGTGGATTTAGTTGCAAGAAGGAAAAAAACAGATAGGGTCTAGATAGGTGGTTCGGAAATTAAGAACATTTGCAGCTCTTGCAAATATAGTTCCCAGCATTTATGCCAAGGGACAGCTCACAACCACCTGAACTCCAACTCCCTGGCTCTGACACTTTCTAGCTGTCATGGCTCAAGTGCATGTACAAATACACACACACACACACACACACACACACACACACACACACACAATTAAAAAATAGAGAATAAGCCAGGTACGATGGTGCATGCCTGGTCTACAAGTGAGTTCCAGGACAGCTAGAGCTACACAGAGAAACCCCGTCTCAAAACAAACAAACAAACAAACAAGAGAGGGAGGGAGGGAATGAGGGAAGGAGGGAGAGAGAGAGAGAGAGAGAGAGAGAGAGAGAGAGAGAGAGAAGGAGAGAGAAGTGGCTTAAATGATGACATTTAATCATCTCACAGAACTAGATTCAGACGTAGGAAGTTCAGGACTGGTCCACAGCCCAACAATCCAATGGAATCATAGGATCTTCCTTCCTCTCCACTGCCCCCCCCTTCTGCTGTCCTCCTGGATTCAAGATGGCTTCCACAGCCCCAAGTCAGAGAACTTCATATGACAGGCTTCTGTGGAAGAAGCGAAGGATCAGAGGCAAAGCATGCACAAAGCAATGGATTCTCTCCCCAGCACTCCCCTGGCACGCTGATGCCTGCTTAATCACAAAACACAGGGAGCAGAAGCAGAAGGATCACAACTCTAAGGTCATCCTCGGCCACACACCAAGGTAGAAGTCAGCCAGGCCTCCATGGGACCCCATCTCTAAAAACAACAACAACAATAATAAATCCATGGAGTGGGTGTACAGCTAAGAGGTAGAATGTATGCTTAGTACACAAAAGGCCTTGGTTCCATCTGTAACGCATAATTAATTAGTTCATTGATTGATAAATCTAAAACATAGGTCTTATTATCCATATAAAATATGAACCAATTTGCTAATTCCCCATGCCAAGAGTCTGGTAGGACCTGTTTTGTTGTAGCCGGTTCATGGGACCCTACAGGAGCTGAGCCCAGGCTAAGTGCATACCACCCATTCCTTACCTCTCCAGATGAACTGTACTCGGCCAACTGAGCATGCTCTGCCTTTGAATCCCACTCACTCGCATACGCTTTTCCATCTTCAGAAATGTCCTTCTAGCCCACTGCACCCTAAATCCACCTGAGAGTTGGTCCTCCCCACGCACCAGTTTCCCAATGCAGAAGCTATCACCACCTCGTGTTAACTTCAAATGTCTGTCTCCTCAACTAGAAAAGACTGGCTAATTCTCCATGATGGCTCTGGTAGCCAACACATTGGGTACTCTGGAAACATATCCATCAGGGGGCAGAAGGGATGGCTTAGTCATGAGCTGTTTAAGTATAAGAACCTGAGTTTGATCCCCAGGTTCCACCTAAAAGGGGGGAAGAGAGGCTAGAGAGATGGCTCGGTGGTTAAGAGCACTGTCTGTTCTTCCAGAGGTCCAGAATTCAATTCCCAACAACCACATGGTGGCTCATAATCATCTATAATGTGATCTAATGCCCTCTTCTGGCCTGCAGGGGTACATGCAGATAAAGCACTCAGATGCAAACAAATAAATAAATATTTAAAGATATAATGCCATGTGTTTATAAACCTAGCCTTGAGAAACTGGAGCCAAGCAGACGCCTGGGGCTTGCTGGCTAGTCTAGGCAATTTAGAAAGACCTAGCTCCCAGGGAGAGACCCTGTCTCAAAAATATAAGGTGGAGGGGCTGGGAAAATGACTCAGCAGTTAAAGGGTGCTTGCTGGGCAATCCTGGCAACCTGAATCCAAATCCCAGCACAGCGTGGCCCCCAAATGCCTGTAACCTCAGCTCTGAGGAGTCTAATGACCTCCTCTGTCCCCCACACAGGCATGAGAATGCCCACTCGCCCATACACATATGCACACACTCACACAGACACGTGCAGACATAAGTGCACCCATGAGCCTGTGCATAAGTAAATAAATATTTGTTTATGTATTTATCTATTTAGAATAGAATTTTTTAAGGTGGACAGTTACTAAGGAAAACATCCAATGCCAGGGTCGGGCTCCTATACTCACATGTGCATGAAGACAGAAGAAAGATTCAAGGATAAAAGGAGCCTGGCTATCTCATCAAAACACCTTCTGTGGACTCTTTGATCTTTGCCTTAACTATAAACCCACACCTCATGTGAGAAGATGGGCACCTGGAATATAGTAGGAAAATGCACGTGCCTTGCTATCAACACATCCAAGTTCCTCCCTTCATTAGCAGTGCCATATTGTTAGAGGCCATCATGTGTCATTCCTCATTGTCCTGATAAGAGTATCCACATGTATGTCACGGAGTTATTAAGAGAATAGAAGGAAATGGCACCTGTGTAGAATTTGATTGTGTCTAACAGGAGAGACCAATCTGTGTCCCATAGACTACCTGCCTCCCAGGATGGATGGCAGCATCATATAATAATGTCAAAAGTTAGACACCCTTGGCTAAAACATTAGTTGTCCATATCAGCACCCTGGATCTGAGAGCAAAAGAGAAAGCGATGTCGTAATTAGTTTGTTGAACATTGTTGCTGCTCATTGAGTTTCCTTTTGTTTCTGGCTTTCTTTCTTATTCTGTTAATGTGATTGTTGGAGGCTTAGATTTAAAAAAAAAACAAAAAACCCTACTTTATTTAGGGTTCTTAAACTCTTCTGCCTCCCTTCCAGCCCACTGAGCAGAGGGAGAAGAGAACAAAGAGAACAAAGGTTATTGGGGGCAGGGGTTGTGGATCTGTTTAGATGTAGTTTCTTGGGCCAATTCCACTCTGCACTGTCCGGATTCCAGCAGTCCAGTCCCATAGCAAACACTGCACAGCAACATGAATCAGTAGTGGAGATACAGTTCAGCAGAAACAGCAAGAGTCTGCCGACTCGGCATGAGTCACCGGGAGCGGCCATACTCAGCTGGAGTACCATGATAAGTCCTCTGAAACATTTCTCTCTGCAAAGCGAAGACCAGCAAAGCGAAGCAAACCATTGAAAGGCCCAGCAGTGCCAACGCGTCCTCTCACTGTCTGTGGGCTTCTACCTACGTTCTTTCTAAACATGGCCTCTCGCATGTCTGTTTTCAGCAAAACATTACATGCCTTCTCACAAGACAGCTTCCAGAAAAACACATGCCCTCTCATAGGTTTGTTTTCAACTGAGGATAAACTGAAAACATTTCCACATTGGTCCCACATTTGGGTCCAAAAACAAAAGACACATAAAAGAAACCAAACCTTTCACTATAGATTGTTTCATTGATTTTTCTTTTGTGATGCTTTGGTTCCTTTATTTAACTTTATTTATTATTATTAGCGTGCATATATGCATGCATGTGGGGACATAGGCAGGCCTGCATGTATGCCCATGTGTGAGCGTGCACATGTGTGAGTGTGCACACACACTAAAAATAAATAAAAAATAAATAAATGGATTTTTTGGAGGACAGTGAGTAGGTACACTCTCATGCATGCTTAGCTGGCATCATAAAGACTGTGGGCCCTGCTTAGTGCCAGGCTGCTGCCCAGCACCCTTCTACAAACTGTCTACTCAGTGCCAGCCATAAATAAAGCACAAAGAATGCCCTCACAGTCTGCTCTTTTTGAGAAGTCCTAATCTAGGCAAAGGAAAAGGCTCCTTGAAATGGTTTCTGTCCCCCATTTATTAGTTTCCAGAAAACTCTTGAAAAAGTTAAAGGAAAAAACAATAGGAAGTGCTTATGTACATCTCCTACAGATGTTCAAAGCTACCGTGCATCAGATCACCTGAGTGGCTTCTCAGAAATTCCCACGGCTGGAGTCAGAAAGCCACTGCACTGCCCACCAGGCCTGAGTTCAATCCCAAGAATAACCATAAGAAAAAAAGCCATATGTGGTGGGGTGGGCTTGGAATCCCAGCACTGGGCAAGGAAAGAGATGAAGCTCTGGGCCTTGGTGGTCAGTCAGCCTAGCCAATAATAAGAGACACTGTCTCAGAAAAATAAATTAATAAAAATAGGCCATCCTCTGGCCTCCAGTTGCACACTAATGCAAATATGCACACAAAAAAAGCAAATTAATAAAGGCGAAGGTCTTAGGCCCTGCCCTGTGCAGTCTCGGATTGAGCAGGTCTAGGAACCCTAACTTTGCATTTTTTCACAAGTTCACAACTTTCACTAGTTTCAAGCCGTGCTGATGCTGCTGGGAGTTTATTGTTCACTTATTTTTATTTTATGTATATGAGTGTTTTGCTTGCATGTGTGTTTGTACGAGCACCATGGGTGTGCCTGGCACCAGAAGGTGGGGCACCAGATCCTCTCAAACTGGAGTTGTAGGTGGTTGTGGGTGATGGGGACTGATCCTGGGTCCTCAGAAAAAGCACTAGAGCTTTCGGTCCCTGATTCACCTCTCTTGCCAATACTGCGAGTCTTTACCCACCCACCCAGTGAGAACTCAGGAAAAGAAAGGGAGGGTGAAAGAAGACGGTGAACAACTGTGCTATTTAGAGTCTATAGGCCTCAGGAAAGCAAACCTCTTCATTTTCCTACTGAGAGGACACGGTTTCTGTGTATAAGAAAGGTTGCAGAGTAGAATGTGTGGTGCGACACTTACAGGCTGTGCTTGGCTGGAGGCCAGTCAATGAGGGATCTCCCTCGGCATGTTTGGATCTTCAAAGCAAAGGATGAATAGAAACAGTAGTAGCAAGAGAGGGTGCCTTCCAGGTGGGGGTGTGCATGAACAGATGTTCATCGGTCATAGTCACTGTGCATGCATTTAATTTAATCCACTTTTTTTTTTTTTTACAATCACGCAGCGTGGCAGAACTGTGTGGGAATAAAAGAATATTTACCACTCAATTCCCCACCTCACAGCAGCCCATTTTTCTCATGTAGAATCAAGACCAAGCTTTAGTCTCATCAGGCAGTTCAGGCCTCTCCAAGTCGCCATGGTAACAGAATACTCTCATCCCCAAATCCCCCCCCCCCCCCCCCAGCCTTACAAACTATTCAAAAGAATGAAATGCCACTAGGCTCTCTCATTTTTCAACCGAATTGCTTTGGAAGCTACGCATTCTGAGGAGCAGGCTGAAGGGTCCAGAGGTGGAGAATCCTTTTGTGGGTAACCCTCCGCAGCAATCAATCTATCTTTCCTACGCTGAAGCAATCTCCGAGTCGGCAGCTCAGCACTGGGAGAAGTTGACTTGAGCACACTAAGTTCCCCCAGTCACTGTGACTTCAGATGCTTCTGTGTTTTCTTGATGAGGAAAAAGAACCATGGTTTTCATACCAAATGTATCCCAGCCCTGTGCTGTATCACCTCAGAGAGAGCCAAAGCACTAATTGTGAAGCAGAGAGGAAAGGGATTCTTGGTGACGTTGTGTCACTTTGGCCCAGACAGATACTTGTGACTCTGAATAAACAGGCAAAATTTTGCAATATAAATAAGTAAATAAATAATAAATGGCTGATTACCACACAGGAAAGGGGCTACAAGGAAAGAATAGAGTCGATCCTCTTTCAGTTTAAGAAAATCTTCAAAGTTTTGTCATTGGGCACCTACATCAACCTCACCCCAGCAAGGTCAGGAAACATCACAAAAGCAGAGGGCAGGAAAAAAATGTAAGGACCAGAGGATGGGGAGGAGTGCTGTGAAAGGCCAGCCTCTGGAGCTGGCAGGCCTGTTAGACACATGAGCTCACACAGCTGTGTTTGCACAAGTTCAAGCCAGTTAAGTGCCAGCCAGCATGGGGGGGGGGGCAGACTTCCTGAGGTCACACCCCTAGCTAAGGAGGCAGCAGAGTCCTTTTTCATTAGGAGTATGAACACTGATTTGTTTCCCATACCCCAGGGGTTGACTACAAGCCTGTGCCCATATGGGCAACACTAACTGGACTAAAACTATAAAACTATGGATTTGAGAGGTGGTTGTGGTTAGAAGTGCCCCCTGCTCTTCGAGAGGACCAGAGTTTGGTTCCCAGCACCCATGTTAGGCAGCTCACAGACACTTGTAACCCCACCTCCAGGGAATCTGATGATCTCTTCTGGCCTCTATGGGTACCTGCACTCATGCACATGCACAAACACACACCTAAAAGTAAAATGTTTTTATATTATGAAAAGAGGACAGAGATGAGATAGAAATTGTACAGGGACTTGGATGTGGCCAAGATGCAGGATCTGATCTTTTTAAGTCTTTATTTGGGGCTCTTTAAGGCTTCTACCTCCCTTCCAACCCACCCGCCCTAGATGAGAGGGAAAGAGGGTTAAGTAGAAACAGGAGAAATAGTCCTTGTTAGACTCAGTTTCTTGGGCCAATTCCACTCTTCGTTGCCAGGGTTCCACCAGACCTATTAAACAGCAAACCAGCAACGCAGCAAAAGCAACCACAGCCGCAGCAGCCAGAACCTCAACGTGATCTCCAGAGCATTTCTCTCTAGAAGCATCTCGAAGCTAAGAGATGTGAAACACTGCAAAAGTGATCGATCTTTGGGTTTTTTTTGGCGGCGCGGGGAGGGGGGGGATGTTTATGCCCTCCCATAGTGCATACAGGTTGTGTTTCAACTGGCGAAGACCATGGTCCCCGGACGAGGCGGTTCCATTTCTAGGAGACAAACATCACACGGCCTCACACAAGTCTGTTTCATATCCCACACGTGGGATGTTTACATGCACTACATCAAGATATATCATACACATACATAAATTTTTCAAAGTTTAAAAAAAAAAAAAGTTATCTGTACCAGGAAGCCTGCATCAGAATGCTTGAGTGTGACTCCTCTCCCGGCATCTATGACTCAGGGGTCTGGAATGGGGTCTGGGTATTTCTAATGATGTTGGTCTAGGGGCGCTGATTTCAGGGCCAGGAATTGTCCCTGAAGCTAGTTGGCTTGTGCGCATTTGCCCATAAGCACGTCTATGGTTAGCCCACTCAGAGCAATGCCTGTCAGGAGCTGGAGAGGCGGCTCCGTGGTTGAGAGCACTGTGCTCTCCACTAGGTAGCGGACCCGAGTCTGGTTCCCAGCACCTACACTGGGCATCTCATAACTTCCTGTAGCTCCAGCTCTAGAAGTTTGAAGTCCCTCTTCCGGGCCCCATGGGCACTGTTCTCACAAGCACGAACCCACAAATAGTTACACATAATTCTTAAAAATATTCTTTTAAAAAATTAGAACAATTTTTTACTTTTATTTATTACTTACTTTTACTTACTTGCTTTATTTATTTATTTTACTTATTTTTATTTTTTTACTTATTAAAAATTTAGAAAAAACAGCCTGGTCTACAAAGCGAGTCCAGGACAGCCAAGGCTACACAGAGAAACCCTGTCTCAAAAAACAAAAAAAAAAAATTTTTTTTAGAAAAAATGTTCTGAACCTGCCTGTCTTTTTTTTTTTTTTTCAATTATTTAAATGAGTCAGGGTCTCCCATCTTATAGGTTGGCCTCAGTTTCACTATGTAATTGAGGATGACCTCCAACGTCTGGTTCTCCTCACTCCATCCTTGAGTGCTGGGGTTACAAGTCTGTGCCACCCGCGCCTGGCTTACAGGATTCTGTAACTCAAACCCAGGAAATCAGGCCAGGACCTCCTGCAGTTAGGCAAGCACTCCACTGAGCCATATCCCAAGCCCTGTAGCTGGTTTTCTTTGGCATTACTAGTTCTATTAATATAAAAAAAATCCCTAAAAAAATTCCTCTCCCATAATTTCTCAAATGAAGCCCTGAGTAATGTTTACATTCACAAACCGAAAAGTTAGCCCTTCTGAATGTGACTCGGACACCACAAGACACTATGGAAACCAGAGAAGGAAGTCCACTCAGTCCAAGGCATGTTTTGAGCAGCTCCACCTATTTAGCCTGGAAGAAAAAAAAACACAGAAAAGAAAAAGCAATGAAGGGTAAACAAACCAGTAAAAGTTATTGCTTCAGAGAGATGCAAGGATTTGATGGCTACATTTTCCATAGCATTTCTAACTTTATACATTTTATAGATATTACTTCTTTGGCTGATTTTTTTTTTTCATTTTTGTTGGTGTCTTTTGAAGGAGTCTCATGTATCCCAGGCTGGTTTTGAACTAACAAGGTAGGGGGCTTTCAACTCCTCATCCTCTAGTCTCCACCTCCTAAGTGCATATTAAGCATGTGCCACTAGGCCCGGCTATCTCTTTGTATTCATCTAGCAGACATGTTGTTTCATTCATATAATTTTTATCCTCTCTATTATTATTTCTATTTTATGAAGTCCAAGGTCAAGGCTATAGAAGTCTAGAAAAATCACACTCTTAGTCAGGGTTACTATTGCTGTAACACTACAGTCAAGACGCCATGACCGAAAGCAGCTTGGGGAGGAAAGGGTTTGTTTGGTGCATTGAGGGGAACCGTATTAGTCAGGATCCTCCAGAGGAACAGAACTAATAGCACGTGACTTATCAGAGTGACTTAAAGGCTTATAGGCTGTGATCCAACTAGTGCAATAAAGGCTGTCTCCCAGGGGAAAGTCTAAGAAAACAGTAATTGTTCAGTCCATGAGCCTGGATGTCTCAGCTGGTCTTCAGTATTCATTGGAATCCCAAAGAAGTAGGTTCTACTGCCAGTGAAGCAAGAGTGATGGGGGAAACAGGAAAGAGCAAACGCCTCTTTCTTCTATGTCCTTTGAAAAGGCTGTCGTGAAAAAGGGTAGCCCAGATTGAGGGTAGGTCTTTTGACCTCAAGCGATCTGGATTTAAGGTGGGTCTCCCTACCTCAAATGATCCAAGTAACTGAAAATCCCTCATAGGTTACACCCAGTGGCTTGGGTTTTTAGTTAACTAGAGAAGTAGTCTGATTGACAATTAGGAATAATCACAAAGCCATCCAGCTGAGCTTCCTTGTGAAAAGGCATTAAAGGAAAGCTTAGTCAGCAAGGAAACTGTCAACAACCAAAAGCTTATACAAATGTAACTCAAGGAGGCAGCCAGGTCCACCTCCAGCGAGCGGAACTTGGCAGTACCAGCCATGTGCTTCTGGCTTTCGAGTCAAGAAGGACACAGGAGCAAAAGGGTTGTGGGATCTTCCTCTGCAGTCAAGGAAAGCTGCTGAGGCCAGGGGAATGTCAGGGGAGTCCCTGTATGGAGGCTAGGAGAGGCCATTGTGGGAAGCTGGGAAGGTGAAGCCTGGATTGTGTTGAAGACTTGAAGCTGTCGTAGATAACAGAGGCATGAGATCCCTGCCAGGAAGAGCTACAGACTGTGTATGGAACCAGTCTAGGTGGTCTGAACTGAATGCCCTCCATAGGCTCAATTACGTGAATGTTTGGTCTCCAGTAGGTGGAGCTGTTTGGGAAGGATTAGGAGGTGTGACTTTGTTGGAGGAGGTGTGTCACTGGAGTCAGGCTTTGAGTTTTCAAAAGCCCACACAATTCCCAGTTGGCTCTACATATCTCTCTGCCTCAAGCTTGTGGGATGAGATGTAAGCTCTCAGCTACTTTTCCAGCATCATACCTGGAACACCATGTTGCTATGCTACCTGCCACAACAGCCAAGGACTCTCTAGCCCTCTGGAAGTGTGAGCTCTCAGTAAACACTTTCTTCTATAAGTTGCCTTGGCCATAGTGCTCTGTTTCAGTAATCAGAAAGCAACTGAGACACCAACTGAGTCACAGAGAAAGAGACAGAGACAGAGAGAGAGAGAGAGAGAGAGAGAGAGAGAGAGAGAGAGAGAGAGAGAG
>OU015745.1:58523131-58536770 GCA_907169655.1 Acomys percivali | reverse complement strand
CTCTCTCTCTCTCTCTCTCTCTCTCTCTCTCTCTCTCTCTCTCTCTCCCTCCCTCCCTCCCTCCCTCCCTCCCTCCATCTCTTCCTTCCCCTTCCTCCCTCCCCATCCCCCATCCCTCAACTTTTTATTTTTACAGACTGCTTGATGAACTCACTGTTTTGTGTCTCCAGTCTTTAAGAATGACTTTAAGGGAAAAGCTAATTTTGTATCCCACTTTTGGCATGCAATCATGTCCAAACAGTGCAAAAAGGAAGAATCTAGAAATTATCCTTCAACGCCTAGCCAGCATCCCCCTGGTATTTTACTATCCCATAGCACAAAAGGCAGCTTCCCACAGCAGGGCGAGGGGAGTCAGCAGTGCTGTCAGTCACCTGTTGTTTCGAAGTAATTTTCACTTGTCCTGTGGTGGGACGCATTTCCTGAAGAAACCGTGAGTATCTTCAGAGAGTTCATTATAGTGACTCGGGCTGTCTGAAAGGCTGAGTGTTGATCTCTGTTTTATGACATGTAGATCTGACAAGCCTCAGATGAGAAAAACGTGAGCCCTGCAGCTCCCGGTCAGTTTCTATTTATCTTCCCTAATAAGGTAGAGATGGGTTCATTATCAGCTCATTGGAAATATGCTAGGAGCTGACCAACACAGATGTCTTTTTAAACCCAAGTCTCTCTCTGTGGCACCGGACTCTATTAGGAACAGGGAGTGTAAAGGACATGTTGTCTGTCTTAGGTAAAAGCTCCCCAATTGTCTCCAAAGAGGCTCTCCAGGGTGACATTCATAATCTCTGTGTGTTTCAGGCTCAGAAACCTGAGGTTATTAGCACATCAAAAATAAGCCTTTTCTCAGAAAGGAGGACTCATTAGCTGACTTGGTGTCTGATGTGCCAACAAGCCTTCGCTTGCGAATTTCCCTTCGGAGACTTAGAAATCGCCCTCATTTCTTATGTCGAACTTCTGTTACCACAGGCGACCCACATTCACAACAGGATAGTCAGTGATACTCAGCGAGTAAAGAGCTAAGTTAACAAAAGCCCCAGGTATGGTGTTGCATCTGCCTCCTGTCCCAACAAATATCTGTGATGGATTTTTTTTTCTCTCTATTCCAAAATACACCATGCTATTTTGTAGTCACATTGGTTGGTTGGTTGGTCGGTTGGTCGGTTGGTTGGTTTGTCTGAAACCCACGTAGCCTCCAGCTTGCTCTGTAAGCTGAAGGTAACCTCAAACTCCTGATCATGCCATTTCTACCCACTGGATGCTGCAGCTACAGGCTTGCTCCGCCACATCCAGTTTGATGCAGTGCCAGGAGTGACGCCCAGGGCTCCACACATGCTAGACAAGCACTCTGCCTAGTGAACCACACCCCCAGCCTCCAACTACCTTTAGAAGTGGGTGGCACTACAATCTGTTAGACTCATTTAGTTACTGAACTAGAATACTTTGTTAATTGATGTAAAGTTAGAGGGAAGGAAGTATTCATTTTTAAAAAATAGGCGTTAGAGAAAAAGAGTCAATGCATATCACACATTCTCCTCAACCAAACACACTATTAGTTCCCATAGATCAGCATGCAATATTTAATTTGTTTGTTTTGAGGCAGGGCCTCATGTAGGCCAGGTTGGTCTCAAAGTCACTGTGTAGCCTAAGCTGGCCTAGAATTCCCAATTCTCCACCCTCTACCTTCCAAGAGCTGGGGTAACAGGTGTGTACCACTTGGAGGCAGCAATGCTATGTTTCTTGAAGATCTTTATAAACTCCAACACCTGGCTGGCATCCTGCATGAATACATAACTCTGCTGTCAGAAGCCATAGGTCATTAAGCAAAAAATCCCAATACAGGGTGGGATACCTCCTTAAGAGTTGTTAGCCAGGGAGACCTCAGAGGCTCTCAAAACAGCGGAGAGTGCAGGTTGTGGCGGCTCACACCTTTAATCTCACCACTCAGGAGGCAGAAGAAGGTGGGTCTCTCTGAGCTAGAAGCCAGCCTGGTCTATATAGTGAGTTTCAGAACAGCCAGAGCTACATAGAGACACTCATGTCTCATTAATTAATTACTAATTAATTAAAAATGGAGGCTATTGCCATTGCTCTTGATCGCTTACCAGAACTAGATAAAGCTACCACATACTCTGGACACACATAGATAAATCAAATTGGAACTATGGCTTCCTCCCCTCTGACTAGCATTCATAGTACTGGAAAGTGTTATGCAGACTCCTGTGGGAGAAAAGGCATTAGCAGTCTTACCCAGCTGTGGGTAAGCTGTAAACCCTGGATACTACAATACTGACTGACCAGACAAGATGTTCCCATAGGTGCAATAGTGGTGTGAGTGTTTGGGGGACGGAATATCTTGTGTGTTGTATGGATGTGGCAACTGTCAATAAAAATCTGACTGGCCAATTAGCTGGGCAGAAGTGGATGGAAGGCGGGACTTCCTGAGAGACTGGGGCCTGAGAAGGAGGAAGGTCCTTTCACCAGGAGACATGGAAGGAGACAAACTGGATTGTGGGTCTGGGAGGATAGCTGGCCACATAGCTGGTTGAGGCAAGGTGGCCAGGTTAACTCAGATGAGCTAGTTGAGAGTCTGACCAGCTAAGGCCTACGCTTTGAAATTTTTAAAGGTCTTGGCGTCTTTATTTTTATGGTCTAAAGGCTGCCCTGGGGCTTAGGGTTTTTTTTCACCAGGAGACATAAACTGCCAGTCTTCAACAATACCCAATACTATACTGTTTGATAGTCCATAGCGGGAGGAGGCCACAGACCCTAGGGGAGAACTTATTATGTCAAGGTATAAACTTACATGCCTCTTGGACAGAACAGTTCATTTTGCAATGGGAGACAGTTGATGCAGAGGCTAAACAGCTCAAAGGAGTGAGAGACTAAGGGACTCTGAGTACTCAGCCTACACAGGACCTTTCTGTCACCGCTTCCAACGCCCAGCAGACAACACAGAAGAGGGGTGGAAAGATCCTAAGACTTAGAAAATAGGAAAGACTCCTATGAAATATAGTCTTCTGGACACATCATGGTGGATGTCGTCATGGATGCACAGCAGGTATGGCTGACTGCACAAAACCTGCACACACAAATAAATAAAAATAAATAAATAAATAGCTAGGCCCTTAATCCCAGCACTCGGGAGGCAGAGACATGCAAATCTCTAAGTGTGAGGCCAGCCTGACCTACAGAGTGAGTTTCAGAGCAGCCAAGGCTACACAGAGAAACACTGTCCCGAACCTTCCACCACGCCCCCCCCCCAAAAACATGAGTAGGGGACTGAAGGGGTCGGAGGAGAAAAGAGGATAATAAGCACATATATTTTCTATACGTTAAACGACTAAGTCTGACTAAACTCACTTTGTGGTTGTGGTACTCTTTACATGAAGAGCCACGTAAATGCTAAAGGATCTTGTCCTGGTTAACCTTGATCATATCGGACACCACCTACAGTCACCTGAGAAGGGCTCGGTTGAGAAACTGCCAGGATCAGATCGGCATGTCTGTAGGAGATTCCTTTGGTAAATTAACTAATGTGGGGGCCCACTGTGGGCAGTGCCATCCTTAGGTAGCCCTGGGCAGAGTAAGAAAGCTGGCTATGCCTGAGCCTGCAGCAAACTAGCAAACAGCATCTGCTCCAGGTCTCCTGCCTTGACTTCCCTTTATGATTATGACCTGGAAACATAAGATGAAATAACCCTTCTCCTCCTCTGCGTTGCTTTTGGTCAGTGTTTTTATCACAGCCAAGAAAGCAAACTAGAATTGACCTAGAGAAGTGCTTGCCTCTCTAAAATGGTAGCCTCCTCCTAACGTCATTTCAAACTCAAAACAAAAATACTAGCCAAGCTGTGGTGGCGCACGCTTTTAATCCCAGCACTCAGGAGGCAGAGGCAGAGGCAGGCGGATCGCTGTAAGTTCGAGGCCAGCCTGGTCTACAATGTTAGTCCAGGACAGCCAAGGCTACACAGAGAGACCCTGTCTCAAAAAAAAAAAAAAAAATACTGCAAGTAACAAAATTAAAAGATGAAACAAAAAGATCTCCTCCAGAACACCAACAAGCTTCTATGAGAAGCGAGAGAAGAAACTGACCAGAAGTGAGACAGAGAACATTCTGAACCAATAATTAGAAAACATAAAGGAAAACAGGCCTTAAACTCAGGCTGTTCAAGCTGCTTAGCACGAAGCGGACATGTCAGATCCCTGGCTCTAATACAAAGAAAGAACACTGGCAGGTTGTAAATTCTCTGGCCTTTGCTATGAGATGGTCTCCTTTAACACTAGGCCTTGGGGCTGAGGATAGGGCGCAGGTGGCTGCACGTACAAGACCCCGGTTTGATCCCCCACACAGCATAAACACACAAGTAGCCTATGATCCCAGAACGGGAGGAGCAAAGCAGGAAGATTAGAAATTCCAGGTCAGCCTCAGCTACACAGCAATTTCAAGGCCATGGTGGGACTGTCTTACAACGCTAAATTGAGGCTGGAGAGATGGCTCGGTGGTTAAGAGAGCAAATGCCAGCCAGGTGTGGTGGCACACACTTTTAGTTCTAGCACTAGTCTACAAAGCCAGACCAAAACAGCCAGGGCTATTACACGAAGAGAAACTCTGTCTCAAAAAACGGAGAGAGAGAGAACTGCTTGCTCCAGCCTCGCAACTGCCTATAACTCTAGCTCCATAGGGACCCAACTGACACCTCTGGCCTCCTCAGGCAACTGCCCTTATGTGCACAGATACATACATGCACACACCAGGTGCTTTTATGGGGGGGGGGGAATGGTGTCAACAGATAGCTAATCATTAGGCTTTATAATGTTAGCATCTAGTTTCAGCAATTTCCTTTTTCCTCCATCTGGCTCTATGTTACACCAGGCCAGACCCTGGAAATGCCCAGTTCCATCTGGCCCATTGTCCCATGACACCAAGGAAGCAGAGCACAGGAGATGCTGACAAGGGAAGCCCTGCTTCTCCACAGCCTTAAAATGGCATGCAAAATGCAAAGAATCCTGGGAAGCCCAAGTGCCTCACGTAAGCCATTCCACCAGCAGAGCTGAACACAGGTCAGAATTGCTCATCAGACTTTAAAATATGTACGTGCTAAGCCTGGGACATAATTTGCATAACACATTTGATAAATGCAAATTAAAGCCACAGTGAGATGCTGCTAGCCATTAGTGACTAAGTGCTTCTTTTATTTTTCAAGAGCCAGCTCACTTTTACTTCAGTAATAAAACCTGAAAGTCCCAGGCAGCAGCTTCCATCAACAAATCACAACACAGAATAAAGAATGTGGGGGTGGGGGGAATTGTGGGGGGAGTGGGGAGTGCAACATTGCTCTTAGCTGCTGCTGCTACTTTTTTTTTCTCATTTCAACTGACTTTATTCTGAAGTCCAAACCTAGTAACTATTCTTTTTTTTTTTTGGTTTTTGGAGACAGGGTTTCTCTGTGTAGCCTTGGCTGTCCTGGACTCACTCTGTAGACCAGGCTGGCCTCGAACTCGCAGCGATCCGCCTGCCTCTGCCTCCCGAGTGCTGGGATTAAAGGCGTGCGCCACCACCGCCCGGCCTAGTAACTATTCTTATTACAAAATTATTGTATTTACAAGTTATATAAAACCTATCAAAAGATTTTCAGGTGGTTTAAGACTTAGCTTCTTAAGACTGCCCACATCTCTTGACTCAGTGTCCCCTGTATTTTCAAAGCCAGGAAGGTTAAGACAGGCCTTTTCCTTCCATCCCAGCACTCAGGGGGCAGAGGCAGGCAGATCTCTGAGTTTGAGGCCTGGGCTACATAGAGAATTCCTCTCTCAAAAAACCAAAAACAACCACCTCGCCCACCCCCCAAAAAAAGGCCTTTTCTTCCACGCTTTGAATTTGACATCTCTTTCCTTGGTCAGGAGACAGTTCTGCTTTTAAAGGAACATGTCATTTTAGGGACCTGCTGAGGCAGCCCAGGATAATCAACCTTAAAGTAGTCTACATGCATTTTGCACCATGAACTAGCACCTAAAAGTAGAAAGGAAACAAAAATTAAGATATCTTTATTGAATTCAATATTTTTTTTCTTTTGAGACAGGGCCTCACTAGGTAGACCAGGTCAGTCTCAAACTCAGAGATCTGCCTGCATCTGTCCCGTGAAAGCTGTGAGTAAAGGCGTGTGCCACCATGCCTGGACCAATACTACCTTTTAAAATCACGTGCATTTGAGTGTTTTACCTGCATGTGTAGACACGACACGTGTGCCTGGTGCCTACAGATGTCGTAAGAGGATAAGATTACCTAGAACTGAAGTTAGGGGTGGCTGTGAGCCACCATGTGGGTTCTAGAAAACTGGAAACCAACCAGGTCCTCTGTAACAATGTGTTCCTAACCACTGAGCCAGCTCTCCAGCCCCGAATGAGATGGTTCTATCTACCTAATTTTCTTTCTTCCTTTCTGTTTTTGTTTGTTTGTTTGTTTTTCTGAGACAGGGTTTCTGTGTAGCCCTGGCTGTTCTGGAATTCAACTCTGCACACCAGGTTGGCCTCAAATTCAGAGATCTAGCTCCTGAGTGCTAGGCTCAAAGGTGTGTGCCACTACACCGTGAAATTTTTCAAATACATTAACTCATATATTTCTAGCGACAGCATCTATCATCCTGTTTATACTTGTAACAAGTACACCAACACTAAGGAATTTTTATTTTTCCAAGAATGCGCTAAAGGTTTTAAAAAAAAAAAAAAACAGACTGTGGAACAGGCTTCAGGTTACTTGGCCAGCATTAGTCAAGGCTGACAATATAATAAAAAACCAAGGAAAAGGCCAGCAAGATGGCTCAACAAGAAAAGACACCTGCTCCCAAGCTGTGGCACAACGATAGGTATGGGCACACGCAATTTAAAAGAGACAGACAGACAGACAGACAGACAGACAGACAGACAGACAGGAAAGGGCGCTGGCAAGACAGATCAGCAGGTCAAGTCACTTGCTGCCAAACAATTTGAAAGCAGGTTCTGCATGCGCAGACATACACTAATGTTAAAGGCACCTTTATTCTCCTGATTAACTGTCCTCTTGGAGGCTTACTGCCACCATCTGCTAACCTAGGCCTAGTCCTGGAAGCTTCTAGCCTCTGTACAGTCTAGCCTAGGCCTAAAATGTTTTCAGCCTCTGAGACTTCCTGCTGTTTGTAGTTTGTAGTTCTTTTTGAACTCTGGCTGGCTGGTTCTACTCATCTGTTCTGGGTCAAACTCCTCTCCCAGCTGACTGGTTCAATCTGGTTTCTCTCAGTTCTCACTAAATAGCTCTCCTTGGCTTCAAAGTAACTCTTAACAATCTGTTCTCATCTTTCAGCTCCTTCTCATCCTCTGGCTCATTCTGTCTTTTCCTGTATCTGGCTTGTTCTCACTTCAACCTTTCTGTACAACTGTCCCGGTAAAACTGCCTCTTTTTCTCCTTATGTGCTGCTGTCTGGCTTCAATGGCCTCTGCTGAGCTGCACTGAACTCATTTTACCTTCACTGTTTGGGATTAAAGGTGGGTGCTAAGGGTGTGTCTGTATTCCAGGCCTTGCTGCTAGATTAAAACCCCTCTACACACAAATTAAAAACAAAACTAAGAAACTTGAAGAAAGACTGGGGAGATACAAGAAGCAAAAACAATATTCTGAAGTATATCTCAAAGCAAAGGATGTTAATGGGAAAAAGTGAAATTCAAATAAAAACTGGAACAAATAGTAACCCATAAAATGTCAGTTCCTGGTAATCCTGAAATGTGAGCCATAAGGGAACTTGGTAAGGAAGACCCAAAAACACTTTTATATAAATCTAATGTTTTTCTGAGGAATTATTTTTAACATGTTACATAGCTGAGTCTATTATTCTGGAGAAAAGATCCTACAGACTTTGTTTGTTTGTTTATGACAGGGTTTCTCTGTGTAGCCTTGGCTGTCCTAGACTCGCTTTGTAGACCAGGCTCAGACTTTGTATCCAAAGAGAGATCTACACTGCAGATACTGCAGGAAGCCCTGACCAAGGCTCTCTGCTGCTTTTCTGAACCACTACATTTTAAGTACTGGAAGTACACCTCCCACACCTTCTCACAAAAAACAAAACAATAGCTTATCCATGATGTACCAGGCTGAGCACAATAATACAGCATTCTGGAATGGACGACGGCGGTGGTTGGGCAACACTGAGTACATTCAATGCCACTGACAACACACTGAAAGGCAGTTAAAATTGGAAATTTTATATTATGTATATTTTACAACTTAAAGGAAGGGGTACAAATACATACTATAGCATAGATAAAGTTTAAATAACATCTAAATTTTGTCATACACAAAAGACTTATGTGAATCCATTCATAGGAAAATGTTCAAAATCTCACTACACATATTATGACTGAAAAAAAACAAAAATCTCTGAACTTTACAGTTTGAACTGTACATGATACATGAATTATACTTCAATTAAATTGTTAGGACCAAACCAATTTGACTTCTAAGAAGTGGTATCTCATAAATTATCGACCCAAATTCCAATGGCATACTGAGAAAGAACAAAGTTAATAAAAAGACTGGCTCGGACAGTAGCTAGGAAGTGAGGAAGGTCTGTGCCTGACCGCAGGGTTCTCCTGTCACAGGGCGAGAGCAAAGGCGAGACTATAAACACAGGAAGGAGGCTGAGCAGACCTTTATTCTGGTCGTCCTTATCATAGGCCACCTATGCAGAACAGCCCTTTCATCTCTGCCCCACGCTGCAGGAGCCGCACCCAGGCCTGAACTGGAAGACAGACTCAGGTAATGGAAGACTTTGTGGAGAATGCTATCAGAGAGATCTCTGCTCCTTCCGGCTCGGGTAAGAGTAGAACAAGATTGTGCACACGCGCAGACTCTCTCCAAAGCTGAGGCTTGCATGGCGGGAAGCTGAAGGAAGCAGCCACGGCTCTGCTGTCAATCCAGAGTGCCTAAAAACAGAAGGGGCAGTGTATAAAGCAAGGTGTCTCAACCCGGAACTCTCACACACTTGGAAAGCACCAGCGCCTAGCTGGAAACAGCAGCTCCAAACTGAGGCGTATCTATCCACAAGCCCCAGGGGAGATGTTGTGTGAGAAAGCAGTCTGTTGGGACCTAAGGCCACAATGCACAGAGTTAGAACTAGAGCTAGAAACGAGCTAAAGAATTGCTGCATTACTCAATGAACACTCAAAAAGAGAAAGACTCTAGCAAGGCATTGACAATTTTAAAAAAGATTTCTAATTACACTATATTTGTGTGTGAGCGTGTGAGCGTGTGTGTGTGTGTGTGTGTGTGTGTGTGTGTGTGTGTGTGTGTGTGTAATACCCATATAGACCAGAAGAAGGTATGAGACCCCCTGGAGCTGGAGCTACAGGAGGTTGAGAGCCATTCAATGCAGGTGCTGGAATTTAACTTGGATCCCCTGCTATAGAACAGTCTTAACTCCTGGGCCATCTCTCCAGTCCTTCTCTTCCCCCCCCCCCCCCACAGAAAGTCCCAGTTAAGTTTGGGCACCTGAGCTCACAAGTTTGTATGCCCTCTAAGATTCTATTCAAAAAGAGAAAAAACTGGGGGGGGGGGGAGACATAAATCCACAATAGAGAACAAAGTTCCACTAGCAGTTGGGCGATTCAAAGAACAACAAAAAAGAATGAAGGGTCAACATTTCCTTGAAGCGTATTTATAAACAGAGCAAAGGAGACCTGAGCCCCACCCCCAGGAGAACCAACAGAGGGCACCAGACCACGGGTTCTCAACCTGTGGGCCGTGACCACTTTGGCAAACCTGTCTGCAAAAATATTTACATTATGATTCTTAACAATAACAAAATTACAGTCAGGAAATAGCAACAAGAGTAATTTGATGGTTAGAGTGCCACAGCACAGGTTTACAAAGACAGAATAGAGTGAAAAGAGAAAAGATTTCAGAGCCTTAAAAGGTGGCACATGCCTCTTTATATTATCATCATCATCTAGCATTTGGGAGGTGATGCAGAAAGAAAAGGAATTCAAGTTCACTCTCAGTTACACAGTAAGAGTTCAAGGCCAGCAAGTTAGGAACTGGAGGGCTGGAGAGATGGCTCAATGGTTAAGAGTACATACTGCTCTTTCAAAGGTCCTGAGTTCAATTCCCACCCCCAACTCAGCAGCTAACAACTGTTGATGCTATCTTCTGATGTGTATGCAGGTGTACATGCAGACAACACATCCATATACATAAAATACATAAATTTTTTTTTAAATTAGGAACTGAGGGTGGAGAGATGACTCAGTGATTAAGAGCACTTGCTGCTCAGGGGGTAGTGGTGGTGCACACCTTTAATCTCAGCACGTGAGAGGCAGAGGCAAGCAGAGCTCAGTGAGTTTGAGGCCAGCCTGTTCTACAGAGTGAGTCCAGGGCAGCTAAGGCTGCACAGAGAAACCCTGTCTCAAAAAAACAAAAACCAACAACAAAAAAAAGTGCTTGCCAGTCTTCCAGAGGACCTGAGTTCAATTCACAGCACCCAGGTTTAGCAGCTCACACTACTATTCTGGCCCTTATAGGTATCTGCACACATGTGGCTTACACTCACACACACTCATAAATAAAAATGAATCTTCAAAAAAGTTACAAACTGTTTCTATTTCTTAACATCATAATAAGGATACAAAATTGATACTCAGGGATAGAGATTGAAGTAGGATTCAAACTCTAAATTCAAACTAACTCCACAGGTGGTTGCAATTTCCCTGTGGGAATCCTAATTCCCAAGACTGGAAAACATTTCTTCTTCTTCTTCTCCTTCTCCTTCTCCTTCTCCTTCTCCTTCTCCTTCTTCTTCTTCTTCTTCTTCTTTGGTTTTTCAAGACAAGGTTTCTCTGTGTAGCCTTGGCTGTCCTGGACTAACGATGTAGACCAGGCTGTCCTCAAACTTACAGCGATTCACCTGCCTCTGCCCCCCGAGTGCTGGGATTAAAGGCATGCGCCACCACCGCCTGGCTTAACATTTCTTTTTTTTTTCTATCAAAATAGGAAGCAGGGAGAAGCGTTTCCATGTATACAAAGGAGAACAAGGCATCTGTTTTCATAAGATTTGAACTCACATCATCAACAGAGGAATCATTTGTGCTACAGTGAACTCACCTTCTAGAAAAGCAAATTCATCCACAGCTTCTATCGCATTATCTGAAAAACACGAGGTGAAGGGACCCTCGATTAGCTCCTGCCATGTGGACATCAGACCCAAACAGCACAACCCACCTAGTAACTGATGTCCTGAGCTCCATCCTTACACTGTTCTTTCTTACATATTAACTGTCTCTACAAAAGCCCATACAAATGCTGTTCAGTAAGACTTCCTATAAAACAGTTATGTTATATCTTGCGCCGGGGGTGGTGACCCACGCCTTTAATTCCAGCACTCCGGAGGCAGAGGCTGGTGGATCACTGTGAGTTCGAGGCCAGCCTGGTCTACAAAGTGAGTCCAGGATAGCAAAGGCTACACAGAGAAACGCTGTCTCGAAGAACAAGAAAACAAAAGCCAGTCCTGTCTTATACCTAAATTCACTTTTCACTCAGCTCTAAAGTTACTAGAAAAAAAGTTTGCCAGCATAGAAGGGAGTGAAAGATACAGTCTGGAAAGGCTTACATACGTGCAAGGGTTACCAGCTAGACTAACAGATCAAAACCCAAACTTTTCCTTGCCTCAGTGATGCAAGCCTTGTGAACTGGCTACAAGAAAGCCTAGCCCGGACATCCCTGGTCCACCCTGAGGTACCACAGTGACTCTTCTTCTACCCATACCCAAATCTCTCCTCTGGAGGGTTTTCCTCTTTCCCTGTTGGGCACAGCAGTAAGCATCTTTCGCAATAGTCTCCACGAACAGTTCCTACAAAACAAGCAGAGGAAAAGATTAGTGGATTCTAGCCCACTGAGCTGAGCGATCCTGTGTCTATGTGGGGCAAGAAAGATAAAGGGGAACTCTACCATTCAGGAAACTTTTAGAAGCTAAGATTGTCCCAAACTTACTGAAGATATTTCTGTATTACCTTCCATAGTAGGATCATCTATCTCCCTGCTCCGACGTTTATAAATCCACCCGAGTCATTAACTAGGGTCCCCTTCAAATTCTATGTGAGCCACGGGAGACGCAAACTAGAGTTATGTGGGCCCTCGTGAAGAGGCGAGTGGCTGACAAGCTCAAACGGGCCTAGCAAGAGGCCTCCATAGCTCTCCAGCAGGTCAGCACACCTGGACCCGCCACGCCACGCCCCCCAGCGGCACGCCCCCCAAAAGCCACGCCCCCGACCCAGACGCCCTTGCTTTCCCGCCGCACCGCGGCACGCGCCAGAATGAAGATGGCTTCCTGTCCCGCCAGCGTCACGTCAGGGTCCGCCTTCACCAAGGCCTTTACTCTCGCCAGAGGCAGCCTCGAGAGGCGAGCGCCCCCGGGTGCAGTCGTCGGAGCTTGGGCCTGCGAGGCTGCTGCCTCCCCTCCCGGAGCCTCCTCCTCTCTGAGCGTCCCTCTCCCAGCAGCAGCCGCCGCCGCCGCCGGCACCGCCGCCATCCGCTCCCAAAACGTGCTGCGCGCGCTCGGCGGCTGAGAGCGCGAGCGCGCGGAGCGCCGGCCCCTTTCCCGCGCCGGGTAGAGGCCACGCCTCTGTGTGGGCGTGGCTCCGCCCTTAGAAGGCGGGGCGCTCCGGGAACGCCCCCTTCTTGCTATGGTATCTGGTGTTCCCTTCCGGGCGGCTTCAGCCTCGAAGCGGCGGGGCGTGGCCTAGCTGAGCCGGAAGTCCGGATGCTACCCTAGAGCCTGGGGTATCCACTGCTGCCCCCCAAAGTGTAGCGCCGCGGAGCGCCACACCTAGACCAGCGTCGGGGAGCGTGTTAAGGTGGCCTGGGACATTTGACAGGCGGAATTGGAAGTGCAGTGTGTCGTAAGGAAACCACTACGAAAAGGCGTGGGGACTTGGAGAACAAGTTGCGGTTGTTCAAACATGACTTGTGTCAGAACGCCAATCTCCTTAGTCAAAAAAAAACAAAAAAACAAACTTATGTTTCTGCAGGATATATCAACATTAGTTGCTTAAGGTTTACGTTTTAAGATACACTATTGAGGTTAGCAAAGCATTGTCATAACAAGTAACTTCATAAATAAAAATTGAGAAAAAGCCGGGTGTGGTGACGCAAGCCTGTAATCCCAGCACTCAGGGAGGCAAAGGCAGGTGGATTTCTGTGAGTTTGAGGCCAGCCTGGTTTACAAAGCGTGTCCAGGACAACCAAGAATTGCCCTTAGCAATTGGACCGTCTAGCTGCTCCTAAACATAGTACCACCCTTCCCCCACCCCATAGTTTTGGAAAATTACACCATACCTCCTTGAGAGAATGAGAATACCCTCTGGGCATTAAGATAACTTTGACAGAGTGTGGTGGTTCGTGCATTAAGCAGATCAAGCTCTGTGAGTTTGAGGCCATCTTGGTCTACAGAGAAAGTTCCTAGCTAGGTAGGACTACATAGGAAGACCCTATCTTTAAAAAAGAAAATAAGGGGGTGGGGATTTAACTCTGTGGTAGAATGCTTACCTAGCAAGCGCAAGGCCCTGGGTTCGGTCCTTAGCTCTAGAAAGAAAGAAAGAAAGAAAGAAAGAAAGAAAGAAAGAAAGAAAG
>OU015745.1:58505283-58523031 GCA_907169655.1 Acomys percivali | reverse complement strand
AAAAAAAAAAAAAAAAAAAAAAAAAAAAAAAAAGAAAGAAAATATGTTTGTTCTCACAGATGTCTGGAAAGGATCTCCAAGAAGCCTCTTCCTCCACCTTCCCCATGAGTTCTTGTACCATACTGAGATCTGTCGTGGAAGAGGAGTTAATACTGTAATAGACAAGGCAGATGGCTCAGTCAGTAAAATGCCTGCTGCACATCTAGAACCTCAACTCAAATCACTAGAACACAGTCAAAGGCCAGGGTGACATAGCTCCCGTAACCTCTGCGCTGAGGGGGTGGGGTTGCTGAAACTAGGTGGCCAGCTAGCCTAACCAAATCAGTGAGCTGGTTCTGTGTCGACACTATCTCAAAAACAAGGTGGATAGAGAAAGAACCCCCACTGTGGACCTTAGGGCTTTATACTAACAAATGTATCCAACACATGCACGCAAAAAATTTAATATAAGGAATAATCAACACATTGTGCCTAGTTGAATGCTCTATATAAATATCATTAATGTTTAGTTATAATAGCTTTTCTATTGAGGCAGGTGAGTAATATTGTTTACAACTAAGACTGAGCCACAGAGTGTTCAATCAGGCACCTGTGGAATAAGGTCATATTGCATTGGATAGTAACCTGAAATCATTCACTTCCAAATTTGAGTAATAAACTGACTGGAGCCGTACACAGAGGCCTCACTACAACAGACTGAATCTTGGCCGGCATTAAAAGCTCCAGGGCAGGAGAGATGAATTACATTGTATTACATTGTACCAGAGCCTTTCTAAGGACCTTCCTCTTGAGTCCTCCCAACATTTTACTTGAGAAAAAAGAGAAACAAAATATACCAAGGAACTTCATTCTCACAGTCGTTCATAGAAACGGACCACGCAGATTTTTCAGTCTTTTCACCCCAACTTTGAAATGATATAAATCCAATACAACCTATGAGGAGGGTCTCTAAGGCTGGGCTCCTCTGAACTTCTCCATTTTGTAACACCTCCCAGGTCCTCCTTGCATCTGGACCATGTAGATTGTGTCTCTGATTCTTTTGTTCCGCCCCGAAGCTTTTCTTAACTTCAGATCCCAGCTTCTCTTCCTTAGGAAAACATCTCTTCCTTCCTATAATTCTATAGCTAAAGTTAAATCAGTCATACCATTGAACACCTGTCCTTCAAAGTACTGTCCAGTAATAGCACCAAGCCTCTCCCGGTGCAATTCCCCCCCCCCTTTTTTTATCACTATTTGACTCGCAGCCTCGCTTTCCCAGATTGAAAACTCCTGAATGAAGGTGTCCCTGTCTGATTTTGTTCATTGAGTCTCCAGACTCATAAAGCACCTGACACTTAGGAATTCAATAAGTATTTACAGTCAGAGAAGCATTAACAATAGCTCATCTGGATTTGACATCCTCTCAGAAGGCGTGTTAGAGTCTTAGGGCAGAAGTCAGTATTTGAAAATGCCTACCAAGGGTTTCTAGTCATTCCTGCACTCACTGTCTTGGGCTATCACTTTATTTTCTTTCTTTTTTCCTGGTATTTTGAGACTGTAGCCTAGGCTAGCTGTAGCCCAGGCTAACCTAGAGCTGGTCACAGACCTCTCCTTCAGCTTCTCACATGCTGAGGTTGCAGACCTGAGCCTTTGCATCCAGCTTTAAGCAAGCAGCTTGACAGTTGCCTGTGTACCTTGTTCGGCAGAAAGCAAATGCATTTCATAATTTTAAATAGCCAAAAATCAGAGAGTGTAGTGACACCTTTGGATCGCATCCTCCTTTTCCTCAGTCTCCTCTCCATGAACAGCATTACACAGCAGCAGTGCTCAGAAGTCAGCGCTCAACCTGTCCTGTGTTCTCCTCTGTGGGAGCTGGCTGCCCTTGGGATGGTTTATGAGCCACTCTGAGTAGCAATCACGAAGGACAGAAGGCTGTCCTAACTCATTTCCAGCACATTACTTTTCAGCTCAGTGGTCTGGAATATTGGATTTTCTTATTCTCAAGAAATAACTCGAAGAAAAGGAACTGTGTATAATCTATAATAAGAGAGGAGAGGGGAGCATGGGTTCAATCCCTTACCATGGATAAGTGAGAGGTACAGTAGCGTGGCATTCGGAAATTAAAGTGATGTATAGAGCCGAGTGTGGTGCCACTGTACTCCCAGAACTCAGAAGGCACAGGGGAGAGGATAGCCACAACTTTGAGGCTAGCCTGATCTACACGCTGAGTTCCAGAGCAGCAAGTGCTATATAGCAAGTCCTAGCCTCAAACAAAACAAAAACCTAATATTTGTAATTACTTACCAAATAAGCATACACTTAAGAAACATTTACTAGTTTTTTACAACTTGTAATTAGAAGCATTTTAAAAATATCTTCATTAATTCTTTGGGAATTCTATACAACATATTTTGAACATATTCACCCCCAACTCCACCCATTAACTCCTCCCAGCTACACCCAACCTCCTTGTGCCCCAATTTTCTGTCCTCTTTTATTTTTAGCTATTTTTAATGCTAAACTTAATTCCCAGAGAATTGGTATGAGAGTTTTTCTTTGTGTGTGTGTGTGCACGCACCTGCGCCTAAAAGGGTCTAATCAGAGCCTTGGACCCCCCCTTAGAACCACCCACTATGGATTCTCGGGATTGAACTCAGGTCTTCTGTGGCAAGTGCTCTTAATCAGTGAGCCATTTTTCCAGCCCCCTCTTAGGAGTAACATTCATCAAGATTAGTTTAACATTGTTCTCTCTCAACATAAACAGCACTATGTGTGTTATTTTGCTTTGTTTTAGTTTTTCAAGACAGAGTTGGCTGGAACTAGTGGCAATCCTCCTGTCTCAGCCTCCCAAATACTCAGCATAATAGCCAGCTGAGACTGCAGGTTGTTTCACCCACCATGATCTTGCTATCTAGACTTAGACTATGAAATCCCAGGGCCGATGAGTCCAGCCATGACACTGTGATTGGTATGGAAAGACTCCATATAAGCTGAGATGAAGCTGTTGGCATCATCAGGAAGCCAGTTTTTATAACCATCGTTCTGTTCATTTGCAGAAGAGCAATGAGAAGCTTCACCACTTGAAGAAGAAGCAGAGTGTCCACCCTATTGTCAACATCACACAGATCTTTGGTGAAAGATCATTGATGCTAAAACAGTGCTAGCTGCCATCGTTGATGGACAGCAAAGTGTCACAAAGTTTTGGAGTGACAAGAGCTCAGGAGGCGGCCAACAATCATACGGGCCAAACACTCAGCAATAGACCTAAGGAGATAAAGATATGGAGCCATCTGTCCCCGGGGACTGAATGGAAGTAGGATTATTGAACATTGTGTTTTGAAGAATGAAAACACTGGGAGAGAGTTCTAGAAGCAAGGAGAGAAGAGTGGGAGCTATAAGCAGAACAGCTGTTCTGAATATGGCTTCCCTTGCTTTACTTTCAGAAGTTGGTCTTGTGGATCATGTTGATACAATTCAATAATTTTCTATAGGGTTAGGAAAGCTGATTCAAATCTATCTTTCTCCTGATTCAAGGTAGTAAGAAGTCATTCTGAGGCAAGCAAGCATAGGAAACAACCTGGATTCCACTTGGCTTGGGCTATGCGCACACATCTCTGCTAACAATGCATCCAGCAACCTAGGACTCCAACCTACATGCACACCCCACTTCAAAACATAGAATAAGCTACTCCTTGCTAACAACTTGGGTATGGCTTCCATTTTGTGGTTGATATCTTAGTTATTTTTCTATTGCTGTGAAGAGATGCTATGACCAAAGAAACCTTTCTTCAAGATTTATTTATTTATTATGTATACAGTGTTTTGCCTGCTTGTATACTTGCACACCAGAAGAGGGTACCAGATCACATTACAGATGGTTGTAGCCACCATGTCATTGCTGGGAATTGAACTCTGGACCTTTGGAAGAACAGCCAGTGCTCTTAACCTCTGAGCCATCTCTCCAGCCCAACCAAGGAAACTTATAGAAAGAAAAGGTTTACTTGAGACTCACTTCCAATTTTAGAGGGTTAGTCCCTGACCAGCATGGTGGGGAGTATGGCGGCAGGCAGGCTTTGTGCTAGAACAGTAGCTAAGAGCTTACATCTTGAGACAACAACCACAAGGAAGAAAGTGAGCCAACAGGAGTGATGTGGGCTTTTGAAGCCTCATAGCCCCAGTGCTGGGAATGGGTTACATCTAATCAAGTTGTTGGCCAAATCACTGCCATGGAACAACCCAGGCTACTTCAAAGGCTATTAGTTGTTCTCCACAAACTGATAACAAGGCCCTATTACTGAACGTGGAGAAGTCAAGATGGGATCTACCTGGAACCTTCCTTCCTACTGAATAGTATTCATGGTACTGGATTGTAATCTGCATGCTACCAAAAAAGAAAAAAGTAAGCACCAATCCAGCTACAAACCCTTGGATCTACAGTAGTGACCTGATCTACCAACAAGACACACTGGTGCAATAGTGGCACAAAAGTTGTGGGAGTAGCCAGGCAGTGGTGGTGCACGCCTTTAATCACAGCACTTGGGAGACAGAGGCAGGTGGATCACTGTGAGTTTGAGGGCAGCCTGGTGTACAAAGTGAATCCAGGACAGCCAAGGATACACAGAGAAACCTTGTCTCGGGAAAAACAAACAAACAAACAAACAAAAGTTGTGGGAGTAACTAACCACTATCTGTTTGGAATTAAAGCCTTCTCCATGAGGTGGAGCCCATGCCTAACACTGCTCAGGTAGCCAAGAACCTGAGACTAGATAGGCCACAGACCCATGAGAAAACCAAACACTACTGCTCTTCTGAACTAGGAATGCAGCAATCAAATAACTCCTAGTGATATTCTCCTATACTCATAGATCAATGTCTTCCTCAGCCACCATCAGGGAAGCTTCCTCCTACAGTCCTCGGGAACAAATACAGAGGCCCGCAACTAAAGAATATTCAGAGAGAGAGAGATCTTGTAACACCCAGTCCTAAATGGGATGTCTCCACAAAATCCCTCCCCTAAAGGCTCAGGGAAGAGGAGGTGGAAAGGTTGTAAAATGCCACAGGGTGTAAAACTAACTTTTATTCACCAGATGCAATTGTTATCTCGGAGGCTTACTGATGAATAAGCCCACCCTTTCTAGTTCTTTCTGAACTCTGGCTGGCTGGTTCAACTCAGCTGCTTGGCTGAAAGCTCCTCTCCAAGCTGATTGATTCAACCTGGCTTCTCCCAAGTCGCTCTGCTTCTGAACTCCAGGAACTGAACTACATGAACTCAGCTGAGCTCAACTTCACTCAACTGAACTGTATCACACTGCCTGTTCTGTACTGCAGTGAACTCTACTGCACTGTTCTGAACTCAACTCTACTGCCTTCCCTACTGACAATACTCTCGTGTACTGTCTTCTCTATCCTCTCTCTCTACTGTACCCTACTCCACTGCCTCAGATGTACTGTTTTGCCCTTTAGCATCCTCTCTTTCCTTTCCTGTTCTAGTGAAAGTTGGGCATATCCTAGCCTGACTCATTCTGTCACATGTTTCTCTGATTCCTTACTTTGCTTACCCCTCAATTAGATGTCACTTTCAAACATGACTGCTTCCTTCTCCAAACTAACTTTACATTCATTCTTTGGAATTAAAGCTGTGTACTAAGGGTGTGTCTGTATTCCAGGAAGGGGGATTAAAGGTGTGTCATTGTAGCCAGAACACACAAACCTAGACGGTCTTTGGAAGGATACCTTGCCAGAGCAGCCGTTGCTGGATTAAGATTTCTCCACAATAAGGAATAGACAAAACCAAGGAAACAAGGCCTTTCAGACACAGCAGGACTGACCCACATCTGAATTCACATAGACCGAGGCAGCATGCACAGCAGCTGCAGAGATCTAAGCAAGATGAGGTTCCAGTGCTGAGAAAGACACAAGCCCCATCCCTACGCCAGAGGCTATCTCCAATTGACAACTGCTCGAAAAGGAAAATTGATTTTCTCCAACAGAGTCTCCTTGTGTACATAAACCACACTGAAGGGCAGGCCTCATGCCCAGAAGTAGATGACCAACACAAAACAACCCATAATATTTTTGGAGGACTTTTATCTCATAATATTTTGTCTGAGCATTTGTTTTACCTTATAGGACTTTTGCTGATATATTACCTTTTCTGATTTTATTTTTATGCATTTCTTCATGTGTGTAAATGTGTGTGTGTGTGTCTGTACTATATGGTTCTATTGCTTTTTCTTTGGCTTTTGTTTTCTGTTTGTTTGTTGCTTGTTTGTTTGTTTTATCCTATTATGGCTTCTTTGTTTTATTTTATCTTATCTTTTTTTTTTTTAGATGTCTGTCTTATTCATTGTTTTATTGCTGTGAAGAGACACCATGATCATGGCAACTCTTATTTTTTTTTAAAAAAAAGCATTTAATTTGGGCTTGTTTATACTCAGAGGTTTAGTCTATTATCTTCAGGCAGAAAGTATGGTGGCATGCAGCCAGACATGCTGCTGGAGAGGTAGGTAAGAGTTCTGCGTCTGCATTGGCAGGCTGTAGGAGGAAAACATTGGGCCCTGCTAGAGTGTTTGAAACCCTAGGGGTCACCTGCAGTGACACACTTTCTCTAATAAGGCCACACCCTCAATCCCTCTCAGGGAGCACCAGCCCCTAATGAGCAAGCATTCAATTATTTCAGCCTATGGGCCATTCCTATGCAAACCGCCACAAAGTCTGCTTATTCTCAAATGAGAGAGAGAAAAAGAGGGGGAGCAGGGGGGAAAGGATGTTAATTTGGAGAGGTGGGAGGATCTGGGAGGAGTTGCGGGGAGGGGAAAACATAATCAAAATATATTATATAAAAAAAATCTATTTTTACTGGGCATGGTGGCACATGCCTGTAGTCCCAGCACTTGGGAGGCAGAGGCAGGTGGGTCGCTGTGAGTTCGAGGCCAGCCTGGTCTCAAAAAACCAAAGGGGGGAAAAAAAGAAAAAGAAAAAAATCTATTTTCTCTAAAGAAAAGGAAAGAAAGAAACCTCAAAGCCCACCCCAGTGACACATCTCCCCCAACAAGGCCACACCTCCCAACCTTTCCCAAGCAGTTCTACCAAGTGTGGGCTGAGCCTGCAGACAAATGAAGCTATTGGGACATTTTCATTCAAACTGCCACAGATGGTGTTTATTCAAATATATTCAGTAACTAGAGAAAGCCTGCCCCACTTTAGGAAGCACTCACAGTAAAACAAGCTGTGTTCTCTGACCTTTCAGGGGAAAAAAATCTCTATCTATCATCATATGTCTATGCAGGATTCTGAATTCATGTAAGTAAAACCAGAAACATTGTAGAAAGTGGCAAGCATACTGAAGGAAAGCTTACATAACTTAAGCCCATTGATCAAAGCAGAAATCCACGTATACTCTACCCATAGCAACTAACTCCTCATCCCAGACCCCATGAAAGGAAAACTCAAACACTAGCTCACTACTCTTGGGTGTCCTAGCTCAGGTAGCCTCCTGCTCCTCTGCAGTGTATCCTGTACTTTCTCTTTAAATAAAGCTTCTTGCTTCTTTGCCATCTTTGTGCATCTTGTCAGCACTTTTAAGGTCATGGGAACAGGAAGCAAACAGGCTTTGTAGTGGGTCACTAGTGGGATGATAGTGAGTAGAATTCCCTTTTCCATGTCTTGATTCCTGGACCCATGGATCCTGGCTATAGGCGAAACCACACCATATTGTAAAGTTAACTTTCATTCTCCCGAGGTGTGTGTGTGTCATCTCCAAAGCTTAATGCCTCCTCTGCTAACCTAGGCCTAGACCTAGAAGCTTCTAGTCTCCATGCAATCTAATCTAGACCTAGAAGGTTTTTAGCCTCTGAAACTTACTGCTGAATGATCTCACCCCTTCTAGCTCTTTCTGAACTTGTCTACAACAAGTTACAAGAGTAGCCACACAAACCACTCAGACTCCAATCTCAGTCAGATATGGATGGTTTATTGTATAAACACACACACACACACACACACACACACAAGACAAGGCTGATTGTCATCAGGGACACAGAAAAGGCTCAGGAGCCTAACTGTAACCTCAACCTGTTTTCTGGAGTCAGTTTATAAAGACAAAAAAACATGATTAGCTTATACAAGACAGGGGCAGCTGGTGGAACAGGGTGGTCATGTCTGACTCAAGTTGTTTTGCTAACAAGAAGTTCTAATTGACCTTTAGTTTGATTGGTCCTAAGTAAGATAAATGAGGCAATGCTTAGGGTACATCCAAAGTGTAACCAAGTATGTAGATAGAAAAATATAAATTATGACACCATTGAATCATAGATAACAAGGGTGCAACCAGAGTGTAGCTTAGTACAGGGTCAGCTTGACCCTCTGGCAGGGAATGTTAGTGTCAGCCATGAATAGCTGCTTCTAGGGAGCAGAGTTAAAGAGTTTAAAATTTTTGAACTTAGCCGGGAGTGGTGGTGCACACCTTTAATCCCAGCACTCAGGAGGCAGAGGCAGGCAGATCACTGTGAGTTCGAGGCCAGCCTGGTCTACAAAGCAAGTCCAGGACAGCTAAGATAACATAGAGAAACCCTATCTCAAAGATGATGATGATGATGATGATGATGATGATGATGATAATGATAATAATAATAAAGTTTTAACTTACTTTCACCTTATAAACAAAATGGAAGCTGAATACAGAAATAGCTGCAGCTATGTCAAAGAGTAGGCTATAAAAGTAACTTTTATTCTCCTGGCTCAATTATTTTTTTTTAAAGATTTATTTATTTATTATGCATAGTCTTCTGCCTGCATGTACACCTGTAGGCCAGAAGAGGGCCCCATATCTCATTATAGATGGTTGTGAGCCACCATGTGGTTGCTGGGAATTGAACTCAAGACCTTTGGAAGAGCAGTAGGTGCTCTTAACCACTGAGCCATCTCTCCAGCCCCTCTCCTGGCTCAATTGTTGTCTGGGAGGCTTATTACCTCGTTCTGCTGGCCTAGGCCTAGTCTGGAAGCTTCTAGCCTCCATACAATCTAGCTTAGGCCTGGAGTGTTTTCAGCCTCTGAGACTTACTGCTTAATGAGCTCACCCTTACTAGTCCTTTCTGAGCTCTGAGCTGGCTAGTTCAACTCAACTGCTCTGGCTCAAACTCTTCCCCCAGCTGACTTATTTAATCTGCCTTCTCTCTGATTTGCTCTGATTGGCCTCAAACCAACTCAGCAGTCTGCTCTAATCTTCTGGCTTTTTCTCATTTTCTGGCTTGTTTCATCTTCACCTGAGTTCTCTCTCTACAACCCATCTCTCTATTACTGTCCTAGTAAAAACTGCCTTCTTTCTCTGAAAAACTGCCTCTTAAGTAGCTTCCCCTTACTCTCTACTCTTGTGAGAGTTGGACATGTCCTATTTTGTCAAATCTTCTCTGATTTGCCACCTTTTCTGCCACTGAATTAGACATCACTTTCAAACCTGGATGCTTCCTTCTACAAACTAACTTTACCTTCATTGTTTGGGATTAAAGGCATGTACCACCACGCCTGGACCTAAGCTTTTCTTTACCTGATACTTTCTCTATACCTGGCTGGCCTTACCTCTGTCTCCTGGATTAAAGGTGTGATTTAGCCAGATCACACAGACACAGAAGATCTTTGGATGTGATCTCTTGTCAGAACAGCCATGTTCTGAATTAATGTTCCTCTACAGTGGGCCTCAATAAACTCTGGCTAGCTGGTTCAACTCAGCTGTTCTGGCTCAAACTCCTCTCTCCAGTTGACTTACTCAATCTGGCTTTTCTCTCAGCCTCTGAATAAATTATTGCTCTGTCTGGCCTCAAACTAATTCTAGAAATCTGTTCTAATCTACTGGCTCCTTCTAATCCTCTGGCTCGTTCTGTCTTCATCTGTGTCTAGATTGTTCTCTCTTCAACCTGTCTCTGTAAAACTCTCCCAGTAACTGCCTCTGGTCTTTTTGTTATTTTGTCTCCTCCCTCCCCCACGAGCTGAGGACTGAACCCAGGGCCTTGTGATTGCTAGGCAAGCACTCTACCACTGAAGTAAATGCCCAACCCCATATGGTGGTGCACACTTTTAATCTCAGCACTTGGTAGGCAGAGGCAAGTGGATTGCTGTGAGTTTGAGGCCAGCCTGGTGTACAAAGTGAGTCCAGGACAGCCAAGGCTGCACAGAGAAACCCTGTCTCGAAAAACAAAACAAACAAAAAACCTGCCTCTGAATTCCATGAACTGAACTGCCACAAACTCAACTCCACTGTACTACATTTCAACTGATCAACTTAACCAAACTCCCTGAACAGCACTGACTAAAGCTCAGAGATCTACATGCCTCTGTCTCTTGAGTACCTGGATTGAAGGCTTGTACCACAATGCCTGGACCTAAACTTTTCTTTACCTGAAACTTGCTCCATACCAGGCTGTCCTTGAACTCAGAGATCTGCTTGCCTCTGTCTCCTGGATTAAAGGTGTGTGCCACCAACACCCATCCAATCTACATTCCAGCTGGATCACACTGACCTAGAAGGTCTTTTGATATGATTTCTTGCCAGAGCAGCCATGTTCTGAATTAAAATCCCCCTACATCATATATTGAACCATATATTGAATATTCAAAGAATATACCACCTTCTGGAAAACCTTGCCCCACTGTCACTGTGTCTTCAAAAGGCCGGTTCATATTTCTATTAGGCCAGCTGCTTTAAGATGCTGGGGAGCATGGTAAGACCTGTGGACTCCATGATCCTGGGCCCACTCTCACGTTTCTGGCTGGGAAGTTAGTTCCTTGTTCAAAAGTAACACTATGTAGACAATAATGATGCTGGATAAGGCATTCTTTAAGTCCACATATGGTGGTTCTGGCAACATCATTATGTGAAAGAAAGGTAAATCCAGAGCCAGTATAAGTATCTACTCCAGTAAGTACAAAGTGTTATCTTTTCCATGGAGGAAGTGGACCAATGTAGTCAACCTGGCATCAGGTCATTGGCTGGTCACCCTGGGGAATGGTGCCATATCTGGAGCTCAGTGTTGGTCTCTGAGGTTGGCAAGTCTGGCACTCAGCAACAGCTATACCCAGGTCAGCCTTGGTGAGTGGAAGTCCATGTAGCAAGAATGTAGAAGGAGTGTAGAAGGAATCTCTTGTGCATTGTATGGATGCAACACCTGTCATTTAAAAAAAAAATGGCAATCTGGGCGTGGTGGCACATGCCTTTAATCCCAGCACTCGGTAGGCAGAGGCAGGTGGATCACTGTGAGTCTACAAAGTGAGTCCAGGACAGCCAAGGCTATCATAGAGAAACCTTGTCTCAAAAAACAAAACAAAACAAAACAAAAAACACAAAAAACAAAAATCTATGGCCTATAGCTGAGGCAGGAAATAGGTGAGACATCTGACAGACAGAAGGGATCCTGGGATAGAGCCAGGTGCATGAGATTTAGCCAGCAAGCTATAATATATAAATGCAGGTTTATTGGAAGCAGCACAGGAGGGGGAGGGGAAGAGAGAGCACACGCTGGGGGTTGGCAGAAGGGAAGGAGAGAGGGCAGAGAGGTGGGAAAAGGGCAAAGTGGGGCAAAATGGCTCAAAGAGGCACAAAAGAGACTGTGAGACCAAAATGTCAGGTTTATATAGTGAGTCTCCGGGAGAAGAAAATCCCCACCCCTGAGTAGAGGGCAGGGAATGCCAACCACCCCCTATGTGCTGGCCTATGACTCTTGTTGTACGTGGTGTGGGTTCCACTTTGGCTTTCACCACGATTTAAGAACTCTGCTGCCAGCTTTAATTATAAACAAATTCTTAGTCTTGCTTTATCATCAGCTCAAGAATTACAAAGAGGGTACCAGCACTGTAGTGGAAGTAAACATGTTTTTGTTTCCATCCCAAGCATGGGGTGTGAAACAGACTTGTGTGAGGGTGTGTGGTATTTGTCCTCTGGAAACAGACTTGTGAGAGAACAGTTGATGTTTGTCTTCTAGAATAGGAACCACCTCTTGCAGGGGCATGGTCTTTGCCACTGATGAACATCCTAATACAGACTCTGAGCAGGGATATATATGTGAGCCCCAAAACAAGAGGCTTGTATTTTTTGGCTTTTTGGTCTTGGCCTTGTGTCCTATTGTTTGGCTGTTCATCAATCCAATTTGAGAAGCTCCTAGAAAGAACCATTCCAGAGAATGCACTGAGGTTCCAGCTGTTGCTCTGGGTTCTGGCTGCTGCTCTGGGTTCCAACGGCTGTGGTTGCAGTCACCTTTGCTGAACTGCTGATTTGCTTTTTATCCTGCCAACCACACCAGTGGAATCACTCCAAGGAACTAAGACTGAAAAGGTCTACTTCTCCTGTTCCCATTAACCTCTTTTCTCTCCTGTCTAGGGTAGGTGGGTTGGAAGGGAGGTATAAACACTAAAGTAGGTTTAAAAAGGTTCAAAGCCTACACTCCACTAATTTCTGGAAGTAACTGAACAGTTGTAAGACTCATATCAGGAGAGTCTTTTCCTGGAAGCCCCAATGAGAGACAGAGTCCAAGATTGATGCAAACACAAGAGGCTTTTATTGATCCGATGCGACGAAGTCTACCTGTCTTCCAGAAGGAGAAGACCCCCAGCAGCAAAAGCAGTGAGTTTTTATACCCTTTACAGAAGCCGACTTCAGCAACAGCGATTAGTACAAACTTGATTGGCTAACAGGGTGACCTTTAAGCTGATTGGTTGGGTGACCAGGGCTAAGCGAGAGGACCAGGCTAGTCTGATGAATGCATACCAGGACCAGGACCAGATGGCAGGAGGGAAATTCTCATTTGTACTGGTCACTGTGACTTGTAGCTCTGATTGGTTGGCTCCGGGTGCAAGCTCCTAGAATAGTTGTTACCTGTGTGTTTGTGGCTCTCCCTGGAAACTTTCTGGGGGAGGGGGTGTGGGGGTCAGGTGCTCAGACCCTGCATACATAATGGTGTTGATTTGGTCTCTACACAGTCCCACCAAGCTTGCCTCCTACAGTTCTGTACACTCCCTCCTCTGCCTCCTGCTGTTGACCTCTCCTGACACCTAATTATGATGCAAGGTGTATGAAGAGTTGTAGTGACTCAAATAAGTCATTAGAAAGGTTAGAGATTCCTCTCCAAGGCCTGGGGCTCTACAGGCCAACAAATTCAAGGGAGGCTGGTAAAAGGAAATGCAACTCAGAGCAAGTGGTGAATTAGCTAAGTTTATGAAGAAGGGATTGTGAAACTCTGCCTCCCAGTCATGTTGTAACCATTGCCATTTTTAAATTCAAGCAGCTGTGTTCACCCCCCAGGAAACCCTCACAAGTCCCACCTATTCACATTCCTATGGTTATTTGAGTGAAAATGGTCACCAAAGGCTCACAGTGGCAATATTTAAAAGGAATAGGACTTGTGGCCTCATTAGAGTTGGTGTGGCATTGTTGGAGGTGTGTCAATGGAAGTGGGCTTTGAGGTTTCAGAAACTCAAGCCAGGCCCAGCAGCTCACTCTGCCTTCCTGCTGTGTGCTGATCCAGATGTCGAACTCTCTGCTATCTCCCCAGCATCATGTCTGCACACCTGCTGCCATGTTTCCCACCATGATCATAACGGACTAAACCTCTGAACTGTAAGGCAGCCCCAGGTAAATCTTTTCCCTTATAAGCATTGTCATGGTCATGGTGTCTCTTCACAGCAATAGAAACACTGACTAAAAGGCATTCCTCTCATGCAGTTGTGAGAGGGAGGGTGGCTACTACTCCTTTGAGACTGCAGTCACTCCTGTCCTTCATCACAGGAGGGCAAAGGTTAACCAGAGGGGAAACTATGCAGATTTTGTGATTTCTCTCACCTATGGTAAGGTGGGTTCCCAGTGATGAAGCTCATTTTGAGTTACACATAATATGTAAGTAATCACTCATCTATGCTTCTGCAAGGACTCGACACTCATTAGAACACTAAGCTGGAATCAGATGCCATTTTTGTCTTTGGTCCCTTGATGACCTAACTGGGATAAACAGACATTTCTTCATGTCTTCTTGGGAAAGGAATATGACAGATCTCTTCAAGGAAGATTTTCTCTATGTTGTTGATGCAAAACCACAGCTCTCATCTAAAATGGAATAAAAGACAGCTTACTCTGGAGCTATTTTGAGGGACCATGATCAAGGAATACAGATCTAGGTTACCACTAATTATATGTTCCAACATGGAAGCAGTTTCATGAATTTTTTTTATAGTTTTACAGAACAAAGAAAGTCATAAATCAAGGCAAGTTTAAAACACATCAGTGGGTACATTAGAGAGGTGGGAACAGCAAGGTGGAGGAATCTTTCCTATAGGGCCACAACACTATCTGATCTTTTGGGTTGGTGAAAGCTGGTGGTCTGCTAAGTTAATAGATTCCAAAGAGTTTTTTACCTATTAGTCATGAGATTTTGATTCTGACACAGAGGTGGGCAAGGAATGACAGTTCCAGTGGGCTATAACTAGACCAAGATAAAGCATGTAGCCTTTGGACCCGCAGCATTCCAATCTCTCCACAGTATTGACATGCTTTTCAGCCAATCGGTCTCTGCAGACAAAGCTTTGTCTCAGGAGTTCTTGCTCACAATATATTTAGCTAAAGGTCTTCTTCCTCATCTGAGGTACCACTTGTCCATCTCTTTATATCCATATGGACATACCCAGATTAAACATCATGTGGAAATAAGTTAGAAAGGAGACTTTATCAAAAGCACCCTAAGATAAAAGAGCATAAGACAGATGCAGGAGCCCATACATTGAGAATAAGTTAGGTAACATATAAAAGGTGTAAGTTTAGAGATATAGTAGGTAAATAAAATACTAGCTAAATAAATACATTAGAAACACACGTGCAAATCATGTACTAAAAGCTGGGCTGGTGATATAGCTCAGTTGGTATAGTGACTGCCATGAGGTCCTGAGCTCTACCTCAGCACCTCACAAATTGGGTATGGTAGTACATGGCTGTAATCCTATCACTCATGAATTAGAGACAGGAAGATCATATATGTTCAAGGCCATCCTCATCTACGTAGGATATTGGAGGTCAGCCTGAAGTAGAGACTGTAAGTTAATTGATTAATAAAGAATTAAGAACAGTCAAAAACACTGTACAAGTACTAATCTCTACCAAAGCAAACTGGTTGGTCCTTTGAACTATGTGTCCCACTTTTTCACCAGTTGGCTGAGTGCCACTGAAAGCAGCTGTCTTATTTAAGGTTTCTATTGCTTTGAAGAGACACCATGACCACAGCAACTTTAACTGGGGCTGGCTTACAGTTCAGAGGTTTAGTCCTTGTCATCATGGCAGGAAACATGGTGATGAGCAGGCAGACATGGTGCCGTAGAAGGAGCTGAGAGTTCAACATCTGGATGGGCAGGCAACAGGATGAGAGAGTGACACTGGGCTTGGCTTGGGCTTTTAAAACTTTAAAGCCTGTCCCCAATGACACACTTCCTCCAACAAGGCCACACCTATCCAACAAGACCGAACTTCCTGATAGTGCCACTCACTATGAGCCTGTGGAAGCCGTTTTCATTCACACCACCATGGCAGCCCCTGAGGTCTGTTCTCCAAGGAGGTCTCTGCAGATCAGCAGAGCATGTCCCTGAAAGTATTAAAGGAAGATCCTTACCTTTCAGCCAGCACTGCCAAGTACTCGGTGTGTAGTGCCTAGTCCATAATTAGGACTTTTGCCATTAAAAGCTGAGTTGTTTAAATTCATTTCCAGCCAACCATGTAGAGGTATACAAAACTAAATCCAAAATGGGCAGCTTCCCCAGTTGAGAGTCATGCCTGCCTGTGAGTGTTAACTATAGATTTTAGCTGAGAGGCCACACTTCCAGAATCTCCTTATTTATGGTCTTGGCCACTCCCACTGCCCTGAGCCTGTCCAGGCTGAACTGGGGCTTCCGGGCTCTTTGATAGTGATAGGTTTGGGGCTTCTGGTCAAAATACAAGTACCTACAATTTTCTATTACCATAGCAATAGAAGCATGGATTTGTTTGTAATTAGCACTTAATCAATGCTGAGCTCTTGTGAGTCCCTGGCCCCCTTGCCCAGATACTGAGACTCATGGAGCTGTTGCTGATGCAATGGGTGGGGCTTTCACTTTAAAAAAAAAAAGTTTTATTGGTTCTTCGTGAATTTTATATCATGTACTCCAATCCCACTCATCTTCCCCTCCCCTTGTAGCCAACCTCCGCCCTTGAAACCTCTCCCTACAACAGAGAAAACAAATCTCACTGTGGAAGCTGTAGTGTGTCACAGTGTACCCTTTTGTGCACACTTCTTTGCTTGCAAATGTTCATTGCAATGACTCGTTGGTCTGGTGTGAGGCCTCTGGCTTCTGCTTCTCTGTCAGTACTGGCACCTCACTGGAACTCCTCTCAGATGGTCTGTTGTTGCCCTGTGTGATGTAGATCCTACAGTCTTAGATCTCTAGGACTGGCCCTTTCAGGCACTCCAACAGTTCATCCATGAGGCAGATGTTGGAGTGAGCCAATTCAAAGCCATGAATCTGGGTCTGAGAAGTATCTGAGCTAACGAGCCCTCCTGCTCTCCTGATCTCACACCCAGGGCTGGCTTACCAGCATCCCTCCACTACCAGGGCCAGGTGTACTCTGCTTCCCACATGAGGTACAGGGCCTGCTCTCACAAGTGTTACAGCTGGTGAGGGACAGGGACAGTTCTCCCACTCTCATGATCCCATGCCCAGCTATCCCACCTGCCATAGATGAAAAGGGAGAAGAGAGGGGAGAAAGGCATCTCTGCCTTGTCTGAGCCACTGTGCAGCAGACAAGGGGCAAGGCTGGCTCTCCCACACTCATATCCCCACGGTCAGCTTACTTAATAATTCCACATCCAGGCCATGTCTACTGTGCTACCCAGGGTGAGATGCAGGGCCTGCTCTCTGACTCTGATGACTTTGGGGCTAGCTCTCCTGCCTGAAGTAGGTGACAAAGGCAAGAGGTGGAGGGCATATATCCTTTGCCCATGTCACTGCACAGCAAACAAGTGGCAGGATCAGCTCTTTTGTGCTCACATTCTGGAGGCAGGCAAGGGGCAGGGCCTACTCTCCTGAGTGCTGCAGCTGGTAAGGAAGGGCAGGAACAGCTCTCCTGCAATCATGATCGCAGGGCCAGTTCCCCCACCTGCCACTGGTGATGAAGGGCAAGGAGGAAGGAGGGTATCTCTTCCTCAAGCATGCCACAGCATGGGAGATGAGTGGACAGCTCTCCTACTCCTGTATCCTCAGGGCAGTTCACCAGTAACTCCTGCAATGTGTGTGGATCAGGGAGTAGGGGTTTGGGGGAATGGCTTCCAAGTACTGCAGTTGATTAGGGGTGGGGTCAGCTCTCCTGTTTTCATGACCCAGGGCCTCCTTTCACATGATGCCCAGGTGAGGGGTGGGGCCAGTTCTGCACTGCCCTCAGACAAGTAGGTCCCAGACCAGGGATATTTGCCTGGCCATTGGTGGTAACAGACACCTGATGTTGCTGGGCCATGGATCCTGAGATGTGGCTCCAGGTGGCAGCACAGGCCAGGACCCCACTGTGGTCTCAATTTGCATCATCAACTACTCACATCAGGCTGTCCAGTTCTGCCTCTCTTCACTGTGCCCACATCCTTCTGTTTCTCTTTCTCTTCCATTTCTCCACCACTTACTCGCTCATCTTAGGGTGCCCAGGATCTCTGAGTGTCTGGGGCTGTCTCAGGAGCACTAAGTCCCTCTTATTTATTTATTTATTTATTTATTTATTTATTT
>OU015745.1:58461404-58486638 GCA_907169655.1 Acomys percivali | reverse complement strand
TAATAATAATAATAATAATAATAATAATAATAATAATAATAATAATACAAAGACAAGGCTGTTTTGTTATTATGTGGGGGGGTGTCTTATTATCTTGCAGTGCCGGGGATCAAACATGGGGTCTCACACATGCTAGGTAAGCACTCAACCACTGAGCTACAGCTCCTGGCCTTTTTTTTTAAATTTCAGACATGAGTTTGTTAAGTCACTCAGGAAGGCTTAACTCACTCAGTAGCATAGGTAGGCTTGTGGATTTAATAACCCTGCTTCCTCAGTTTACCAAGTAGTTAGAGTTACAGGACTGTCACTGGGACCAGTTTGGCAAGTTTATTATTGAATTAATAGCATTTGGGGCCTTGAGAAATATCTGCACCTTCCATAACTCCCCTCCTACCCACGCCCACAGGATCTCAGTAAACCAAGGATACCTGATTGCTTAACTCCACCAGCTGTGGAGACGAGCGGAGCCTCTCCTAATGTGCCTTGCACCTTGACCTGGGCGCACACAAGGATATCACTCTCTTAACTGGTCCCTCTTTGCACCAGTTACTTTTCTTGGCTATGACCAAAAAAAAAAAAAAAAACCTGACGAAACCAATGTAAGGAAAGGAGAGTTTGCTTGGGCTTATGGTTTCAGGGTACTGTTCTTCTTGTTGGGAAGGCATGGCAGCCAGAGTGTGAGGCAACTGGTCACATGACTTCTGCAGGAGGAAGCTGAGAATGCTGGTGTTTAGCTCATTTTCTTCTTTTTATTCCGTTTGGAACCCCAGCCCATGGGATGGTGCTGCCCTTAGTCAGCACGGGCCTTCCCTCCTTGGGTAATTCTCTCTAGGGAACTCTCTCCTAGCTACACCCAGAGCTGTGTCTCCTAGGTGATTTCAAATCTATTCAGGCTGATAAACAAGATGAACCATCATGGGCTGGAGAGATGCTCAGAGGTTAAGATCACTTCTTCTTTTTTTTTTTTTTTTGGTTTGTTTTTCAAGACAGGGTTTCTCTATGTTATCTTGGCTGTCCTGGACTCAATTGGTAGACCAGGCTGGCCTCGAACTCATAGTCATCCACCTGCCTCTGCTTCCCGAGTGCTGGGATTAAAGGCGTGTGCCACCGCCCCAGCTGTTAAGACCACTTCTTACTCTTCCACAGGACTCAAGTTCAGTTCCCAGAATTCACATCAGGAAGGTCACAGAGACCTGTAGCTCTAGCTCTGGGAGTTATGGCGCCTTCTTCTGGCCTCTGTGGGCACTAGACCTACATGCATATACAGATAGACACGTACACATTATTTTAAAAACAATAAAAATCAATCTTTGAAAACAGATGAAGCATCATGATGTCTCATGTTCACGAACATTCTTCGGTCTACTGAGTCATCCCTATAAGCATATATGACACATGTACAATTCATTATCCTTAAGTAAATAAATAACAACTGTCTAGAAAGATAGCTCAGTTGGCAAAGAGGTTCAGGTTTGAGGACCTGAACTGAAAAATCTCTCAGCCCACATGAAAAGGTTCACACAGTGGCACATGCTTGTAATCCCAGGACTGGCGATTGAGAGGCAGGGGGATGCCCAGGGCTCACTGGCCAGCCAATTTAGCTGAATTAGTGAACACCAGGGCCGTCAAAAGCTGTATCAAAGCTTAAAGCAACTGAACAAGACAGCCAACATCGAGCTCTCTGGCCTCCACATTCCCAGGTGCCTACACACACACGGGACATGTGCACCCAGAGACGCGTGCAAAACAGTAAGTGCCTCGTGACCCATTCTTCCATCTCCCAGTCTGACTCTTCCATTGTCTGAAGAAGGGTTATTCACACAGACTCTGCTTTGTCCCCTCTCATTCTTCCCCGAGCCCACTTGAGTTTTGTCCTCTCTGTTCCACCACAACCGCTCTCAACATTCTCCTTGTGTCACTACACGCTCAGGAACCAAAACAAAACTCAACAAGAGCCCTCCTCTGAGGTGACCTGCTGCTGGCTTTGTTCCTGGGCTCCGAGTCTCTTCCAGCACCTGACAGCTGCTGCGCTCACGTTCTGACAGTCCCTCCGACTCCCGTGCGCTTGTCTTCTGTCTGTCCTCTCCTCTGAACATCAGGCCATTAATTCAGCTGTCCACTCAACATCTGGCCTGGGGTGCACTCCAGCCAGCATGCATATGTGCACCTAGCCTCCGCCCATCACTCTGTTGTCAGTCACTGACAGCCTGGGGCTATCCTGGGGTGCTGGGGACCACAGATACACACTCCTGTCGGCACCAGAATTGCTTTTCGGACTATCCAGTGAGCAGAGGTAAGGAATTTGCAGAGAACACGTGAAAGTTGCCCATGAATGGGATTCCTGGTGAACTCGTACTGGGCCAGCATGGGACCTCAGCAAGTGGCTTGTACTGACCCTGGAGGCCCACACCCAGTGTGCTTTAACCCCAACCCCTTCACTATGGGTTTGCCTTCCAGGATGGCCATGTGAGCATCGAGGCTGTACCAGCTCTGGTACACTGAAGAGACTACAGCCGGGCTTTTGGCACTCAAAGCCTATGTGTGGTGACACCAGGCAGAGCAGACCTGACTTGATCATGACAAGCTGGGGACCTGGGACATTTGGTCAGCAGCTGTTTTATTTTCTTCCTCCCTCTCTCCCATATTCCTTCTTTCCCCTTCCTCTTCCTCCTTTCTCTCCCTCCTTCCCTCTCTGTCAGGTTCATCAGAATAACTTCTCCCATCTTGAAAAGATAACTGGTTTTGGGCTGGAGAGATAGCTCAGCAGTTAAGAGCACTGACTGATCTTCCAGAGGACCCAGGTTCGATTCCCAGCACCCATGTGGCAGCTCACAACTGTCTATAGCTCCAAGATCTGACCCCACAGATATACATGCAGGCAAAACACCAATGCACATAAAATAAAAAAAATAAATTTTTTTTTAAAAAGAAAAGATAACCGCCTTCATATCTGTCACTTGTCTCTCTAGTTTTTGTGCATTTTCGAAGCTCCCCTAAAGACTCAGGTGTATTGCAGGAGGTGGTGGCACACGCCTTTAATTCCAGCACTCCAGAGGCAAAGGCAGTTGGAACTCTGTGAGTTCTAGGCCAGCCTAGTCTACAGAGCCTGGTCTAGGATAGACAAAGCTACACTGAGAAACTCTTACTAGGAGTCCCACCCCCATCCCCCTGCCACCTACCCCAAACATTTCTGGACCAGCTCACCAGTGACCTACACTTATGTCAAAGGCATGAGTGCCTCCGAGCCTGTGCAGCCCTTGACATGAGTGAGTGTGTCCCATCCAAGTCCCAGTGTTTCCCTAACATGCCACCCTCTCCTCTCTCTCCTCTCACTTCCTGGAGACACTGTTCTTTTCTGCCTCCTCAGTTTTGAGGATCTCCAAAATTTAGTTTGTAGTGTGTGAAACTTTTTGTATTTTTGTTAGCATCTGTTAATGATACAAAATAATCAATTCATCACAACACTTTCATACATGTAAATAGTGTGTTTTGGTCAGTTCATCACAACACTTTCATACATGTAAATAGTGTGTTTTGGTCATATTCACCCCCTATTATCCTCTTCTCACTCCCTTGGTCTCCTTCCTCTTCCAGCTGGCCCCCTTTTCTACCTTCATGTCTTCTTTTTAGACCCAGTGGGTTTCTTTAGGGCTGTTTACAGGGGCATGAGCACCTTAGGAGCGGCTAAACCACGGAAGCAAGTGCTCTTCCCCATCCCAGCAACCATCACTCCCTAGAGGTCCTCAGGGGAGGGATGAGTCCCTCCTACTTCCTGCTGTGACAAGAGCAGTCCAATCTGGGTTGGTGTGTTTTGGTTTTTTTTTCTTTTTTTTCTTTTTTGGTTTTTCGAGACAGGGTTTCTCTGTGTAGCCTTGGCTGTCCTGGACTCGCTTTGTAGACCAGACTTGCCTCGAACTCACAGCGATCCCGCCTGCCTCTGCCTCCCGAGTGCTGGGATTAAAGGAGTGCACCACCACGCCCAGCTTTGTTTTTTTTTGTTTTTTGTTTGTTTTTAGAGATAGGGTCTCGTGTAACCCGGGCTGATCTCAAACTCACTGCATGGCCAAGGGTGACTATGTTGGCTTAAATGAAAAATGCCCCCCCCCCCCCATAGCCTTCTGCGTTTGAATACTTGCTCCCCTGTCTGTAGCCCTGTTTGGATGGATTTAGAAGGTGCGGCCTTGATGGAGGAAGTGTGGCAGTCTTCGAGAGTAAAAGGCCTAGCCTACTTCTAGGTTGTTCTCTCTGTTTCGTGCTTGCAAAATTCAAGACGCACCCTCAGCTTCCGCTCCAGCCGCTGTGCCTGCCGCTTGGGGTCACGCCTCCTCACCATGACGGACTCTCATCCCACTGGAATTAGCGTAAACCCAGATAAACTCTTCTCATCAGTGGCGCTAACTTCAGATTCAGCTGAGGTTTCCTGTAGCCCACCTGACTTTCTTCCAAGCTTTCCACAAATTGGTCTTTGAACTCTAGGTGAGGGCATAGCTTCCTCTGTGTGTGTGTGTGTGTGTGTGTGTGTGTGGGGGTGTCTGTATGTGTGGGAACCTGTGTGCTTCCTTGGGGGGGAGGGCTGTGTGTGTGGGGGTGCCTGGATGTGTGGGGGACCCTGTGTGCTTGTCTCCATCACATCTCTGCTCCCTGCCTGCTTCTTCTCTCCTATTACCTCAGGAAGACTGACAAACCACGGTGGCCATCAAACTCCCTCCTTCTCTTTCACTCATGAGCTGGGGTACTAAGACAAATGTCCCCTGTGCTGTTTGCTTTCCCTCACAGCATAGTATGCACAGCGAAGGCAAAATGAACGTTTGCTCTTTCTGTCTGTCATCACCCAGTTTTCTAAATAACGGCTTTCCCTCCGTCCATAATCCTGCAACAGAGGCTAATTCTGAGATCAATGTTAATGGCATCAGAAACGCTTGAGGTCCAACACACATGGTGATGGTGTGGGCTACTGAAACTACCCTTCATCCAGGACCACATCACGGCATCTTTAGCAAGCCAGGGTCCGGGATTGAGGAGGTAAGGAGGGCATTCAAGTTGCCGGTTAGTTCTTTGGCCAGGACCATTGAGAAACTGTAAAATTATAAAATGTAAGACGCTTGCTTGCCCTGCCTACCCAGAGGCTTCTCCCAGTTCTCGTTACTACGAGCCTCAGGAGCTCCACCCAGTTCCCGGAATAGCTATATGCGAGCTCCCAAATATCAGAGGTCCCATATGGTTTCCAGTAACCGCCCTAGGGACCCACACCCAAGTCCCCACGAGAGGTCTCCCAACGCCAATGTCCATGTGGTCTAGCTTGATAAGCAACCCCACCTGCTTTGCGATTTTAGCCTTTAAAACTAGCCTGTAACAGTCACTGGAGGTCCTTCGCCTCCCGAGGGCTGAGGGACCCTGGCGCGTCAGCAATAAACCTTCGCTTTTGCATCAGTGCATTATGCCTCAGTGTAGTCTCTCACGGCGACCCCCTTCCTGGGTTGGGTGTGAGGGTCCAACACCATAACCGTCTTTGATTGCTTCCTTGGCTGTGTGGGGTAGCTTTGCTGTACTTTCCTCTTCTCATCCCCCTCAGCCTTCCCCATGCAACAAATTACCCATAAGCCCAACCCTGCTATGGCGTGAATCTGTAATGACCCCCAGAGGCTTGCAGAGTAAAGACACAACTCTCACCTCACAAGAAACAAGAATTGGTTTATTCTTGAGCCAAATAGGAGTAGCCATGGGGTAGGAACACAGACACAAGTTTCCCCAAATGATGTGTCCCCATGTGGAAATGGTTTCTTGAACTTTTTATAGTCATAGATCAAAGAAAGTCATAAGTGAAGGCAGTTTTCATATCCATCGGTAGAAATACCAGGTAGGTTAGGATCTTAGTTACTTGTTTGTTGTTTTTATGATCAAACACCTAACGAGAAGCAGCTTCGGGGAGAGGGGCAAAGCAGGGTCTCCTCCCACAGCAGGGCTCAGGCAGAGAGCGTGGAGGTGCTCCTCAGCAAGCCTAACTGGCTGCCACTCCCCCTCCAGGTACATGGCTTACCTGGGCAAGTCTCTCTGGCCATCTCGTTAGACCCTCCTTCTCGAGGGAGGTGGGAACTCTGACTATATGCGTTCACATGTGGACACATGTGTGCATGCATGTGGCTGCATGGTGGGGGGGAGCAGAGGCTGATGTCAAGTGTCCCCCTCAATTGATCTCCATATTAGTGTTTTTAGACAAGATCATTCCCTGGGCTGGAGCTACGGGTTGAGCTGGAGTGTTTGGCCACCAAGTCCCAGGAACTGTTTTTTGTCTCCACGGCTTCAGTTCTGGGAATACGGGTTCTCATTAGCCTGCTTTGGGGAGGGGTGATGGGGATCCGAACTCGGGTCCTCACGCTTGTGTGACGCGCACTCTGCCAACTGAGCTAGCCACTAAACTGGGGCTTTAGAGGACCATCTATGCAGATGTGTAAGGAGTTACTGGGAACAGGTGCCAGCAAAGAAGGGGCTCAAAAAGGAGAGTCCAGGGGCTCTATGCCCAGCCATTCCAGAGTCCACTAGCCAACCTGCCTACTCTGGAGACTCTGCTCTTCCCAGCACCATGTTTCCACTTTTTGCTTTCTGCCCCCATAAATCCCTGTTTTCACCTTTCTGAGTCTTTGGGTTTTTTGTCACTGGGAGTTCAGTTCTTTTTTTTTTTTTTTTTTTTAAACTTTGGGAACAACCCAGACACCTGAGCAGCTGGCACACAGCACTGGCAGTCCCATCACATGATGTGCCAGAAGAGAGCCCAACAGGCGTGGAGGCGAACATACCCACCAACATACCGATTCTGACCTCTCCCTCTAAAACAGCTGTTCTCAACCTATGGGCAGTGACCCCTCTGATGAGTCGAATGACCCTTTCCCAGGGATCACTTAAGACCATCAAAAAACAGATACTTACATTATAATTCATAACAGTAGCAAGACTACAGTTATGAAGTAGCAATGAAAATAATCTCATGGTTGGGGGGTCACCGCAGCATGAGGAACTGTATTAAAGGGTCGCAGCACTGGGAAGGTTGAGGACCACTGCTCAAAAAGAATGGCAGCCGCCTCAGCAACTTGTGGCGTCCCTCCTCCACTCTTCTTACTTTCAGTTTTTCCTTCCTCCATTTTCCCTCTTTTGCCCTTCCTCTTCCCTTCAAACATTACCTAACCTTAGGAAACACACATCGTGTGTGTGTGTGTGTGTGTGTGTGTGTGTGTGTGTGTGTGTGTGTGCGCGCGCGCGCGTGTGTGTGTGTGTGTGTGTGTGTGTGTGTGTGTGTGTGTGTGTGCGCGCGCGTGTGTGTGTGTGTGTGTGTGTGTGTGTGTGTGCGCGTAAGAGCCCTGGCTGCCCTGGACATGCTCTGTAGACCAGGCTGGCCTCGAACTCACAGAGATCCGCCTCTCTTTGCCTCTTGAGTGCTGGGATTAAAGTCGGGTGCTACCACTGCCTGGGTCGAGGAAACACACACGTCTTTAAACTAATATAGTTGTTTTAGGAATCTAAATGAAAAGTATCTAGTAGTGTCTAGGACTAGGGCAGCCTCAGCAACACAGGTTGTAGGGAACCAGGGACAATGATGTAGTCTCCACCAGAGGCCACTCTGGGGAGCATCTGAGACAGAGCTACTGAGAGGTCACAGGGATGGATGTTTGCCCTGTGCAGTGTTGAGGGCCGCCTGCAGGGAGCGCCATCTCTCCCATCTCTGGATGGGAGATGCAGGTGTAGTGGGTAGTAACTCCTGATGAGCCAGAGAGGGTGGGGCACAAAAGCTGGCCTTCTTGGGGAGCTCTCCAGCATCTGGTCTTGGAAAGCAGCAGGCCCTCACAGGCTCTGGACTGGAGTCCCTTTCTCAAGTACCTCTGGCCCATGTTACTTCTCCAGGTGTGCCTGCTGCACCATGAGGAATGTGTTAGACACATCTTCCCCTTGGTGAGGAAGGCCTCAAAACGGTGATTTAACCGGATCTTTTCACTGGCACATTCCTGGCATCCAATTGTTTGTGCAGCAACTTCATGCTCGCCTCCTGTGTAATACACACAAACTGAATAAAACATGCTCACTTTCTCAGTATTTTTACTCTATGGCCCATGTGCAAATGCCCTCCAGGCAAGCAGTGGGGCTTAGAAATATATAAGCCACTGTAAGGACAAGAAAAGAGGCATCCTGTCCTTCCAGCACAGTGCTGATCTCCTAGGGCAACCCTGCAGCCCAGGGCAAAGTCATTTTGAGCACCACTGAGCAGTGGAGAAATCAGACAATTTGGAGGCCCCAGATGCCTGCCTTCCCTGTCCCCAGGGTTAGCAGGAAGCTACAGATGGCTGTGGTGTAACCCAGTGCTTACTAAGATGGAAAACATTTAATAAAACACAGTGGATGCTTGTCCCTCAGAGGACCCGAGGTCCAGGGGCCTCGAGGGATTCAAGATTTCTATTTTTTTTTTTCCCCTCGATGATCTGACTGGTGTGTTCCTTGCCTGCTCTCCCTGGAAACGGGCTCTCAGCCCAGAAAGCAGAGCACGAAGGGAGAGCTGTGGTTATTGCTCAGTGAAGGCTGGGAGAGGCCCCGTCATCTCCTCAGCACACAGTAGTGAGTCTCACTCCCCGTCTGCTCAGGCTTGGCCAGCACCGAGCACTACATCCTGCTGATGTTCAGGTAAGCACTCCAGCAGATAACTCTTACAAATGGCAGAAGAGGGGTAGATATCCAAGCAAGGTCACTCAGTGCGTGTGCGCCTGCCTGCATGTGACAGTGTGTCTCTGTGTAACAGCCCTGGCCGTCCTAGACCCGCTTTGTAGGCCAGGTTGGCCTTGAACTCACAGAGATCCACATACCTCTGCCTCAGGAGCGCTGGGATTAAAGGCGTGCACCACTACGCCTGGCTGAATTCCCTCGGTTTTATAGCGAGGGGTCACAGACCAGGAAGAACATGTACTGCCCTTTAGAGAGGGTTAACAATTGTGTATTAGAGGCTTGGCTCCCAGCGAGACACAGAAAAATAAAGGAGCTTTAAGAATGAGGGAGATTAGGTCATTGGGGAAGTACCCTCAGAAGGGATCCGTGCTCTCTGGGCTAGTGGACTGGCAGAAAAGAGCATGCGCAGCTCCTCTCTGCCCCCTTACTTCCTCTTTCTCCATCTGATCTTTTACACATTCCCCTATTATATGGTGTCATTGCCACGCTATGACCCAGCAGAGCCCCTTGGCAGGTGTGGTCACTCAAGCTAGTTGCCAGGAGCCTTTTCTCTATTTAAGGTATTCAGACTCTGGTATTTTATTACAATAGCAGAAATGGACTAGGTCAGTTACCAGGCTGATCTGCACTGGTGAATGTTCACCCTGGTTCAAATCATTCCTCTTTCAAAATCTCTGAGATAGTTCTCAGTGTTGGGACTCAGCCCTGGGACAAGCTGCTGAGGTGCTCGGGTAAGCAAAGTGGACCTAGCTTCCAGGTTCTCCCAGCATCCCTCAGTCCCTACCTGTTACAGGGCGTGGTTAGCATACCCTACCCTCTCCCCTGAACTTTCCAGCCTCTGGCTGGGCTTCCCCCCCACCCCCCCAGAGGCTCTGTCCTAGTAATCCAGACATTTTGCACTCTCTCCACTTCTTTCTCCCTGAGTGAGCAGGCTTTTTCTTTCTCCCTCTGCCCCATTCCCCCATCCCCTTCTCCTTGTCTGCGGAACAATTTCCTTGATCTTGTTCTCTGAGCCAAGATGAACCCACCCAAGAGCACCCCCTAAATAAACATCATCATCGTCATCATCATCATCATCATAGATGTTTTTAAATCAATGAAATGGAGAAAGAAAAGGGAAACAAAAAATAAAATGACAATCAAAAATTAGTTCTTAAGAGGGTTAATGAAGCCAGGTGCAGTGGCACGCACCTGTAACCCCAGCACTTGGGGAGGCCGAGGCTGGTGGATCGCTGTGAGTTCGAAGCCAGCCTGGTCTACAAAGTGAGCCCAGGACAGCCAAGGCTGTCTCAGAAAAAAAAAAAAAAAAAAAAAAGAGGGGGGGGGGGGGGGGGAATAAAATAATATTCTGGCAGGACTGGCCCAGAAAGGGGAGAGGAAGAAACTGGAGCTAGATGGAAGAGACAATAAAATGAGAGAAACAGCTGCAGACACAGCACAGGCAAAAGAGTAAGTGAAACATCCTCTGGGAAAGACATTTGCTCAAATATCAACCAAAATCTGATCCAGAGTCCAGACTAGAATACTACCTTATGGAAAGACAGGAGAGCACAAGATGTCACTAGAGTTGTCATGCAGGACAACTCCAGGCTAGTGATGCCATTTTCTGCAGTGGAAACAGGGCTGGAGGGAACCAGCCATTGTGAGAGAAAAGAAACCAAAAGCACCGTGAAGCGCGCTTGGACACTGACTCAGTCTGACAAGGTTTTTGAAGGAGACATTTATGAAGTGAGTGGACACGTAATCTCCAATGGGGGCTCTAGACCTCGAGCGACAGTTTCTAGAGGATATAACTACCTGACAGGGTCGGCTCTGGTCACGTAGAAAACCTCATTATCGCTAGGAGGCCTCCTAAGGAGGGCGAGCGAGGCAAGGTTGCCCATCACCAGAGAGCACAGAGGAAGGACATAAACACGGAGAGGTCATTTAGCAAAAGCCAGCAATGTCAAACGCTGTAGACTGAGTGTGTGCCCCCTGCACAGCTCCACTCCAAACTCACACAGTGACACCTGATTCCCAGTGTGATGGGTATAGGCAGTAGACCTTTGCGAGGTGGCTGGTTCATGAGGTCGGCCCCTGAAGGGCCAGAGTGCCTTTCCCGTGATGCCTGTGAATCTGCACATGAGCCTCCACCAGACACCAAATCTAAACAGCACCTTGACCTTGGCTTTTCCACCAGATCCCTGAGAAATAAGGTTTGCATGTGCATGTAAAGTCACCTGTACATACCATGAATGGTCTCAAACACAAGAACTGAAAATAATTCTTCAGAGCTAAAGAGGTGGCACCGCAGTTAAGAGCGAACACTGCGAGTAACTCCAGTCATGAAAGATTCATCACCCTCTTCTGGATGCCATGGGTACTCACACTCATGTGCACAAATACACAGGTACACACACACACACACACACACACATGAAATGAAAAATAACCACACATGACACATATAATTAAGAATAGTAAAATACAAATCTAAAACAGAAATTCCTTACATTGGTACCAAAACCCACTAGCAAATCATTTTTTGGAGGATGGAATGAAGGCAGCCCAGCCTTCTTCAGACTTACACTACTCCTCCTGGTTCATCCTCTGGAAGGCTGGAATTACTCACCTGAGCCACGGTGCCTGGGTTAGCTGGCGGTTCTCTCACAAGGAAAAGGAGGCACACCCCTTCAAGGTTAGGACAGAGACAAAATGTGTTACTGTTGCTCACATCTGACCTAGCACTAAAGAGCCCAGAGAACGTGGTAGGCTAAGTGGGTTTGCTTGCTTGTTTGTTGTTGTTGTGTATGTGTTGGGGGGTTTTGTTTTGTTTTGATTTGGTTTTTTTTTTCTTCCTAAGACAAAGTTTCTCTGTAGCCCTGGCTGTCTTGGAACTCACTGTGTAGACCAGGCTAGCCTCGAACTCACAGAGATCCACTTGCCACTGCCTCCCCGAGTGCTGGGATTAAAGGCATGAACAACCATGCCTGGCTCACTTACTTATTTTTCAAACCATCCAGGACAACCAAGGATCTTGTTAACAGAGAAACCCTGTTAAACAAAACAAAACAAAACAAAACAAAACAAAACACCAGCTCTTGCAGAAGTCCTGACTTCAGTTCCCAGTGTAATACCGAGATCGCTCAGTGTAATAAATACCGAGATCACCCAGATTGTGAGATCCCCCAAAAGACCACCAGGACTCGATACCGATGTAACACACACAGGGTCCTGTATTATAGGCTCAGAGCTTCGGATCACGGTCCTTCCTGATAAAGCAGGATAGGAGAGTGACCCCGGGCTCCAAGGGCAATGGGCTTATAAAGGGAAGAGGGGGTGGTGGGTCCCAGGAATGCGGGTGGGTCCCTTAGGCAGTTTGGGTGGGGGCTGGATCTTCTGGGAAGTCATAGATCACAGGAATGTCGACCTTCAGGCAGGTTGGGTGGAGGCTGAGTCTGGAGGGGAAGTCTTTTTATCTCAGAGGAACATTGGGAGCTAATTGTATGTAATCGCTCCAGTGGAGTTTCTGGGGACTGCTGGCAGGTGTCATTCCCAGAACGCAGGGAGGAGGGACACCTAGGGGACAAGCTCTCATACAGAACACCATTAATTGCAGAATATAGAATATGGCGTTAATTTTGCCCTTACACCAGCATGTACATAGGTCAGCTCACAACCACCTCTAACTCCATCTCCAGGGGATTGGATGCCTTCTTCTGGCCTCCAAGGACCCTGAGCACACATGGCACCTGCGCGCGCGCGCGTGCGCGCGTGCACACACACACACAAATCCAAATTCCCACTGTACCATTAGCAGGTTAACAGTGGACAGACGGGCTGGAAAGATGGCTCAGTGGTTAAGAGCACTGCCTGCTCTTCCAAAAGACCCGGGTTCAAGTCCCAGCACCCACATGGCAACTCACAACTGTCTGTAACTCTAAGATCTGACACCCTCACACCAACACACATAAATTAAAATTAAATAAAAAATATTTTTTTAAAAAAGTGGACAGACATCTAGATAATGTCAGGTATATGACGGGGTCTCCTGCTGGGCAAAGTGGACAGGGAAGCCTCTGCCAGCACAGGAGTCCAGTGTAGCACACACTCGCCCCATCGGCCATAGGGCATTTTTGAACGGACACCCAGAGAAGCACTCACAAGGCTATCCGAGGGCTGAGGTGCTGGTGCTGCTCCACTTCCCTTGGCATCTTTTTATTTTTTTCTTCTGTGATTGCATTCACTCAGCTTCCATCATCTCTGGTAGGCAGGCAAGTCTGCTCCCAGTGAAGCTTTTTTGTTGTTAAGGGAGCTTGAGAGATGGCTCAGAGGTTAAGAGCACTGCCTGTTCTTCCAAAGGTCCCGAGTTCAATTCCCAGCACCCACATGGCAGCTCACAACTGTCTGTAATTCCAAGATCTGACACCCTCACACCAATGCACATAAATTAAAACTAAATAAAAATATTTTTAAAAAACCCCAACAGATAGCTTCCTTCTACAGAGTCCTTTTATGTAGGTTTCACTAGCTTCCTGCTTCAACTAATCTGATTAGGAAAATCCCTCAGAGGCGTGCCTGAAATCTTGGGGTCTAATTGGTTCCAGATGTAGCAGAGTTAACAGCCAAGAGTAGCCATTACAAGGGGCTTAAAGCTATGGTTTTTGTGTAACTAAAGATGAGTCAGTGTACATGTTCACTCACCCATGAGAAAACAGATGAGGATACAGGACATACACAAAATGAGACAATTGTAGCTACTAGGAATAATGAAATAGATGTAAATACAACAATGTCTACTGTTGCAGGAGATTTGATTACATTGTAAACCCCAAGATTGTGAACTGGGGGGGAGGGGGGAGACCTGTTTCTAATGGTGGTGTGGTTGTCTTTGATCCTAGAGCTTTCTGTTTACTGTAAACAAGTACTTGTGGTGTGGCTCAGCCCTAGCACACACCTTTAACCCAAGAGCTTTCTGTAAACAGGATTAAATCAAGTTAACCCTAGGTCAAGCAACCAGATTGGCAGGATGTGAACATGGGGGGAAAAATCGAGAGTGAGAGGAAGCCTAGAGGATGGATAGAGAGATGCACAGGAAGTAGAAAGAAGAGACATTGAGTTGAAGGGTATTCAAGACAGTATGGAGAAGGAGGAGCTTTTTCCTTCTGGGAAATGATCTGAGGAGGAAGAGGTTTTTTCCTTCTGGGATATCAGCTGAGTAGGAAGGTCAGCTGAGTGCTTCCTCTGCCTCTCTGAGACAGCAGGCTTTTACCCCAGCATCTGGCTACAGAATCTTCATTAGTAAAATAGAACAGTTGGGATTTTCTTTTTAAAAAATTTCTTTATTTATTATGTATACAGCATTCTGCCTGCATGCCAGAAGAGAGAGCCAGATCTCCTTATAGATGGTCATGAGCCACCATGTGGTTGCTGGGAATTGAACTCGGGACCTCTGGAAAAGCAGTCAGTGCTCTTAACCTCTGAGCCATCTCTCCAGCCCTGGGGTTTTGTTTTCAAAACAGTCTATGGGCCTTTAAATGTGCCAGACTAGCAGGATAGCTCTGTGGGTCGAGGCACCTTTCCAGGACCCACTAGATGGAAGAAATTATTCTAGGTTTCCCTCTGACCTCCCCCACCCACAAATTCTCTCTCTCTCTCTCTCTCTCTCTCTCTCTCTCTCTCTCTCTCTCTCTCTCTCTCTCTCTCTCTCACACACACACACACACACACACAAAGTAAATGTAGGAGAACCCAGCTTGGGAGGGGTAGACAAAAGCGGCTTTTAGCCAACTTATGTTTTGTGCATTTTTTAAGGCCACACAAGGGGGCCAAGGACCTACAGTTTAATGGTAGATCACGTGCCTGGCATTTGTGGGACCCTGGATTTCATCCGTATCATTAGAAGAAGAAATCAAGAAAAACCGGAGTCTGCACTAAACAATGCGTGCTTCATCCAGACACGTACAGAAATAAGGTAGCATCAAGCAGGGCGCTAAGACCGCCAACTGGGAGGGAAGACCAAGAGAAAAGGCTCAAAGGGAATTAAGAAAATAGAAAAGCAGAAGCGGTTCGTGCAAAGACTAGAAACTGCTCTGCACAGGCAGGGGAGTGCCTGTGTTGCAGGCTTCTGCACCTGGGGCCCAGCAAGAAGAGAACAACAAAGAGAGAGAACCAAAGGAGCTGGATGGGATTTGGCTGCAAAAGCTACTTCCAAGCTGTGAGCAGCTTGAGCGCAGACACTCTGCTTGCTTGGAGGGAACTCATTTTTCCTTGGTTGGGATGGAGGATGTAGGAACTGGAGGGAAAGCAGCCTGGGGAAGGGGCGAGGGTGTGACACCTGGGACATTGAGGACCTTGTTGCATGGAAACCTACTGTTAATTACACTAAAAAGAATTCCCTCATCATCCAGTACCAGGGTCTGTGGGGAGCTGTCTGTGCCCACTCTGGGGCCCCATCTCCATCCATGGAGGTGACAAATGTAGCCTTTTCCTCACATTGCCGGAGAGGCCAAGGTGACCTGGGGAGAGAGGGTTCTACCTTGTACTGAGCAGTGAGTGTGGCTGAGGCTGCAAACAGGACCAAGCCGGAGCCAGGCGTGGTGGCGCACTCCTTTAATCCCAGCACTCAGGAGGCAGAGGCAGGCGGGTCTCTGAGTTCGAGACCAGCCTGGTCTACAAAGCAAGTCCAGGACATTCAGAGCTACACAGAGAAACCTTGTCTCAAAAAAGGTCTACAGTGGGAAATCTGAGAGAATCTGTTCTAAGGCGGAAAAGCCAAATAACAGGCCCATGAGATGGGACCTTGGGTGCTGGGGGTGGGAGTGGGGCATAGGGAGTGGGAGGTGGCACGTGCCTAGAATTTCAGCACTGAAAGCATTCAAGGTCATCCAGCAAACAAGGCTGGAAGGGAACAGTATCCAAGCGTGCACTAACAAACCCAGTCCCACCTCAGATTCAGTGTGGGAGAAAACTGCCTGTCCTCCATGTACATGTGCGTGTGTGCATAGAGGACAACAGGTGAAAATCAGTTCTCCCCAGCCTATGGTGGGCCACGGGGATCAAATCAGGCTTGCATATCAAGTTCTTTTACCCACTGAACTATATCTTACCAACTGTATCACATTTTTAAGGCAATGTTTTCAGAAATGCAAAGGGCTAGAAAAATCCAAGGCACTTTCGAGCGTGTGCATCTGTGTGTGTGTGTGTGTGTGTGTGTGTGCTCTCGCCTGCATGTCTGCAGGTGCATGTGAGGAAATCAAAGGATGATTTTACCTGTCAGTCCTCAGCTGCCCACCTATTTTCTAAGACAGGGTCTCTCACTGGCCTGGAACTTGATCAGTAAGCTAGGACTGCTGACCAGTGAACGCCAGGGAAGCCCCTGTGTCTGCCTTCCCAGCCCTGGGATAGGGACCAGGGCGCACCATCTGGATCCAGTCTCCCACTGTTGTGTTCCTGTCACTCTAATCCAGCCTGTGGTGGCTCACACCTGTACTACAAGTTCTTCAGAAAATAAGCAGGAGGGTTGCCACAGGTTTATGACCAGCCTGGTCTACATAGCAAGATGCGGGTCATCCTTGGGTACATAGTTGAGAGCCTGTCTCAAAAAAAGAAAGAAAGTCTATAAATGGACGTCTCAGGACGGTTGACTGCAAGAAAATCCAAAGCCTGTTGGGCTACAGGGAGTTCAAGGGTACTGAGCAACTTGGTGAGATCCTCATCAAGTATAAAAAGAAGGCAGGTGTGGTGGCGCACACCTTTAATCCCAGCACACGGGAGGCAGAGGCAGGCAGATCGCTGTGAGTTCGAGGCCAGCCTAGTCTACAAAGTGAGTCCAGGACAGCTAAGGCTACAGAGAAACCATCTCAAGAAACAAAACAAATAAAAAATATAAAAAGACCGGGGTCAGGTGTGGTGGCACACGTCTGTAGCCCTAGCACTTGGTAGGCAAAAGCTGGATCAGAGGCCAAGGCCAGCCCCGGCTATATGAGACCCTATTTCAAAGAGGGCTTGGGAGGAGAAACAGGCATGTAGTTCAGTGATAGGGGTTGCTTGGGTTCAATCCTCAGCACTTGCACCATAATCGCAGGCATTTGAATACCTGGTCCCCAGTGAGCGGTGTTGTTTGGAGGGACTCAGGAGATGTGGCTGTGCTGGAGGAAGTGTGTCACTGGGGGAACTGAGCACTTCGGGACTCACATCATCCCATCTTTCCTGTTTCTGGCTTGAGGCTCAGCTTCTGCCATCAGCATCCGTTTCCTGCTGCTTGTTCCGGTGTTTATTACAGCAATGGACGGCTAACTAATCCAGGACCTGACCACCCAGAGGCTTCAGTGTTCTAGAACCCATCTCCACGGACACCAAAAGATTACACTACACTCCAAATGTACCGATCCGGTCGATGACTGGATCAGGTTGACCCAGGAACGTTGCTCCAAAGATGAACCACTCTTAAATCTGCTCATTTCTAAGAATCCAATCACACACTAGATATTTTTGGAAAAAAAATGTTAAAATTTATTAATAATAGTTAACATCACATGGTTAATTCAACTAGTTCTCTACTGTACGTGGTGACAACACGTTAACTAGACCGAGTGCCCAGGGATCTGAGATGAGCCAAAGGTTCACTGAATGTCACACAAAGCAGCATTAGCCGAGGGCTGTCAACCTAGTGCTACGAACACAGCACACTGCCTCATGCTCCGGATTGAAAGCCAACACTTCCTTAAAGGCTAGTTACACACACACACACACACACACACACACACACACACACACACACACATCTCCACTTAAAAAAAAAAGTGTCCTTTTTTATAGATGGTGCCTGCTTTTAAAGTTTAAAACTTAAAAATTCAAAAATTTAGTCACACTCTGCCCGCATGCCATAGCTCCCTTCTAGTGGTTCACACATCTATAGGTGGCTCAGTGGTCGGAGTCAGAAACTGCCGGTTGAGGGAGCCATACCAGATAGGCAGTGCCAGCGTGGAACAAGTCAAGACCTGACCTTCCCTCTGGGTGTCCCAGGAGGAGGACCCGGGCAGTTTTCATTTCTCTGTACCCCACCTTCTCAGCACAGGTTGGAAAATGTACAAAAGCTTGGGGTTAACAACTGTGAGCTCTCTCCTGGTCTTTTTGTTCCCTCCTTAGTATGTCATATCCAGGTTTGATGTCTGTCAATTTAATATTTCTAAGGAAGAAGTGAGCTTTTTGGATTCAGAGTGATCACAGAGCAGCGCACAGGGCGTTCATGTCCCATGCCTCGACCCGGCTAAAATAAATAGCATGTATAAAAAAAAAGGGGGGAGGGGTCAGCAGCTTGATGCAGCTCAGTCCAGTCCAGGGAAGCAGACAGACACAGACAAACCCGAGGTGGAATCTGCAGGGAGGGCAAAGGTACCACCCCCCCCCCATGACATCCCTGAGGCTTGGCTGGGTTCTTTCATTGCCTCCTTTGGTTTGTCGACAACCAGATATGACTGTAACATTTCTTTCTTTCTTTCTTTTTTTTTTTTTTTGGTGTCTCCTTTTAACTTGTCTAACCGTTTTAAAAGCACGGACTGACCTACAAATCAAGTCTTTTCTAAACAGTGAACATTTGAAACGAGTCCTTTGGTTTTCTTTGGCTAACATCCCCGGTGATACCGGCCTGTCTCCACCCCTGCCTCGCACACACTTCTCAGACTGCAGAGGAAGGAGAAGGCAGAAGGCTGACGCCCTGCCATTCACTCACACATCTCTGCTCTTCCCACGGGTGAATGAGGTATTTCCAGGAGCCAGTCAGTGTCCCCACCGCACATCTTGAACTACACAGATCTACTAACGAGGCCGAGTCAGAGGTGACCCTGGCCCTGGCCAGCTATATACAGAACAAAGGAACATATAAATACATTACTTACAAAATTAACCATTAAACAATGAAGGAGAGGACATGCTTCACAAACTAAATAAATTTCAAACATAAATTAAAAAAAAAATAGCGTCTCCACTTCTGCAGGAGTAAACAAAAAACAACAACAACAACAAAAAACCCAACAACAACATTGAAAAGCTACCAAAAGCCACCCTCCACCCCCAAGATCTGTTGCTCACAGATGACACATTCAGCCATGTGAGGTAAAGCCACAAACACTTGAAGGAGGCGTCTAACTCTTGGTTTTGGTTTGGACTCCTCTATTCCAGGACAGCAAATGTTAGAACCGGCAGGGTGATGCTTGTGGCTGAGTTGAAGAAGGCCCAGCCACGTGGGCCTCGCAGGGGATGCCCCCCCTACCAGACTCTGTTCTCCATCCCGTAGGACTGCGCAGGAAGTGGAGTGGAGAAGGGACAATCCCAGGAGGTGAGCAGCAGGAACAACTCCTTACTTCTGAATCTCAGGAAGGCCAAGGGTTCGATGCCAGACTCTACAGTGAATATACAGAGACGAAGATCCCAGCCCCACAGGGTCCTCTCTGCCAAGCAGTCCATCTCCTCATAATTTAAAACAGGGCAGTGGGGGAAGCAGAGAAGTGCCGTCTAGGTCCCCAAGGTTCTATCTCTGCCCAGCCTCCCGGATGCGGCAGGCCACAGCAGTGATGAGGGCAGCCCCTTTCCCGCTGCCATCCTCGGATTCCAGGAAGGACACGTCACACTTCGGAGCCAGGTCTTTCACCGTCTCGTGCATGACTTTGGCAAAGCTGGAAAAGAGGTGGGGGGTGGGGAGGGGAGGGGAGGAGAAGGATGTGACTGGTTTGTGTCCCCAAGTGAAACTGGAAACAGGAACAGAGATGAGAAGTGTGGCACCTAAAAACCAGCAAACATTTGCTATGTGACAGAAGCTCGGAGGAGCTAGACCACACCCAAGCGCTTTTTATATGTATTTATTTATCTATTTGTTTTTGGTTTTTCCCGGGACAGGGTTTCTCTATGCAGCCTTGGCTGTCCTAGACTCGCTTTGTAGACCAGGCTGGCCTCAAACTCAACAGTGATCCGCCTGCCTCTGCCTCTGCCTTCCAAGTACTGGGATTAAAGGCGTGTGCCACCAATGCCCAGCTTCACAGCCAAGTCTTAAGAGTAGCCAATCACAAGAGCGGAAGGCTCAAATTAATGTCTTGAGATGCCCGTCAACTTTCTTCAAAACAAACCCGTTGATGCGGTGATGTGCCTCAGCTGATGGTGTTTGACTAGCTACATAGTTGAGGCCCTTGGGTATCAGTTGCAGCATCAACTGAGTTTGGTAGCCCATGTCTGTAATCCCAGCAAACAGGAAGCAAGAGCAAGAGGACCAAAAGCTGAGGTTTATCCTTGGTTACTTAGCAACCTGGAGGCCAGTGTGGGCTACAAGAGACTCCAGTGAATAAAACAAAACAAAGGGTGAGATAGATAGATAGATGGCTCGGCACGGAGGACTGCGCACCGCCCTTACAGAGGACCAAGATTCAATTCCCAGCACCCACATGGTGGTTCACGATGGCCGGTAACTCCAGCTCTGGCACCCATCCACTTCCTCCCAGTTCTACTCCACATACAAATAATTAAAATAATTTTCAAAGGTAAGTTATGGGCTAGAGAGATGGCTCTGGGGTTAAGAGGATCTGCTGTTCTTGCAGAAGCCAGGTTTGATTGTCAGTACCAGGTCAGGCTAATAACAATTGCTCCTACAAGGCAGCTCCACTCTTGTGTGCACACATGTTTTCAGTGCTGTGAGCTGTGTGGCTTCTCAGGACTACTTAGGCACCTGAGCAAGAATACAGCCTCTGTCAGTGCATAAACATGGGCCTGGCCATGCTTCGATGTGTGTGGTAATCCCTGGACCACACACACACAAATCTCGCTCGACTCATCAAGCTAAGTCTACCAGAATATTCCCAGCAGCACCGTGTTATAACAGTCAAAATCTCAACATGACTTAGACATCATGTCAACACAGGAAGATAGGATCTCCTCCCTAGCCAGGTGTGACGGTGCACACCTGTCATCCCACCTGAGGAGGCGGAGGACAGAAGATTAGGCATTGAAGGCCAGCCTCGGCTACATAATGAGTTGAAGGCCATCCCGGTTTCCAGTCTCAAAAACTAAAAAAAAGGTGCTATCCAGCCTTGAACATTCACAAAGGAAGCCAGCCAAAAGGAGTGGCCGAGGGAAAGACAAGGGTAGAAACACACAAGGAGGACAGGGCAGGTACTCACTGAGGATGGAGCTTGTACAGAGTCCCATCCACGCCCACGGTCACTTTGAGGTTGTCCAGCCCACGGTTCTCTCTTATTTTGTCCACCACGGCAGCCATGCCTGCGCCACAGAGCTGCGCCGCTCGCCGGGCAACCACAGTGCACACCTCCTTCACGATGATGCTGTCATCGCATGTGCTCTCCAGGCCCAGGTGGCGCAGGATGGCACGGACCTGTAGCAGGGCCAGGCAGTCGCTGCCCGGGAGGGAGACAGTGGGTGGTGGTCAGCTATGCATAGGAAGAGTTAGTGGCCTGCCACCCTACAGAGCCCTATGGTTCTGTCCAGGCAGGCTCTGTTGGGGGTCCAGCTCTGAGAGGGACCCATTCACTTGCTCTTCCTATAGGTGACAGAGCTACAAGCAAATGGCCCTTCATTCTATTTTTACATCCAAGGTGGGACACTGTTACCACAAAAATGGATGCTCACAGGTGTGGTGGGTCATGCCTGCAAAGTGTCAGGAGGCTGAAGCAGGAGGATTGCAGGAGTTTAAGGGCAACCTTAGCTACATACTGAGACCTGACTCAAGAAAACCAAAACCAAAATAAAGAAAGAAAGAAAGAAAGAAAGAAAGAAAGAAAGAAAGAAAAAAGAAAACCAAAACCAAACCAAACTATAGTGAAAAGAAAGAAAACCCCCGTCCTATAAGCAGACTAGCCCTGGTATTTGGTCTAAAATTTTCATGGTCTCTTTCCAGGTTCAGCACGGTTCTTTCAGAGAGTGTCACTTAGGAGTGCACGGATAGCTCACTAGAAACAAACCTCTGTGAGCTACACCCTGGCCTCCCACGCATGAGATGGAAACACCTCAGCTTGTCTATTCACGACGAGCAGAAAGCGAGGCCATGGTCCCACCCTCCTCCCATGCCTTCCATCCTTACCTCTCGATCTGAGACAGGAACTTCGTTTCAAAGATGCCTCTCGTCTTCAGGCGCTCTGAGATGCGGCCACGGAAGAGCAGCCCTCGCTTAGTGAAATCTATGAGGATGTTGCGCACGATCTCGCCCAGGTACATGCCGCTGATCATCTTCTCGAACCTCTGCTTGCCAGGGTTGAGGGAGAGCTCGTCCACTGCAACATCGAACTCTGTGCGCAAGTCATCCAGGCAGCCATTGTCCCCGAAGGCGCCCCACTCCATGTTGACACACATGCGTCCCTCCTCTCCGTCCACCAGCTCCACGTTACGCATCTCTTCCATGTAGCAGGCGTTGCTTCCAGTGCCTGTCCAATCAGAGGACAGCCAGTCAACACTCGACGCCAGCCTCCCACCCGCCCGAAGGCACGCCTCATCATTTGGGAAGGGTAAACGGGTGTCCTTACCGACAATGAGGCCAACCTCACAGTGAGGGTCTTCATAGCCACAAGTCATCATCGTCCCAACGGTGTCATTCACCACGGCCACGACATCCAGGTCAAACTCCTGATGACAGAAGCAGATGTCTAGTCCACACACGTCCCAACATCCTCTGTACAGACACCTCAAGACACACACGTGCACACATACACATATGCACGCACCAAATGGCACACGCTACGGTGCGTTCCTCATTTCACCCGTATCTGCTCAGACGTCCTCTCTTCAGGCTGAGATCTAACCTACACCTCCACTGGCTAGGACATTCCGATCGCTACTTCTGAGCAGTGCCCGCTTTCCCTGCCAGCATGCCAGCCTGACTTCGATCTTCAGAACCCATGAAAAAGACGCATGACGGTGCATGCTTATAATCCCTGCAAAAACCAAGATAAGCCAGGTGTGGTGGCATACACCTCTGATCCCACCCAGCTCTCCAGAGGCCGAGGCCAGACTAGTTTTTAAAGTGAGACATTGACTCAAAAAAGTACAAGATGAGAGGTGCCTAAGGAATGCCACCTAAGGTCGTCCTCTGGCCTTGGTGCTCACACACAGATGATCACCACTTATCTATCTGCTCGCTCCTCTCTGCTACACCCATGCAGCTTCACCTTTCCTCAGAGGCCCCCTCCAGCAGCACCCGCCACCGGATCATGGCCTCCTAGTACTGATCAGCCCTTGCTGAGCGAGTGATGAAGTTAATGTCCCTCCAACAAGCAAGTCACATGTGGTACTGTCTCCCACCTCTCGCCGGTGAATCGCTTCCTTCAGCAATGTGACCACATCCTCGCCCTCACAGCCAGATGCCTTGAAGCCTTTCGTCCACTTGAGAAGGATGCTCTGAAATAAGTTAAATAAATAAATAATAAAAATCACACAAGAAGGAGGGGCATCAGAGAGGCGATCCCGGGTCACTCCTAGAGCCCTGGTCTTGCAGAGCCAGTTGCCCACTGATGATCCTGCACCTGGGCCTGCGGTCCTCACCTGGTTGCATCATGTAATCTCTACCACCCTGTGTGGGAGCTTTATCATGATTATTTGATGGGGAGATTTGAGATCTGGAGTACACCCTGGTCCACTGACTCCTGGCTCAAGCCCTGTGCAAATGCCAACACTTATTTCCTTCAGTACACAAAGCCTAGAAGAGCCAGTGTCTATGTCTTAATTCCAGACTTCAATGAACAATGAACAGTGACCATAGACAGACAGACAGACAGACAGACAGGAAAGAGATGGGGGGTAAGGGAGGAAGAGAGAGGAAAGAGAGGGCAGGAGAGGAGAGAGGTTTCTGTGTGCATAAGGCTATGCCCATGAGGAGTGCGTGTGTGTGTGTGTGTGTGTGTGTGTGTGTGTGTGTGTGTGTGTAGGCCCGAAGTGTCAGATGTCAGACGCCTTCCCCATTTGCTGTCCACCTTATTATTTTTTGACGGCTTCTACCATTTGATCTGAAACTCACTGAGTTAGACTGGCTGGCCAGGGAGCACCCAGGATCTGCCTGGCTCTGCCTCCCCAGAGCTGGGTTACCATCTCGACATAAACGCCCATTTGCTTTGCACATGGGAGAAACAGGGGTTGTTTCCCGTAGTTCTTGCTACCGTCGCAGCAGCCAGCACAAACAGCACCGTCAGATCCCTTTCCCAAAAGGCTGGAAACATGGCCACCCACACGCATGCATGGTGTCTCCAAGCCTTGCTCCCAGTCTGTGCCCATCACTTGGGTGTTCCATAAACCTGGATGTGTCACGCTGTGGTCAGATCCCAAGAGATTCAGAAGAAAGCACAGCCCCGTGGCTTATACACCCACACGGCAGACAAAGGCGTCCTTGTCTACCCGTCTCTCATCGACTGCTGAGCTTCGTGACTCTGGCCAACGTGTTCATAACCTCATTTGAGATGATCGTTAAGAGAAGACAACAGCAGGCTTCAGCAGCCAGGGAGGCTTGCCCAAAGTGATGGACAAATGTGGCCAGAGACTTTAGGACCTCCAGGTCTCCTTGACACCCACTGAAGCCTCATCAAAAGGTGAACCTCACCCGAGCCAACAGCCACAGCTGCCTCCTGCTCCGCCTACGCTCTTATTTTCACAATTCTAGACCTAACGCGGGAGCCTCACAGCATCGATCTAAGATCTTACTTACAGTCTCAACCGGAACAGTTCACAGTGTCAAGTTTCCTGACAGATATACAAAATTGCACATGTGCTGGCATGAAAAGATAGTGTCGTCTTAGATGCGTGAGAACCTAAGGTCGATATTCAGCACCCATGTAAAAAAGTGATGGCGGGGAGTGGAGGGGGTGGGGGGTGTAAGGAGACTGGAGGGCGCCTAGAGTTTGGTAGCCAAACAGCCTTGCATAGTTAGTGAGCTCCAGGCTAATGAGAGACGTCGTCTCAAAAACAAGGTGGATAGCTTCTACCTGAACAAACATGCATACATCACCACAACACGCACAAAATGTTAGTATTTTTGATTGCTATTATCAGTGCAGCCAAGAGGACATCCATATCTACTGTGACCGATTACATCTAAGGTCCCGAGGCAGGGTCACTGATACCCTCTTCCCCCCTTCTAAGAGCAACTTTCTTCCTGTAAACCGGAGTGAGCCTAGAGTGGAGGAAGCCCGCAGAAGAGCCCACCCAGAAGGAAGCGCTACCTGGTCCAGGCTGTTCTGCTGGCAGGGGAAGGAGAAGGTGAAACCCAAAGGCAGGGACACGCCCTTCATGCCCATGTACTCGAGAAAGTCTGCGATGCACTGGACGATGTGGTCAAAGAGCTGCAGGGGGGAGCAAAAAAAGGCACTGAGGGAGGAACTCTGGCCAGAGGGAGATTGTTCCCGCAAGCATTCCATCCAGGAGAAATGCAAGCCCTGGTGTCTCCAGCCTGAAGAGCCACGCTGCCTGGGCCCTGGACCTCTGAGCCCTTCCCAAGCCAGGAGGCTGGATCCTCCCAGATGCGCACCCCAGCACGGCCTCCCTTGGTGTGTCACCATCACCACCTCTC
>OU015745.1:58426660-58443702 GCA_907169655.1 Acomys percivali | reverse complement strand
CACACACACACACACACACACACACACACACACACACACACACACACGATCAGCTGCTGAATCAGTGACCGTGGGGGACGGAGGTGGCCAGTGCTGCCTCTGGTTGGTTATCATCCAAGACCAGCCCAGCTGGACTCAGCCCAGCATGGCTCCATCAGGAATGTGATTCGGCTGTGTTTTCTGGCGGACTAAAGAGGACTATAAATAATGGAGTGCTGGTAGGCGCTGAAGGACGCTCATCATTCTTTCAGAATACGCCTCCCTCCTCAGCACATCCTCCATACGTGCTCATGACCCCAGGGACTGGGCCCTCTCTCTGAGTTCACAACATGAGGCAGTGACTCCAGAAATCCTATGATGACCCAGCAGGGCAATGAAGGAACACTTCTAGCCTCAATGTCTATATCACTCTTGGCCATTCCCTACAGATCAGAAATGACAGACGTTAAATACAGGGTGGCCAGGACTCATGAATACTGGCTCAGCAGTGGCCTGAGCACCTCAAGAGGCTCTCTGGGCATATAAGCACTGCTTATAGTGCTGACTTGTCACAGCACTTGTGAGGTTTTGATGAAATACGGACTAGGTTATATATTAATGTATGAACACACAGATCAGGTAACTGTCACCGTCCTTGTCGTCCTTTGCTGTCATCATTCTTTGCTCTGAAAGGTCTCCCCCCTAGCTCTTCTTGGCCACTCCCAACCACCAACACACTACCAGTTATGGCTCAAGCCCTACCTCCACTGGGATCCTTCCAAGACCTTCCAGATCCCAGAATAGCACTCATGGGAGCATGGGATGGATTGTGAGCGTGAAGGGCAAAAGCATCGTGTGCAAGAGAAAGTTTCTGATACAAGAAAACTTGCCAAGAGCAAGGCTCCCTAGCCCAGCAAGGAGATATACTCCTGTGATCCCAATACTTTGGAGGCTGAGACAGGAGTTAGTCTCAGCTACATAGTGAGTTTCAGTGCAATGGGGGAGAAGGGGTTTCTTAAGAAACCACACAACCGGGCTGCAGAGATGGCTCAGAGGTTAAGAGCACTGACTGCTCTCCCAAAGGTCATGAGTTCAATTCCCAGCAACCACATGATGGCTCACAACCATCTATAACGAGATCTGGTGCCCTCTTCTGGTGTGCAGGCAGAATGTTATATACATAATAAATAAATCTTTAAAAAAAAAAAAAAGAAAGAAAGAAACCACACAACCGGCCGGATGGTAGTGGCACACGCTTTTAATCCCAGCACTCAGGAGGCAGAGGCAGGTGGATCTCCATGAATTCGAGGCCAGCCTGGACTACAGAGCGAGTTCCAGGACAGCCAGAGCTGTTATACAGAGAAACCCTGTCTTGAAAGACAAAAACAGACAAACAAAAAGAAACCACACAACCAGGGTTGAAGAGACTGCTTGGTGGTTAAGACAGAGCACTGTTCTTACAGAAAACCTGAGGTTGCCCCACCACCACCACCACCACCACAAACTCCAGCTGTAAGGGATCAGGCCCCTTCTAGTAGCCATGGGCACTATCATTTACATGGTGTGTGTGCATACACGCAGGCACACATACAAATGACTGAAAATAAAGTTCAAGCTGGGCTTAGTGGCACATGCTTTTAATTGGGAGACAGGCAGATCTCTGAGTTGAGGACAGCTTGGTTTAAATACTGAGCTCTGGGACAGTCAGGAGTCAGAGACTCTACCTCAAAATAAAATAAAATAAAATAAAATGTAAAGTAATACATAATACACTCTTTTTGTTTGTTTGTTTTTTGTTTGTTTGTTTTTCGAGACAGAGTTTCTCTGTGTAAAGCTCTGGATGTCTTGAACTCTCTTTGTAGACAAGGCTGGCCTGAAATTCAGAGACCGCCTGCCTCTGCTTCCTGAGTGCTAGGATTAAAGGCATGCGCCACTACACCTGGCACCATAATACAAAACCTACAGGAAGAATTCAGCAAGAAAGAGTCCAGGAAAGCCAAAGCTACACAGAGAAACCCTGTCTCCGAAAACAAAAACCAAACAACAAACAACAACAACAACAACAAAACCCAGCGAGCTCTACACCCCTAAGCAGCTACAGGTATATTTGAATTTGAAGTATTCCACTATATCATATTGAATCTGTTCACTAATGAGTCACTCATTAAATAAGATGTCTGACTGGCAACTGTACGGGTTTTATGAGAAGATCATGCCTGGTGACTTTTCATATTGCTAAGCACACCATTGTCACCGGACCATAACTTTCATTTTTTAAAAAATTTTAAAATATGAGAGCTGATGGGTTGGCTTACTGCCACCAAGTCTGGTGGCCTGAGTTGCATTCCTGGAACCCACAGGATGGAAGGAGAGAAGACACTCCCCGCAAAGTTTGCCTCTGACTGCCCTATCTGCTGTCACACACACACACACACGCACACGCACACGCACACGCACACGCACAGCTGGCTAGCCAGAGAGTTTGTCTGTGGTGAGCAACACTCACCATGCCAAGAGTGTAAAGCCCAGAGGCTGCAGCACCCGAGCTGGGCGGGGTGTCAGGAAGTCATGCCCCTAAAGTGGACTCCTTTGGTTAAGGTCACAAAGGGGTGAAGGAGCTGGGGACTGACACCCAGGCCTCTGAGTCGAAAGCCTGCGCCCCGGCCTTCAGGACCGCACCTTCCTCTTTTGTGGCTCTCATTCTTGGAAACTTATAGAGTAGTAGTGAGCAAAAACAGCAAAGGTACCCTCAGCTCTACCAGGAAACCCAGCTTATCCCGTGTAAACCGGGTCTTCCAGACTGAGAGGAGGGATGGAGGCAAGAGAGAGGGCGACGGGTGGCAGGTCCTTCTCCACAGGAGAGCCTGCTGAAGCGCTCTGGCGTGGGCTGTGTGCCATGTGCACAAAATAAGCTGTCACCCTCGGGTGACTTATACCAAACCTCTGGACCTACTACTGCCTTACAGGACACTTCAGGCCTCTCTAAGGAAGATGCTCCTCATTTTAAAACATCCAAATGCATAAAATAATGAAAACAAACACTTCAGAAAATATTGCTGTCCATGGCTCAAATACTGGTGACAAAGGGGCGGGGTAGTGGCACCCTTCCCTTCCTCAAATCACTCAACAGGGGAGGGTAAAGCTGCTCCCTCCAGCCACCTAATTTGGTGACTCACTTCCCAATACACACACACACACACACACACACACACACACACACACACACACACACGCACACAATGTAATTTTAAAAATTTTAAATATGATGGAAGTCGTGGCACATGCCTTTGATCACAACAAAGATTCAGATCTAGGGCTGGGTAGCCAAAGGCTTTGTCTGGTGAGCAACGGGTCGGGTGAGCACTGGAAAGCTGTAAGCCTCCAGTAGGGAATTCTTCACCTACAATGCCAAGAGTGTGTAAAAGCCACCCAACCGGAAGCCCACTTTCTGCCGGACTCTTATCAGATACATAAGGTCAGGGAGATAAAGGTTTCCAACTCCTCCAGGGAACTCACCTGTCACAGGCACTGAAGTGGTAGTTGGCTCACTATCTGAACATGATATTCAATGTCACCTGGGGGTCACATGACATCGGTAATTGATTTGAGCAATTCATCACTCCAGGGTTGTCTAAAAGCGCTTACAGGGTGATCTGGTATCTGAGAACATGTTTGTTTTGTGTGTGTGTGTGTGTGTGTGTGTGTGTGTGTACATGTACACTTTGTTTTGTTTTTAAGGTTAAGTAAGGGACAGGGGCCAGTTGAATGTCCCAGCAGGGTCTATTTTCAACCATTAGGTACTTGCCACTAATTAAAATAGATCGCATCTGCTCCTCCCATAAGCTCAGCTCAGTAGACCAGCCAGCCAAAAGGTGATTGGCCTGCTATTTTGAAGCTACCTTGCCCATTCCTCCAATGGCAAGTATACTGAGAAACGGCAGTGTCCTGGGGCAGGGTTGGGGCTGGAGCACGGCTCCTAAGCCTCAGCAGCAGGCTACTCATTAGCCTTGGGTTTGGAGTTTTGAGGTGAGGCCTTACTCTATAGGCCAGGCTGACCTCAAAGCCATGACAATCCTTCTGCTTCAGCACTTCCCCACAAGCCCCTGAGTGCTGGGATTACAGGTGTGAGTCACCAACCCAGCTGAAACTCAAAAAAGGTGGTGCTCACTCCAGCGCCTGGGTTAGCGCTGAGCCCTGCCCATCCCCAATAGTTTATTCCTAGACTCTCCATTCACTTTGTCACCGACCTGGGGCAACGAACAAGCCATGACCTTTGTGTTTTCTTTCCACTTCTTTATTAAAAGACTATCAGTAATTTTATATAAAGAGTATGATTAAAGTTTATCTTGAAAGTTAAAAACCAAGGCCAGGATGCTAGAGAGATGGCTCAGTGGTGAGGGGCATATACTCCTCTCTTCCAAGGGACCTGGAGGAGAGTTTGGTTCCCAGCAGCCACTGTGCAGCTCACAACTGCCTCTAACGTCAGCTCCCGGAACTGGACACTCTCTTGTAGCCTCCCCGAGTATTGCACCCATGTGCTCCAACTCACACTCTACCCAGATACATAAATAAAAAAATAGAAGGGACAGCTGGGTAGTGGTGGCGCACACACACACCTTTTAATCCCAGCACTCAGGAGGCAGAGGCAGGGGATCTGTGAGTTCAAGGCCAGCCTGGTCTACAAAGGAGTCCAAGACAGTCAGGGCAACACAGAGAAACCCTGTCTCAAAAAAACAAAACAAACAAACAAAAAAAAAAAATTAGGAAAGGGGCTGGAGTCTATGCAGAGGCAGATCTCTGTGAGTTCAACACCAACCTGATCTACCTACATAGCACATTCCAGGCCAGCCAAGGCTACTCCGTCTTAAAAAATAAACACAGAAATGAAATTAAAATGAGTCAAAAACTAAATCCATCATCATAAGTCTGTGGGTCAAATATTTCTCTGCCATTAGTTGCATGGACGACAGCTCCTAAGATCCCCACAGTGGCTGGTTGCAGCCTAGGTGCTGACTCGAGCGGGAGGAAGGGGAATGGTATTTAAACAGATCATTTCTGCTCATACATAATACCTTTAAGGCACAGGCCACAGGACTCAGTGTGAATCTGCCAGATGGAGAAAAACGGTCACAGCATACGTGGAAGTTCGTGGCATTCTTAAGTGTCAGCATGTCAGGACACCAGTCCGGCATAACTATATAATATGGTACATATAGCTGCCAGAATATGTCATGTCAAAAGCAGCTACAGCATAGAGCTGATGAAACCAGGCTACAAGCACCTAGCAAGTGTCCTTGTCAAAGACTCTTGTTCCCAAGAAGGTTGGAAAGTGTCTTCAAAAAAGGCTTGAGTAAAAAAATTTAAAAATTAGGGGCTGGAGAGATGGCTCAGTGGTTAAGAGCGCCGCCTGCTCTTCCAAAGGTCCTGAGTTCAAGTCCTTGCAACCACATGGTGGCTCACAACCATCTGTAATGTGATATGTCGCCCTCTTCTGGCTTGCAGGAGTACATGCAAGCAGAGCACTGTATACATAATAATAAATAAATAAATCTTAAAAAAAAATTTAAAAAAATAGGGCTGGAGAGATGGCTCAGTGGTTAAGAGCATTGCCTGCTCTTCCAAAGGACCCTGGTTCAATTCCCAGTCCCCACATGGCAGCTCACAACTGTCTGTAACTCCTAGACCTGACACCCCTACACTAACACATGCACATAAATTAAAATAAATAAAATATTTTTTAATTAATTAATAATAATAATTTTTTAAAAGGCTTGAGTGTGAATATCATTGAGGGATGGACGGATCTAGGGTCAAGATGACTAGAGTACTGCATGGCAGCCCAGCCAAGTGACAGTGAGGGCCGGATACAGGGTCATCCTACTATATTGGATTTCCCAGTGTAGAAGGCTGATGGGACTTTCAGTGGTGAACCTGGGAGCATCTTAAGCAAACCTAGACAACCAGGTTGCATTGGGTTTACACACAGGACTCCCAGCCCTTGCTGGCGGCCCAATGCCAGAAGCAGCAAATGGCCAGGTCACTCACTAATACACAAATAGACTTCTAGACATTCAGTTCCTGAACTGACCCTATGGCAATTATATGCCCCTCAAAAGGGACCCACCCATACCTGCCCAACAGTAGCTAGCCAGGGGCCTCTGGGGACAGCATGGGCTATATAAGACCCTATCTTTTAAAACAAATTGATGCAACAACAATCAGGCGTTCACCACCCACTACGCAGAGGCTATCAGTCCAATCTTTGCTTAGATTGCCAGCACCTCATAAACCCACTCATTAAACTTGCTTGTGTGCAAGCGGATGACTCGGGCCTCCACTGCATGGAAGTTGCCATAATACACAGCAACCAAGCAAAGCAGCTGGCACAGAACACATCACTAAGCCGGTCTCCCTTTACCGTGCCTCATGCTTGCGTTATATGGCCCTGTATCGCTCTCTAATTGTCTCGCCTGCATAAGCTTTATCTCCCCGAGGACAATTCTCGCTCTTCAAAGGCAGGACACGGGAGCTTGGCACAGCACTGCCTCACAGATCACTGAACCCTGGAGAGGACTTTGTGGACCAAACTGAGCCAGAGTTCTCCCAAAGAAGAATGAGGGCATTGTGCTAAGCATGTGGGAGGCACATGGAAAATTAAACATGCCGTTGGTGATGTGCTTCAGGGCTGGGGATTGGCCCAGAGCTGACTGAAATCTCAACGCCACCACACCTGCTTGCTATGGGATTATTCTCTGTAAGTGACTTTCCTTCTTTGTAGAGTACCTACCATTGAGATGCTGAGAGCGCGCTAGCACAAGACTATATGTTATTTGGTCTTTGACAGTCTAGCTTCTGTCTCAATAACTGTACCTAGTGGGAGGATGCGTCCATGGATTTGAGTTTCACTTATAACCAATGGCTAGGGGACTCCGTGTCTTCTCACAACTCATTATGGTGTGTGCTCTGTACTTAAGGATAACCTTTTATGTAAGGTGCTACGCAGTGTTCCTTCAGACAAAGATACACTTCCAATATGGCGGCGTTATAAGCACGGCTAGGAACACGGGAACTTATTCCAGGTATAGAGTTGAACTGTCATATATACAACACTTGTCACCTGTCTGTCATACAACCTATACCACCCAGCCTGACCTTGTTTCAAAAGTGTTTTTAGTCAAGCACTTGCTAAGGGCCCCAGAGCTACACAAAGGCCCAGGCACCACATGCTCACACTCACAGCTGGTAGCCTTGGCATATTCAGGTTTGACTCCTGGCTCAGCCTGTCGTTAGTTGTGTGAACTTGGGCAAATTATTTAACCATCCAAGCCGCATATTCTAAAAAGGAGGATAAAAAGTCTTTCTTAGGGGCTGACAAGAGGGCTTCAAATGGGAAGGCATTTGCTGCAACGTGTGACAAATCAAGTTCCATCCTTGGGACCCACATGGTAGAAAGAGAGAGAACTCCGGAACTACAAGCTGACCTCCATACTCACTCAAGAGTGTGTGTGCGTGCGCGCACGCGCGCGCACACACACACACACACACACACACACACACCAACTAAACGCAAACATGTATACCTCATGGAATTGTTAGTTTTTGTATATGAATCAGGGCCCGAGAAGTGGCTCAGCAATTACAAGCACTTACTGCTCTTAAGAGGGCCCAGGTTCAAATCCCAGTGCCCGTCTGTAACTTCACTTCAGTGGACCCAAGGCCCTCTTCTGACTTCCCAAGGCTCCCAGCATGCACTTGGCATAGAGGCATGCAAGCAAAACACTCAGATATGCAAAAAATAAACACAGGGAGGGGCTGACGTAGAGACATATAGGCTGTCCTCCAGAAGTCAATACTTTTATCAGAATGCCAAAGCGAAATATAGACATGTTTCCAGTCGGAATGAGACAGAGGAACGCTAAGTACTAATCGAGAGATCACAGCAGAAGAACTCCCAAGGGCCTCTCTCCGCACTTCAAGGGGCCCTTTGAAGGTCTGGGAACACACACGTTCAGTAACCCTGAACAAGGATACATGTTCAGCGGTGGGGCCAGGCAGGTCACAAGGCTTCAGCAAATATTCTTTCGGAACTGTGTAGAGTCTTGTTAAACTAGGTCTCAAGGAGACTCTCTAAAGGTGTCCCTCAAGGACACACAGCCATCCAAGGTCAGGTAACAACAAAGGCTGGCCTTCCACAGCCTGACCCCTGCATGGCCTCTATGGGACTCAAATGTGCTGGCCCCCAGCCAGCTGCTCAGCCCCTCCCTCAGGTTCTCAGAGACTGCCCCCTGACTCTTCCACTGGCGCGAGCTCTCTTCCCGGCTCCCCAAAGAAAGAGCTCATGCTAGTACCCCACCTATAGAGGCATCTCATGAGTGCTGGTCTACAACATGGTTGCCGTGACAGTAAACGAACAAGCTCTGCCAATGCCAGGTTCCACCGCTACCTCAGAGATAACACCACCAAAGCCACTGTGCAGGTTCAACCTCCTGGTAATGATCTTCTCTCCCCCCCTGTCCATCACAAACCCTGCCCCATCCCATCCCACCCCCAGGGCCATGGCTATGTCTCCCAGACACCCAGCCTGTGCTGACGAAAACTACCATGGCCCTGAAGATTCTGTTCACACCCGTCAGAAGCATCCATCCTCTCCACCATAGCAACAGAAGGAAGGGCCTGCATTTCAGGACCACACGCAAGGCCTTCTGGGATCTAGTCCTCCCCCCCCCCCCATCTGTTGTGTGGCTATTTCCTTTAGATTAGAAGGTTCCTTCCTGGAGGGAGGTTGGTGGGTATAGAGGAAGGTAACTAGGAAAACCAGGAAGCCACAAATTCAAAAGGCCCCTCCCCCAAGGCTATACAAACAGGAGCAGATGCTATGAGGAAGGAGACTCCGGATGCCTGCAAGTTGCAAGGAACTATGGCATGCGACTTTCGTAAGTGGTCACTAGTGCTGGAGTGAGCTTCTCAGACACGCAGCTGTCTTAGTCATCCATGCTTCTGTTAGTGGCCCCAATAAACTCATGGGCTCACAAGGCTGGATGGGAGTTTGCTTCCCCAAGAAAGTCAAATAATATTGTCTTTCCAATGTCAATCTCTTGCTGGGTGGAATCATAAAAAAGATGATCTAGCCGGGCGGTGGTGGCACATGCCTTTAATCCTGGCACTCGGGAGGCATAGGCAGGCAGATCTCTGTGAGTTCGAGGCCAGTCTGGTCTACAAAGCGAGTCCAGGACAGCCAAGGCTACACAGAGAAACCTTGTCTTAAAAAAAAAAAGAAAGAAAGAAAGAGAGAAAGAAAAAAATTTTAAAAAGATTATCTAAATAGATTAAACAGAGCTCAACCAACAACTTCTTATTTCATTCAGTCTTAAGTCTTAGGACTGGAGAGACGGCTGGCTTAGCAGTTAAGAGCAATGGCTGCTCTTGCAGAGGACCTGGATTCGATTCCCAGCACCCACATGGCAATTCACCACCGACTGATGCTCTCTTTTGCCTCTGCAACAGACACATATGTGGTATACAGATATACATGCATGTAAACCATTCATACACACAAAAACAAAACAAATACTTTAAGGAAGTATTACTAGAATTATACAGTGGTTCTTCACAATTCTTCCAGTTTACTTTAACTTAAAGGACTTCCCTGTGGCGCTCATGGAATGATCTGAACACAATGAATGGCTCTGACCAGTTCGCCTACAATGTGCCCATCAACCATGGCTGTCGTAGTTAACCACCACCACATGCTATCTATTTGGTACTGGAAAATCCAACTGAATCAAGCCTTGCTCTCAGCACAGGAGTAGAAAATCAATGGCTGTGAGGAGTATCCAGGGAGGGCTGGCTGACACAGAAGAGTTTTGACTCTAGCAGGTCAAGCTGTCAAATGTCCATCCCTGGCAGTGACAGCATGCGCCTTTACCCCCCCCCCCCAGAATCTCCAGAGGATCTCTCTGTGAGATTCAGGCTAGCCCGGTCTATAGAGCAAATTCCAGGACAGCCAGGGCTACATAAAAAAAGGTAAAAAAAAAAAAAAAAAAAAAAGGCAAAAAAGACTAGTCCTCTGTATCTCTCTGAACAAAACCAACCAAGTGGACTCCCGGTCCAGCGCTCCTTGGAGCAGTTTCCCCCCTCCCCCCCACAGTACCTGTCCCATCCGGAGTCGACCTCACAAAGGTGGGCAGCATTTTCACAGCTGCAGTAGGGTGTGTAGTAGCTCCTAGCCCTTTCTCCATCTCCTTCCGGAAGCGCCTAGAAATCTCCAGAAGGGTCTCATCTGAGAGACGCATGTGGTAGAGATATTGGTCAACCTGAAAGGGGAGAAAATAGGTTAAATGAATTATAGTATACATCATGCCTTCAGATATCAGCCTGTCAAACAACTCTAGTCAGACTTGGTTTTTTAAAAAAGATGTATTTATTTTATTTATTGTATATCAGTGCTTTATCTGCCAAAAAAGGCATCAGATCACATTATAGATGGTTGTGAGCCACCATGTGGTTGCTGGGGATTGAACTCAGGACCTCTGGAAGAGCAGGTGGTGCTCTTAACGATTGAGCCATCTCTCTAGCCCACTAGTCAGACTTGTAACCCAATCATTTAGGTGGCTGAGGCTGAGGCAGGAGGATTGCAAACTTCAGGGTCTCCTGGGCAACAGTGAAAACCAGTCTCCTTTTGTGTTCTCCTGAGGTGACAGTTGAACTCCCCTGGGGTGGATTGACCACGGCAGTGCAGGGCAACCCATGAAAACCTGCCAGGCCCGGTGCATCCCTAAACTCTCTTTGGAGGCGGCAGCAGCAGCAGCAGCATCAATTCAAAGCCATCCTCCTGATACATAAGGCCGACTTAGGTCACACGAGACAGACCAAACAAAAACCAACTTAAGTTCATTACTAGAAAATCGAGAAGCCGGGGCTAGTGGTGCACAACTTTAATCCCAGAACTCAGGAGGTGGATCGCTGTGAGTTTGAGGCCAGCCTGGTCTACCAAGTGAGTCCAGGACAGCCAGGGCTACACAGAGAAACCGTGTCTTGAAAAACCAAAATGAATGAATGAATGAATGAATGAATGAATGAATAAAATAAAAGAGAGAGAGGGAGGGAGAGAGGGAGAGTTGGGGAAAAGAGGAGTAAATTTGCAATAAAGTTAAGACACTCAACAGCAAGCATCCTGTAGCAGAGGCTCTCCCGGCCTCCCTCTTTTCACACAAGCCAGCCCTGTCTATCCAATCACCTCTCACCCCAGGGCCAGCAGCCATTTCCTTCTCCCTGGTTTTTACACAATCTTCAGTTTTATATTTTAACTCTTTCCCTCAGCTTTCCAACCCCACCCCACCCCCACGCCCAAACTCTACAGTTCCTGCTTTTTCAAATCTCTTAGCTGTTTCCTGCTGTGAAGGTATGAATAAGAATGGCCCCCATAGGGTCATACATTGGAATGCTTAGTCCCCAGGGAGTGGCAGATTAGGTTTGTTGGGAGTAGGTGAGGTCTTGTAGGAGGGCCCAGTCTCACCCACCCCACCCAACCCCACCCCTCTACTGCTCCAGCCCAGAGCCTAATTACCACCACAATGACAGTAGACTGAACCTCTGAAACTGTAGGCAAGCCCCCCAATTAAAGGCTTTCTTTTTTTTATAAGAGTTGCCTTGGTCATGGTCTCTTCACAGCAACAGCACAGTGACTAAGACACCATTAAACACCCTAAGCCCCACATAAGCTAGCCCACCTCCTAACCACAGGGCACGTCTCTGCTCTTCGTGACATTCTGTGGTCTAAGTCCAAGCTGTCTTCCCCTGCGTCGAGGACCCTGAATCTACAGGGTCATCCCACCCTGCCAGCCCTGAAGAGCTCCCTCTTGAAGGCAACAGTCAGACCCCCCAGCTCTCCCAAGGACTCAGCTTTTTCTTGCCTCGTACCTAATCCAGTTTGGAAACAATGCTACCAGCTTTCCAGTTTAGCTACACCCCCGATAAAACCCACCCAATGGGCATTTAACCCTAACTTACTGAACATCAGAGCATCATCTGCTCTTGTGAGGAGTGGCTCCCTAGGAGAAGCTGGCTTCCCAGAACGGCAACAATACCAGAGTATTCATATAGCCCAGGAACCCTCTGACACAGACGCAAAGACAGCCAGCCTGGCAGGTCAAGGGGGCAGTTGGTCCTTTTCTGGATATTGTCACAAATGTGAAACACGGCACAATTAGAGGCCGTACTTTACTATTTCCAGGGAGAGGGGAGACTCGGAATCTTCCCCCTCCCGAGCCTGCACTGCCCGGTGTTGAGTCCTGCTGTCACTATCTAAGTTATGTGTACAGAAGAGCAAATCTCTGCCCCTCCCCCATCCCCCTTCCCCCCTCCCCCTGCATTCATTCTACCTGCAAGTGCCTTACCAACTGAGCTGTCCCCAGCCCATGTTTGGGGTGTTAATTGCTAATTGTTCTCATCCTTAACTCCAAGAATGAAGTTAAAAGGCTTCCCTTTACTCGTGGCCTGTTACCCTTTGCTCAGTAGATCATAATCACCTTTCAGTAGCAGATAAAATAAACGATAATGGCACCGTGGCCATTAACAGTGGGCATACACCGCCAGCCAGTCTTGCTTACTAACCCCAAGGCCCCACCTGACTTGATCACCATTGTCTTGGGTAGACTGTCTACAGCCCTGTCTTCCAGGCCTCCGTGTCCTGTCCTAAGCATGCCACCGGTGCCTATTCCTTCCTTGGTGGGTGCCCTGCACTGGATAAATGGCAGCCACGGGAAATGGAAGTGGGAAACGAGGTGCAGCCTCCAGAAGCGAATCCTTCTGTTTGCCCCCCAAAACACATCCACTTCTAGGAAGGGGAGCCCTGGACTGACTAGCACAAAAGCCTAAGTTTGACTGTGCCCCTCCTGACCTCGGGCTACCTCCCTCAGCTCCACTCTCGGTTTAGAACCCCGTTTTCAATCACATCCAAATCAGTCTCTGATAACTTCTGCTTGGTCACTGTCCTGCCACTTGTGATAAGAGTTCCCAAACTCAGTTGCAATGCAGAATCACAGGAGAAGCTTTCAGAAGCTTTTTGTTTGCATCTGGGTGTGTGGGTTGACTTCATTTTGTCATTTTGTCATTTTGTTTTAGTTTTCTGTCTTATTGGTTTTGCGAATTTTTTTGTTTTGTTTTGGGTGGGTAGGGAGGCAGGGAGGATATGGGAGTTGATGGAGGGGAAAAGGTATTATCAAAATATATTATATGAAATAATAAGCATAATAATAAATAATAATAAGTAATGCCCTAAATGCAGGTGGCACCGGCTTGTGCTCTCAGCACTTGCGAGGCAAAGGCAGGAGTAACAGGAGTTCAAGGTCATCCTTGGCTACATTGAAAGTTTGAGGATGGTCTAGGCTCTAAACTTTCGTTCCAGGCTGACCAAATGGACACCTCTAGGGTTGAGGGGTGCGACATCGTCACCCCTTTGGTGGGCAGGTTCCCATGGTGTCTGTAATATGATCAGGTTCCTCTAGTCAATGTTGCTTTAGGTCATTTTTTTTTTTTTTTATTCTGCTAAATCTTTCAAGTAAGTGGCTCAAGCTGTAAACCCAGCATCTAGGAGGCCGAAACAAGAATCTTGCAGTAAAGTTGAAAGCTAGCCCCAGCTACAAAGTTCTGAGCCAGCCTGGGCTACAGAGTAAAAACTTTAAAAAGAGGAACAGGCGGTGGGGTTTGGGGATAACTCAGCCAGAAAAAAAAATTGCTTGCCTTGCAAACATGAGGACCTGAATTCCACCCCAAGAGCCCATATTTTAAACAGCCAGGGGGCTAGAGATGGCTCAGTGGTTAGGAGCACTGCTTGTTCTTCCAGAAGATCTGGGTTCAATTCCCAGCATCCCCATGGTAGTTCAGAACTGTCTGTAACTCCAGTCCCAGAACATCCATCCAACACCCTCTTCTGGGCTCCTGTGCATGAGGCACGCACATGATGCAGACATTCAGAGTCTGCACCCCCATACACATAAAAAGAAAAGAAGGCCGGGCGGTGGTGGCGCACGCCTTTAATCCCAGCACTTGGGAGGCAGAGGCAGGCGGATCACTGTGAGTTCGAGGCCAGCCTGGTCTACAAAGTGAGTCCAGGACAACCAAGGCTACACAGAGAGACCCTGTCTTGAAAAAAACAAAAAACAAAAACAACACTCAATAATGCCCTATGGCTTCCACACACGTGTGCAAGTATTGAATGTGCCATATACACACACAAGAAAAGCCAGAAGTTGGAACATTAGGCCAAGGGTGAAATAACCCAGTGTTGACTGATCCAGGCTCAGAGGGCTTGGAAAGACAAAGCTGACACTTTCTGGGAAGAGATCTAAGGAGTTGGGGCTAGCAAAGTGGAACCATTCATGCCAATTCCAGCTACATGGCACACACACAGTTTCCATAACATTGGAAAAGTATGTCAGCGTCTTCACTATAAAATGGGGTGAAGAGTCCCCCACAGTAAAAACAGAATTGAAGTGCCACACATAAAGCTCTCGCACTATGTCCTTTCTTTCTGGCCCTTCCTGTTCTAGAACTTTCTTGGCCAAGTAGCATCTTTGGAAGGCCAAAGACAATTCTCAATCCCACTTAACCACACTCAAGGCTTAACAGAGTAGGGTCCACTTCCCCGGATTGTCCTTTTCTCTTTCTGTGGTGGTGGTGGTGGGGCTGTGGGGGCTGTCGGGTGGGGTAGGGGTGATGGGGTGCTTCTCTTTAGGTCTATATGTGAATGGGAGGCGAAAAGCAGAAGACTTCCTTGCTGGTGGGGGTGGAGGGGGTGGTCACAGGCAGGTCTGAGCAAAACTGGCTAGGGTCAGGGAAGGGAAGGCTGCGAGGTTACCCAAGGCAAGGGCGTGTCAGAGATAGCACTTCTGGCTGATAGGCCTTCAGCAAGGCTGAGGAGATTAGAACTTCCTCCTCGTTGGGCAATTTGGGTCAGTTTCATTTCTCCCACGGCACCAGTCTGGCACTGACTCTTCCTCTAGAGTTGGAGGTGGAGACAGGACAAGCTCTAAGGAAAAGCAAAACCCCATCCAAAAAGGAAGACAGTGTCATCCAACGTTAAAAAAAAATTCCATGTTCCTCCAGACCTGCACTTATGAGGGAGGTAGGATGGAGCGGGCATGGCGGCTCACGCCTATAATTCCAGCACTAAGGAAGCTAGCTGAGCCAGGAGAATCACAAGTTTGAGGCCAGCCCTGGCTACATAGCAAGACCATGTCTCATCAAAACAAAACAGAAATCTTGGGAAGGAAGAAACACGCAAAGATCACAGGAACATTTTAAAGTAGCCATGTTGTTGACTGAGTCTCCCTCAGCCAGTCAGTCTCTGGCAGGACTTGGGCGTCAGGACGTTTGGCTCCCAGATTCACCATACTTTCCACTATATGCCCGTGAGGTGAAAATTCTGATTCCAAAAGAGTTCCGTCCTTTTGCCTTGTCAGGAAGGGCAAAGCACTTCACTTAACTACTTGGTCAAGAAATCCTTTGAGGGCTGGAGAGATGGCTCAGGGGATTAAGAGCACTGGCTGCTCTTGCCAGTTCAATTCCCAGCAACCACAGGGTAGCTCATATCCATCTATAATGAGATCTGCTGCCCTCTTCTGGCAGGCACACATGCAGCCAGGATGTTGCATACATAATAAATAAATAAATAAATAAATAAATAAATAAATAAATAAATAAATAATCCTTTGACCAGCTGGGCAGTGGTGGCACACACCTTTAAGCCCAGCATTCAGGGAAGTGGAGGCAGTTGTATTTCTGGGTTGGAGGCCAGCCTGGTCTACAGAACAGCCAAGGCTACACAGAGAAACCTTGTCTCAAAAAAAAAAAAAAAAAAAATCCTTTGACTGAGGAAGCTTACTTAAATCACCAAAGCCCTTCAGGAAGCAGACAGAACATAAATAACACAGGAACAACCAACTGTGCACCAGTCCTTTCTGTAGGACACACCTTCCTGGCAGAAGGTGACTTGAGGTGATCAAACAGGAAAAGAAAGTGACTGCACCAGCTTCAACACATCAGAACAAAGCCATGAAAGGAGCCAGAAACGTATAGCTGACCACACCTCTTCCCCCGCCCTTCGACTTCCTCCAACCCCAGCCTCCAGTCTTTGTCTATTCTTATTAATATTTAGAACTTTCTCTCCAGCAGCCCTGGAGGAACATTGGGCCAATTCTACTATTAGCCTTCAAGTTCAAGGCCTGTCTGGTTTCTTAACACTTGTCCTGAAGAAGCAAGCACATGGGCTCGGCTCCAGCCTGGCTTCCTATAGGACAGTTAGGGAGGGCCCTGCCTTCTGCAAGTGACTTGGTCTCGTGTTTGACATCAACCACCAAGGCACGTGGGGCAGCAATCACACTGGATGAGACCATGCCACCGGCCACCACCTACATGAACACAGATGTGTCGTCACAAGATGATGAGTGAAAGAAGTAGGCACAGTGGTAGAGAAGCACCCACACTGGGAGGCCATTCACATGAATCCCAAGGCAGGTCTATGTTGATACAGCTCATGCCAGTTCCAGGGTCTGTGGGGCATGCCTGTAACCCTGACCCTTAAGAGGTGGAGGCAGGAGAATTGAGAGAGAGTTCAAAGCCATCCTTGCTTATGCAAGCCTGGCCTACAGTGAGAAGCTTCACACACACACACACACACACACACACACACACACACACACACACACACACACATCCACAGTGACAGCCCTTTCACGGTGGGAGAGGGGAGCTGGTGCCAGAAAATGGGGGTGGTTCTGGTGACACTGGATGGGTGGGGGTGATATCACAAGTGTATTTAATTTGTTATGTGTATCATACTTCAGTTTAGGAAGTTAGGAAGGCTCAGGCCTGTAATCCCAGCCACTCATGAGGCCTGGAGTTTGGTCCCCAGTAGGACAAAAACAATTTAAAATACACCAAGCCTGTAAGACGGCTTAGAGGGTAAAGGAGCTTGCTGCCAAACCTAATGCCAGAGTATGCCCCCAGGAACCCTATCACACACACACACACACACACACACACACACACACACACACACACAC
>OU015745.1:58410201-58426650 GCA_907169655.1 Acomys percivali | reverse complement strand
CACACACACACACACACACACACACACACACACACACACACACACACACGAGATGAATATAATTAAATTTTTAAATATATACTTGATATTATATAGATACTATTTTATATGGCACATATCTGTAATCCCAGCACTCGGGAAGCTTAGGCAGGAAGAGCTCAAGTTCAGAGCCAGCCTGGCCTACAAAGAAAGACCTTGTATAAGTAAGAGTAGGAGAAACAAAAGGCAGACAGCATGAACATGTCCCTGGCCTACCTAAGCAGTCAAAGCACCCAAGAGATCAGAGGGGCCAAGGATAGCCAAGAGGGGACGCCCCGCTTTAAACCTAAACACACACAGCCTTCCGCTGACCATGTGCTGACACATGCTTGCAGCCTAGTATTAAAAGAATTTCATATATATATATATATTTGCATTATTCCTTTGCCAATGTTTTATCACCAGCCTTTGACAAGGAAGCCAAGGCTTGTAGAAGCTTCCCCAGACCACAAGCCTAGTCCCTGGCATGGCCCATGACATCAGGTGGTCGGTCCAACCTGGGTGTGTCCACCCTAGGAAAGCTGGCAAAAGCTATCGATGCCCTCATTAATTATAATGTCCCAGCCTCCTCCCAGTAGAGCCAAGGTTTTGCAGCGTATCCAGGGAAGACCAGGTGTCACTGATAAAGGCGGAAAGGATGAGCGAGCGAAGAAGCCGGTAAGCTGCGTCCCCTGCTCTCTATACCCAGTGGAAAATAACAGATCTGCTGAGTGCTGTCTTCACATGAGCAGAGGAGGTTCTTCTCTGGGAGACTCCAGCTCTGACGCACGCACAGCGTGTTCGTGAGCCCGAGGCAGTGCGGTGAGTGTGGAAGGATAGGAAGAATGCAGGCCACTCCTCCAAGCTCCTTTTGCCCTGCGGTGAGTCACAGGCCTTCCTGTTTGGCCAGTTCTCTCCGGCACATGGAACGAGACGGACCAGGAGGCAGAGCTTGCCATGGGCCAGGAGGTAGGCACTGGGGGATACCCAGCCTGGGTCCTCCAGTCCCAGGTTTAGATATTTCATCCCGGAGGGAGGCAGTGGTCCAACAGATAACAGGTCTCAGGGGTGTGTGTGACACTGGTTTCGTCCATTTGCCCATGAAGTTATTGAGCACCAGATTGAGTGTGCCAGGACTGGGCACAGAAGACAGCAGGGTAAAGGAGACAGCAGACTCTGCCAGCAAGAGGCAGATATGACAAATGCTTACAAACCTAAGGTGACAGGCAACAGCAGTTTTTCTTACTGTAATAAAATACAGGCTTTACAACCACTTACTTTCTGTTTGCTTGTTTGCTGGCTTGTGTTGAGATTATAGCCCAGCCTCAAGCCAAAGGCAATCCCAGTGCCCTGATCACCCAAGTGCTGGGATTTCCAAGTGGCGCATTTAGCTTCTTTTTCTTTTTTTAAAGATTAAAAAAAAAAAAAAATCAGTGTATATTAAAATCATTTTAAGAAATGATGGGCCAGAGGGGGAGTTCAAGAGATCTGGACCCTAGAAGAGTCACAGCAGCTAAGGAACACTAAGAGTGGGAGATATCATCTTCCCAGGAGGAGCACACCAAATGGTTATCCAGTACCATGTGCTCGGTCCAATACAAGTAACACTATTATAGAGACTAAACAGGTTGTATTTACATATTTATAAAAAGACATGTATATCTATATACACACATATGCATTTTTATACACACTAAATATACACAGGCAGATACAAACACAGGTGAAAAAAATGTAAACAAGGGGAGGAAAAGCCATGAATGAGAAAGAAAGCAGGAGGAAGTACAAAAGGGGCTAGAAGGAAAAAAAAAAAATATATATATATATATATATATATATATGATTGTATTATGATAGTGGAGCACACCTTTAATCCGAGCATTCAGGAGGCAGAGGCAGGTGGATCTCTGAATTCCAAGACCAGCCTGGTCTACTGACTTCCAAAACTATAGTGTGTGGACAGAGCTACAGAGTGGAAAGCAAAGCAAAACAAAAGAGAAGAGAGAGAGAGAGAGAGAGAGAAGAAATGACTGAGGCACCTCCATACCTGAGCATCACGCTCTTTGTTCATGTTCAGTTCCTGTCACCTGTCTTGTCCACCCCACTTCTGCTGGTCCCTTCTTGTTCATAAACAAGGCCCTTTATGCTTTCATGTCATTTTTTTTTTAAACAAATCTAGATTCTGCATATGAGAGAATGTAACATTTATCTTTCTGAGTCTGGCTTATTTCAAGTCACATGAGAATCTCCCGTTCCATCCATTTCCTGCAAGGACATAATTGCATTACTCTTAGTGGCAGAACAAGATTTCCTGTGTTATCTACCACGTTTTCTTTAGCCATCCATCTGCTGATGGACATCTAGGGTGTCACTATCTTGGCTACTATGAGTAGCTGCTACAGTAAACATGAATGTATGGCTATCTCGGTTCCAGGCTGACTAGACATCTGCCTCTCATTCTCAGAAGTCCCAGAAGACCACAAACACCGACTAAGTCTTCAGCATACTGTGATGCCAGCAGCTGTCAGGACTCAAGATGGGTTGGTATTCAAGAAGGCTTGGCTATGGGTACCAACTTGGGGGAGCCATGACCACACCAGGAATACAGAGAACTAGCAACTCCAGACTGACAGGTGCTCATGCCTGACCCTGCTCTCCAGGCCACTACTCTCACTATGGGATGCTGACAGCATCATGTTCATCTGCCAGTCCTACCTACTATATGCTCAGTTCCCTAGGGCACACCTCACCCCCTCTAGACAGCCCCAGGCCAGGGACTTCAATCTGCGTGGGAGCTTCACAACCCATGGTAGCATCCATCCACTCTCTCATTCTTGTCTGTGGCCACTGTCCACCTGCTGAATCAAATTTCTCTGCATCTGTCTCTCAGCTCCAAGTACAACCTAGAACTTCTACCCAATCCGAGACCACACCCATAACAGGCAAGACACCCAGACATGCCCACATGCCCAAAACCATGCTGACTGACAGCTGTGGAAATGGCAAGGCTATTCACAGTGTCTGCTTTTACTCTCAAAGTTAGGACCAGTTTGCACAGTTAAGAGTCCTGCAGTGACAGCCCACAAAGTAAATCAGGACTTTGTCCTCCTAAAAGGACCCACACCCAAGGAAGGCATCGAAGGAAATGGGGGAGTGATCAGGAAACTGAGTTCCAGATTCAGGGCTTCTGGGAGAGTTCGGACCTGTCGCCTAGTACACCGCAGCTGCTTTCTTTCCCGTAAAAGGGTTTGGATGACATCATTCCAAGGTCCCTTTCCAACTACCACCTGACTCATAACCCAATAAAACAGTCAACCATCTCCACTTGTCCCAGGCTTCTCTGCTGGGGGTTAAGTGCGAGGGCTCTGAAATGAGGCTGCTTGCCTGGGTTTGAAGTCTGCCTTGCCCTTAGGCAAAGTACTGACCTGGTGCCTTTACCTGAATGAGGTAACAGTGTCACCTCTGCAAGCCAGCTAGAGGGTGGCCTGAGAGATTCTGGTGCAGCACATCTGAGATGTCAGCTCCTACTATGTACAAAAGACATTTGTCTTTAAGATCTTTGTAGGAGAGCTAGCACAGGTGCCTCAACACATAATATACCAGGTCTCTTGAGCGAGCCTTGGGCAGAAGCACTGCTGCAAATTTGATGCCAGCCTGAATTGCATAGAGAGTAGCAAGCCAGCCCGGGCTACAAGGCAAGATCTTGTCTCAGCCTCCCTCCAATAAAGACCTTTATAGGGGAAAGGAGCACATGAGTCTCGAAGGCTGCATGGAAAGCACTGGAACAGGAAAAATTTAAGGAGTAAGTAGGAAAAACTCTTCAACTAGGAAAGAAAATGAGGCAGCTTCAAACACCCTCACTGAATCCCAACTAAAGTGGCCAGGTGGTTTGTCTCTCCCTTTATCAAGCAAAAGATGTTAAAGGAAAGTCAGAAGCCGTGCATGGTGGCACAGACAGATCACTGTGAGTTCAAGGCCAGCCTGGTCTACAAAGCAAGTCTGGGACAGCCAGGGCTACCCAGCCAAACCTTGTCTCAAAAATGAAAAGTTAGGCACAAGGGCTTTTAACAATATGGACTGACCCCATATCTTGAGGGACACCTGAAGCACCCAGGCAGGGACTATGAAGGAAGGTGGGTGAGTGGATTGGTCCCCTTACTCGGAGGACTTGGGGACAGCCTCTGAGATAAGGCTTCACAAAGGAATATCCAGAGTTCTACAGACAGAAGCACTAGGCACTTATGGCCACCATGAAATGGGATTCTCGGCCGCTCAGGCCAAGACTTCTCCTGACTCCTAACTGAAGAAGACAAAACCTATTCAAAATCAGCAAGATAGGCTGTGGTGGCATGTCATGAGTTCAGGACTAACCTAGGCTATATAGTGAGTTCCAGCCCAGCCTGGACTACAGTATGAGACCCTGATGTCATGTCCCTCCCCCACCCCCACCCCCACCCCTACAGTCCCTACAGAGACTAACTACTACATTGTAAAGAACTTGGAGCTCCCCAGGGTCAGTAAAAAGAAAAACACTCAACAGCCCAGGGTCTGAATGAGGGGCAAAATGTCCTGCTGTATATAGCTCTAGGAGACCCCATCTAATGAACTGAAAGAATGAGAGCATGGCTGTCACCTTTGGTCCCTAAGGGAAGCTCCATGAATCCAAGATTTTCCCCAGTGGGAAGCCCCAGCCTCTGGGGCAAATGTTAAGCCAGTTCCCAGAGGTGCAGTCGTAACATCTTCCCTGGGCGTCCTCTGCCCTTTTTTGCTTCTGGGAAAGGAATTACTGGAAGTCAGTTACTGCAAGGCCGGTACAGGGTTCCCCAAAGGAGAAATGCTTCATCTTGGGGTATACTAGCAGACACCTAACACCGCTGAGTATGAGGGCCACTTGCCCCAGGGAACCAAAAAGACTGCAAGTTAGAGCAAGTTTTCTTATCCCCAACTGCCAAGGCTTGCTCCATGGATAACCAGGATTCAATCCCACAAGCCAGACTCCTTCTTGAAACTCCTCCCCAAGAACCTCTGTCTGGGGACAGGTGTCCTCAGCGTCACCCACCCGACCCCCACCCCTCAGCTCAAATGTCAACCTTGTGTGGAATGCTGACAGGAAACACCCACGGGGCCAACAGGAGATTCTCTCCAAGGAGGAGAGCGTGAATCTTCAACAGTGGCTTCCTGGAAAAAAGGGCACTGCCCATAGCTTTCTGGTCCTGCCTTGGGAATTGGCCCTTCAGTGAGGTGTGGGAGCATCTGCTGAAGGCTGTGGTCCCACAACCTCACCTCAAATTCCCATGGTACACACTGTTGAAAGCTGGGGGCTAGCAGAGAATGGTGCCTCGCACTGGCAATCCCAGCAATTAAGAGACCGAAAGACCATGTTCAACTTGGATTACAGTGAGACTGTGGAAGGAAAGGAAGAGGGAGAGTTGGGGGGGGGGGGGGGGGGGGGGAGTGGGGGGGGGGGTTGGTGGGGGGGGAGTGAGGGTGGGTTTGGTGGGGGTGGAGTGAGGGTGGGTTTGGTGACACACACCTTTAACCCTACCCCCTGGGGTCAGAGATAATTGAATCTGAGCTGTAGACCAGCCAGGTCTACATAGATGTTTTAGGGAAACCAGGAATATAGTAAGACCATGTCTCCAAAAAAAAAAAAAAGGGAAAGAGGAAGAGGAAGAGGATGTGGGGCTGTAGCTCAGTTGGTGCTTGCCTATCATGTATGAAGACATGAGAGTTTGATTCCATCACCACGTAAAAAGGTGAGCTGAGGCAGGAGGACCAGAATTGCAAGGTCATCCCCTACTGAGTATAGAGTTGTAGGCCAGCATGAGCTAGCTATACATGTCTCAAAAAGGGAACAGTAAACAAAATTATAGAATGGGATAGCCCATACACACACAAAATTTTTCTAGCCCAAAATGCCTGAAGCACTTCCAATCCAAGCAAACATCACTCTGGGACCTGCGCAGCCAATAAAATCTGGGGTGACTTGCCATGCCCATCCTGATGCTTTGATGGCAGCGACTGATTACACTGTGTCATAAGACAAACCAAACTTGCTGACTTCCAAACTCCAGGATAGGGAGCCAGTGAGATGGCTCAGAGGTTTAAGAGCACTGACTGCTCTTCCAGAGGACCCAGGTTCAATTCCCAGCACCCAGACGTCAACTCACAACTGCTGGTATCTCCAGGAACCAATGTCCTCACAGACATGCATGCAGACCAAATACCAATGCACATAAAAATAACAATAAATAAGAGGAAAGCTCTGGGGTAAAGAGATCCTCCTACCAAGAGTTGGTCTTTCAAATCAGAGGTAGCTGGGTGCTTGGGGGGGGGCGGGTGTGTTTTACTCTAGCTACCACCTCTGTGTTGCTCTGATTCTCCCTGGGAAAAAAGTTGAGTGATCTGCAAACTCCTCAAGATGCAAGAAAAGTTCAGCTCTGAAAATCGTGGTAGCAAGGTGGGAGTGGCACACACCTTGAGTCCCAGCTCTCAGGATGCAGAGGGAGTTACAGGGCAGCCAAGCTAGAGAACCCCTATTTCAAAATACCAGGAAGGAAGGAAGGAAGGAAGGAAGGAAGGAAGGAAGGAAGGAGAGAGGAAGAGAGGAAGAGAGAGAGAAAGAAAGAAAGAAAGAAAGAAAGAAAGAAAGAAAGGAAGGAAGGAAGGAAGGAAGGACTGTTAGCTGTTAATTCCAACCCTCAGGAGGTATGGGCAGGGACATGGGTAGAGTTCGAGGTGATCTTCCCTTGCAAGGCTAGCCTGGGCTACGTAAGACCCTTGCTTCTGTGGGGGATGGAGGTAATTTTTCTACTTCCAAGACAGCCTGAGTCCACCCTTCCGCATACAAGGGATCCAAGTAAGCTGAGCCTGTTACAGAGCTGCAGTTAAATGTCAGTTCTGTGCATAGTCAGACAGCTTGGCCAATGGCTCACAAAGGGCTACGTATTTCACTTCGGTAGTTAACTCTGATGATTCTCACTCCTCAAGACACAAATCTTCTGTTTCTCCATCGGCAAGATACCAGGCCTTGATGCAGGAAACAGGAACCTCGCTCGGGTGAAGGAATCACTCACGAAGAGCCACCTTTCCTCTAAGGGTTCACACCCCAACACCCCTCACTCTGATTTTTGGCCTCCTCCGGTCTCACACTCTAAGCACCCTGTCCATAGTCAGGAACTGTGGTGACCAACTGGAACACAACCAGGGTTCTTTCTTTCTCCCCTGGCTGAGGAAGGATTCCAACAGAAACCCACCAGCCTTACTGCAGGGTGAATCTAAACCACAAAACCTGAGCCACAAAAGCTCAGGTGGAGTAACATAGGCATGGGCGGAAGATGGAAGCAAGAGCGAGGAGGCATGCAGACGGAAGACCCTAGTGCCTTACATCTTTGGGAAATGAAAAGCTGCAAGAAGAATGAAACTGGACTGAGAGGCAGCAGGAAGGGCAGTAGAAGGCTCTGGAAATACTCCAGTCTAGCTCCAAGACTAGAACTCAGGAAACTCTTCCGGTGTCTGGAAGGATCTCACAGACCAACTGAGAGGGTTGTAACCATCAGAAGATAAAAATGAATCCAAGGCTGGGCGGTGGTGGCACACGCCTTTAATCCCAGCATTTGGGAGGCAGAGGCAGGTGGATCTCCGTGAGTTCGAGGCCAGCCTGGTCTACAAAGAGAGTCCAGGCCAGCCAGGGTTCTGTGTAACAGAGAGACTTTGCCTCTAAAAACAAAACAAAGAATCCAGGGTTCCTAGGGAAGATCCAATGGCACCAATGCCATTGCTCAACCCAAGGTGGGAGCCATCTACATGTCCACACTACTGGGTGAAAGTGTTCCCAGAACCGTGAGTGAACACTGCACAGTCTAATGTTGCCTAGAGGCAGGCAAGTGTGTGCTCAAGAAGAATCTGTTCTTACCAAGCAGCAAAAGCCATCCTAGTGTTCTTTAGAAAACAAACAAACAAACAGACCCTCATGTGATCTTGGACAACTTAACCTTGGTTCCTTGCCAATCCAATTAGGAACGCTCAAAATAATCAAGCTTATCTCTGGGAGTTATTTGAATATTCATGAGCTAACCTGTGTCAGGAACGTGGAACAGAGCTCTGTTTGTTCACAGCAGATGCTCTGCATTGAATCCCACAATTTCAGTTAGTAACGGTGACCAGAGACGCTGCACTTGTCCACTAGGACAAACATGGAGCTAGCTGTAGACAGTTACTCCCTGCAACTAATTTCCAAGCCCTGAGACTAGGCTAAGCTAACCTCAGAGGGGTTCCAGAAAAAGTCCAAATCAAAAGCCAGGCCCAGTGGCCGACCCCTTTAATCCAGAGGCAGAGGAAGGTGCAACTCTGTGAGCTCAAAGTTAGCCAACCTAATGTACAGCTGAGTGTCAGGCATGCCAAGGATAATAAGACCCTGCTTCCACCCAACATGAACAAAAAAGAAAGGAAAAAGGGCAAGGCTCAGAGTGGTGGTGCAAGCCTTTACCCTCAGCTGTTTGGGAGTTGAAGGAGAGGCTGGCATTATCTCTGTGAGTTCAAGACCAGTCTGGTCTACACAGTGAGTTACAGCAAGGATGCTGCCGAGAGACCCTGTCTCAAACAAATCTAAATGAAGAGTTTCTAAACCAGAGTTTCATCTTTCTTAATTCTTTCTCAGCTCAGAGACACTCCCAAGATACTTTGGGTAGCTTCTCCAACTTCAGGGGATCAAACAGCTTTGCATACCTAAGCCAGATCAGGGAGGCTAAACTGGGAGGCTAAATCCCCCTTGTGTGACACCTGGTTTAAGTTACAGGCCTGATTCAACTCTGCCCCTATTGGTAATTAAGAGGAAATGCATCCAAGTGTCCTGGGGCTGGGAGTAAAGAAAAGCCTAAAGGAACAAAATGTTCATTTTGTGCCCAGTCAGTCACCATAAAACAGGATGGGCACAGTCACCAGCATCTTGTAGGAAGAAATAGGCCCCCCAAGAGACTCAGGGTCCTGTGGTGAATATAAACCACAAGGCAGGGTTAGAATTCACTTTCAGATAACCCTCGTTAATAATTCTTGTTCCACTCCAGGGAGCAGATGGCTCCACGGCATGTCCCTAACGGGGTCTGATGTACTCCCACAGTTCAATCACCGGAGAGAATTCCTATGTCCAAGAGGAAAATTCACTCCCCCTAGGGTTAAGGAGCCTCCCCTGTGTTTTAGGAATTGCCAAGAGACAGTCAAATCTTAACTAGAGAAGCCCAGTGCAGTCAGCAAAAAAATCACGCCAGCTCAGAGGCAAGTTAAGTTTCTAAACAAACCGAATTTAAAGTGCAGGACTACATCCCAAGATAATAGAGAGAGCCGACAGAGAAACTCAACTTAGTCAGGTGCCTCCCTCCAGTCCGAGGTTTATGTGCCAGGGCCCTGGAAATATCAAAAGCAATCATCTGTCATCCTCCCCCACACTCAAACCCAAAAGGGGGGGGGGGGGGGGGTGGAGGATTGCTTCTAGCACGGGGTCAAGATACTTTCCTTAAAAGCTGTTCCCATAAGACACTGTAATTTCAAATGTGTAACTGAGCAACGGCTCACAGCTTTAACACTGGACAGGACAACACCCACCCCCCAATACTAAACCATTCCCTCCCTCAAATCCTGGACGAGGGCCCAGGACAGGAACCAATGCCGTAATCCTGAGCATTTTAGAAACTCAATTCTCCAGCGAGTTAGAGCTCTCCGAGTCTGGCTCTGGTCCACCCCCACCTCCCAACACCAAAGCGGAGAGCGAGTGAGGCTCCTGGCGAGGCCCGAAGCTCTTTCTTATGTAAATGACCCGCAGAGAGCTCGGGTTTGCAAGGACTGCACCGGAGTGAGGTGGGCACTGGAAGATCTGAGAGATTTTAAAGGTTCGTTTTCGGAGACTAGTAAAACAAAACAAAAGAACCGGGGGAATCTTAGGGTGGGACGGTGAGTCCACTCCGCGTAACTTTTAGTGGCAAACCAGAACGTGCTATCCAAAATCCTCCCCCTACTCGGAGGCCAGACACGGGGACAAGAGGCGGGGCGGTCCCCAGGAAGATCTGCTCTGAGGGGGCGCCCCTTTCGAGCCTCAGTTCCGGGCAGTTCAGTTCCGGAGAGGGGGCGCGGCAGGCCAGTCTTTCTGCGCCCTTTCCCGCCCCTTCCTGGGTGGCTTTCCCCCCCCATCCACCTCCAAGGGGCGCTACGAGGAACCGATGGCCTCTCCAACGCCTTTAAGTGCAATAAGGACTGCCCGAGCTGCCACTCGCTTCCACCGTGCCTCCTCCCCTTCACTGAATTCTTCCCCCACGTGCTCCTGCCGGAACTCTGTCTGCAGAAGGGGGCTCCTCCCACGTGGGAGCAGCAGTTTCGGACTACGTGCTGGGCGACCGGCCCCTCAAGAAACCAGGAGCTCTAAGGATGGGGAGGGCGCGCGCGGATCCCCGAGGAAGTGGGAATATCGGTGGTGCGCTCCGAGACCACGAGGGTGCCTAGCAGACGTGGCTTCTCCCGCTTAGGACTTTCCCAGCTACCCAGACTGGTTCCACGTCCCCAGCCCCGGAGGAGGAGGAAACAGGTCCCCTGCGTGCTCCAGATTCCCGGAGAGCACGCAACTTGGTCCAACTCGAGCCAGCCGCCCCCGCCCGTACTGACTTACCTTCTGTACTTGGTTTTGGTTGAGCTCCGTGAAAAAGCAGGCGATCATATGCGAGGCGATCATCCTGCTGCGGCGAGTCGGACCGAGTAAAGAAACCGAGGCTCTAGAGCTACCGGGGAAGCAAGCAGCACAGTATGACCGCTTTGTACCCAGGCCCGGGTGTCCGACTGAGTTCGAAGACTCCAGGAGCCACACAAAGAAAGTTAACCACGATGGCTCACCAAATGGGGGCCTCCGGTCTCCAGAAACAGGCTTCTTTTTCCTATTTTTTTTTTTTTCAGTCACAACTACTAGAAGGCGCCTAAGTCTCACTCCTGGCGACAGGTCTAGTTGCTCAGCGTCCGGTCGCTAACTTCAGCCACAGAGTCACCAAGGCTCAACTTCAGAAGAATGACAGTGCTGCTCCACTCGGGCGATCACACCTTTCAGAGTCGCTGGCGTGATGGTCCTGCCTTTGGGTCTCCTAAGCTGCGTAACTCCGCGTAGCCTGTGATGTCCTAGGACTCCAGCACCGGAGTTTGGTGCAACAATGTGGCTTATTGAGGGGCTGCCGGCTCTTTAGGCCGCCCCGGACACGGACGTGCGCGCGCTCATTGGCTGCAGAAAGAGGGTGTGTGTGCTCTCCGGCTGCCCGCCCGCGGTCCACAACCAATCGGCGTCCAGAGCCCGCGGGCGCGGCCTCGTCGACACCCAAGCAGGCGGCTGGAGAGGCGCGCCCGAGGCTAGGGGAGGAGCCGGGCCCCAGAGATGGGACGTGTGTTCCGTGGCAAGAGCCTGGGACTCCAGGGCGCATGAGCTACGGTCGCGTCAGGCTCAGCTTCGGGTGGGGGGGCGCGTGATCGTGGACCCAAAAGATGTTGGGCTACTGGAAAGACAAGTGACAGCAACAGCACACGCCCTGGGCGGACAAGGACATAGTATGGTATCGGGGGATCATGTGAGGGGCTGCCGCTGTCACGAGTCTGAAGCTTCTTGCGTCTCTTGTTGATTGTGGCTCAAGTCAGAGGATCCCTGCATTCCTGAAGTGACCGTCATACCAATAGCATATGGATTTTACCCAACCCCTTTTACATATAAGGGAACTAGGCGCTGTGCTGTTAATGAGATTTGCCCGAAGTCACATCGCTAACAAGTGATTTGTAGGAATATATCTCACTCTGAAATGGAATTCTCTTCCCTATTATGTTATCCAGCTTTTTTTTTTTTTTAAAGACCGACTTTCTCTGTGTAGACTTGGACTGTCCTGGATTCACTTTGTAGACCAGGCTGGCCTCCAACTCACAGAGATTGGCCTGCCTCTACTTCCCTGAGTGCTAGGATTACAGGCTTACGCCACCGTGCCTGGCTATCCAACCTTTCTTGAAACCAGGAAAATAAGACTGGAGAGAGAGAAACCTTGTTGCGAGCTGGGACTGATAGGTGGGAGGAGAAAGTGGCCGTGTAACTGCTTGTTCCCAGACTCAAGTGCTGTGGAATCGTTTACAGATGCTGACAAGAGCCCAAGTCTCTACCTCAGCTCACGCCTGACACCAGACTCCGAGTCTGGTATATGAGTAGAAGCCAGCAATATTGAAATAGACCCTCAGATGACGTCAGACACATGCTGGTGGAGAACGGTAAGCTTGGAGTTGGAAACTTACAGGGAAGGAAGCCTACCAATTCCACATAACCTCACTCCCAAGCTCTCTCCAGCTCCCAGAGTGGTATGTGCCCCTACTGGGGACCAAACCTGGGGCTTGGTACACCCCAACCTTTTTTCTCTTCTGTGCTGCCTTCTCCCACTTTCTCTGATGGGGTTCATTTATTCCCTCTACGGTCGATCCCCCCAAGCACCATCGCTGGCAGCCACACCGTGGACACACAGGTAACTCACAAACAAAATCTACAAGCAAGGACTTTCCCCTAGGCTTCTGGCTTTCTTAGACAGCTGCCATTTGTCACCCCTGCTGAGGTGACTAGTATCTCGCACTTAACATGTAAGAAGCTGACCTTCCCAGTTTTCCCCTTTCCTGGTGTCTCCTCAAATGACATCACCATCCATGATTCCTTCCTGCCACTCACTCTCACATCTATTTACGCCATTAGTGAACAACTGGCCTGATTTATCAAAAAGGCTAGACCCTCATGGTCAAGCCACCAGTGACTCCATCAGAGCCTGTTTCCTGCCACTTAGCCTCCATTTTTAGCTGCCTCTAGCTTGCCCACTCTGATCTCTCCTTCACTCAGGAGCTTAAGAGGCTTGTTTAAAATACAATCCAGTGCTGGGTGTGGTGGCACATACTTGTAGTCCCAGCACTGGGGACGTGAAAACAGAAGAGTCAGGAGTTCGAGACCAACTTGAGACCCAGCATAGATAGATAGATAGATAGATAGATAGATAGATAGATAGATAGAAAATAAGATTAAGTTGGTAGATATAAACCAGGCTGTCTTTTTTTTTTTTTTTCTTCCTGGTTTAAAACCATTAATGGTTTTCAACCTTCAAATAAAATTCAAACTCCTAAGAATGACTATTAGAAATAATTTTTACAGCCTAACATGATAGGACACACCTTTAATCCTAGCACTCAGGAGGCAGGTAGATTTCTGAGTTGAAAGCCAGCCTTGTTTACAGTGTGAATTCCAGGACAGCCAAGCCTACACAGAGAAACCCTGTCTCAAAAAAAAAAAAAATTTTTTTTTTTTTGTTCGCTCTTCTTACATCTGGAATATTCCTCTCTAGACCCATCTCCTTCCATTTCTGTATCAGTTCAACTCAGACATCATCTCAGATAATTTTCCTGTGACCAGTTTACATGGAATAGTTCCCTCACCAGATGTGATAATAACACATACCTTTAATCTCAGAGCTTGAAAGGCACAGGCATTTTTAAGGCTTTCCTAGTCTACATAGTAAGTCTAGGACAGTCAGCACAACATTTAAAACAAAAATAACAGTCTAGGGGATGGAAGGGGGTGGCACGTACCTTTAATCCCAGCACATGGGGGGCAGAGGCAGGTGGATCTATGTGTGAGTTCAAGGCCAGCCTGATTTACAGAGTGAGTTCCAGGACAGTCAATGCTACACAAAGAGACCCTGTCTCAGGAAAAAAAAAACAGAAACAGAAAAAAAAAAAAAAAAAAGAACAAAAAAATTCCCGCCTCAGTCCCCATGTTCACCACACCCAGCTTACTTCTAAGTATCATGTTCATTTTTTCCTCCCAGTCCAAACAAGACTCTGTGTCTATCATGTCCCCTTATATTTGCAGAGCCTTGAGTGGAGGCACTCTATCACAGGGTATGCACGCCATAAGTATTTATTGTGTAAGTTAGTAAATGATTTATAGTGATGGCTTATTATATCACAAATGACTATAAGACACAAAAGAGACACTTTCATTTTCTGTATTAGTTCTCAAATCCTTTCCACCAGTCTGATGATCACAGTTCACCACTATCTTTCACCCAATTGCTTTTTGGTTTGTTTTGGTTTTTGGTTATCAAGGCAGGGTTCCTTGGCAGCCCTGAACTTGCTTTGTAGACCAGGCTGGACTCGAACTCACAGTGATCTGCCTGCCTCCTCCTCCTAAGTGCTGAGATTAAAGCCACCACCCCCGGCTCCTGGCTTCTTTCTTTAGATATAGATAAGCCAGAGGCATCTGACGCAGAGATGCTTAAAGTAGAAGCGCCTCATGAGATGTGATTGTGTTGAGGCCTGCCTCAGCCTTTAATACAGCACAAGTGTAGCCATTTTGTTTCTTAGTCTCCATCTTGATTATAAGGTGAAATTAAGTTTAAATTTTCAGGCTCAGCCTTCCAATGAGTAGGTCTCTATAATTTCGTTTCTCAAACTTTGTTTACTTTGTTACCTGGATACTCTGTAAAGTCCCCCAGCTGCAGAACCAATAAAATTAAAGAAACAGTTTGTCGGCAGGACATGGTGGCCCACGCCGTAATCACTTGGGAGGCAGAGGCAGGCGGATCTCTGTGAGTTCGAGGCCAGCCTGGTCTACAAAGCTAGTCCAGGACAGCCAAGGGTACACAGAGAAACCCTGTCTCCAAAACCAAAAAGAACAAAAAAAAAAAAAAAAAAAAAAACAAGAAACAGTTTGTCTAGCTGGTTAAAGTGATATAATGTTGCTTCCTGCACCTGGATATTTGTTTTTTTTACCTGGTTGTGACTTTGTTAGCTGGTTGTTACCTGGTTATGGTTTTGTTACCTAGCTGTTACTTGGTTATAGTTTTTCTTATCAGAAGCCTGCCTTAGAATCAGACCAATGTCACAGTCTGGTTCGAGCCCAGGTTGTGGCCCTGGCCAGTCAGTTTATGTTTAGTTTATGTGCAGTTTTGTTCAGTTTTCGTTCAGTGTTCGAATAAACGTCTATCAGTCTGAGTCTGGTGTTGGAGTGGTCAGTGTGGGGGCTATTCCTGAGCCCTAGCAGTTGACAATAGCAGTCTTTCATTTGAACGGGAGGAAAGGAACAGAGGGAAAAGACAGGAACTCCCTCCCAGATAAGATAAAGGCTGGGTCGAGACAAGGGTGAGGCAGGGAGTCTGATTAAGGTTTTAGGTGTTCAGAAGTCTGAGGCTGAATTAATGGCAGAGGTTAAACATAGGCAGCGAAGACAAAACAAAAAAAACAAAAAAAAACAGAAAACAAAAAAACAAAAAAATCCCCTGCTTCCCAGAAATACTTGGGAGCTGGCAAGACAGGTGCGTGTTGCCAAATCATGTCTACCTAAGTTTGATCCTTAGGCCCCAGGTGGTAAAAGAGAGAGCCTCTGGAAAACTGCCCTCTGACCTTCACACACATGCCATGGTGTGTATGCACCTACACGCATACACACACAAAATAAATAAATAAACGACATAAAAAATTTTTAGAGACACTTCAAAGACAATAGTTAGCTCAGTATATAAAGCCCATTTTCCTCAGACAACTAAGATCAAATTCAGTGGACACAGGGCAACTACGGTCCCTTCTCTATGGACTAATCGTATTTATTTATGTTGAGGCAGGGTCTCGTGTAGCCCAGGACGGCCTCTAACGCAGTATGCAGCCTATGATGGTCTTGACCTTTCCATCCTCTTGCTGCCATCTCCCCTCCCGGTGCTGAGGTGACAGGCATTGATGACTTTACCTAGTCTGTACAGCCATGGAGCTCAGAGGTGAGCCCAAGGCTTCGCGCACGCTGTGCGAGAGTTCTAGCAACTGCACTCTTTAGGCTGTATCTCATGCACACACTCATGCGCATGCACACACTGTAGCTGTCTTGTCGTCTTTTCTGGTCCCATTTTTATGAGGACTAAGTCCATGGTCACAAGGTGCTTTATGTGATCTCTTACAAAGTTCCCAAAAATCCTGGGAGGTGGCTGGAATAAGCTCTGTGGTGTTCCCTAACTCGTGTGTATGTGACTAATCAAGGGAAAGCTACCCTCACGAGACGGGGAGTTATAGCTTTGATTTTAATGACCTCAGGATTCTTGCCTAGAGTTTATTACTTCTCCCTCTCTCTCTATGAGCACGCACAGGCACAAATGTTGAAGACTGGTAGAACAGCCATACAGTTTACACTCCATGTTCCACAAGATAAGTCAGTCAGCACATGTTTATTAAATCCTTTACAAGTGCAGCACGCACACACAGAAACACAAAAGGAAAGGTAGTCTCTGCCCCTAAAGGACTACTGTCGGCATGATTTTTTTCTCATCTATTTTATTGGGGTTTCTTATACCTCTACCTCCCTACACCCAGATTCCTTCCAACACCCCAACACCAGGTAGGAGAGAGAAAAAA
>OU015745.1:58394198-58408047 GCA_907169655.1 Acomys percivali | reverse complement strand
TCCAGGACAGCCAAGGCTACACAGAGAAACCCTGTCTCGAAAAACCAAAAAAAAAAAAAAAAGAAAAAAAGAAAAGAAAAGAAAACAAACAAAAGAAGGAGGAGGAGATGGAGGAGGTCATCATGAGTTCAAAGCCAGCCTGAGCTAGAATGACATTCCGTCAAAAAAAAAAAAAAGAGGGGCAGACCTGTAGTCTCAGCACTCAGGGAGGCAAAGGCAGGCAGATCTCTGTGAGTTCGAGGCCAGCCTGGTCTACAGAATGAATCCACAACAGCCAAGACTACACAGGAAAAGCCTGTCTCAGAAAAAAAAAAGAAAAGAAAGAAAGAAAAAGAAAAAGGGAAGAGCAGAAGAGAAGAGAGACAGAGAGAAGGAGGAGGCAGGAATTCTCCCCACCTGCCTCCCCCAGGTGCTACAATTACAAGAGTGTTCCCCCACACCTGGCTTGCACATGCTTGTATCAGGTGCAAGTATATCTACTCATGCAAACCAGAAATTGAACTGGGAAAAGAACTTACAACTGCCTTAAAGGCCCAGAGTCAAGTAGAAAGGTTTTGAGTTGGGAGTAATGACACCGTTCAAAATGTTTTCTGCATAAAAAAAAAAAAAAAAAAAAAAAAAAAAAAAAAATTCTACCCTCAAAATGTTCCAGTCTGCTTTCATCGGAATCTATGGGACCGGACTCCAAGGATCCCAAGCACATTCCAACGGTGAAAACCAGGATCCGAGGAGACTCAGTGTTTGGGCCCCTGTGTCTGGCAGTTCAGGCAAATTTTCTGCTCTTAGAATCTACATGTAACACCTGGCCTAGGGGGTGTCCCTCAGTTGGTGGAGTGCTTACAAGAGTAAAACCCTGAGTTTGATTCCCAGCTTGGCATAAACTGGGTTTGAATGCACCTGTAATCCAAGCACTCTGAAGATGAAGTCCAAGGTCATCGCTCGGGTGGTCTTTGGATCCACAAAAAAACTTCCAGGCTAGCCTGAAACACAGAGACCCAGTCTCAAAGAATAAAATGAAATAATAACTAAATGCATACCTATATAAATCTGACCCCTCTTGGCCCTCAATGCCAGGTTGAACCCTTTGTCAGGCTGATCTCTGTATCTCTTCCTGGCTCAGAAGCACAATCAGTTCGTGCTGCCAAGGATGCTCCATTCCCGCTCTCTGACAGCTGGAGCTCAGGATTCTTCATATGAGGTTTCAAAAACCCCAAAGAGCCTTACTATCCTCCTGTCACTTCAGGGATGGGAAATGTGCTGCCTATAATTAAGACCGTACTTGTCCCAGCAGGCACGAGTGGGGCCCTGTTCTTGGCAGCTCCTGCGAACCATCGGTGTCTCTCTGGGTGCCACACTCTCCCGGTGACTTCAGTCAGCGTGGTTTCAGATGCAAGTAACAAAATACCCTCCCTCCAACAATAAAGAGATTTGTTGTTTCGATTCAAAAGGCTCCCCAGTGGTGGGACAGGAGCCAGGCCTGTGCGTCAGGGCTGTGCCCAACTTCTCTGAGAATCTCTTGGCTCTGCCTTGACCTCTAAGCTGGCTTCATCCTAAAACTGGTGCTAAGATTTCTGACCACGTCCCCTTGATAGGGAGGCCTGGTGGCACTCAGAGGAAGGAAAGCAGGTCACCAAGAAGAGACTTAATACCCTATGAACATATTCAGGGGGAGGAGGTCCCCCTCAGTCACAGTCATAGGGGAGGGGAGTAAGGGGAAAATGGGAGGGAGGGAGGAATGGGAGGATACAAGGGATGGGCTAATAGTTGAGATGTGATATGAATAAATTAATTTTTTAAAAAGATGACTTCATTATATCTGGGTTCTGTCCACAAATGAGACTCAGAAAAAAATAATGACAAGAAATATCTCTCATTTTGATATGTTTATGTGCCAATGGAGACCAGAGTTCAGCCTCCTTGGCGATGTCCCCCTCTTTCTTCTTTAGACAGAGTCTCACTGTGTAGGCTTGTCTGTCCTAGAACACCAGGCTGGCCTTGAACTCACAGAGATCCACCTGCCTCTGCCTCCTGGGAGCTAAGGGCACATCCCACCATGCCCAACAGTTTTTATTTCTCTTCTTTGGACAGTGTCCCTCCTTTTCTCTCACTGTTGGATCCCTGGAACAGGAGCTAAGGATGTTTGTCAGCCACCACCTTGGCACTGGAAACCAAATTCAGGGCCTCTGTGAGAGCAGAAGTGCTCTTACCCGCTGAGCCATCTCTCTAGCCTGTTCTTTTGAAGCAGAGTGCCCAGAAAAAGCCCAGACTCCTCTCAAAATTGTGGGTATTTTTTCTTCTATCTCTCATCTTCTGGGATTAGCCTACAGGGCCCTGCATCTTATTCTTCTGACATCAAAACTGAAAGATATTCCCTGAAACCCCTCAGTGTGTCTTCTTCTTCTTCTTCTTCTTCTTCTTCTTCTTCTTCTTCTTCTTCTTCTTCTTCTTCTTCTTCTTCTTCTTCTTCATCTCACTGGCCATGAGATTGAATTGACCAATTCTTGGACCAGTTCTCTAGAGTGAGGAAGGGGATTACCACAGCTACTGGCATGGCATTGCCTCCCAGGAGACATTTGGCAGTATCTTGAGGCATTTTGGGGTTTTCGTCACTAGAGCTTGGGATGTTATTGGTACGGGTACTGCTAAACAGTCCCCACAATGAGGAATGGTTCATCTCACTCTCTAGTTTGTTTTTCTGTTGATGTGCTCAAACATGCTGACCAAAAGCAACTTGGTGGGGTGCAATTTCCTCTTTCGGGTCACAGTGCATCATCAAGGGAAGCCAAAGCAGGAACCCAGAAGACTGCTGCTGACTGACTTGCTTCCAGGCTTATGTTGCAGCTGCCTCAGACTCTACCACCTACAGTGAGCTCGGTCCCTCTACATTAATTACTAATCAAGAAAATGCCTTGGAGACACATCTGCAGCTGGAGGCAGGTCTTCAGTTGAGGTTCCCTCTCCCCCCGGGGTTGTCACAGATTAGCAGCCCAGCATCTCAATGGTGTTGAGTCTGAGATACTTTGGCTTAAAATGAAGCCAAGCTCTCCTCTAGAGCTGATGATGGGGACCTTTTCTCAGTCGCAGGATGGATGCCAAAGAGTGCCAGGTTTTGGAGGGAGGAAGAACGTGGTAGACCGTCACTAAACCCACAATGCCTCACTCATGATGGCGGCAAGCACCTGCCTCCTGAAGGGTAGTAGTAGCCCAAGAAGGCAATTTAGTAGTTGTTGATCTAGCTAAGCGTGACAGGTCATGCTTTGGGAAACACGAGGCAGGAGAATTGCTATGAACGCAAAGCCAGTCTGACCTACCAAGTGAGAGAGAAAATAAGTCACAGATATAATCAACATAGGCTGTATGAACATGTCCAGAGGCCTATAGAGCATTAGTCCTTACTGTTTTTCAGGACTAGCAAGCTGTCATTCAAAAGGGCTACAAGCCACTGGTTGGCCCATCTGAAAATCTTACTGTTCCCTTGGGTTATTTTAGAGAGAAGCACATGACAATGCACTGGTAGGAGCTGAGCCAAGTAGGAGAGTGTGGACTTATTAAAGACACGCCATCATGCCCAGCTTGACACTGAGTTCTCTCTTTGTCCCTACCCTAGTACCTGTACCCTCTTTCCTCCCCAGCGGTTCACAAGCTAGCATCCTAATATTCTCTAGAGATCCTTAAATACACCTGCATTCGAGCTTGTAAAAGGCATTTTATAGGCTAATATTTTTTAATTACAGAAATGATGTGCAACACACAAAAACAAACCTTGGAGATCTTCCTGTGAGGTCTGGCTGCTCTGGCCCCTCCTGAAACAGTGGCTCGGGTTCACATCTCCAAACATAAACACGCTCACAATGCCCCCTATTATTTACAGCAGCCCCAGTGAATCTCTGCTTCTTGGAACCAGCAGAAGCCAAGGAAGCCACGACCGCACAGGGAGTTGGTGAGGCTTCGGCGAAGACGGCCCAGCCTGGGGTTTCTAGACATCCATGACCCAGTACTCCTGAAAAGTGTCAGGACCTGCTTTGAAGTAGTTGGCCCTGGGATGAACAAAGGATTGTTTAGGCCAGAGTTAAAGAGTCCTTCTCTGTAGGGTCTAGTTAGCTTTGCCAGCTGCAAGCACTGCCTCTACTGCTGGCTTAAAGGATGATTGAAGCTCTTTGAAAAAGCATCAACAACAGCCGGGCGTGGTAGCGCACACCTTTAATCCCACCACTCAGGGGACAGAGGCAGGTGGATCGCTGTGAGTTTGAGGCCAACATGGTCTACAAAGGGAGTCTAGGACAGCCAAGGCTAACACAGAGAAACCCTGTCTCGGAAAAAACAAAACCAAAAACCAGTAAGGGTGAGAGACCTTCTAGCATGAAGCCAGAATGTCTCCTCAGAGAGAGCAGTGGACAGAGCAAACAGCCCAGGCGCAGGCCCAGCAGCTTCGGAGGGTTTAGCGCATTGACCACCATTCAGGAGACAGGGAGAAGTTAACCAAGAATTGCTGTTGAAACACCAAGGAGATCATCTGGGGTAAAGAGTAATGACGTCAATAAGGTGCTTGCCTTACGAGCAGAGGACCTGAGTTGGGTCCTCAGAACCCACATTTAAAAAGCCAAATGTGATGGCATCCTTGCAATCTCAGTGCAAGCAGACATGGGGCTTGCTGTCCAGCCAGCCTAGATTGCTTGCAGAGTTCTAGGGACCAAGGAAAAAACCTGAAGGTTGTCCTATGAACTACACCCCCACACACACATCTATACACACATGCACCCACATACATGTGTATACACACATGAAAAGAATAGCTTGTATTTTCTTTTTTTGTTTTGTTTTTAAGATTTTATTTATTCTTATTTCACATGTATGAGTATTTGCCATGTATTTATCTGTGCACCACATGTGTGCCTGGTGCCCACAGAGATCAGAAAAGGGCATCAAGTCCCTAGAACTGGACTTAATAGACAGTTTGTGAGCCACTGTGTGGTGCTGGAAATTGAACTCAAGTCCTCTGAAAGAGCAGCAGGTGCTCTTAATCCCGAATGCCAGGATTAAAGGTGTGCACCACCATGCCAGGCCCAATGGCCCCATTTTCAATTTAACAAATTGTTAAATTTCCCTCTACAGAAATATACAAAACCACTATATTTTTTATATAGGCTGCAATTTTTCATTTGAATTGAAGTGCATTGTAATTCAAATTTGCATTAAAAATTATTTTCATTTGTTTGCTTTGTTTTGTTTTACTTCTTTTCTTTTTCCAAGACAGGGTTTCTCTCTGTAGCCTTGGCTCTGCTGGAATCGATTTGTAGATCAGGCTGACCTTGAACTCACAGGGCTCCACTTGCCTTTGCCTCCCGGAGTTCTGGAATTGTGTCACCACACCCAGTTGCATTAAAAATGCTTAAGCATTACTGTTTTACTATTCTTACTATGTAGCCCTAGCTGACCTGGAACTCCCTACATAGACTAGGTTGGACTGGAACTCAAAGAAATCAGTTTGTCTTTCTCTGCTTCTCAAGTGCTGGGATTAAAGGTGTGAACCATCATGCCTAGTTTAAGCATATATTTGTATGTTCAAAGAATTTACATTTCCAGCTGGGCATTGTGGTGCACGCCTTTAATCCCAGCACTCAGGAGGCAGAGGCAGGTGGATCGCTGTGAGTTCTGAGGCCAGCCTGATCTACAGAGTTAGTCTAGTATAGCCAAGGCTACACAGAGAAACATTGTTAAAAAAAAAAAAAAAAAAAAACAGAAAAGAAAATGGGGCCATCAAGATGGCTCAGTGGTGGGAATACACCTGAAGACTTGAGTTCAATCCCGAGACCATCATGGAGACCCACAAACTGTCTCGGACCTCCACAAACGTACAGTGACATACTTGTGTCCTTCCCCTTACCATCCCAAACACAAATAAATAAAAATAAATGCTTTTCAAATTAAAAACTAAGATACCTTTGGATTATTAAGACTTCATTTACAAAACTACTTGGATCTGTGTAGAGTTATATATTCTTTCCAGACAAGGTGACAGAGACCTGTCATCCCAGCAATCAGGAGGCAGAAACAGGAAGGTTGTCCATGAATTGAGAGGCCAGTCTGATCTACATAGTGAGTTCTAGGCTAGCCAGGGCTACTTGGTGAGACATTGTCTGAGAGACAAAGAGAGAGAGAGAGAGAGAGAGAGAGAGAGAGAGAGAGAGAGAGACAGACAGACAGACAGACAGACAGACAGACAGACAGACAGATAGATTTGAAAGAGTGTCTAGTGGGAGTGAGAGGCAGAAACTAGAGGTAGAAATGATGAAATATATATATATATATATATATATATATATATTTTTTTTTTGAGACAAGGTTTCTCTGTGTAGCCTTGGCTGTCCTTGGCTCACTTTGTAGACCAGGCTGTCCTGGGCTCACTTTGTAGACCAGGCTGTCCTGGGCTCACTTTGTAGACCAGGCTGGCCTCAAACTCACAGCGATCCACCTGCCTCTGCCTCCCAAGTGCTGGGATTAAAGGCGTGCGCCACCACCACCCAGTGAATTTTTGGATAATAATAATAATATGTACACATACGTATGTATCAGCAGTCACTCTGCTGTCTATTGAGTCTCAGTTTTAAACTGCTGCCGACCACATCTACAAACCAAAACAGACATTTTCAAAAGGGAAGTTTCATAAGGAAGTAGAAAGGCCTCACAGGGAAAGGAGGTTTTCTCTTGTCAAGAATGTTTTTCTAAGCACTTGGTGTTAAAGTAATGTCCGCCTCCTCAGACTGCAGAGACTTGAGAAAGAAAAAGCCCTCCATGTTGAGAGAGAGAGAGAGAGAGAGAGAGAGAGAGAGAGAGAGAGAGAGAGAGAGAGAGAGAGAGAGCGAGCTGCATGAAGCTTGAGGGAAGAGGCACCTGGCCAAGAGGAGGCAGGAAGCCATGGAAGCTCGTGCTGGGGGGGGCGGTCAGGTGGGTAGTGGAGGGAGTGGGGGCAGAGTGAGGGGGCTTTCCAGCCCACAAGACCAGAAAGATGGGAGCCTGAAGCCTGGATGACCTGCTCTAGGGCCAGAGTGCTAAGACCCTTCTGGGATACAGGAGCCCAATAGAAGAAACGTCCATCTGGGCATGGAGAAGAGAGAGTGACACAGAGATGGAGAGGGAGGGACAGAGAGAGAAAAAGGACAGAGAGACAGAGAGAGGGGGAGGGGAAGACAGAACCCAGAAAGAGAGTCAGAGGACAGAGTCCAAGTGTTCAAGAAGGGGGCTGGCCAACTACAATGATCTACATTTCTAGTGATTGTATCTACAGATGAGGCCTTCTGCGTAGAGTCTCCCTTCAGGGCGACTGTACTTGAAGAATGATCAGCACACAGTTCTGAGGACTCTGATGGCTGGGCCTGAGAGAGACGCACTTGCTGACCCTAGAGACATTGCTATCCAACCCTGTCAGGCCCCCTCCCCCTGGTCCTGGAAGCATTCATCCATCCATCCACTCATACATCAAAGATGCTGTACGTGCACAGCACTGCATCCAGCTGAGATGCAGAGGTTAACAGGCCAAGTACAGTACTCTCCTTTGTGGAGATCATAATAAAAGGAGAAGACAGCTTCCAAAATGTACAAATTGACCTAAGACGGTTTACTGCCTGATCAGTCACCCAATACACTTTGTAACATTGGAGCCTCGTCTTCAGCTTTCTGGCCTAATATCTCTGCCAGACTTGTTCACAGGGCAGAAACTATTGAGGACTTGTTTACCCTGACTTAACAGAGTGCAGCCATCAACTCTGCCTGCATCTAAGTAGCCCATTTTTAGGCAGATTCTGCTTGTGGCAGGAACGAGGACATTTTGCCCAGTGGCTGGTTTGCCACCTTTGAAGCCATGTCCATAAGGAGGCTCTTTGATGCTCATCATCTTCTTTGAGGTTGGCTTGGTGTTGTCAGGATTCACTCAGGAATTTAAGTTTTATTCCTTCTCAAGTCTCTGAGGGGCATCAAAGACAAGATAGTATAGTTTTACAACCAAGTTTAGTTGGCTAAGGGACAAGATCGTCTTAGATCAAGATAAAGAAGTTAAGCTATTAGAGTTGATATAGGATAGATATTGAATTTCATTCAGAAATTTAGACCCAACAATACAAAAAAGTCATATCCCACTCTCCACTCAAGTGTGGAGACTGTTCAGACCATTGGCTAGATGTGGGTAGGGGTTTAAAGTTTACCATCTGTATTGTCCTTGGCTGGTGCCTTAGTTTGAGCGGGACCCCTTGGCCCAAATCTGCCTAGTGGCACTCAGAGGAAGGACAGCAGGTCACCGAGAAGAGACTTGATACCCTATGAGCATATACAGGGGGAGGTAATTCCCCTCAGGAACAGTCATAGGGGAGGGGAATAAGGGGAAAATGGGAGGGAGGGAAGAATGGGAGGATACAAGGGATGGGATAACCATTGAGATGTAACAAGAATAAATTAATTTTTTAAAAAAAGAGAAAAAAAAGACAAGGAAGACACTTACTTCAAACGAGACGAATGCAGATGGCCAATTCACTATGAATGTAACATGTATAGAACTCATTATTCTCATGATTGTCACATGGTTCTCCCTGCTGTATGTAGTTTGTTTTATACATGTGTAATAAAATAAATGTATAAAAATAAATAAAAAATAAATAAAGATTTAAAAAAGAAGAAGGCAGATAGACAGACAGACACACACACACAGAGACACACACACAACACAGAGCACAACAACAACAAAAACAAGCATACCAATGAGGACATAAGCTGTATAGGGGAAGGGCGAGCATGCTCACAATGGGAAGTTGGCAGTGCAGTCTAGGGGACACTGCTCATGAATAATACAACTTGTATGAGACCCGGATGCTGGCAAGGCAGGAGTGGGAAGCTGGGAGGATGGCTCCTTCTCATTCTCTGTCTCACTCTGTCTTCACCTTTGTCTAGCTTGTTCTCTCCTTCAACCTCTCTCTGTAAAACTCTCTTGGTAAAACTGCCTTCTCCCTTTCTCTCCCTCCCTCCCTCCCCTTCCCTGTCCCTCCCTCTCCTCTCTCCCTCTCTCTCACTCCTTCTCTCCCAACCCCTCTCTCTGCATTGACCCTTTTTTTATTTTTATTTAAGTAATTTATTCAGATCACATCTCAATTGTTATCCCCTCACTTGTATCTTCCCGTTCCCCTTCCCTGCCTCTTTCATCCTACTCCCCTCCCCTAGGTCTGTGACAGAAGGGGACCTCCTCCCCCACTATAAGATCACAGCCTATCAGGTCCCATCTTGGTAACTTGCTCATCCTTTCCCTGAGTGTCACCAGGGAGTGTCCCCACCAAGAGGAAGTGGTCAAATAGGGGGCACCAGAGTTCATGTCCAAGTCAGTCTCTGCTTTCCACACAACTGTGGAGAATGTGGTGTCCGTTGGCTAGATCTGGATAGGGGTTCTAGGTTACTGCATGCATTGTCCTTGGTTGGTACAGTAGTTTGAGCTGACCCACCAGGGTCCAGATCTGCCAGCCTTAATAGTCTTCTTGTAGGATTCCTAGGACCCTCTGGATCCTTCTATTTCCCAATTCTTCCTTACCTCTCACACTTGAGTCCCAATAGGAAGTGTCAGTATCTATCCCAACCTTCGGCTAAGTGGGACAGCCTACAGACTGGGAAAAGATCTTCACCAACCCTACATCTGACAAAGGACTAATATCCAAAATATATAAAGAGCTCAAGAAATTAAACACCACCAAACCAAATAACCTAACTAAGAAATGGGACTCAGAACTAAACAGATTTCTCAACAGAGGAGTATCGAATGACTGAGAAACACCCAAAGAAATGCTCAATGGCCAGGTGGTGGTGGCGCACGCCTTTAATCCCAGCACTTGGGAGGCAGAGGCAGGTGGATCTCTGTGAGTTCGAGGCCAGCCTGGTCTACAAAGTGAGTCCAGGTTAGCCAAGGCTACACAGAGTGACTCTGTCTCGAAAAAAGAAAAAAGGAAAGAAAGAAAGAAAAGAAATGAAACCGTGAGTTGATGAAACAAAAGATGATGAAAGCTTTGCATGGATGATGCCTATAGACAGGAAAGTGGTAGAGTCAAAATTAAATGTTTATAAATGAGGGACAGCATGTGCTGATTGTCCAGAGGTGAGAGACTAGCAACACTCCAGAGTTCTGGTCAGCAGATGGGGAAGGAAGGAGGGAGGCGGGAGGAGGGCGGGGGCCAGGGAAAGGGAGAGAGAGAGGTGGTGATTAGATCCAGAATTCCCCTCAAGACATTAGAACACCTCTGTGGACCTGATATTTACCCTTCTCAGCCTTGGTCATGCTTGTGTGTCCTGTCCAGCGTGGGCTCCCTGTTCTGAGCTGGTTCTACACACGGTCCTTCATGGAGTGCTGATCTCTATGACGCACAGTCTGTCCCCAGTTATCTTTGATGGTTCCTGGCTCAGAACACACATAGCTGGACCATTGCTGTAAGAAGAAACGTCCGCTAGCCTTGGATGGCTGCTAAGAGTGACTCTTCCTTCAGGGCTTGGCTTGAGAAACATACAGTTCCTAGAACTAATTTCAGGGCTGTTCAGTCATTTGAAGACTCCAGAGTATTGGTTTTCACTGCCTTGAGATTATACAGTAACAAGGCCCACAGCCCAGAACAGCAGTTCTCAACCTTTACGGGTTGAATGACTCTTTCACAGGAGCTGCCTGAGACTGTGGGAATTTTAAAATACCACGCCTAGTAGCCACAGATATTTACAGTATGGTTCACAACAGCAGCAAAAGTACAGTTATGAACTAGCAACAAAATTAACTTTATGGAAGCTGGAGAGATGGAGGTCTTGAGTTCAATTCCCAGCAGCCTCATGGTGGCTCACAACTGTCTATAATGGGATCTGATGCCCTCTTCTGGCATGCAGGTGTGCACGCAGGCAGAACACTGTATACATAATTAATTAATTAATTAACTTTATGGTTGGGGATCACCACACATGAGGAATGGTATTAAAGGGTCACAGCATTAGAATGATCGAGAAACACTGGCCTAGAAGAAACCTCAAGATGCAGAAGTCTAGGCACTGGAGAGATGGTTCAGTGGTTAAAATCACTTTCTACTCTTGAGAGGATCCAAGTTTGTTTCCCAGAAGCCACATGGTTCTGGGGCATCTAATGTCCTCTTCTGGCCTCTGAGGACACTGGGCCCATATGTGGGGCAAATACATATACGCAAGCAAACACCTATGTGAAGTAAAAGTAAACAAATCTGCTTGTAAAAGGCTGCCAGGGCATTGGGGTGGGAGACAGTGCTTACCTGTGAGTTTGAGTCCCAGCGCTCACGTGAGCTGGAGCTGTGAGCTGCCTGGAGTGGGTGCTGGGAACGGAACTTGGGTTTTCTGAAAGAACAGCAAGAAGCATTGCTGTTGTCGCTGCTGCTAATATGTAAGGGTATCTTGCATGCGTGTGTGTCTCTGCACTGCTTGCTTGCAGTCCATGGGTCCATGGGAGGTCAAAGAAGGTGTCGGATGCGCTGGAAACGGAGCTACAGGCAGTTGTGAGCTGCCATGTGGATGCTGGGAAAGTAACCCAGGTCATCTGGAAGAGCAGCTAGTGCTCTTAACCGTTGGGGCATCACACTAAGCCCTGGAAAGTTCTCAATAAATATCTATCTGTTCATCCATTCAATTCATTTCAAACCTGAGAAAATCTTCGGGACAGTTTCCACACACTCCTTATACATCCCTCTATGATGAGCTCTCATCTGGGTCCAAGTAAGTAGAATTAATGCACTTTTAAATGGCCACTTATTTGTCTTAAAATTATGTTTACACTTATTTATTGCCTCTTTCTTTCTTTCTTCTTCTTCTTCTTTTTTTTTTTTTTTTTGGTTTTTGTTTAGGGGGTTGGTTGCTGTTGCTGTATACAGACCCTCGCTGTGTAGCCCTGTCTGGCTGCCTCTGCCTCCATTGCTGGGATTAAAGGAGTGCAATGCTGTGCCTGGCCAGCCTGGAAGGTACTCCTCATGCCTCCACCTCCAGAAAGCTGGGAGTGTGAACTTACACCACCACACTTGGCTCAAATTCAGTTTTCTGACACTTCGACCTAGTAAGGCATCTGAGGCTCTGAAGCAGGGAGAGTCGAAGCTGCATGAGGCAGCTGCTCCATGAAGAATCCTGGAACCAGATTTGTACAGACACATAGATTTCCCCTTAGGGTAGAACGTCGGGTTCCAGCGATTGTGTCTGTAAGACACTGCAAAAAATGCCCATGTGATGGAGGACTTGACCTTTCCGAACAATTGGGAAAGTCACAAATGAATAATAGGCTGTACAAAGGAAATTTACCATCCTGCAGTCTTGTGTGAGGAAAGGGTCTTTCACAGATATTGCCACACACACACACACCCCACACACACCTCTTTCTTCCCTCTCCTTATCCGGGGACCACAGTGTAGGAAACCCTTTGGGAAACAGATGGCATCTTCCTTGGAGCAGAACGCAGGCTTATTTGCTGCCTACAAGATGGCCGAGTCTCTTTGTGGTAAACCTGAGTGTCTTAGTTATTGTTCTGAATGGCCAAGGCAACTCAAAAAAGAAAGTGTTTAATTTGGGCTCACAATTCTAGAGGACTATAGAGTCCATGACCATCATGGTGGGGAGCATGGCACCAGGCAGGCAGGCACTGGAGCAATAGCTGAGAGCTTACATCTGATGTGAGAGAGAGATGGGAGGCAGACAGACAGACACACAGAGAGACAGAGACACAGAGAAGAGACAGAGACAGAAGCAGAGAGAGACACAGAGACACAGAGAGAAACAGAGACACAAAGAAGAGATAGCAACAGAAACACACACACACACACAGAGAGAGACAGAGAGAGAGAGAGGTAACATGCCTCCTCTAACAAAGCCACACTTCCTAAATCCTTCTAGACAGTTCTGCCAACATTCAAATAAGTGATCTTATGGGGCCATTCTCATCCAAACCATCACATTGAGATAGGCTTACTGAACTTTACAAAATCTTGGGGTTCCTTAACCTTGAGGCTCAGTTCTTGATATGTGATCCAATACATGTACAATTATTTGGTTCTTACAGGTCTTTTTATGGCAACTGCAATTTGAGGAATCAGTGCAAAAATACTGATGCTCTGGCTACGGTTATAACAGTGTATTAGTTACTTCTTGTTACTGTGATGAATTACAGCTTAAAGGCAGGTAAGATGACCCAGCAGGTATAAGCACTTGGCATACGAGCCCAATGAGCTGAATGTGACCACTAGAATCCTTGGTGGTAGGAAAGAAAGAAATGACCTTCAAAAGTTGTCCTCCGAGGGCCTGTGAGATGGCTCAGTGGATAAAGGTGCTACCACCAAGCCTGAGGACCTGAGTGTATTCCCTGGGATCGATCCACATGGCAGAAGAAAACCAACTCCTGCAAATTTGTCTTCTGACTTCCACACTGGTGCCATGGCTGCATGCTCCCCACAATAAATAAATAAATATAAGAAAGCACTTCATGAAATCTGGGGTGGTGGTGCACACCTGTCACTCCAGCACTCAGGAGGTAGAGCAATGAGGAACACAAGTTCATGGCCACGCAGCATAGTTCAAGGTCAGCCCTGGCTGTAGGAGGCTTTGTCTCAACATTTAAACATTAAAATGAAAGGGCAGGGCATGGTGGCTCACTCCTTTAACCCCCAGCACTTGGGAGGCAGAGGCAGGCAGATCTCTATGAGTTCAAGCCTGATCTACAGAGTGAGTCCAGGACAGCCAAGGCTATACATAGAAATCTTGTGTCGAAAAACCAGAAAGATAGAAAGAAAGAAAGAAAGAAAGAAAGAAAGAAAGAAAGAAAGAAAGAAAGAAAGAAAGAAAG
>OU015745.1:58374520-58394188 GCA_907169655.1 Acomys percivali | reverse complement strand
AAGAAAGAAAGAAAGAAAGAAAGAAAGAAAGAAAGAAAGAAAGAAAGTTCTCTGTTTAATTCTGAGCCCCATTTCTTAATTGGATTATTTGGTTTGGTGGAGTTTAATTTCTTGAGCTCTTTATATAGTTCGGATATTAGACCTTTGTCAGATGTAGGGTGGGTGAAGATCTTTTCCCAGTCTGTAGGCTGTCGCTTTGTTCTGTTGACAGTGTCTTCTGCCTTATAGAAGCATCGAATGGCTGAGAAACACTTAAAGAAATGCTCAACATTCTTAGTCATCAGAGAAATGCAAATCAAAATGACTTTGAGATTCCATCTTACACCCATCAGAATGGCTAAGATAAAAAACTCAAATGATAGCACATGCAGGTAAGGGTGTGGAGAAAGGGGAATTCCCCTTCATTTCTGGTGGGAGTGCAAACTTGTACAACCACTTTGGAAACCAATCTGGTGCTTTCTCAGAAAAGTAGGAATAGGGCTTCCTCAAGACCCAGCTATTCCACTCCTTGAAATATACCCAGAAGATGCTCCACCACACAACAAGGACATATGCTCAACCATGTTCATAGCAGCCTTATTCATAATAGCCAGAACCTGGAAACAATCTAGATGTCGTGCTCGCTTCGGCAGCACATATACTAAAATTGGAACGATACAGAGAAGATTAGCATGGCCCCTGCGCAAGGATGACACGCAAATTCGTGAAGTGTTCCATATTTAAAAAAAAAAAAAAACAATCTAGATGTCTGTCAGTTGAAGAATGGATAAAGAAACTGTGGTACATTTATACTATGGAATACTACTCGGCTATTAAAAACAAGGAAATTCTGAAATTTATGGGCAAATGGATGGAACTAGAAATGATCATCCTGAGTGAATTAACCCAGACCCAGAAAGACTCACATGGTATAGACTCACTTATAATTGTACAGTAGCCCAAAAGGGATGTCTTCACTTACCAGGAGATTGGGATAGATGCAGACACTTCCTATTGGGACTCTAGATGAGAGAAGTATGGGAGAATGGGGAAATAGAAGGATCCAGAGGGTCCTAGAAACCTATAAGAAGAACATCGTAAAGGGTGAGATCTGGACACAGGGGGTTCTGCTCAAACTACTACACCAACCAAAGACAATGCATGCAATAAACCTAGAATCCCTATGCAGATCCAGCCAAATAGACAGAACATTCTCCACAGTTGTGTGGAGAGCGGGGACTGACTCTGACATGAACTCCAGTGCCCCCTTGTTGACCACTTCCCCTTGGTGGGGGAGCCTGGTGGCACTCAGAGAAAGGTTGAACAGACTACCAAGATGAGACCTGATAGGCTGTGACCATATGGTGGGGAAGAAGGGCCTCTTATGTCACAATCCTAGGGGAGGGAAATAGGGTAAAATAGGGAGGAAGGAAGGAATGGAAGGATACAAGTGAGGGGACAACAATTGAGATGTAATCTTTTTGGGGGGGGGTTGAGACAGGGTGTTTCTGTGTAGCCTTGGCTGTCCTGGACCCACTTTGTAGACCAGGCTGGCCTCGAACTCACAGCGATCCACCTGCTTGAGATGTAATCTTAATAAATGAATTTTAAAAAAAGAAAGAAGGAAGGAAGGAAGGAAAGAAGAAAGAAAGAAAGAAAGAAAGAAAGAAAGAAAGAAAGAAAGAAAGAAAGAAAGAAAGGGGAAGACTAGCCTAGAAGATGTTCCATACTTCTGGCTTACTATCCAAGGATCTTAGTGTTCCTGCCACTCCCCTCCTGTTCTTTCCGCCTCTCAAGCACAGCGTCCTTAGCTCTGTCCTACACACGTAAAACCTTTACTACACCCCTGCTTTGATTAAGCCACAGCACCCACACACAGGTCACGTCTGAGTTTCCCAAATCAGTACTCCTGTGAGAGCTTCCTTCCCAGGATAATCTTTCTCTCCCCATAGTGGCTGGTCTCTTTCCAGGGGCTGGGAAGGGAGACTTCTTTGAACCTTTGCTCACAAGTGCTGTAGCCTTTCTCATACATGAGCCTATGCATGTATGTATGCATGTATGTATGTACATATGTGTCATAAACACACACACACACACACACACACACACACACACACACACACCCCTCCTCAGCATTCCATCTCAAACACAAGCCATGCATAACTGCGGTGGACAGAGATACCTCTAACCGCTCCAGGCCATGGAGAGCAGCTCTTTGTTGTTCCTGTTCCTTTTTTAGGTCAGGACGTGTCCACACTGTGTCAACACTCTGATTTTTGTCTCTAAGCTGAAAGTCTGGGAGCTGCGCACCGCACAGACTTTCTCTTTCCTTCTGGCTCATCTGTGTCAACTCAAAGGACAGGATGTGAGAGTGCTTGCTGGTTGCTTTTGGATTCCCAAAATACTTTCTTTTGGGGCTGGGAGGCCACTTGGTCAATAAAGTGCTTGCCTTGCAGGCATGTGGCTCTGCATCCAATCCTCAGAACTCAGACATTTAAAACAAAACAAAACAAAACAGCCAGCGTTGGTGTCTCACGCCTTTAATCCCAGCACTTGAGAGGCAGAGGCAGGTGGATCACTGAGAGTTCGAGACCAGCCTGGTCTACAAAGTGAGTCCAGGACAGCCAAGGCTACACAGAGAAATCCTGTTTCAAACAAAACAAAAGAAAAAACAACACACACACACACACACACACTTTTTTGTTTTGTTTTGTTTCCGAGACAGGGTTTCTCTGTGTAGCCTTGGCTGTCCTGGACTCGCTTTGTAGACCAGGCTGGCCGCGAACTTACAGCGATCCGCCTGCCTCTGCCTCCTGAGTGCTGAGATTAAAGGCCTGTGCACCACCATGCCCGGCTACACACACACACTTTTGATCCCAGCTCTGGGGAGAAGAAGAAAGACAGATCCCTGGATCTTGCTGGCCAGCCAGACTAGTCCAGATGGTGAGTTCCAGTGGGAGATGCTGTTTCAAAAAAAGAAAAAAGGGTAGATACCATCTGAGACACAACACCAGAGGTTGGCTTCTGGCCTCCACATGCATACACACACACACACACACACACACACACACACACACACACACACACGTGGGAAAGAGAGACACAGAGAGTCAGATGACATCAGCAGGGCATTAAATCAAGCCCAAGGTCCTCTCCAATGTAGGCCATGTGACTCCCAGGTCACACGCCTATTGAAGTTGGTCGTCTCTGCAAAGCCATCAACGTCCCTATGAGACAAGCTGATGTAGTCAGGTGGTTCAAGTGTGGTCCCTTTGCCACCACTTCCTTCAGAAGAGCTCTTAGGCCCCACTCCCAGAGCCAGGAACTTAATACCCCCCTTTCCAGCCTGTGACAGCTGACACCCTCTGCCGAGGGGACAACGAACTCTCTCCCGTTGACTTCTAGTCCCAGTCAGGGCCAAGACACTTGAGAGTGGAGAGTCAGTGTTGGCATGCTCCCCACAGGATAAAATGACTGCCACCCCTGCCTTGGACAGCAAGTGCCCTGTGAAGATAACTCAGCTGGGGCCTCTTGCCAGGTTCCCAGCTAAGTCGCCACTCAGCAGGAGACATCTCTTGGGAGTCACTTGTCAGTCATGAGGAGCATAAAGGAGTCTGTGGAAGAGGAGAGCAGTTTTTTTTGTTTGTTTGTTTGGTTTGGTTTTGGTTTTTCGAGACATGGTTTCTCTGTGTAGTCTTGACTGTCCTGGAATCACTTTGTAGACCAGGCTGGCCTCGAACTCACAGCGATCCACCTGCCTCTGCCTCCCAAGTGCTGGGATTAAAGGCGTGCGCCACCACACCCGGCTGAGAGCTGGTTTTTTTGGGTGGGTGCACCCTGTCATAGTTACTTGTCTCATTGCTGTGACAAAATACCGGAACCAAACTGGTTACAGAAGGAGGGGCATATTTTGGCTCCCAGTTGGAGGTTCACAGGCCACTGTGGCAGGCGCAGCATAAGGGCAGCTGGTTGCACAGTGCCCTCGGTGCCCTCGGTGAGGAGAGTGAGGGGTTTCTCAGTCACTTGCTTCCTCCTTTCAATTTAGCCTGGGCTCCCAGGCTGTGGAATGGTGCTACCCACGCGCAGTGTGGGTCTTTCTTCCTTAGGTCAACCTTTCAGAAAACACCCTCAAAGACATTTCCCGATGCGTGTTTCCGGGGGGGTTCTCAATCCACTCAAGTTGACAGTGAAGCTGAGCCACCATACCAGCACCCTAGTCATGTTCCTTGGGTATACAGCCTTGCTCCCCCACTTCTTATAATGCCTTTCTCCTCTTCTCTCCCATTTAATACAAAGCAGGCACCTGTATTAGGCTCTTGACTACAGGCTAAGTGCTTTCTATTGCCAGGAGGGTAAGACACACAGGCCTGCATGTTAGCCGGGAAGAATTTGGGGACAGAAAAAAGTTCAGCTGAAGGAAAAGGAGAGAGAACAGGCCCAAGGGCCCAGCAACTCGGGCACCTGCGGCCTCTTTGTTCTTGCTGAGGAGGAAACAAGGTGGGAGGCTCTGTCCTTCAATAATGGGACAAGCTGCATGAGCATGGCAGTGGGGAGAAGCCGCGGAGAACACACTGTGACCACCTGTGTGCCATGGCCCTGTGCCCTCTGGCCACCTCATTCCTAATTCCACATCTTTCTAACTCGAAGAGAGAAGGAGCTGGGCTTTACGATTGAAGTACAAAATCCTGTCTCTTTCTGAGTTTCTTCACTGACACCTACTCCCTAACATAAATCCTGCCTGCGCTGCCATCATGGCTGAGAGACAAAAAGGCGCTGCAAAGCCTCACACAGAGCCTGGGCTATTAGACCCTCAAAGTGGCTAACTCTTTTATTAGCTTGTCATATGGAGAGGGCATTGTCCCAAGTCTGGAGTACTTTAAGCCAGAGGTTGCAATGATTTGGGGTTTTGTTTTGTTTTGTTTTGAAGACAGGGTTTCTCTGTGTGTAGCCTCAGCTGTCCTTGACTCACTTTGTAGACCATGCTGGCCTCGAACTCACATCGATCCACCTGCCTCTGCCTCCCAAGTGCTGAAATTAAAGGCGTGCGCCACCATGCCCAGTGGTTTCAATGTTTTAAGGTTTCAGTGTGCACTGAAATCACCTGGTGGAGCCAGATATGGTGGTCCTCACATGCAACAGCACTTGGGACACTGAGGCAATAGACGCCCACTGTCTAGAAGCCAACTGGATACACACAGATACTCCTGCACAAAAAGTGAGGAGACTGCGGAATCCATCCGAAGCACTGAAGAAGCCTGTGTGGTGGCACACACCTATGATCCCAGCACCCATAACATGGAGGCAGGAGGGTCCAAGGGAAATCTGAGATACATGAATTTCAGGATACCCTGGGCTATAGAATGAGACTGGAGCTCAAAAAGAGAACAAACAAAATGCTCCAAATAGCAGCAACAACAAAAACGTATAATACCAGAGTGGCTTAAAAGAGAATAATAATCATAGGCTCATGTGTTTGAATGCTTGGTCCCTGCTTGGTGGAACTGTTTGGAAAGGATTAGGAGGTGTGGTCTTGTTGGAGGAGGTGTGTCACTGGGAGTGGGCTTTAAAAATTTTAAGCCCACATCATTCCCAGATCTCTCTCTGTCTGTCTCTGTCTGTGTGTGTGTGTGTGTGTCTCTCTCTCTTTCTCTCTCTGTCTCTGTCTCTCTGTCTCTGTCTGTCTGTCTCTCTGAGTCTCTCTCTCTCTTCCTCTCTCCTCTCCTTCTCCCGCCCCCCTCTTTCCCTCTCCCTCTCCCTTTCTCTTTCCTTTTCCCTCCCTCCTTCTCCCCCTCCCTCTGCCTCCTGCTTGTGGATCAGATGTAAGCACTCAACCTATCTGCTGCCACACTTCTCGCCATGATAGGCATAAACGGTGCTACCCTCTGGAACTCAGACTAAAACTTTTCTTTTGTAAGTTTCCTTCTCTTCACAGCAATAACAAAGTAACTAAGAAAAACCCAAATATTAGGTATGCTAATTAACTTTTTTAAGATTTATTTTTATTTTATATGTGTAGATATATAGCCTGTGTGCATGTCTATGCACCATATGTGTGCAGTGCTCTCAGAAGCCAGAAGAGGGTGTCAGATCCTCTGGAACTGGAGTTAACAGGTTGAGAGCCACCACGTGGTTGCTGGGAACCAAACCTATGTCCTCTGGAAGAGCAGCAAATGCTCTTAACCACTGAGAAGTCTCTTTAGTCCTTGATTAGTTTTTTAAAATGATTAGCTTTATTTTTGTTTTCTGTGAATTGGTGTTTTCCCTGCATGCATGTCTGGAGACCTGCCTCTCCCCACTGAATGCTGGAACTAAAGGCTGCCCAGGGCTCCTCACCAGGATTTAAAGGGAAGCCTCTGTTTCCCCTTAAGGTTTCATCATGTTTAGATCTCTGTATATTGTATTGTCTGCATCTAATGCTTTCCCTACACCTTGGAGCCCCGTCATGCACTGAAGTATTTTCATTATATAATAAACCTGATTTCTGAAAGGAATTTAAGGGTCAGCTTTCTTTTGACAAGTGACCACTACAGCCTTTCAATCACCTTTTTAAAAAAATACCTTTATTCTTTCATTTTAAAAAAAAATTGGTGTTTAAGCCAAGCATGGTGGCACATGACTTTAATCCCAGCACATGGAGGCAGAGGCAGCCTGATCTCTGTGAGCACGAGGCCAGCCTAGTCTAAGATAGCCAACACTACACAGAGAAATCTGTCTCAAAAAACAAAACAAAAAAAATTCTTTCCTTCTATTATGTGAAGCCCAGGGATTTGAACTCAGATAGCCAGGTTTGGTTGCAAGCACCTTTACCTCCTGCTGAGCCACCTCACTGCCCACAGTGCCTCATTTTATCTGTTTTTTAAAAGATATTTATTTACTATGTATATGAGTACACTGTCCTTGTGTACACCAGAAGAGGGCATCAGATCATAATACAGATGGTTGTGAGCTACCATGTGGGTGCTGGGAATTGAACTCAGGACCTATGGAAGAGCAGCCAGTGCTTTTAACCACTGAGCCATCTCTCCAGCCCCTCATTTTATCTCTGAACATGTTTTTGTTTTTTGTTGTTGTTGGTGGTGGTGGGTGTTTTGTTTTGCTTTGTTTTGAGACAGGGTTTCTCTGTGTAGCCTTGGCTGTCCTGAACTTACTTTGTAGACCAGGCTAGCCTCAAACTCACAGAGATCCAACTGCCTCTTTCTGCCGAGTGCTGGGATTAAAGGTGTGCGCCACTGCACCCGGCTTTATCTCTGAACATGTTTCTTTCTGTTTTTGATAAACTCCAACCCAGTTTTATACAGACTCACCCTTTCCTGGAGAGGCGTCAAGGACCCAGCCTTTCTTGAGTGGAAGTTAAGAATTAGGGGACCTCCTCAGGCTGCCAGCCGCAGCTCTGGGTTGAGACCCTTGCTGACAAGGCCTAGCCTGAGAACTAACTAGCATGGTAGCGTCGTGTACATCAGTGGCACCCTGGTGAAGGCTTTTTCTTTAAGTAGTCTCTGATATCTTTCTGTGAACAATGAAACTTTTGGATTTTGCTTTCGAAGGTCAGCCTCCCTCAGGAGCCTCTGTCTGAGTCACAGCCTGCACCATGCCTAAACCTTCACCACAGGCAAGACAAGCCCTGGTGGACTTGAGATGACCTTGTCTCTAGCTCCGGGACTCCCCCCACACTGGCTGCTCAGCCCTGTTGACTGAGTTGGGTCTGAGGAGGAACTCTTCCCTAGTGACTCTGTTCCATCAGCCCTGTCACCCTAAGAACTGGGTCACTCTGATCTTTCTCACTACTTGGAGTTTTGATAAACAGTGTCTGAGAGGAGACCAGTAATTTGCATTTCTTTCTTGGTTTGTTTAATATTTTATTTTTCAAGGCAGGGTTACTCGGTTTAGTCCTAACTGGCTGTCTCGGAACTCTCTCTGTAGACCAGGCTGGCCTTGAACTTAGAGAGTTGCCTTTTCCTTCTTTTCCTGAGTGCTGGACTTAAAGGTGTGCACCACCACAACCAGATTATTATTATTATTTATTTATTATTTTGTTTTGTTTTGTTTTTCGAGACAGGGTCTCTCTATGTTAGCCTTGGCTGTCCTGGACTTGCTTTGTAGACCAGACTGGCCTCAAACTCACAGCGATCCGCCTGCCTCTGCCTCCTGAGTGCTGGGATTAAAGGCGTGCGCCACCACGCCTGGCCTCTTTCTTTTTAAACATAGTTTCATAGTGTAACTCGGGTCTAGAACTCACTATGTGGACCAGGCTGGCTGGCTTCAAAGAATAGGGCACAATCAAGTGCATGAACTTCTTGGGATTTTTTTTTGGTTGTTATTGTTTGTTTTGTTTTGTTTTGTTTTGTTTTTTCAAACAGCATTTCTCTGTATATCTATGGCTTTCCTGGAACTCACTCTGTAGACCAACTGACCTCAAACTCAGAGATCTGCCTGTCTCTACCTCCCAAGTGCTGGGATTAAAAGTACATGTGCCAAGCTGGGCATGGTGGCGCACACCTTTAATCCCAGCACTTGGGTGGCAGAGGCAGATGGCTGTGAGTTCGAGGCCAGCCTGGTCTACAAAGCGAGTCCAGGACAGCCAAGGCTACACATAGAAGCCCTGTCTCAAACAAACAAACAAACAAAATGCATGTGCCACCAACACCCAGCTTGAGTGTGAACGTCTTAAAGGGGAGTCACCCTAAGTTTCCTCACAGTGACTATATGTAGAATTTTTGAAACTTTTGGTCTTTCACCAATTAACAAATATTTTGGTTTTATTTTCCCCAAGACAGGGTTTTTCTCTGTAGCCTTGGCTGTCCTGAAACTCACTCTGTAGACAGGGCTGGCCTCGAACTCACAGAGATGCACTTGCTTCTGCCTATTCATGTGCTGGGATTGATTAACAGGTGCTTTTTTTTTTTTTTTTTTTTTTTTTTTGGTTGTTCGAGACAGGTTTTCTCTGTGTAACCTTAGATGTCCTGAACTTGCTTTGTAGACCAGGCTGGCCTCGAGAACTCACAAAGATCCACCTGCCTCTGCCTCCCAAGTGCTGGGATTAAAGATGTGCGCCACCATGCCCGCCTGATTAACAGGCAAACACTCTACCCACTGAGCTACCCCACCCCCAGCCCACTCCTCATTAAGTGAGCTTGTGTAACAGCTCCAAGGGCAGCTTGGACAGAGTAGTGATACGATATGATAGAACCTTAGTTCTTGAAGATTGCACAGGAGTATTAAAACATGTCTTCTACTCTAGAAAATCTCCAGATTAGGGCTTACCTTCAGGTGGGCCAGTTACTACTAACCGTTTTTATTTGGAACATCTTTCTATAAAAGAAATATTGTTCCCCTGGGGGCACCTTTTATGGTAATGTTATCGGTGTGTTGGAGTCCTTGGTTCTTGGCTGGCAAGAGCTCCATCCAGATGCCCGAATAAGGGATTCCTTTTCCTCTCATGTCCCCATAGCTCCCCCTTTGTCCTTCTTTTCAGAAAAGATTTCTTTATTATAATGTTATGCTCACAGGCGTTTTGTACACATGCATGTGTGCGCACCGTGTGTGTGCAGTGTCCATAGGGAACAGAAGAGGGTGTGGGAGTCCCTGGAATGGACTCACAGATGGTTGTGAGCCACCAGGTGGGCGCTGGGAACAGAACCTGGATCCCCTCTCTAGAAGACCAGACAAAGATCGTAACCATTGAGTCATCTCTCCAGCCTGCCTACCCAGTTATTCTATCCTGTCTCAGCCTCAGCACCTTAAGAACTGGATTTCTCTGATATTTCTCACTACATTGAGTTCCGACATACAGTGTCTAGGATGGGAACAAATATTTACATTTCTTTTTTTTTTTTCACTTTTTAAAAATTAATTCATTCATATTATATCTCAATAGTTATCCCATCCCTTGTATCCTCCCATTCCTCCCTCTCTCCTGCTTTCCTCCTACTCCCCTCCCCTATGACTGTGACTGAGGGGGACCTCCTCCCCCTATATGTATTCATAGGGTATCAAGTCTCTTCTTGGTAGCCTGCTAGCCTTCCTCTGAGTGCCACCAAGCGCCCCCTCAAGGGGACGTATTCAAATATAGGGCACCAGAGTTTGTGTGAAAGTCAGTCCCCACTCTCCACTCAACTGTGGAGAATGTCCTGTCCATTGGCTAGATCTGGGTCGGGGTTCAATATTTACTGCACGTATTGTCCTTGGCTGGTGCCATAGTTTGATCAGGACCCCTGGGCTCAGATCTGCCCATCATAATGTTCTTCTTGTAGGTTTCTAGGACCCTCTGGATCCTTCTGTTTCCCCATTCTCCCATGCTTCTGTCATCTAGAGTCCCAATAGGTTGTCCTCCTCTTTGTCCCACTTCCCTGGTAAGTGAAGACTTTCGTGGGACATGCCCCTTGGGCTAATGTCCAGATAAAAGTGAGTATATACCATGTAAGTCTTTCTGCTTCTGGGTTAACTCACTCATTATGATAATTTCTACTTCAATTCATTTGTCCACAAATTTTGGGAATTCCTTGTTTTTAATAGCTGAGTAGTATTCCATAGTGTAAATGTACCACAGTTTCTTTATCCATTCTTCTACTGAGGGACATTTAGGCTGTTTTCATGATCTGACTATTATGAATAAGGCTGCTATGAACATGGTTGAGCATATGTCCTTGTTGTGTGCTGGAGCATCCTCTGGGTATATTCCAAGGAGTGGAATAGCTGGGTCTTGAGGAAGCCCTATTCCCAGTTTTCTGAGATAGCTCCAGATAGATTTCCAAAGTGGTTACATTTCTTTTACTTACTTTCTTTGTTTCTTTCTCTCTTTTTGACAGGGTTTACTTCTCTAACCTTTCCTTTTATTTTAAAAAAATATGTATGTGTCTATGTGCATGCATGCATGCATGTATGTTTGAGAAATTGTGTGCATGTGTGTAACGTATATGCACATGTATGGCAGCCAGAGTCAATATCAATGTCTTTCTCTACCACTTTGATTTTTTTTTTTTTTAATGTCTCAGTTAGGGTCACTATTGCTGTGATGAAATAAGCAACTTGGAGGGGACAGGGTTTATTTGGCTCACACTTCCATATCATTGTTCATCATAGAAGGAAGTCAGGCAGGAACTCAAACAGGACAGGAACCTGGAGGCAGGAACTGACGCAGAGGCTGTGGAGGGGAGCTTCTTACTGGTTTGCTCCTCATGGCTTGCTCAGCCTACTTTCTTATAGCACCCAGGACCACCAATCCAGGGGTGGCACCATTTGCAAAGGGCTGGGCCTTCTGGTGGATCTGACACCCTTTTGTGGCCCCTTCTGGCCCCAGACATGAAACATACATGGACAAAACACTATGTACATAAAACAAGATATGTATTTTTTAAAATGTTTAAAGTTGTTGTGATAGAAACACACCTCTGCATATGTTAATGGGCATGATTCAAGAGAGATTTAACTGAGGCAGGGGGGTCCCAGGATAAATGGAAGGGAAAGAGGAGCTAAAACTACATTTACCTCTCTCTGCTTCCTGCCAAGGCTACAGAGAGAAACCCTGTCTCAGAAACAAAACAAAACAAAACAAAAACAAAACTGATGAAAAAAAGCCACATGGAGCCAGGCAGTGGTGGCACATGCCTTTAATCCCAGCACTTGGGAGGCAGAGGCAGGAGGATCTCTGTGAGTTCGAGGCCATCCTGGTCTACAAAGTGAGTCCAGGACAGTCAAGGCTACACAGAGAAACCCTGTCTCAAAAAACAAAACAAAAACAAAAACAAAAAAAAAAAAAACAAAAAAAAAGAAAGAAAGAGAGAAAGAAAGCCATATGGAAGCCTATTATTTTGTAAGCTAATAACACACACATGCACGCACGCACACACGCACTCACGCACGGCCGCATGCACACACACACATACCTAGAAGAGTTCAGAGGCTGAAGAGATGGCTCAGTGATTAACAGCACTTCCTGCTCTGGATTTAGATCCCAGCACTCATATGGCCCCTCATAACTGTCTATAATTCCAGTTCCAGGGGACTTGATAGCCTCTTCTGGTCTCTGTGGGCACCAGGTACACATCTGATAAACATGCACACAGGTAGGCAAACATCCATGCACAATAAAATAAAATAAATAAATAAAAACCCACAAGAGTCTGCTTGCTGGTACCCTGCATGGGTGGATAACGCTGTTCCCAGATTCAGGCTGCGGGTTACTGAACAAAACTTCCAGTCTCAGATATGAATACCTCCGTATGAGTTACTGGTCAAGGACCCCAAAGGCCCTCAAGGCAATGCAGGCCAGTACCTTGGGTCTGTGTTGTTTACACTCCAAGAGTTGAGAAGCCAGACTGGAAAGCATTTTTGGTATTGCCCTTTATTTCTAGGATTGCTTCAATAGGGACAGGTTGCTTTGAGATGATTGAGGTAAGCCAGTGAGGGTGATGACATTCCTTGTTACAGACACAAGAGAGGGAGTTGGAGAGATGGCCAATGGGAGCACTTGCTGCTCTTCCAGAGGATCTGTGTTCAGTTCCCAGTGATCATGATGGGCGTCACACAGATGCCTGTAACTCTATCTAGCTCCAGGGTTATCTGACACATGCGCACATACCCCTACACACACACACACACCACACACACACACACACACACACACACACACACCACACCACACACACACACACACACACACCACATACCACACACACACACATATACACACACTACACACACACACACACACCACACACCACACACACACACCACACACACCACTCACCACACACACATACATACACACACTACACACACACACACACCACACACACACACACACCACACACCACACACATATACATACACACACTACATACACACACACACCACTCACCACACACACACACACACACATACACCACTCACCACACACACATACATACACACACTACACACACACCACACACCACACACACACACCACACACCACACACACATACATACACACACACACACACACCACACACACATACACACACACACACACACACCCCACTGGAGAGGAGATCAGTTAGTGCCATCACACCCAGTCATGGATGCTGGTCCCCTACTCCACCTTCCTTAGGTCCATGTGGCCTGCCTCTGGTGTCCTGGGCTTATTGGAAAGCCTCTTGTCCTCCGCCATGTGCCCAGAACACCTTCTTGGACTCTAACTTCCATCTGCCTTTTGTGACCATCTGTACACCGTACTCCTCCCCAGCCAAGGCTCACGTGACAGGATCTTTTTCTTCTACACAGTTTAACCTGCCTCATCCCCAGCTTTGAGAGAGGTTGCCACTCATCCCAGGCTGGCCTCAAACTGGTCATCCTTTTGTTATTTAAATTCTTTTTTTTTTTTTTTTTTTTTTGCTTGTTTTTGGTTTTTTGAGACAAAGTTTCTCTGTGTAGCCTTGGCTACCCTGGACTCACTTTGTTGACCAGGCTGGCTTCGAACTCACGAACTCATGAAGATCCACCTGCTTCTGTCTCTGCCTTTCAAGTGCTGGGATTAAAGGCGTGCACCACCACGACCAGTTTAAATTGATTCTTAACTTGAATTTTAATGACTCTTATACATAAAAATCCTTTTCCCACATTCTGTCTTTTTTTGTTTCGTTTTGTGACTCATCGAGTTTAACCAAGGCCAGCTGTGTGGCTGAAATTGAAACTCTTCCTTGGGACCCGGCGGGTTCACCATGGGTAAATAACAGGAGGCAATGACTTCCCTCTTCCCAGAATCTTCCAGTAGCTGATGGCTCATCAGGCAAGGAGAGGGTCCCAAGAGCTGGCCCCCTCCCCGACCCATAACTGATTGTTGATGGTGGGGTGTGTGTGTGTGTGGATCTTATGCAGGTCCAGTGCAGTTCTAGGCTGCATATGCAGGTCCAGTGCAGTTCTAGGCTGCATTGTTGAGTCTGAGGTTGCATTGTTGGAGTCCTGCCCAGAAGATAGCACTTGCATAGCCCTTCTCCTCGTCTTCCGGCTCTTACCTTCTTCCCATCTCCCCGCCCCTACTGGAACCTTCTGTAATGTTCCATGAGCCTTAAAAGGGTTTTTTTTTAGACGTCTCAATGTCTGCCTGGTCAATCTGCCTAGGTGTGTAACGTTTCTGAGTTGTGTGCGCGCATGTGGGCGTGGGCACATGTGGAGGTAGCCGTGAGGATCTTTCCTCCAGTGCTATCTGTCTTGTCTTGAGATAGGTTCTCTGGTTGGCCTGGAGCTCACGGAGTAAGATAGGTTGGCTTGCTTCATGCCAGGGACCCCCAATCTCCTCCTTCCCCCAGCTGGAATTGCAAGTATGAACTCCTACATAATTCCTCGCTTGTTTCTGAGGACAGAGCTCAGGTCCCCATGGCAAGCACTGCACCCACCGAGCTTCCTTCCCAGTCCAGGGTTCCTGGGGTCTTATTCGTTGTCCACTGATCTTCTGCTTCTACTTGGGCTGCAGAGCGGACAGTGTCTCCTGGTCTGCCACATTCTGCCTCTCGTTTCTTGGAAGGCAGTCGGTTTATCTAGCTAACTCTGACCTGCCCTCCGGGTTTCGGCTCATACATCCCCTCCTAGCAAATCCCCCACCGACCATTGCGCCTCCTCTCTGTGCCCCATGCCACTGCCCACACCTGGAGGCCCTGACATTTTCCCAGCTTCTCTGAGCAAGGCACCACCTTCATCCAGCTACAGAATCCACAAGCCCAAAGGACCACAGCTGGGTTATTTATGGACTAGCTCGCACTATAGGTGAATCTCTCAAGGGCTTTAGTGTTTCAGTTTAATCCCCTCTTAAGGGCAGAAACAATCTGGCAATGCTACTTAGAGATAGAGCCTTTGGGAGGTGATCAGGACCAGACAGTGTCGTCACAGTGGCACTGTTGTGGTTGAATAGCTGTAACTATACTATAATCCAGAGGTTACAATACACACAAACTTTCCTGGTTATTTTTTTTTTTTTTTTGAGACAGGGTTTCCCTGTATTGTCTTGGCTGTCCTGGACTCGCTTTGTAGACCAGGCTGGCCTCAAACTCACAGCGATCCACCTGCCTCTGCCTCCCAAGTGCTGGGATTAAAGGAGTGTGCCACCACACTTGGCTGGGCTTTTCTTTTCCTTTTCCTTTTTCTTTTTCTTTTTTCTTTTTTTCTTTTTTTCATTTTTCGAGACAGGGTTTCTCTGTGTAGCCTTGACTGTCCTAGACCCACTTTGTAGACCAGGCTGGCCTCGAACTCACAGTGATCCACCTGCCTCTGCCTCCCAAGTGCTGGGATTAAAGGTGTGTGCCACCACGCCCAGCTTCTGGCTGGGCTTTTCTACATTAGGACCCTGCCATTGTCGGCCACAGATTCTGCCACCATGAGCCAAAAGCTTCCTTTCTTCCTAAAGTTACTTAGCTTTCAACATTTTATTATAGCAGCACAAAGCTAACTGATACATGTTTTTTCCCTGCACTAGAAATTAAATCTAGGGCCTCACGTACACTATATGAACACTTGAGCATTGAGATATGCCAAAATACAACGATATATGTAATTTCCTCCCACCGATGTGTCAGATACTCAGACTGATCTCCAGTTTGATCTTTTCATCACCCTCTGTGGACTCTCCCTGCCAGGACCACCATCAGCCTGCTCAATATGACTAGCCTTTCTCTGCCCTACCATGTTCTCAGTAAATGTCATTTTATGCCTTTACAGAATTTAATGTACAGGAAAAGGGGGGAGGGGCAAGAAGATATTTTGGCCAGCCTAGGTTAATAGTCCCTCCTATGTTGTCTTCCTAGGCGTTCTCATGGTACCTTTATTTTTATTTATTTATTTATTTATTTATTTATTTATTTATTTTTTGGTTTTTCGAGACGGGCTTTCTCTGTGTAGCCTTGGCTGTCCTGGACTCACTTTGTAGACCAGGCTGGCCTCAAACTTACAGAGATCTGCCTGCCTCTGCCTACCAAGTACTGGGATTAAAGGCATGCGCCACCACTGCCTGGTTGTTTTTACTTGTTTTTGTTTTGTTTTGTTTTTCAGAGACAGGGTTTCTATGTGTGTAGCCTTGACTGTCCTGGACTCTCATTATAAACCCAGCTGGCCTTGAACTCACAGAGATCCACCTGTCTCTACCTCCCAAGTGCTGGCATTAAAGGAGTGTGCCACCATGCCTGGCTGTTTATTTTTACTTTTATAAGATCTTATGGGCTTGTTTGTTTTCAGGGCCTGGGAGTTGATGGAGCCTCATGTAGCCCAGGCTGGTGTGAAGTGAGCATGTAGTTGAGGCTGGCCCTGAGTGCCTGATCCTTCTCCCAACATGCCTGGCTCCCCACCCCACCTTTAGAGCACAGCTGGCCCTTCAGTGTTCCACACCCTGTCCCCCACTACAGCCCAGGATCCTAACATGCACATACATCCAGTCAGTGTTGATGAATAATTAAACACAACTTCGGAGTTAGAGACGACAGGAGAGTGACTGCACTGCAGCAAGCTTTCCAGAAAGCATTAGGTGCGTCTGTAAGCCTAAAGGCCTGAGTTTGATTCTAAAACCCACAAGGCAGAAAAGAACTGGTTCCCAATAGCTATTCTCTGACCTCCACACATACAACATGGCATACACACACACCACACGTGCATGCACACATGCATGCATGCACATACACACACAAGCTCATGTGCACACATCTTTTCTTTTCATTTATTATTTGATGTGTATGGATGATTTGCCTGCCATAAGTCTGGGGACCACAGAGACCAGAAGAGGGTGTCAGATTCTCTGGAAATAAAACTACAGATGGCTATGAGGCACCATGTGGGTCCTGGGAACCTAACCCAGGTCCTCTGGAAGAGCAACAAGCGCTCTTAACGCTGAACCATCCCTCTAAAGTCCCAGGTCATTTTGTTTATTTTGTTTGCTTGTTTACACTTATTTATCAGGAGGAAAAGATGTGTGTGCCCCAGTGAGCATATGGAAGTCTGAGGACAACATGTGGAAATCAGTTCTCTCCTTCAACCAGATGGATCCCAAGGGTCAAACTTGGGTTATCAGGCTGGTCTGCAAGCACCTTCAGCCATTGAGCTATCTTTCCACTCTAATAAACATAATTTGAAAAGAGAAGAAAGCATTATGTACCCTGCTCTCAGCCCCCTTTTGCAGCACTGTGTGGCAGCTGGCAGGGCACAGTAATTCTGAGAGGCCTGAAGAGAGAATAACCTTCCTTTCCTGAGGCTAAAGGACACTTTGAGGTCACGCCTGCCTCATACAGACTTTCTATGATGTTCTTTTTTTTACGTGTGTGATAAATGTTCTGTATAGTGAGATCGATGGTTTTGATCCATAAGAGCCTGGGAGCCATCAGACATCAGGCTCCGTAGAATCTGCTCAGTTCTTGAGTGTTCTTGCTGTCTATTTCTGCATCTGAGTCATAATTCTGGTGTGCGCGCTCTCCAGGAGCCTGTCACTCACTAAGTGTGTCAACAGATTCTCACGATTAAATGAATTTACCAAGGTCCACATCTCATTCAGACATGTTTAATTAAAAAAAAAAAATCTCTGGGTGGGGGACTAGAAATTGGCATAGTGCTTCTATAATCTTTTTTTGGGGAGAGGGCGGGGGCGCGGTTACAGGTCTCATACAGCCCAGGCTGGCTTCAGACTCATTCTGTGGCTAAGGATGATCTTGAACTTCTGAGCCTCCTGCCTCCGTCTCCTGAGTGAGGCCGGGATTGCAGGCCTGTACCACTGTGTCTAGTGCCTCTTGTGCCAGGCAAGTGCTCTAACGACCACGAAGCTGCACACTCCCCCCCCCCCGACTCCCCAACCCCCTCCTACACTTGGACGCCATTCCATCCCTCCTGCTTTCTGGAGGAACAAAAGAGGCTGAAAAGAACAGACATTTGTGGTGGCACACGCCTTTAATCCCAGCACTTGGCAGGCAGAGGCAAGCGGATCTCTGTGAGTTCAAGGCCAGCCTGGTCTACAAAGCAAGTCTAGGACAGCCAAGGCTACACAGAGAGACCCTGTCTTGAAAAAAAAAAAAAAAAAGAACAGGCATTCCTCATCTGTGGTCATCCCTTAGCAGGATGAGGTCCAGAATCCTTCCAATCTTGGTGTTTCCTCAGTGATTCTTCGGTGACCCAGGCTCTGCAAAACAACAAGGCTTGGTAACCATAAATTCTACTTCATCTGACTTTGCCTGTACCCAGCATGCAATCTGAGGGAGCAAGGGGAAGAGAGGACAGTAGAGGAGCTATCACATGATTGGAGATGAAAGGAATTTCTCACCAGAGCGGGAGCCCAGGTGCTAACAGCTCCACCCAACTGCTAGAAGCCTTAGAATGGGAGACTGGTTTTATTTAGTTTCATTTTGTTTTGTTTCCCACAAGTGTCTCTCACTTTCTACTCCTCAGCTGTTTCCAGGGATGAGAAAACAGCTCTTCATGTATGCCTCAAACCCGAAACACAAACAAAGGCATGTCGAAGTTGTGAGGAGGGAGGGAGAAGGCTGCCCTGATAGTTGCCATGACAACACCTCTATCCCAGCCCTAGCTGCTACGTGCAGCCTGACATGTGTGCCGTGTCAGGTCCCTGGAGGACATGGCTGTCTCTCCCTGGCCTAGGGTCCAGACAAAATAATATCCAAAAGCAATTGTGGGACCTTAAACCACCTGGGGCTGAAGGCTCCTGTCTGTGGATGCTCAGGGAGAGCCCTCAGCATTTCCAGCCCACTGCAGGGCCAGGTGCCTAGTGAGGGCTTGGGTACCATTGCAAGAGTGAACGCAGGAAACTCCTGGAAGCTCTTCTGTGGGAGGAAGGGGAAGGAGAGCAGGGCTTGGTGGGGGTGGGGAAGGAAAGGCAGGCCTTCTGGTGGCTTCTGAGAGCTTCCTCCTATTTCCTCTATACCTGTCGTCCACTGGTCTGCTGGGCACCATCTACAGCCCATCATGTTAAAAAAGTGTGATCTAGGCTAGAGGTCTGGCTTAATGGTTAAGAGCCCTTACCGATGGAGCAACGGACCAGAGTTTGGTTACCAGCTTCCAGGGAACCAGACACCCCTGACCTCCACCAACACTTGCACTCATGTGCACACACCCACACACAAACATACACATGCATAACTCAAAATAATAAAGATCTGGTTTTGTGCTGGTTGTGGTGGCGCATGCCTTTAATCCCAGCACTCGGGAGGCAGAGGCAGGTGGATCGCTGTGAGTTCGAGGCCAGCCTGGTCTACATAGTGAGTTCAGGACAGCCAAGGCTACACAGAGAAACGCTGCCTTGAAAAAACAAACAAACAAACAAAAATCTGCCCCCCACTCCCCACCAAAAAATTGGTTTTGTTTTATTTCAAGGCAAAGTCTCTCTATGTAGTCCTGGCTGTCCTGGGACTCCCTATGTACACCAGGCTAGCATTAAACTACAAGGAATCCTCCTGATGCTGCCTCCTGAACGCTTGGATTAAAGGTGTGTGTCACTATACTCAGCCTAAAACTAATTTTAAAAAGAAAAAAAAGAGTGGGGCATGGTGGAGCACGCCTTTAATCCCAGCACTCAGGAAGCAGAAGCAGTGGGTCTCTGTGAGTTCCAGGCCAGCCTGGTCTACAACGAGTCCAGGACAGCCAGGGCTACTACACAGAGAAATCCTGTCTTGGGAAGAAAGAAGGAAAAGAAAGAAAGAAAGAAAGAAAGAAAGAAAGAAAGAAAGAAAGAAA
>OU015745.1:58320894-58353394 GCA_907169655.1 Acomys percivali | reverse complement strand
ATATGATGATGAATTTTCAAGGTTATAGCTGTCTATTCAGATTTAAAATGTATGTCTAACTACTTATGTTTTTGCTAGTTCTTGCATTCGTGAATGAATGCTGTTCTTTTCTCCTGCCGCCAGCTGCCTGTGCTCGGATTCACCTCCAGGCTTCGGCCTGGCCAATGGATTTTGTATAATAAATTCAAATATAATTTTAAATTGTCTTATATTGTGCTACTGGGTTGCTGACTCTGGAAATGGGTTATTATTCACCCTTTCTTGGACCCAGACATGATTTAAGGTGCAGGGTCCAAAACAGGATATGGTTTAATTCATAATGAGTTAGTAGTTGAAAGCTTGTGCTTAGATTATCTTAAGCCATGTGACATGATTCCAAAGATACTTTTAAGTGAAAAATATCAATTTTAGAGACATTCATTTGTTTATACGATTAGAACTTGGTTGTTAAGTTCTATCTTCACTCTCAAAAGGTTAAAATAAAATCACTGCTTCAAAAACATGTTCTTGCTAATGTTACTAATCTATAATATATGGCTTTAGATTTTTATAAGCTAAAGAATTTTTATAAACTAAGTCCTACAGGAAACTGTTGTGCTTTATAATGTTACACCATAAAAAGGACAAAAAGTTCCCAGTCTCTTTATGGACTTTGGACTATGTTTATGACTTTTAAGGCTCCAACTTAACAGGAAGAAACCTAAAGTGCTAGTCTCTAATAATAATTAAGAAATGCAAGTTAGGGGCTGGAGAGATGGCTCAGAGGTTAAAAGCACTGGCTGTTCTTTGAAAGGTCCTGAGTTCAATTCCTAGCCACAATTACGTGGTGGCTCACAACCATCTATAATGAGATCTAGTCAGAGGGTGGGATTCCTCCCCATTTCCTGAGTTTGGGAACTCTCCTCCCCCAACTATGAAAACCATGGGTCCAAAAGTTTCATATGTGCACCTAAAAAGAAGAATTTTCTCCCTATCCCATTTTAGCTTTGTCTTCTGCCCATATATACATATACTCGCTCCAGTATGCTGTCAGGTCCCGGTGTCTCCTACACCCAGGACAGCCCTGAAGCAGCCACCCACAGGTGCTCCAGTCTAAGTAACCTCACAGACTGCATCGGCTGGACCTGCATTTTCCTTCCTAGCCGCAGATGTTCTCACAGATCCTGGACAGCATTAGAACAGCTGGCTCTCCCAGGACTTTGCCAGCGTATCCCCCTCCCCTCATTCTCTTAGAGTCCCCAAAGATGCCATCACACTCAAGTCAGCAGGAAGTAGCTTTTTTTGAACACAACGCCCTCATTCCCACCTCACTACCCCTCGCTAAGTTTGTCGTTTTTAAAATTAAACAAAAAGAGAGGCAGGCAGTCCCACTAGCCTTTCAGGGGCCCAGCAGCATCTGATCATCTGCACTGCCAGGTGGATGCCAGGTGGGTGCCACATAAAGGGGACCCCACCAGCCTCTTACTCTCTCTCTTGGTTTTACTTTCTCTATCTCTTTTTCTCTCTGTCATGGGTTCCCTCCTCCTTCTCCCCTCCCCCTACCCCCCTTTCCCACAATAAACCTTCTTTATGCTAGATTTGTTGAGTGGCATATTAGTCATTATAACACCAGCCCTTTACCCATGGCCTCTCTCTGAAACTTGAACTCTCCAGAACTACTTCCATCTTCTATAAATGCCAATTCCTATGCCCATGAGGACCATTGAAAAAAGGAGAAAAGGCTGGGGGGTATGGTGGTGCACGCCTTTACTCCCAGCACTCAGAAGGCAGAGGCAGGTGGATCTCTGTGAGTTCAAGGCCAGCCTGGTCTACAAAGAGAGTCTAGGACAGCTAGGGCTACACAGAGAGACCCTGTCTCAAAAAACCAAAAAGAGAAGAAAAGAAAAAGAAAAAGAAAACAGGAAAAGGGTGAGGAAAGCAAGAAATGACATCAGACTACCGGGAGCTACACAAAAAATGGCCAGAAGAAATGACAGCAGGTTGGTTGGCATGGATTTTTGTGTCTTCCTCACTCAGAATTAGAAAATGAACTATTAGTGACACATGAGCACAGGAACAGCCACCAGTGATCTCTACTCATTTTCACACTCATAGTCTATCTTTAGATATGAAAGTAACTTTATAGCTGGGCATGGTGGCGCATGCCTTTAATCCCAGCACTTGGGAGGCAGAGGCAGGTAGATGTCTGTGATTTCAAAGCTAGCCTGGTCTACAAAGTGAGTTCAGGACAGCCAAGGCTATACAGAGAAACTCTGTCTCAAAAAAAAAAAAAAAAAAGTAGCTTTATCAGCCTGGGTCTCAATAGAATGCTTACCTAACAAGTACAGTGCTCTGGGTTTGAATCTTTGACTGTCTAAACTAGATGTAGTGGTGTACACCTATAACTCTTACCTTTCAGGACATGGAGGTAGGAGGGCCACTAGTTCAAGATCACATTTAATTACATAGCAAGCTTTTTGGCCAGTCTATTTTCAGACTCTGCTTCAAAAAATGAGACAGAGAAGGAGGAGGAGAGAAAAGAGGCTCAACAAAGAACTTTCTTTCTTTTTAATTAATTACTTAAATTATTTATTTATTTATTTTGGTTTTTCGAGACAGGGTTTCTCTGTGTAGCGTTGGCTGCCCTGGACACGCTTTGTAGACCAGGCTGGCCTCGAACTCACAGCGATCCACCTGCCTCTGCCTCACGAGTGCTCAGATTAAAAGCGTGCACCACCGCGCCCGGCCAAAGAACTTTCTTGACAGAAGAGGCCAATGAGAATGATAAAGCACTATGTGAAACAAACGGGGGAAGTAGCACCGTTAGGAATGAAATGGAAAGATCCCTCAGACAAAGGTCATAACAGAAGCCAAAGCAGGGCAGGGCAAGAGGCTGGCGGCCCCTGATGATTAGAATTTGTTGGTGGGTAGTATTGCATAATGTGTCTTGGCCCAGACGTTTAAAAATGAGACATTATTGTTTAGGATGTACATATGGCACAGCCACAGGAGCTGGCGAGACAACAGACACAATGCTTGTATTCAGAAAATCTGATTTCATTGCCACAAGATAAATAAAAGTTTAATATATGAACATAATGCATAATGAAAATTAAATAAATCATAAATTAGACAAATACCACAGGCATGCTGAAATATTATAGCCAGGTTGCCTAATGAGATCTGACTAAACAGCATGCAGTGTGATGGGGAAATGCTGTCCACCTATCAGTCATCTCCCATTCGTGCATAGGTGACACTCTGATGTCTGCCATAGGCCTTCCAGGAGCCAGATGCTGGTACTACAGTCACCGTGCTAAAGACACAGCCCCCTGGCTTCATAATGAATATTCTAGGATTATCATCAGCTGGAGGCAGACATAAAAATCTTCAGGAACCAGACCGATGTGAGTGATGCTTTTAGCTGCACATTGACTAAGGACTCCACTGGCTTTAGCTGACAGAGAAAAGGCATCTTAAACATGCTAGTGACAGAGGGCTAATGGCACCTCCACTGGGAGAAGCCAGCAGTGTCCCTGTCATAACAAGAGCTAAGACATAACATTCTTCTGAAGTATAAAATTCCCAAGTTCTGTTATGTTATTGCTAAAGATCACACTGTTCCTCAAAGAGACACACTGGAAACCAGTGCACTAGGTTCGATCAGATGCTACCAGGTTCGAAACCCAATTTTATCACTTATGAAGGGTAAAGGTTGGAAGATTAGGAGTTCAAGGTCATCCTTGGCTATGTAACAAGTTTGAGGCCAGCCCAAGGCACAAAATAATGACAATGACAAAATGAATCAATTAATAAACTCTACTGCTTCACTTTTTTTTTTTTTTTACCTTGTCATTGAGCCTCCTAATATGAAGCAAATAATGGGTGCTTTGCTGAGCTGTGGATCTTCTTGTTGCAAGGACTAAAGGCAAGCCTGTCTCTCCATTGTCTGTGTAGATCCAGTGACTTAGAGGCTGAGACAGCCATTCCAGGCAATGTGGCCCTAGCAGATTGGGGATAGAAAAGAGATGAGGTGAGGGGTGGAAAGAGGATTAGGGACACGCAGTGACTTCTTTACAAATAAGGCAGAGTGGAACGGAAAGGGGACAGAAGTGAGAAAAAGACGCCGGTAAGAAAATCCGCACTTGGGAGGATTTGTCCCCACTCTTCCGTAACTCGCATCTCAACCAGTGACTCATTTCCTACAGAGTCCCCAAGCAACCACTTTGGATTCTACCCAGCTCTGCCTTTTGTCGACTTTGTGATCTGAGTGCCCCCCCCCCCCCCCCAAGGGACACATGCAAGCCCATCCCTTTGTTTTCATGCATTCCTGCCTCAGATGACTCTACGGTTCTCTAGACAAAGATGGCAGTGTCTGGCCAACGTCCAACCACACCCTCTGCTCAGCCTCTCCTTTCAGGTCATCTCGGGGACCCATCGCTGTACTGCGATGTCGTCATTTTTTTGTCACTTTAACGTTTTTATTCTACTTTATTTTATGCACATAAGTGTTTTGGCTGCATGTAAATATGTGCACCACGTGGATGCCTGGTGCCCAAAGAATTCAGAGGAGGGTATCAGATCCCTTGGCACTGGAGTTACAGGTGGTTGTGAGGTATCACACGGGTGCTGGGAACCTAATCCAGGTCTCCTGCAAGAATGAGTCTTTTTCACCACACAGTCTTTCCAGACCTTTTCCTTTTGTTTTCTTGAGATGACCTCACTGTGCAGTCCAGATCACCTGGAGCTCACTCCGTAACCAGGCTGGTCTCAAACTTATGGCAAGCCTCCTGCCTCTGCCTCCTGGGTGTTGAGAGCTTTATTCTGTGCTTTGGAATGTCACCAGGAAGATTGTCTTCATTTGTCCTTGTCTAAATTCGAGCTCTCCAGTTGGCACCTTTGACCAGGGCACGGAGGGGATTTAAGCCCTATTGTCATTTGTTTTGTTTAGAAAAGAAAAGCTAAGGCTCTTTATGGCTCCTAAGGTACAGGAAGCTAATGAAATGTGCAGCACCGCTGTGAAACTCAGGAAGCCAGGAGACTCTCTCGCAGTGCCCTCCCCAAGGTTAATCAAGTCTCAGTGGAACTGTCTGCTAGTTGTTCAAGGAGCTCCAGGGATGCAGTTTTCACGAGTTGTCCGCCATGCTGGGGTGGGCCTGAGGTAATGCACCTACCTTCCAGTCACCCTTACTCCTATAAGTAACCCCACTAAGCTCACTGGTTCACTAAGCCAGGCTTGAGTGGAATCATTTCTTTAGTCTGTCATTAGTGCCCTTCCTAGGGTAGATAGGCATGGTTCATGTTTCCCCAGGAAAAGCCACACCACACCATCTGATTGTTCCTTCTTTTCCACCTTCGCAGTCTAGAACCAACTGCCATGCAACCTGATAAAGAGCCTTGACCTTGCACACGGACAAGGGCTCCAAATCCACCTTTTCATGAAAAAAAAAATCATCTTTTTAACTGTGCAAAGGAGTCAATCATCCGGGAAACAGAAATAGATGACTAATGTCTGTCTTGATAGCAAAAATAGCAGCATGTATTCTTTGTGGTTTTGGATCTACAACCAAGTGAATTATGGATCTGTTTAACCTATTGTACCTAGGAGCAGAGTTCAGCCCATTGTACCTATTCTTGGAACCAGGAATTACCATTTCATTTTTTTTTTTAAATCTATTTTCTCCTGGGTATTCATATCCCATTCATTACGCTATTCAGTTTCTTGCATTGAATTAAATAATGAGATCCATATACTGAATACTATCCTAGAACAAAGGGGAGATGGGGGGGAGAAGAGAGAGGGAGCTGCAAGGAGGGTCTGTCCTTTTATATGGCCCTGGGCAGGGCCACGCCCCCACGGCAGGTAGCAATGACATCACAGGTAGGCAGACTGAAGCAAAATCCCAACATTCCTCCCTTTTCCTATAATTAAAAAAAAAAAAAAGAGGAACATTGGATTGTTTTTATATAAGGTAAATTGAAATATATAAACGTAGGTAAGGGAGAAAAGAGAGAGAGAGAAAAAAGCAACAGCAACAGCAACAAGATGTCCAGATTATATTGTGAAAAGGAAGGAAAAGCTCTGCCCTGAAAGTTTAGGGTAGAGGGCAGGCTATGTCAGCGTGTCCTGCGGCAGTAGGGACCGAGGAGCGCAGGGAGAATCTGGAGCTGTTTGTCCAGGGCCTGGAGCACACCATTTCAACCTTTTGTAAATGGCTAAGGGTCGAGGTAATCGTCTTTAACTACTTCCTGCTGACAGTAGGGCAGCCGGCAGTGGGTCAAAAGGCTGAAATGTTGGCCAGGTTCCGGAAGAACAGGCTGTTGCATTTGCTGTCCAGGGTCTGAGAACATCTGTGGCTAAGAGGGGCAATGCAGGTCCACTTTCTTCATCCCGAACCAACATGGCTACTGTCACGCGTTGTGAGGAACCAATGGCGGGCAGATTTAAATGTTATCAACCTGTAGTGAGTCAGGGTGGCTGTGTGCAGTGCAGCCAGGGAAGCTTGGTAGCAGCAGATGTGGATTTTTTTGCTGACCCCGTCCTGTCCCGGCTTTGTGCAGCCCTGGGACAGGAATAACCCGAACCTGGAGGATTCCCTGAAATGCACTCCAAAAACCCCCAGAGCCCGAGGCTAGGGTCCCTAAACACCAGAGCCGAGGACTGTGTCTCGATCAGCGCCGCAAGGGGCTCCAGCCACGTTGGCTAAAGGAATCACCTATGCATGCACGGCCAAAAGTCGCTCCCACCAGAGGCACCCAAAATTAGTCACACTCTGCAGTGAGCATTTGCTGAACAGAGCCGTTGTGGCGGGGGTTGGGGGTGAGGGTGGGAGTGGGGGCGGGAGGTGCCCAGGCATGCGGCAGAGTGAATCACCTGTGCTCCACACTGGGCCAGGGAGAGGGCAACGCAGCAGAACTTTACCTCAGCTTGGAATCATGGTCTCAGTGGGAGTCTTGAAAAGCTGCTTGGTATGCCTTCCTCACAGGTGGCTCCGGGCAGGCAAGTGGGAAGTGGAAGAGCAGGATAGTACTTAGAGAAAGAAATTTAGACAATAGAACAGTCCTCCGGGTTTCATGTCAGAGTCACAGGCACCAGTTTTATGTTTAATAATAAGAAAATGAGAGCCGGGCGTGGCGGCGCACACCTTTAATCCCAGCACTTGGAGGGCAGAGGCAGGAGGATCGCTGTGAGTTCGAGGCCAGCCTGGTCTACAAAGCGAGTCTAGGACAGCCAGGACTACACAGAGAGACCCTGTCTCAAAAAACAAAACAAAACAAAAGATAAGATACTACTAGGCAGCAGATGCAGATATTAGAATATATGAGGTTTATTAAGTGATCATAGGGAGAGAAGGAAAGGGGGGAGGGGTACCCCAGAGAGAAAGAGAGAGACAGAGACAGAGAGACAGAGAGACAGAGACAGAGAGAAAGAGGGTAAAGGGATAAGAAGAGAGAGAGAGAGGCAGATAGACAGACAGACAGAGACAGAGGAAGAGAGAAAGGGGGGTAAGGGGATAAGAAGAGAGAAAGAGGAGGGTCTGTCATTTTATATAGCCCTGGGCGGGGCCACGCCCCCATGGCAGGTAGGCAATGACGTCACAGGTAGGCCGACTGAAGCAACAGATACAACAACGCTTTCTGCTGCCTGAAGGTACTCCTTCATCTACTCCTAAGTGTCACTTCAATCCTAGTTCCTTTTCTATTGTTAGAATTACTTACAACTACTTAGAAGTCATATCCCAATGCTCTATTCTCCATGTTCTTTATTCCTCTACATAAATTTTCCCTGTCCTCCACATTTTGGGAAACTCTTTCCAGCTGTCCCTTATACAGCCCTGCTTTCATCTTGAATGTTATCAAACTTGTTTGTTTGTTTTTTAACTGATAGCTTTTGTATGTGTCTCTACGTGTAGTGTGTATTTTTGCATGCATGTCTAAAACTCTGTGTGTGTGTGTGTGTGTGTGTGTGTGTGTGTCTGCCTGCATGTGTACGTTTGTATGTGTGTGGGGTATGTGTGTGTGATTGTGGGGGGGATGGCATGTGTGTGTGGTTTGTATGTTTGCATGTATGTGTGCATGTGTGTGATTGTGTGTGTGTAACCTTGTGGCTGATGTCCAGAACCTTTCTCAGTTATTATCTACTGTAGTCACTGAGGCAGATTCTCTCAATTAAACCTCAAATTTGCCAGCGTGGCTTGCCTAGCTGGCTAGCTTGTCGTGAGGGTCCTGTCTCTGCCTTTTAGTGCTAGAATTACAGACGGACCACCATACCCATTCCTTGTTTACATATGCACTGGGGATTTGAACTTCCTTCCTCAAGCTTGCACATCAAGTGCGTTACCCACCGAGTAACTCCCCAGCTCTTTAGCAGTTTATTTTAAATTCATTGTTGTTGTTGTGTGTGTAAGTGCAAGCACCTGAGTACCACTGTGTGCACGTGGAGGCGTGGAGGCCAGAGAACAACATTTGGGAGATGATTGCGCAGTGTGGGGCTCTGGGTATCAAACTCAAACGACCAGGCATGCGCAGCGAGCTCTTTTACTCACTGAGACGTCTCACTGCTGGCTTTACAAGTATCTTAAAATTTTTCCATCTAGTTTTGATTTCTTTGCGGGTTTCTGTCCTGCTTCATAAAGACTTTTATTCCACTGAGGACTTCGGCTCCTGACAGTTCCCTTGGAGGTTACATTTCATTATTTTTATTTATTTATTTTTGTTTTGTTTTGTTTTGTGTGTGTGTGTGTGTTTTTTTTTTTTTTTTTTTTTTTAGACAGGGTTTCTCTGTGTAGCCTTGGCTGTTCTGGACTCACTCTGTAGACCAGGCTGGCCTCCAAATCACAGCAATCCACCTGCCTCCCAAGTGCTGGGATTAAAGGCATGTGCCACTACTCTCACCTCTACAATTTCACTATTTTTGAAGATACATTTGGCCCTGGATGTCCGGTCTGTTTCCTGTCCCTTTTTTTCCATAATTTATTTCAGGTTCCTTCTGGCTTTTCTTTTTAATCACAACCCTCCTCGGCCCACATATATTGAATGTACTGTCCCATTGCCGCGGTCTGACTCACACAATCCCCAAACCTGTGAAGAAAGAAGCATCATTAACTTCGTTTTACAGGTGTGAATGCTGAGCTCCGGAGGCTGGGTAGCTTGCCCACGGTACAAAGCTGTGAACAGCAGAGTCAGGATTTGAACCCAGACAATCTGGGTCCAGAATCCCATGGCTACTATCCCTCCCTGCCATATGTAAGTCGTCTCTAAAGGCAAATGTCATAGTTCGGGATCTGAAGGCACTTACTGCAGATAGATTTTAATTAGCTCCACTCGCTTTTGTGTGAAGCTTTAATACATTTGTTATATATTTACTTGGTTGTAGTGGTTGTGGGTGTGGTGGTGATGGTGGTGGTAGTGCGGGGGTGTGTGGGGTGGGGGGGTGTGTGTAACTCAGAAGATAATTAATGATAGTCAGTTCTCTCCTTCCACCTGTGGGTTCCAAGACTGAACACAGAACATCAGGCTTGGCAGCAAGTGTCATTACTCATTGGGCCATCATTCTGGTTCCAGGGTATTTTTCTTTTAAAAACTACACTTCTAGTTGGTTCTAAAGTCTCTCACCTGAATGTCCATCTGGAAGCTCTTTAAGTGTCAGGATTGTGTGAGCCAGAATTTGGAGGGGGCTACTATTAGTCCCTTACCTCGGAATCCCCACCTACACACAGGCACACCCCAGACACATACAATGCAGAGCAAGACCATAGACACATGCAGTCTCTCAACTTATTGTCTTCTTAACTGCTGTGGGGTTGTTCATAAATTTATTTTATTTTATTTATTTATTTATAAAAATGGTTTCGCTATGTAGCCTTGAACTCAAGATCTTTTTGCTTTGGCCTCTTCAGTGCTGGCATCAGAAGTATATATTTCTATCATCTCATAGTAGGTGTCTTTGTCGAAGAAGGAAAGTAGCAGGGCCAGGCTATGGTTTGGTTTTTGCTTGTTTGTTGATAGATGTTGGTGTTGGTGGTGGTGGTGTGTGTGGTTTTTTTTTTTTAACATAGTTACCATGCTGACAAACTCACATATATGGCCATGACAGCACATATTCGTAATATCAGCATTTAGCAGGCAAAAGCTTGAGCATGGCTGCAAGTTCAAGATTACCCTTGGTCTGCATAGTTTCAGGCCTGACAGGGTCCATAGTGAGACCCCATCTCCAAAAACAAACAGCGGAAGAGATGGCACAGCAGGTGTAAGTGCATGCATGTACACAGGACGTGTTCCCAGCACTCATGTTGAGCAGCTCATAACTCCAGCTCAGAGTACTCAAGGCATCTGAGAGCACCAGCACTTACACACACACACATGCACACATGCGCCCGTGCGCGCATGCAAAACTTAAAAAAAAAAAAAAAGCTTCAAATAGTAAAACAAATTATCTGGGAAAGCACCGGCAATGGGATGGGACAGTCATGGCTCCAGAACTTCCGTGTGGCTTTAAAAGCATCACATCTCAGATGTTGACAAGAACCGGCACTGACAGTCTACTGTGCAGTGTAGGAATCCTGGCAAGGCATCAAGGATGCTGTTGGAGGCAGGTGCTGGACCTCCTCCTGCCTCCGGGCATCCCAGCTGGAGCCCCACATTTGCATCCCTGGCAGAAATCTCGGTATAGTCATTCTCCTGGCAAAACCCCAGTTTATTCGGCAAGACAACAGAGAAACAGAGAATTTGTAAAAATTAGGTATTCATAGACCCTTGATTTTTCTATTACAATATAGTTAGGCACATGGGGTCATTAGCATATGTCAATCAAATGTCCAGAACAACACTTCAGGTTTCTGCAGCTATGTTTCATTCACAGTTCATCATGGGATAACCAAGTGCATCTATAAAGTTCCAGGACCCGACATACAGTGTGAAAAACAGGGCACCTGTCTAGCATGCCAGCTAGTCTGGACTCAATCTTAAAAAATAAAATAAAATAAAATAATAATAATAATAATAATAATAATAATAATAATAATAACCCCTTACTCCCATATATGTATATATGTATGACTTCCAAGATCTAACTTTTTGTTGTTATTTTGACATGGAGGTCTCACATAGTCCAGGCTGGCCAGGAGGCAGCTAAGGCTAAAGAGAGCCTTCAACTTCTGACCCTCCTGCATCGCTCCAATGCTGGGACTACAGGCATGTGCCATTCTCCTCAAAGCATGATTCGATGGTAAACAGAAAAGTTCCTCAAATTGCGCCTCCCTATCACCACAGCTAACCTCTGAAATCTTTCAGAATAATCTGTTATTCTTCCTGCCGGTGATCCGTAGGTAAAAGGACAACAGTGACTGTTGTTCTCCACAGGAAGTGACTCCGAAAAGGTGTGTGTGTGTGTGTGTGTGTGTGGAGGGGAGGCAGTATCAAGGGAAGTGGAGCATCCAAAAGGAGAGGATCCCAGCAGGGTGTGGTGGCTCACACCCATAATGCCAAGCGTGGAGACAAGCATCCTGAATTCCAGGACAGCCTGGAGACCCTATCTCACAACACAAGTCAGGGTGCCACCAAAGGGTGTGGGGCAGTAAGAGAAGTGGGGTCCCAGAATGGTTGTCAGGGAAACGCAGTGAAGACGCTTAGAGGGATGGGGTATAACGTGGAAACTGAGGAAGAGAAACAGCTTATCTGGAGCAGGGAGTTTCACCACGCCCTCGGCTCCATGGGGACACTCGGGAAGGAGACTCCACAGCTGAGGATGTGGTCTCTCGGACTTGAGAGGGGTGGAAAAAGACAGCGTGTCCAGCGTCTCCTGCTTCACGTGGATACCGCCTCATTCGGGCCGGCATGAGCACCGTGGATGTGAGCCGAGCCTGGCTCCTCTTCCCAAGGTCAGCCTGGAGACACTGGTTACCCAACCACGTGGAAATGAATCAGAGCCCCCGCCAAGCTGCACGGGGCGTGGGTGTGGCCCGGAGCCCTGGAGACTTACACAAGTCTAGAGAGCTGAGGTCATCGGACTCAGCACAGCTGCCCTGAGAAGGCCAGGATTGACACCCCGTGACACACACACACACACACACACACACACACACACGCGCGCGCCCTGGAGACCAGGAGAGCAGACACTCTTCAGCTATAGAAAGGCTGTTCACCTCTCGCTTGGTCTTCGGATAGTCTCTGTCACTTCCTGGATCTGCTTATTAGTTTAATAGTCTTCCCAGGCTGTCTCTGCAGACTAGGAAAAGGGGCCTGGGATTCTCTCTGGACAGCTCCAAGCTTGACCTTTAATGCCTGGGCTGGCACCTGGGGTTTTGTCATGTCTCTGGGGACTTCCCTGAACTGGGTCAGAAGGGACCCCTGAAAGTAGCACTCCTCTTGTGGCCACCAGAGTGTTCACAGGCAATTTTTAATATCTATTTTATTGGGGTTCTTACTATCTCTTTGTCCCTAATCCACCTTTTATCTACCCCAATCTCTCCTAAAACCTCAATACCAAGTAGGAGAGAAAGAGGGTTTGTGGGGAGAGGGGGCCTAGCTCTCTTTGGCTACTTCCTGCTGTTTAAGGTCATTGCGTTCTTTGGGGGGCAAGTCCAATCTTCATTTCAGGATATTTCCAAATTCTTCTCATCAAACTGCGTCAACAGCAGCCAGGAGCACCAGCGGGGGAGCACCACCAGCCGCCTTCTTTCTCAGAGCCCCCCCCCCCTCTCTTTCTCTCTTGGTCTCTGGTGTTTATTCCCACTCCAGGGTCCTCAGAATGAAACTATCAGCAGCTGGCCCCTCCCAGAGCCCGCAGGAGGCAAATAGGCTGCTGCTGTGGACAGTCTGAATCAGCCCCGTAGCCCACAAACTTCCGCTACACACAGGGGCAAGATCTCCAATTCAGTCTTTGGGTGGGGGACTCAAAGCCAACACAAGCCTTTGACAAGTTCGGGGTATAGTCACTTTCATACCCTGAGACTGTCTGTGGAGTAAAGGTGTACCCCTGGAGGCGATACAGGAAACAGACAACTGGCCTTGAAGGGCCTATGGCTGCTCACAGCTACGGTTTGTCCCATCTGAGCAGAACTCAGGGAACAGCTAGCAGCAAAGGAAAGAGGACACAAGGGCACAAGGGCACAAGGACACGAGGAAATGTCGCTCAGATGATAGAGTGCTGGTCCAGCTGCACCAGGCCCTGGGTTCCATCCCCAGACCGCATGAACTCCATGTGTTGGTGTACATCTGAAATCATACCGTTTGAGAGGCAGAAGCAGGACGATCAGCAATTCAAGGGGCACCTCTGGCTACAGGGTGAGTTCAAGGCCAACCTGGGCTTTATGAGACCCTGTAAAATAAAGTAAAATAAAAACTAAAGTGGGAAAAAAAGAAAGAAAGAAAGGAAAAAGAAAAAAAACAAAACAAAACAACCAACCAAACAAAACCAAAGACGGCAAAGCAGCTACAGGAGGAGGAATTTTGTTGTCATTTTTTAAATTAGTTTGGCTTTCTTTTTTGAGACAGGATCTGTCTACATAGTCCAGGCTAGCTTTGAACTCATGATCGTCTAACTCAGGAATTAGAGGTATGTATGTCACACACACACACACACACACACACACACACACACACACACACCCCTCAGGGAGGAGTTTTAAACCCCCACCACTTGTCACCTGGGAATTATCTCTGTGATAAAAGTGACTGCGATGGAGCTCAGATCTCTGGTATTCGTATAAAAGCCAGGCAGAAAGGCGTAGCAGCCACCAGTAATGCTAACAGTCAAGAAGCAAAGACAGGGGACACCTGCCCCCGCCTCAATACATAATATGGAGAGTGATGTAGAAAGACACCTCATATCAAGAGTGAGCCTCCACAAGCACACACTCACCCTCACACACGTGTGCACCCACATGAGCAAAAACATAAACATACACACTCGCACACACATACACATACATACATATGAATGGAGAAAAGAAGAAGAAGAAGCCACAGAGTGCTGAGCAGAAACACACCATGACTTTTCTGCTGAGCTCTCCTACAACCTTGTACCCTCTGTGTGTGTTCTACAGGGTACTGGGACAGACATAGGTGGAGGACCATGCTTCACGGTGTCATCGCTCTGGGCTTCTCTGAGGGTAACACTGGTTTACTCATATCCAGTCACACAACACAGGAGGGTCAGAGCAGCTCAGCCTCACCCTAAGGCTGGGAGGAACTCTGAGCAGAGTGACCTACTAGCCCAGCCTGATTCCAGATAGCCAGGCCAGTAAGGCAGGGTGTCCGGCACAGAGGAGCTCCAGCTTTGGTGGCCAATGAGGTAATGCCAGGGCCAGAGCTGGTGGAGGGCAGTGAAACAGCATCAAAGAAGCAGCCACCACTGGGAGGTACAGCCAAGCAGGGCATCGGTAGCCTTGGTCCAGAATTTAGGAGGGCTCTCTAGCCCACAGCTGGGGAGTAGGAAGCGCATACACAACCAGGCAGAGGCCCCAGCAGGTCATCACCAAGAAAAGGATCCAGCAACACAGGACCAAGGGAAACATCTGGGTTCTGTCTCGGATCTGGGAAGATGGCCCCGAGTCACCATGTTAGATGAGTGAAGGGAAGGAGAACGCATGGCATAGTGTTGTAAGGGGTGGGGACTAGCCGGCTGCTGGGGTGGGGTGGGGTAGGGGCATGGAGGGGGCGCATTTGAGTAAGAATCCAGAGCTGAGGGAAGAGGTCGTGTCTAGAGCAGCAAAGAGTCTGTTATCTGAACCTTCATCTGCACAACCAAGGTCTCTACTAGCCCACATGGAGTCTTCGCATGCACTCAAAATGGTGTCCCTACTAGGAAGTAATGGCGCACAGACTCCGCCATCATTGGGAAAGGCTCTACGTTTTCCTGCAGATGCAGCTCATGCCTGGGCACATAGCCATGGACAGAAGAGGTGGGATTTGAGTGCCCACTACACTAGGTCAGCCTCTGTTGCCATCCACACACCACATACCTGTATGCGGATGCCCTGGGAGCAGTCCAGGGAGAACTCTTATGGACCCACCTGTTCTCCCTGGCAGTGGGCAAGGCCAGACTGCCCAGTGAGGAGTGGTGACTGTGGGTGGGCTTAGCTCTGGCAGAGGAGGTGATATTGGGAGAAACTGATCTTTACGAGGTTGGAAAGCCGTCCCCACACCTCAGCTGCCACCTTGTAGGGGAGGATGGCTCCCTAAGCGAGCCCTTCTTCTCAGGGGTTGGGATTCCAAGAATGGAAGCTAGTGAAATCCCTCCCCACCTTGCAGCTCCCAGACCAGACCCGGAGAAAGGCTGATAAGCTAGGCAGCGGGACCACAGCCTCAAGCTAGAAGCCTGGCCTGCAGGTTAATGAACAGAGACAACCACAAGTTCTGTTTTGGTTTTGGCTTTCTAAGACAGGGTCTCTCTGTGTAGCCTTGGCTGTCCTGGACTCACTTTGTAGACCAGGCTGGCCTCAAACTCACAGTGATCCACCTGCCTCTGCCTCCCAAGTGCTGTGATTACAGGCATGTGCCACCAAGCCTGGCTCAACTACAAGTTCTTAAACATGTGTCTCTCCCTTGCCCACTCCCACCCCACCCCCAACCCCACCCCACAGGACTGTACCCCGATTCTTTCCCTACAGCCCACTTCTCATAGTCTATACGCACGTGCGTGCAGACACACACACACACACACACACACACACACACACACATACACACACACACATACAAACTGTCATGTATCTTAGAGTCCTGGATGATTTCGTCTCAGGCAGAGCCTTTCACCAAGAAGCCTCACACAGCGACACGGGGCATATGGGGTGCGGGGTTGCTGATCGTCTGGATTTCCAACATGGTCCTGTACATTTCTTACCTGTGTGAAACACAGCAAGCCCTCTTGCCTTCCTGTGCCTCGGTTTCTCTGTGCATGAAATGGGGGTGTTAGTAGCTGCTGCGTGTGTGAGGTAGTTGTTTAAATCAGTAAACAGGCTGAGTGCTTCTAGCATTCTGGAGGCAGAAGCAAGTGGATCTCTATGAGTTCAAGGCCAGTATGGTCTACATAGCAAGTTCCAGGCCAACCAGGGCTGCATAGCGAAACTCTGTTTCAAAACATAAGATAAAATAAGCACATAAACACTTTCAAACAGTGTTCAAAGTGAACCAGAGCTCCCAACACTGAGGTTTGCCTTCATAACCTTTTCTGGAGCTACAGCAACCGATCTGTGCAACTAGTTCATTCGTCTGTTTTTATTTATTTATCTGTGTTTTTGCAGTGCTGGGGATGAAATCCAGGCCTTCAAACTCGCTAGGCAAGTGCTCAGCCACATCCTAAGCCCTTTGTTGGTGTGTCTGTGAGCATGGAGATGTGAGTATGCACCGAGCATGTTCCTGTGAGCACACGTGAGGAGGGTGCACATGTGTTGTGTGTGTGCACCCAGAGGGCAGAGGTTAACCTCAGGTCTCACGCCTCAGAAGCCTTTCGCCTTGATTTTTTTGAGACATGGTCCCTTACTGGCCTGGAGCTAACTGAGCAAGCTAGGTCAGCTTGCCTGTGATCCCAGTAATCTTGTCTGGCCTCCCAGCTCTAAGATTATAAACTCATGGATCGTGGCTGTGAGTTCTGGAGTTCAAGCAGATACTTTATTGACTAGGCCTCCCTAGCCTCTCACTCAGCTTTTTTTTTTTTTTTTTTTTTTTAGACAGGGTCTTTCTAGGCATACCAGGCATGGCTGAAACTCAGTATGTAGCTCAGTCTGGCCTCAAACCCTCAGGATCCCTCCCTGCCCCAGCTTCCTAAGTGCTGAGAATTACAGGTGTGCACCACCACACCCAGCCAGCACCTCACATGGTACAGCGGCCCATTTAGGAGCACACTCAGTGGGTCAAATTATACCACCCCACCTCAGAAATGAACTCACTAGGAAGCTTACCGAGTGTGACTTGACCCCACATGGCAAGATATAGGTGGCTAAGTCATCAGAGAATGTAGCCAGAGATGCAGTTGAGCCCATGAGAGAGCATGCGCTTTCTGGACTGGACAGGAGAGGAGCAACTGGCTAATGGTGACCACAAAGGGATCTAGGCCAAGGCAGTTGGCTCTACCTTCCAGGTTTCCAGTACAGGCCCCTAAATACTAACTTTTAATTGTGGCAACTCTTTTGAAGTTCCCCTTTTGTTGTTGTTCTTACTGGTCTTGTTTTTCTTTTGTTGTTGTTGTTTTAAAGATTTATTTATTTATTATGTATACAGTGTTCTGCCTGCATGTAGCACCTGCAGGCCAGAAGAGGGCACCAGATTTCACTGTGGATGGTTGTGAGCCATCATGTGGTTGCTGGGAACTGAACTCAGGACCTTTAGAAGAGCAGTCAGTGCTCTCAACCTCTGAGCCATCTCTCCAGCCTGTTGTTGTTGTTGTTGTTGTTTTAATTAATTTATTTTGTTATTCACTTTACGTCCCAATCGTAGCCCCATCCCTCCTGTCCCCCTTCCTCTCTGCCGCCCTCCCCGCCACCCCCACTAATCCACCCCAGCATATCACGTCCCATCAGGACTGAACATATCCCCTCTATGTAGCCCTGGCTATGCTGGAACTCACCATGTAGACCAGGCTGTCTCTGTCTCCTGAATGGTGGGATTAAAAGGTGGTACTACCATGGCAGCCCTGATTTTGAAGTTCTTGACTACACTGTGTGGGCCAGAGCAGACCCAGTTGCAAACAGCTGGCTTACTCTGCTCTCCAGCTGACGGACACCTCAGGAGCAAGTGGTGCCTGCTGACTACATCTGCCTCTCTAGAAATGGGCTTGTCTGTCCCCGCAAGGATACCACCCGGTTTATTCTGTTCCTTAAGTTTTTTTTTTCTCTATGAGAACATTTAGTTAACAGTTTATTGTCAGAAGACTTGACCCAAACAGTTTAAGTCCCCCTCTTCCAACACTTCCAGCGATCTTATGTAGCCCAGGCTGGCCTGAAATTCGCTACGTAGAAATACCCAAGCCTTGCCGTTTCATCCCAGCACAGTGCTCTCCGCACAATTCCAACATCAGTGTACAGTTCTCCTTTTCAGGGTCCAAGTTTCCCTCTCTGAGGTACTTCCACACCTGTGTTAGTGTTAGTACATTTTTCAGGGATGCTTTTGCAGGCACATGGTTACCTCCAGAGCCCCAGGAAGGTACCTTACCTGGTGATCCAAAGGCTCGCGTGTGTTCCTCCACTTTTTAAATTTTATTTATTTATTTATTTATTGGTTTTTCAAGGCAGGGTTTCTCTGTGTAGCCTTAACTGTCCTGGACTCACTTTGTAGACCAGGCTGGCCTTGAACTCACAGAGATCCGCCTGCCTCTGCCTCCCGAGTGCTGGGATTATAGGCATGTGGCACCATGTCCGGCATTCCTCCACTTTTTAAAAAAGGACACATGTCATGGAAGGATGAGCCTGAACTCTCATATAAATGTCACCTGTAATTGAATATGGCGACATGGTCTGTAACACCAGCAGGGAGGAGACAGAGGGAAGAAGATGGAAAATTCAAGGTTAGCCTGGACTACGCAGACAGACCCTGTCTTCAAACACACAAACAAGTGTAATTATGTAGAAATTGTCAGACACTCTGAGGGTATATTTGGTGTTCCTAAGACCTTCTTTTCTTGCCTGAATATATTGGTTACATATTAATATTGTATAATTATTACTAGATTTCTTCATTTCTCCAGCTAAAAACATGTTGCTAAGTAACTGAGGCACAAGGCCTCTGAATTTGGTTCAAGAGTTGTTGCTGCTGCTGCTGTTCCTCCTCCTCCTCCTCTTCCTCCTCCTCCTCCTCCTCCCCTTCTTCTTCTTCTTCTTCTTCTTCTTCTTTTTCTTCTTCTTCTTCAAGACAGAGTTTCTTTACATAGCCCCGCCTGTCCTGGAACTCACTATGTAGATCAGCTTGGCCTCAAACTCACAGAGAACTGCCTTCCTTTGCCTCTCAGGTGCTAGGATCAAAGGCATAAACAACCACACCTGTCTTGGCCTTTTTTTTTTTTTTAATCTTAATTTTTATTCTATGTGTATGTGAGTGCACACACACACACACACACACACACACACACACACACACACTTGCACTGGTGCACTTGTGTTACCGGTATGGTGGCATCCATGCTGAGGTATTCCTGTGGAGGTCAGAGGACAACTTTGAGGGACTGCTTCTCTCTGTCCACCATGGATTCTAGAGACAGAACTCCAGTTGTGTCCTTGCATGGCACGTGCTTTTACCCACTGAGCCATCTCGCCTGTCCATGTGGCTCATATGATTTCTTTTTTCTGGTACTGAACCCCGGCCTGGAAAATGCTAATCAAGACTCTGCTTCTGGGCCGGGCGTGGTGGCGCACGCCTTTAATCCCAGCACTCGGGAGGCAGAGGCAGGTGGATTGCTGTGAGTTCGAGGCCAGCCTGGTCTACAAAGTGAGTCCAGGATGGCCAAGGCTACACAGAGAAACCCTTTCTCGAAAAACCAAAAAGGAAAAAAAAAAGAAAAAGAAAGACTCTGCTTCTGAGCCCAACAAGTGACATCTTAGGAAGCAGCGCCATAATACCAGCAAAGGAGGGACTTGAACCCCCATGCATACACGCACAGCGCTAAGATCCTAGCCGGCAGGCAGAGGCTGAGGAGGACATGGCCCTTGGAGAGTCTCCCTGGCAGCTTTGACAGCCTATCAACCCTGCAAACCCAATTTCAGGTCAGCTGTTGCTTTTCTGGCATTAAAAGCCAGCAAGCGCATTGGCTAGATCCGGTGGCCCCTGTACCCAACTGGCACTGGACTGCCCTTCTCCTTGCCTTCTGACTCCATTTGGCCGACTTGGTACATTCTGAGACCAGACCAGGAAAGAATTACAGGGGCAATGACCTCAGCAAGACTGAGGCAACAGGACTAGAGCAAAGAGCAGTGCCGAGGACGCCTGCGCTTACATGCACGCCAAGCAGGTTGCACAAGCCCGGTGTGCCTCAACTTGAGGGGATGGATTGGCATTCAGCGTAGAGAAATTGTCTCCAGAGGTGACAGCTAAGAAGCTATGAGAACAGAATAGCCTGTGGCCTCAGCTAGAGGGGTCAGGGATACATTCTAAACCTTATCATCGAGATAGTAATTAACTCAGAAAAACCCTAATTATCACATTCCTTCTTCATAAGCAGCTATTGTGAGCTACTTTTCTCATTGTTGTTATTACAAAATGCCAACCAAGGGTCTAGAGAGAGAGAGAGAGAGGTGGCGCAATGGTTAAGAGTGAGTTCTGCTCTAAGTTCGAGTCCCGTCACCCATGTCAGGTGGGTACAGCTACCGGTAACTCCAGCTCCAGGGGGGAATCCCACATCTGTGCCCTCTATGAGAACTTGCATTCACATACACATACCCACACACAGGCAGACACACATACACATAATTGAAAATAAAAATAATTTTTGTTTTTTTTTTTAAAGATTTATTTATTATTATGTATACAGTGCTCTACCTGCATGTACAGCTAGCTGCAGGCCAGAAGAGGGCATCAGATCACATTATAGATGGTTGTGAGCCATCATGTGGTTGTCGGAAATTGAACTCAGGACCTCTGGAAGAGCAATCAGTGCTCTTAACCTCTTAGCCATCTCTCGAGCTCCAAAAATAAAATCTTTTTAAAGGTCTAATATACCGTATTTTTCAGCATATAAGACAACTTTTAACACCCCCCCCACGAAAATCCGTGCCAAAGTCGGGAGTCATCTTATACACCAGGTGCTTACCTGCAGCTTGCTTCATATGTCAGGCACATATAGTGTGGGGGTGCCACAGCCGATTTCCCCCTCTGTGTGGAGACTATGAAGTAGGTAGGGAGGAGCAACCTCTACACATCTTCCTGTACCTCAAGGAGGAGGACATGAGCGTGGATTGGCATGCTTACAGGGGCAGTGTAGGCTGGCACTGGCTGGCTGTGCCCTGCCTACAGACAGACACATGCGCGCGAGTCTGCTGCACAGGGTGTGCGTTGGAAGAGGGGTAGTGTTATCTGGCGAGGTATATTCCAAACTCTCTATTTTAACAGGAAAAGTTGAGGGTCATCTTATATGCCAGAAAATACGGTATTATAATATATATATGAGAAAGGTTTTATTTTGGCTCACAGTTCCAAGGGATACTGTTCATCACAGCAAGGAAGTCATGGCAGCTGCAGTATGGCTGGTCACATTGCCTCCACAGTCAGGAAGCCAAGAGTAGACAGGGAGTTGGCATGGGTTATAAAAACTCAAGGCCTACCTCCTGTGGCCCACTTTCTCTGGCAAGTTTCTACATCCTAAAAGTTCGACAGTCTTCCAGAATATTGCCATCAGCTGAGAACCAAGTGCTCAAATACACAGGTGACATTTTATACTCCAGTCACAGCAGAAGGGAAACAGAAGTTTGGAACTAGTAAGTGCTTACAATGTACCGGACACCGCGTGAAGCACTTAGCATAAGCAACTCTGTTTCACAGTGGTGGGTCCCATGATTGCTTCCACTGCTCAGATATAGAAGTTGAGAATTATAGATGTTTATTTCTTTGCCACTGACAGAGAAAGAAGAGAGGGAAGAGAGAGAGAAGACATCAGAAAGAGAAGTGGGAAAGGCTTCAAGGAAATGCTGGAAATACCTTTATTTTAAACATGTATTTTTTTAATTATGTATATGTGTATCCATGTGTTGGCACAGGCACGTGTGTGGGTGCTTGTGAAGATTAGAGGCCCTGGATCCCCTGGACCTGGATTTAAGAGCCACATGATATGAGAGCGGAGAACCAAACTTGGATCTTCTGCCAGAACAGCAAATGCTCTTAACCACTGAGCCATCTCTCCAGCCCCTGGAAATATCCTTTTAAAAGCAAGGGGTTATCAAGAGGGCCAGAGAGGATGGGAGTTCACAGTGAGCAGAGGTCAGGTTACAGCAAGGCCCAGAAACAGGAAATGAGCTGGAAAGCTCAGTGGGGGTTAGACTGGGAGAGTCAGAGCAAAGGAATTGGGTAGTGATGTGTCATCCTGGATTTTGAAAAGGAGACTCACATGGCCAGATCTGTTAGGTGAACGAATGATTTCATTGTGTCTTTTAAAATCAAAATTTGCTATTGATTATGGCTCCAGTCCTGTCTTCATTGTGTCACCTCCATCAAGGTCCCCATTTTACTGGTCTAGTGAAGCGTACGCTTCAGCTTTTTCAATCTTTCTTAGGAGGACACAGTATCTGCCTCCCTACAGGTGCACACACCTGCATAGACCTGGGGGAGATGCAGGCCAGGGGAGAGAGAAGGACAAGAGAGAAATGGAGGTGGTGGTGGTGGGGTTCAGCAGGGACCACAGAAGCAGACAGCGGTAAACAGGTCACAGTAGCCACAGGAGTGTCAGAGGAGGGAGCAGCTGGTCTGCGTGTCACATGTCCCTAGAGGTTAAATTGGATGAGGACTAAAAAAAGACCCAAGGATTGAGTGATGGGAAGGTCACCCAGGACCACGTAAGTGTCAGATAAAGAAACGCAGGCAGAAAAGACAAACACAGTCCAGCAGTCTGCAGGAAAGAGTGAGTGTGGGGTGAAGAGATGGGGGGAGGGGGGAGGGAGGGGGGAGGGGAAGGGAGGGGGTGGGGAAGTTGGCTACAGTCTCTCCGGTGGAGGTCCAGGGGATTGCTGTTGTTGTATGAGATAGAGTCTCACATAGCTCAGGCTGGCCTCGATCTCACCACGGCTAGCATCATTCTGATCTGATCTTCCCAAGCGCTGGGATGTGCCACCCTGTCCCAAGTATGCGTTGCGGGTGCCCTGTAGCAATAGCGGACCTTAAAATCCTAATCCCCCTGCCTCCACCTCCCAAATGCTGGTTCATGTTGTGTTTTTTTTTTGTTGTTGTTGTTGTTTGTTTGTTTGTTTGTTTGTTTTGCAGGGCTGGGAGTGGAGGCGGGGGCTGCAAACGTGGGTGGAAAGAGAGGCTTGTGCCCAGGGAAATTCTGCAGGGACTGATGAAATGAGGTTTGAACTATAACCTTGGATATGGGGAGAAAGGAAAAACTCTACATTTTAGACTTTCCCCTGGCAATGGCTAAGCAATGGGAGCATGCAACCTGACCCAAGAATCTGAAAAATTGATTTTTTTTTTTTTTTTTTTTTTTTTTTTTTTGGTTTTTCGAGACAGGGTTTCTCTGTGTAGCCTTGACTGTCCTGGAGTCACTTTGTAGACCAGGCTGGCCTCGAACTCACAGCGATCCACCTGCCTCTGCCTCCCGAGTGCTGGGATTAAAGACGTGCGCCACCACGTCCTTCTGCTCTAAATATTGAAAAAGCCACTGGCCCATGCACGGAATCCCTATACTTTATTCCCCTTCGAGGGTCTCTGGGGCCTTCCCTCCTTAGCGCCCCACTCTCCCTGCCTGAGGAGCCCAGTGGGGTGGGGCACTTTGAAGGGAAGGATGGCAGAGGAGAGAGCAAGGGCAAGCCAGGGCTTGGTGATGCCGGCTCCCAGCCCAGGCCTTCCACGTGCTGACTCCAGCTTCTCCTGAGAGCAGGGTTCCCTCCCATTGATGGGACAGTTCCTGTCCCACCTGTTTTCTGATCAGACTTCCAGGCGCGTCCCGAAGATGAACTCAAAAAAAGCACACATTCAAGAGGAGGCTGGGGGAAAAAAAAAGGATCATGTGGGTTGGGAGTGGCCAGTGGGAGCCACCAGCACGTAGGTCATGCTGCCTGTCTTCACGCTTACACAATCACAAGGACAGAAGTGAGTCACAGCAGCAGGCCTCCTCAGAACCTCTGCCTGTAGCACAGGCCCAACACAGCCCTCTGCTGCCACAGCCTGGCACAGAAGCGCTGCCTGCCTGCTGGTCAAGTGGAGACTCAGAGCTTGCTTCATCTGGAAGGGGATCCCTGACATCACCCCTCCCCCAAAAAATGCTTCTGAGACAGCAGCAGTAGTACAAATGTCCCCGTGAGAGGGGACACATGGAATCCCAGAGGGTCTGTTTTGGTTTTATTTTTCTTTAACAAGTTCACAAATGCATGCATATAGTGAATTTTGGTCATTTTCAGCCTCATTTCTATCTCGTATCCTCCTCCCTGTCCCACTGAACTCCTGCTTCCCGGCATGTCTCTATCCTAGTTAAAAAAAGAAGTACATTTAGTTATTTACTTTGTGTGCGGGTGTGTCTGTGTGCACATGCTTGCTTGCACTCAAAGCCAATTGTCTCCTTCCACTGTGTAGATCCTGGGGATTAGACTCAGGTCATCCAGGTTTCTGGCAAGTGCCTTTAGCCTCTGAGCCGTTTCAATGCCCCTACCTTACCTTGGAGTGTGTACACGTGTGTGTGTGTGTGTGTGTGTGTGTGTGTGTGTGTGTGTGTATGTGTGTGTGTGTGTGTGTGAATAAAACCAAAGCCAAAGAGGCAAAAACAAAACCAGGGAAGAACTGGCAAGCCCAGAGTCCAGTGAGCCACAACTGAAGGTCACACAGTGAGAGAGAAACAGAGTGGGGACCTGAGCCTGGGACTCATGACAGCAAGGGTCAGAGAATGATTTTCTATCTTCAGAGCCATCTTATTGAAGGCCAAAGGCCGCTGGTTCCCCCACTCGACTGTAGCCTCACAGATGCTGCAGAGAAGACATACAGAGTCTGTTGAGCCTGGACACAGAAGAGACTCCAGCCTTGGAGTGAGCCGGGGGGGGGGGGGGGGGGGGGGCAGAAAAAAAAAAAAAAGAAAGAACTAAAATCTAAAATCTAAGATCTAGAGGCTCCGCTATGATGACCGAGAGAGTGGTTTCTAACCACCACCACCTCCCAGAAATTCCATGGAGGTCACTGGTGCAGCTTCAAAATCCCGACGGGTGGTGGTGGCGCACGCTTTTAATCCTAGCACTCAGGAGGCAGAGGCAGGTGGATCTCTGTGAGTTTGAGGCCAGCCTGGTCTACAAAGCAAGTTCCAGGACAGCCATGGCTACACAGAGAGACCCTGTCTCAAACAAAACAAAACAAACAACAGCAACAAAGAGAACAAAAACAAAAATGAAACCCTGGCCCTTCATGGCCACAGCACAGTTCTTCCAGCCTGAGTAACCACGAAGGGTTTTCTCATACTCTCCAAGTTCCACTTAGGATGCTCATGGTCAAGCCAGGTGTGGTCACTCCCCCGCCTTTAATGTCAGGTCCGTTCCCAAGTCTGGCTGTGTGGATGTGACTCTCTCACAGAACGCTTCCTAGCTCCATGACATGGGGCATGCCATCTAAACTATCCGAGTCTCCGTCATGTCGCACAAACGATAAGATAAAAGCTATAGGTGGTTGTGAAATCACCGAGATAGTCTGTGAAAAGTGCTGAGAGCAGTCAGTGGCTGGCGTGAGATTCTTTCTGGGCCTCTCTCTCTGCCTGATGGGTGCTGTCATCCCTGTGTGAGAACACTGGGATGCTCACATCCTGTATGGTGCTCTCTCTGGCTGTGGCCACAGGTCGAGGACCGTTGTGCTGGCTAGTCTTGTGTCAACTCTGACACAAGCCAGGGTCATCTGAAAGAGGGGGACCCCAATGCAGGAAATGCTTCCATAAGACCCCACTGTAAGGAGTTTTCTTAGTGCTGATGGGGAAGGGCCAGCGCTCCTGGGTCCTATAAGAAAGCAGGCTGAGGGCTGGAGAGATGGCTCAGGGGTTAAGAGCACCTTCTACTTTTCCAAAGGTCCTGAGTTCAAATCCCAGCAACTACATGGTGGCTCACAACTGTCTATAATGAAATCTGGTGTCTTCTTCTGGCATTCTGGCAGAATACTGTATAAATAAATAAATATTAGAAAAAAAAGAAAAAGAAAGGAGGCTGAGCAAGCCAGTAAGCAGCACCCCTCTGTACCTCTGCATCAGCTCCTGCCTCCAGGCTCTGCTCTGTTTGAGTTCTCGTCCTGACTCCCTTCAGTGATCGACAGTGATGTGAAAGTGTAAATCAAATAAACTCTTTCTTCCCCAACTTGATTTTTTTGGTCATGGTGTTTCGTCACGAGGATAGGAACTCTAAGACAACTGCTGAGGGAACAGATCATTTCTCCCCAAAAGTATCCTCCACAGGAGATTAAAGTTCTTCCTCCTGTCATCCCAAATGTCTTTTTGTGGGGTGTGTGTGTGTGTGTGTGTGTGTGTGTAGGGGGTATACCTGCATATGTGTACATGGATGTATAGGCTAGAGGTCAACCTTGGGTGTCACTGCTGCCATGCCTAATTTCATCTAAGTTTATCTAAATAGATGATTATAAGAAAAATATTTAGCCTGGCGTGGTGGCACAAGCCTATAATCCCAGCACTCTGGGAGGCAGAGGCAGGCGGACCTCTGTGAGTTCAAGGCCAGCTTGGTCTACAAAGCGAGTCCAGGACAGCCAAGGCTACACAGAGAAACACTGTCTCAAACAACAACATATATGCATATATATGTATATATATATGTATATATATATATATATATAATTTATGTAACTGTTCTATTTGAACATTTTTAGCTTTGAGACAAGCTCTGTAGCTCAGGCTGAGTTCATGGCAGTCTTCCTGCCTCAGTTTCCTGAGATATGGGCTTCCATACCTGACTTGTATTTGGATATGTTTAAAGCCTATATTCTAGGAAAGAGGGGCCAGTAAATATTAACAATAAGGAAGCATCGAATGAAGCCTTCAGGTAGCAGAAAAGTTGGAGTGATCAGATGGCTGGAAAACAAAGGATTAAATCTGCATATTAAACAACGAAACTCACATATCTTTCTTTGCCCTGCTTGGTTCCAAAAGTGCTGGGAACCCAGTCCAGACAATTGAATCAAAGCAGGAAAAACAGCTATAGATCCCACAGCTTCTAATGTCTGACAGTGCAAACGTCCCGCTGGTGTCCAGGCACCCTCTAGCAGTTCCGTTGCTGTGATCAAAATACCCTGACAAAAAGCAATTTAGAGAAAAAGGGGTTTATTCGGCTTACACTGGCAGATTACAGTCCATTATAGCAGAGTCGTCACTCAGCTCAATCGCTCCACTCTTACACAGCCCAGAGAGTGACGTCACCACGGTGGGCGGGCATTCCCAGCCAGTTGATAGAATGGAGACAGGCCATCCTGATCTGGAGGAGCGCTCATTGAGATTTTCGTCTCAGGTGATTCCAGATTGTGCCAAGCCAGCAGACAAAACTCTCCTCCATCACGGTGCCTTTGTGTCCCTTCTTTGGTTTCCCGCATCATGTTCCCAGTCGATCACAATTTGACCATTTGGGGACCGCATTTAAACTATTTTTTTCTTCTTTTTTTGGTTTTTCGAGACAGGGTTTCTCTGTTTCGAGACAGGCTATCCTGGACTCGCTTTGTAGACCAGGCTGGCCTTGAACTCACAGCGATCCTCCTGCCGCTGCCTCCCGAGTGCTGGGATTAAAGGCGTGCACCACCACTGTCCAGACTAAACCAATTTTTAAAAAAACAAACAAGGCCTGGCATGGTGGTGCTCGCCTTTAATCCCAGCACTGGGGAGGCAGAGGCAGGAGGATCACTGTGATTTTGAAGCCAGCCTGGTCTACAAAGTGAGTCCAGGACAGCCAAGGCTACACAAAGAAACCCTGTCTTGAAAACCCAAATATAAGTAAGTAAGTAAATTAATAAACAAACAGACAAAAATGAGCCTGGCACACCTGTAGTTGAAGATATTCAAGAGGCTGAAGAGGGAGAATCTGTGGAAGATTGAAGCCAACCTGGGCTACAAAGTAAATTTTAGGCTAGCCTGGGCTACATTGCAAGCCTCTGCCTCAAAAACAAAAACAAAAAAAACCTACCAAGATTAATTAATTTATTAACATTTTTAAATTTCTTTGTTCTCTCATCTGAGATTCATAGTTAAAATAACATATCAATAATTTTGTTTTAAAATGTTACACTAAAGAGATGGAATCCTGGATGTAGTGCTTGCTGTGGAATCATTAGGGTATAAGGTCAGACCTCCATCACTCACATAAAAAGCCAACAGGTAGGTCTGTAACCCTGGCTTTGGGAAGAAACAGACAAGCAGACTCCAGGGCTCACTGGGCAGACAGAGTAGCTAAACCAGCAAGCCTCAATTTCAATGAGAGACCCTGCCTCAAAAAATACAGTCGAAGGCAACAGAGGAAGATACTTAACAATAATTGCCAGCATCCATATGTGCACGCACATGTATACACACATACACACACACACACTTAAATTGCCCAAACAAAGGGGAAAGAAAAGGAAATAAATTTATGATACAATTTTTTATACGATTTATGATATAGGTGTTTCACTGTGTTCACTGTACGTTCTGGAAGACATAATAAAGTAATTAGATTATCTCATCATCTTACAGTGAATAAACTCAAGACAAGTTATAGCTATCCAACTGAACGGCATCAACATGTCCTCTTTATACTGTGTTGCCTGGTCTTCTCTTCTCTTTTTCTTTTTTCCGTTTTGGTTTTCCCAGACTGGATTTCTCTATGAGCTCCTGGACTTGCTTTGTAGACCAGGCTGGCCTCAAACTCACAGCAATCCACCTGTCTCTGCCTCCCAGAGTGCTGAGATTAAAGGCCTGCACCACCATGCCTGGCTTCTTTTCTTTCTTTTTCTTTTCACTGTTTGTGTTGTTGTTGTTGACAAGGTTTCTCTGTGTAGCCTTGGATGTCATGGAACTTTTTGTAGACCAGACTGTCCCGGAATTCACAGAGATCTGTCTGCCTCTGCCTCCTGAGTGTTGGGGTTAAAGGTGTGTGCCATCTTCCTGTGTGTTGTGTTTCTTATACTACATTTGCCATCAGAGAGAGAGAGAAAGAAAGAGAGAGAGTGAGAAGAAAAGCTCTAAATGCATGCATTTGAATTCTTATGAGGGAGGGAGGCATTTGCACCCAGGTATGAGGACATTTAATCACCAGCACTGCTGTTGACAGTGACATTTTTTTTTTTTAAGTCATGGCATCCTTCAGTTAAATTATAAATAAAAGTCCAGTCTTCCCTAATTACATAGTAGTTGCATTCTTCCCCCCCACCCCCACCCCTTTTTTTGGTTTCTTGAGAGAGGGTTTGTCTGTGTAGCCTTGACTGTCCTGGACTCGCTTTGTAGACCATGCTGGCTTCGAACTCACAGTGATCCGCCTGCCTCTACCTCCCGAGTGCTGGGATTAAAGGCATGCACCACCACACCCAGCTAGTAGTTGTATTCTTTAAAAAATCTAAAGGGTAGATGCTGGAGAAATGGCTCAGTGGTTAGCAGCGATGGCTGCTTTTGTAGAGAACTCAGGTTCAGTTCCCAGCACCCCATGGTAGCTCCCAGCCATCTGTGACTCTAGCCCTAGGTGGATGGAGACCCTTTGGGGATCAAACAACCCTTTAATAAGGGTCACAAATCAGGTGTCCTGCATATCAGATATTTACATTATGATTCATAACAGTAGCAAAATTACAGTTATGAAGTAGCAATGAAAATAATTTTATAGCTGGAGGTCACCACAGCATGAGGAACTGTATTAAGGGGTAACAGGGTTAGGAAGGCTGAGAACCGCTGCACTAAAGGATATGGAGGCCTGAACATAAATACACATGCAGGCAAATGCTCGTACTAAACAAAGAAATTACAAATCCCTTTTAAAGTCACAGGGTATATTAAGTCTACATTTAAAACACATTGCATGATTACAAGCAGAGTTGCCCCACATCCACGCTCATGCAAGCAGCTGTAAGTAAATTCTGTGGATCACAAAATCAAAAAAGATGTGGAAGTAGGAACTTTTAGGGAAGACAAAAGGGCTCAGAAGGAATGGGGGGTCACAGGGGATAATGGAGGTATATGTGATTAAAACATAGTGTATACATTTGTAAAACCATCAGAGAGCAAAGTCTCTCCTAAGTTTTGTTCTCAAGCATGCTGTCTGCACAATTCCAGACTTTCTTTTGCTCTTCATTAAACACCATTTATATGGTCATAAAATATAAACCCCACAATTGGATTTAATTAGAAGTTTAATGTAGTTATTTTGGCAGAAAGCGGGGTTAGAAATGGAGAGAGATAGCAGGAAAGTCTTCTCATATGAGGGAGCAATAGGTAAAGTTCAAAGTTGTGGACTCAAGCCAATCATATATGTATAACACATAGGAAAAATAAGAGTAGTAAAAATGGAAAAGAAATAAAATAAACAGCATCACACTACTAGAGGTACAATCGTAGGAGGTGAAATCGGCATATCAGAGACACCCAATGCAACACCCTCATAAAGGCTGAGAAATAGAATAATCTTTTTTTTATTTTTATTTTTATTTTTTTTTATTCTTTGGTTTTTTGAGACATTCTCTGTGTAGCCTTGGCTGTCCTGGACTCACAGGGATCCACCTGCCTCTGCCTCCCGAGTGTTGGGATTAAAAGCATGCGCCACCACTGTCCCTGGCAGGAATAGAATAATCTTAATTGTTTAACAGCAGATAAACAGGTTTTTAAAAATGTGGTATGTCTGTACAATGGAATACTACTCAGTCATAAATAAGGATGCAATCTTATCATTTGTGGTAATGGCAGTGGATCAGGAAGGCATTATGCCAAGCACCATAAACTAAATACAGAATAATAAACACTATATGATCTCTTTTATATGTGTAATCTAAGAAGCTGGTGTATCGTATACTTCTACCTTGTAGGATAGTGGTTACCAAAGATTCAGGGGTGGGGGTGGGGGGCAGGGCAGAAGGAAGGGTGAGGGTTCCAGTATTTGAACACGTGTCATCAGGCTTGCATGCTATATTAGTTAGGAATTCTATTGCCATGATGAAACACCACGACCAACCAAAAGCATTTCCAAGTAACAGTTCTCCTCTGGGGCAAGTCAGGGCAGAAACTTAGCAGGGCAGGGTTCCCGGGCGGGGGCCGGGGGAGGGGGGGTGGAGGGGATGGGGGGGCCTGGAACGAAAGCAGAAGCCGCTGAGGTGTGCGGCTTACTGGCTCGCTCAGCTACCCAGGACCACCACCCCAGGCGTGGCCCCGCCCACAGGGAGCAGAGCCCTCCCACATTCACCAAGAAGCCGCACCAAGTCACACAGAGCAGTGCATTTAATCCCAGCACTGGAAGGCAGAGAGGCAGGATCTCTGAGTTTGAGGCCAGCCTGGTCTACAGATGAGTTCCAGAGCAGCCAAAGCTACACAGAAAGACACTGTCTCAAAAAGAAAAAAGAAAGGAAGGAAAGGAGGGAGGGAGGGAGTGAAAAAAAAGAAAGTATAAAAAAGAAAATGTACCACAGCCTTGCCCATAAGCAAGGCTTGGGTATTTTCTGTACTGAGGTTCCCTCTTCCAAAATGACTCTAGTTGACATGAAGCCAGCACACATGACAAGCACTTTAACCACTGAGATATCCTGCCAGCCCCTAGACTTTTAAATTAGATGTTTCTGAGCGCTCTTGTCACAAGGATACAATAAATGTACAAATGATCAATCAGTATGCCAGCTGCCCTATACCATACAATACTACGACGATATGATCTTGATACAACATAGCTTTGTATTCAAAATTCTTACTATATACTGTTATTATATCCTCATTAAAACATACAGAAATTATAGATGTAGAGATAGACTCCTGTTATGTAGCGCTGGCAGACATGGAACTTGATATGTAGACCAGGCTGCCCTGGAACTTATAGGACTCCGTTTCCCTCTATCTACTGAGTGATGGGATACTAGGTATTATAAGCACCCAGTCTACTTAGTGCTATGTATTAGACCTCAAAACTGCTGGGTGGCCACATCTTTCTTTGATCCTAGCAAGTATGCTTGCCTGGGAGGGCACATGCGCAGGTCGGAGGTTGTTGTATATCTCTCTACTGTGGTCCCTATTATTTTTGGTTTTTAGACAGTGTCTTTCCATGTAGCCCTGGCTGGTCTAGAACTTGCTGTGTCGACCAGGCCTCGAACTCACAATGATCCACCTGCTTCTGCCTTCCAAGTGCTGGGTCTAAAGGTGTGCGTTAGTAAAAAGAGAGCATAGACCTGGCAGGCACCAGCTGGTCTTTAGGAGCCCCTGATTTTGTTTAGCTTTTAAAGGTAAGTGTGTGCATCTTAGGAAAAAGTAAAAAAAAAAAAAAAACGAATTTCATGAAATTAATGGCTCCGGTGGAAGTAATCTAGAGACTTCAAAAGCAGGAAGGGCAGTTCATTCTTAGGCCAAACCAGGGTGACAAGGCAACTCTCCTCTGTAAAGGAAAGCCAGGGCTGGGGCTCACCTGGCAGAGCCCTTGCCTAGAATGCGGGAAACCCTGGGTTCAATTTTCATCACCACATAAATGTCACTAAACTGGGTGTGTTGGTAGTGCCTAAAATCCTAGCACTCAAGAGATAGAGGCGAAAGGATCAGAAGTTCAAGGTCATCCTTGGCCTCAGACGTGGGCCATCATGAGACCTTGTCCTAGAAAGTAGTTAGAGAGGAGCAAAAACTCCATCAGATGACACAGACTTCAGAGGATGGGCATGGTAAAGGACCTTCTCTCTCTCTCTCTCTCTCTCTCTCTCTCTCTCTCTCTCTCTCTCT
>OU015745.1:58293355-58320884 GCA_907169655.1 Acomys percivali | reverse complement strand
CTCTCTCTCTCTCTCTCTCTCTCTCTCTCTCTCTCTCTCTCTCTCTCCCTCTCCCTCCCTCCCTCTCTCTCCCCCTCCCTCCCTCCATCTTCCTGCCCTGTCTAGTCCTCTCTTCTCTTTCTCCCTCCCCTTCCCTCTTCCCTCCCTGCCTTCCCTCTCCTTTATTCATATTCTGCCAAGTCACCAGGAGCAGGAAGCTGCTTTCTCTATTGTGCAAGCAACAACGGGATGAGTGGTTCCGATAATGAGGGCTGATAACCGTCCAAGGCAGAGAAAGCCTGGGCCTCCCGAAAGCTTTAAGTTACAACTTTGATGGCACTGATCTGAGTTCCTAAAGTTGCAACTGGGGCACAGAGAAGCCACCGAAGAAGAACACATTGTTTTTCTCAAGCACAAAGAAGGGCCTGGAGTCAGATTAAACAAAGATTTCCTGCTACTGAAGCAAGTGGGGTCGGATGAGGGGGGCAGATTGAGATGAGTCCCTGTTTTAAATCTTGCTCTAAATTGCAAGTCAGTTGCCGTATAAATGGGGTGAAGATTAGAAGTTATCTTATGGTTTCTAGGTTTCTAATGAAGAGTTTGATTTTGGTAGGAAAATAAAACCGCATGTGGCTGTGTGCCGCTGGTAAGGATGTGATAAGCAACTCAGCCCTGCTTGGAAAGACGACTCTCTCTGCCTGCACCATCGCTCAGAGCTCAGAGAGCCAGGGGCCTAGGCTCTCACCATGGCAACCTTACTAGGGCTGCAGACCTAGAGCCCAGGAAGAGTAATCGCTCCTGCTGCTGTCACCTGAATCCAGGACTTGGTGAGAAACAGCCTGCCCCTATCTCACCCGCGTGTGCACTTTCCGCCTTGGGCATCTCAGCTTCTGACTGAGTTAATGGCGTTTTGACTCTGTAGATAAGACTATACTGTGGCCCAGAAGTGTTTCGATTGCTAGCTGAGGAAGCCCCTTGGAACATGACAGCCGTCTGTGTGCAAGGGTTAGGGAGCAGGTAATGAAGGCTGACTCTCTTACCCAACTCCAGACAACTCTGAGCATCAAAGTGAGCATTTTAGTCACTATCTAGGGGACCAATCGAGGGTATTACAATAAGATCACGGGCAAATTTCCTCCCCGTCCAATCCTGCCCAATCTTGTTCTTTCTCTTCCTCGACATAGGGAGGAAAAGAGGGAAGAAGGAAGGAAGGAAAGGGAACTGGCAAGATGGCTCAGTGGTTAAGAGCAGTGGCTGTTCTTGCAGAGGTCTGGTGTTCCATTCCCAGTACACAGCCATCTGCAATGACCAGTCAAAAGAATCCAATGTGATCCCTCAGACATCCATGGGCACTGCATGCACATACAGACACCCATGCAAAACATGCATACACATAAAATAAAAATAAATAAATCTGTTTTTTAAAGAGAAGGAAGGAGAAGTTTGGACTTTTCAGAAAAATCTACAAGCCAGAAATTAATGACTTCTCTAGAAGTCTTGCCAGACTTTGGTTGATTTTTTTTTTTCATTTCATTTCATTTCTTTTGTTGTTGTTGTTGTTATTTGTTTGACTAAGGATCTCCTATAGCCTCAAATTCCTTACATAGCCAAGGATGGCCTTGCATGCTGGAATAATATGTGTGCATCACAACACCAGGCTCTGAATTTCTTTTTGTTGATGTTGTAGACCAAACACTAAATAATTATGTAAAAAAAATTTTTTTCAGAGGACATGGTGATGTAATCCTACCCTCAGGAGGCAGAGGCAGGTAAATTGCTGTGAGTTTGAAGCCAGCCTGGTCTACAAAGTGATTCAGGACAGCCAAAGCTACACAGAGAAACCTTGTCTAGAAAAACAAAACAATTCTTTAAAGCACCCATCTTATAATTCAAATATCAGATAATAAAAAAGGATACATGGGAAACTTATACATGGGGAAAGTATACAATTTAAATAAATATTTTAGCATCAACAACAGAAACCCCACCAAGCATTTTTTAGAAGCTTTGAAGAGGAAGGAGCCAGCAGTTCAAGGATTTTGAATTATTTCTGCTTGTTTGTTTGTTTGTTTGTTTGTTTTTCGAGGCAGGGTTTCTCTGTGTTACTTTGGCTGTCCTAGACTCACTTTGTAGACCAGGCTGGCCTCAAACTCACATCAATCCACCTGCCTCTGTCTCCCGAGTGCTGGGATTAAAGGCATGCACCACCATACCTGGCCCTTGTTTGTTTTTTCAAGACAGAGTTTCTCTGTATAACAGCCCTCGCTGTCCTGGAACTCTCTCTGTAGACCAGGCTGGCCTCGAACTTACAGAGATCTGCCTGCCTCTGCCTTCTGAGTACTGAGACGTGCACCACCAGCGCCCTGGCTAATTATTTCTATCCCTTAATCGTACGCGTCAGTGGAGACAGAAATTAAGCAAGAAGTGAAGTCCTGTGAAAATGGTTTTGAGATTAATCTTAGAGAAAAAAAAATTTAAACCCCATGGAAGACACTTGCATGTCTTCTGAATAAATATCTCTGTCCTGGTTTCTTCCTCTCTGCTTCCTGAATGTTCCCAGATTCCCACCCAGATTCCCAGAGCTGCATGCTCCAAGATGCCTTTTACAGACACCTGTGCTCCCTTCTGGAGCTCAGCCAGGCCCACACACAAACCCAGCCAGTGTTTTTACTATTGCTATGTGTCTAGGGGATGGATCTGTGCACACGAGTGCAGGCATTCACAGAAATCAGAAGTCGGATTCCTCCTGCAGCTGATGTTACAGGCTGTTGCTGGGAACCACACTGGGATCCTCTGTAAGAGCTGTACTCACTATTTCTTACGGAGCCATCTCTCCACCCACTGTTGCATAGTCTCTTAAGAGACACTTTTATTATTTATGCATATGTGTGCAAAACATACATGCATGGTGCCACAGGGGCCAGAAAAGGGCATTGGGTTTTCTGGAACTCAAGCTACAGATGGTTGTAAGGTGCCATGTGGATGCCAGGACTTGAGCCCTGGTCCTCTGCAAGAGCAGCCAGTGCTCTTAACCGTTAAGCCATCCTCCAGATACGAGAGTGTTTTGTTTTATTGTTTATTTTATTTTATTATTATTGGTATTTTGAGTCAGGGTCTTTCTATATATCCCTGGATGGCCTTGAGCGCTCAAGAGATCCACCTGCCTCTGCCTCCCAAGTCCTAGGATTAAAAGTGTGGCCTACCAAACTTTATGACTCATACTTTTTTTGCCCATGTGTGTAGTATGCCAGTGTGTGACACATATACGTGGGTGTGTGGCTGTGCACAACTTAACATAGACATTCAGAAGCCAGGGCCCATGTGTGTGGTATGTGAGTGTGTGACACATGTATGTGGGTGTGTAGCTGGGCACAACTTAACATAGACATTCAGAAGCCAGGGCAAAATGGTAGGTGTCCTCCATCCCTCTCCACCTTATTGTCTGGAAACGGGAGCTTCTCACTAAACTGGAAGTTGGCTCTCAGCATCCATCTGTGTCTACCCCCAGTGCTGGGGTTACAGGCACACATAACCATGTCTGGCTCTTTATGTGGGTGCTGGAGTTCAAACTCAGGCCCATCGTTGCAATGCAAAATTTCTGACCCATTGAGCAATCTGCCCAGCCCTTGATCTGTGAGTTTTAAGCTGGACTTTTATTTTTGTTTTTATAAACAGCGCACGTACTCACAGTGGAAAACGTACAGCAAGAAGTGTTTTCGGTGGGAAGTGAAGTTCATCATGCCTTCCTGGGGGAAATATCTCAGGCTGTGGGTGACTCTTCCGAGGGAAAATGAGGCTATATTCCTTATTTTTCCTCTCTTACTGTCACTAAACACCTGATAAGAAACAACTGAACAGCCAGGCAGTGGTGGCACACGCCTTTAATCCCAGCACTTGGGAGGCAGAGGCAGGTGGATCTCCATGAGTTCGAGGCCAGCATGGACTACAGAGCGAGTTCCAAGACAGCCAGAGCCCGTGACGCAGAGAAACCCTGACCAGGCTATGGCACCCAAGCTCTGCCCGCCCTGGCCCCACCTCCGTGACCCACTTCCTTCCGTGAGGCTGCACAAGCCTCCCACAACAGCCTCAGCAGCTGGGAAACCAAGTGTTCAAACACATGAGCCAGTGGGGGCGGGGGAGAGGGTGAAGGGGGCAGATTTCAAACAAAGACTCATTTCTTTAATGCTATGTAAATCTTCCCGAAAGTTTACCCAGAGAGGGTAGAACTGTAGGAACAACCCCTAAAAATAAATAAATAAGTAAAGATAAAGCTAGCCCTGCCTGTCCTTCAGTGGCTCAGTCTGTACTGTGCCTCCTCCTTGGCTAAACAAAGAATTTCCAAGAACCCCCTATATTGCTGCCTATGGCGTGACAGTTGGTATAGCTCATGGGACAGGTGCCTTCCCTCACTCCATCCCAACACAGACTCAGGCTCAGATATTCAGTGCCAGGGTAGTGGTAAATGCCTCTAATCCCAGCCCTCGGGAGGCCGGGGAAGGCAGATCTTTGTGAGTTTGAGGCCAGCCTGGTCTACAGAGTGAATTCCAAGCCTACATAGCAAGACCCTGACTCAAAAACAAACAACAAAAAAAAGCTACTCATGTGTCTTTGCTAATGTTTTGGCCCCCGTGACCCTTTGCGTTCCTGTGTTTCCAATGCCAACTCTTATTCCTGTTCACTGTGGAGTTGCTAAGTTTTCTTAGCAAAGGTATCGTAACTGAGTTTAGGCATTTTTTTTTTCAGTGAATGAGTGTTTTGCCTGTGTGTGTGTGTGTGTGTGTGTGTGTGTGTGTGTGTGTGTGTACCATGTGAATGCCTGGTGCTCAAGAAGAGCAGAAGAGGGGCTGGAGAGACGGCTCAGTGGTTAAGAGCACTCACTGCTCTTCCAAAGGTCCTGAGTTCAATTCCCAGCACCCACATGTCAGCTCACAACTGTCTGATGTCGTTTTCTGGTTTTCTGGTGTGTAGACATAATGTATGCATATACATTAAATAAATTAATTAATCTTTAAAAAAAAAAAGAAGAAGAAGAAGAAGAGCAGAAGGAGACATTGGATCCCCCTGCAAGCCGAGTTATAGATGGTTTGTGAACTACCATGTGTGTGCTGGGATACGAACCCGGGTCCTCTGCAAGAGCAGCCAGTGCTAGTAACTTCTAAGCTTTCTCTCCACACTTTCTTTTCTTTTTTCAAGTTCCAGAAAGTCTGCGAAAAAGTTTGCATCTACCTTTCTTTTTAAAATTTACTTTATTGAGACACTTTGCAACTTTATTTTACTGAGGTATGTTGTAGTGTAGTCCAGGCTGGCCTTGAAATTCAAGCATAGGCTAATCTTCCTGACTCTACCTTCTGTTGCTAAGCACACACACATGGACATCCCACCCCGGCATCCTCAGATACCAAAATGTTATTTGGCCAGATTATATTTATTAACACTAGGAAACAGCAATGAAATAATACTACCCACTAAACTACAGAGTCTATTAGAAATTTAGGGCTGGAGAGATGGCTCAGCAGTTAAGAGCACTGGCTGCTCTGCCAGAGGACTCAGGTTGAATTCCCAACAGCCACACGGCAGCTCACAACTGACTATAACTACAGTTCCAGGGCTACCGACACCCTCATGCAGACACTCATGCAGGCAACAACTCCAATGAATATAAAATAAAAGTTAAATGGTCTTCAAAAGCTTCAGAGACCTACAGAATCTGGCATTTAAAGATGTTTTTATTATTCTAAAGATTCTTTGACAACAAGACAAGTTAACTCCTGGCAACAGCCAGTCTACCTCAAAGATGATGAGCATCAAAGAACTTCCTTATAGATTTGGCTTCAAATGTGGCGAACCAGCCCCTGGGAAAAATGTCCTCATTTCTGCCACAGACAGAATTCTACCTACATATGGGCAAGCTTAAAAGCAGGCAAAGTCCATGGCTGAACTCTGCCAAGTCAGGGTTAGCAAGTCCTTAATAGTTTCTGCCTCACAAATATGTCTGTCAGATATATTGGGCCAGAAAGCTAAAGATGATGCTCCAACATTATAGAGAGTGTTGGGTGACTGTTCAGGCAGTAAACTGTCTCAGTCATTTTTTCATTTTGGAAGCTGCTAACTTGTAATTCCAGTTCACTCAGGTATTTAAGTTTTATTCCTTCTCAAGTCACTGATGGGGTTGAAGACCAGATTGTTTATTTAGTCTTACAATTAAGCTTAGTTGGTTAGAGGTTAAGCTGTTTTTAGATCAAGATAGATGTTTTAAGTTAATGGGGATGAGATATGATAGATATTGATTTTCATTCAGAAATTTAGACCCAACAAGATAGGAAAGGTGTTTACTTCAAGTTTGTCAAACACAAGTAGCCAAAGCACTATGAATGTAGCACTTACATAATTCCTGATTTTCTCATGGTTCTTCCTGCTGTATGTAGCTTATTTTATTCATGTGTAATAATTTAAATGTATATGTTTTAAAACATCATAAAAATGAAAAAATAAATAAAAGTAAAATATATATTTAAAAAAAAAAGAATTTTGCCAGTCACCCCACTATTGTCTAGTTTCTAAAGCTACCTTTTGAAAAAAGCTTACTACTAACTTCATGCTAAAGAACTATTTTTAACTTCTAAAATTCTGATATAAACATAAGAAATGACAAGAGGAGCATTTAGACACTATAGCAATATATATACTAAGAAAATAAAACCTGCCCACATCTGACCAAAGACAAACCCACTCATTTATTGGGCACACTCAGAGCAGAAAAACCTGTTCGATAATACACAGTGGGGATAGTGTCAGCAAAGCCCAATATGGATTTATCAGGAAAAGAAAAAAAAAAAAAATCAAGGAATGGGAAAGGAGATCAGAGGACAACCTGTGTCTTAAGGAATTCACGAGACAGCGTCACAAACTGCAATGTGTAAACTCTGGGTCCTGATATAAATATGCTGTTTAAAAAAAAATTCTAATAGAATCCTAACGTGGATCCTGAATATCAAACTCGAGGCATCCGGTTTGATGGTGAGTGCTAACACCTGCTGAGCCACCTTGTGGGCCCGTAAACATTCATTTTAGAGGCACTTGCAGAAATATTCACAGTCGCAGTGACTGCTTCAGAGTCATGGGGTGGGGCGGGACGGGTGAGGAGCCAGTGACACAGATTACTGTGCGCTAATAACTACTGGAGATGAGTGACCTTGAACCAAGCTCACTGCACTTGGGTATGTTCATCAGGGAAGTTACATAACCTATTCACTTCCTGCGTAGACAATTTCATATATGTATATAATATACTCTGGTTCCCCGCCCCGCCCCCCCACGTCACTTTTTAATTGTCCTCTATTAGACACGCCTTTATTGATCATGCTTTTGATACGTCCGGGACTAAGTGAGCTGGGAGGCCCTTACCTTCTCAGGGCTTACAGCTCAAGTCAGATGATTATTCCTTTTTAAGATTTTGTTTATTTATTTTTTAATGTATGCATATGTGTGTGTCTGCTTAGATGCACACACATGTGAATGCTCACAGAGGGGCTAGAAGGGGGTGTCAAGTCCTCTGGAGCCACAGGCAATTGTGAGCTGCCTGGGGTCGGTGCTGAGAACTGAACTTGGGTTCTTCTAGAAGAGCAGGACAAGCTTAACCACTGAGCCATGTCTTCAGCCGGGGCACTCTCTTATACGGAAGATAGATAGATAGATAGATAGATAGATAGATAGATAGATAGATAGATAGAAAGAAACATAGATACATATATACATAGATAGATACATAAATACATATATAGCTAGATAGATACATAGATAGATACGTAGATGATAGAGTTACAGAGACAGAGATATATAAAGATTCCTTCATGGAAGGATATAGACACATAATTTATTCCTTGAGAATTTCATACAGTATATTTTGGTCATATCCACTCTCCACTCCTCTCCCTAACAACCTCTCAGATTAATTATTTATTATTTACTTATTTATTTAGTTTTGGTTTTTCAAGACAGGGTTTCTCTGTGTAACCTTGGCTGTCCTGGACTCGCTTTGTAGACCAAGACTAGCCTTGAACTCACAGCGATCTGCCTGCCTCTGCCTCCCAAGGGCTGGGATTAAAGGCATGCGCCACCACCTCCTGGCTACCTCTCAGATTAAACCTCACCTCCATATGTTCCCAACTTTGTGTCCTTTTGGGCTTTTTAATATCCATGCAGTCCAACTTGTGCTGCCCATTTACTCCTGGGTGTGGGGCTACCCCCTGGAGCAGGGTGCATAACTGGTAGCACACCCTCAGAAGCTATTAGCTGTCCCCAGTTCCTCAGTTGTGGGGGGGCTGTGAGGGGGAGGCTCATGAATGCCTTAAGGTCCATGCTGGTATCGGCTGGCTGGAAATTGTAAGCGTTTTGTGCAAGCAGCCACAGGCATTGTGAGTCCATGAGTGAAGCTGTCCTGCCATACCCAGAAGAGGCTCTTCCTCCAGCCGTTCCTGCCCTCTGGCTTGCGATCTGTCCATCCCCTCTTCTGGGAGGGTGTGATATAGATGACTGATTTGTGACTGAGCACTCCACTGACGCTTATTTCTTGCACTTTAACCAGTTATGGTTTCTATGTTAACCACCGTCCACGGCACAAAGCAGTACAGAAGAGACTATTCTCTCAGAAGGAAAACTGAGAACAAGTCAGGGCGATCTCTAACAGTGCATTTAATCAGCGATAATCAAATTCCACAGGGTGTAATTTGGACACACAGTTTCCTGGGTGGTCAGGTGGGAAGCAGTGAGTTGGGGAGGGGCAGAGGCGGCAGGAGTCACGTGAAGGTTGAGTTGGCTGAAAGGAAGTCAAAGACAGGTAAGGAAAGTTGAGCGAGGAATCATTTCCCAGAAGACTAATTACTCCAGCTTTCACGGAGGGCAGGAGGGGAGGGAGGATCAACTAAGGTGAGTCTACCACCTACTAAGTTAATGATTCTTTGTGTTGGTGTGCCAGTAGGTGACAAATGATGCCAGGCACATTGTTCACGCGTGGTCACTGTCATAATTATAAACCCTAGGGAGTACCAGTTGCCTGTCAGCAGACTGGCTGAGTAATAGATGTCTCCCAAACCTGACGCTGAGTAAATGCAACTTCTATCCCTGCAGAACAGCCTGTGATTCATGGAGTGTCGGGGTTTTGACTGTCTGGGTTGCTGTGTGGAGTTATAAGCTCTCGTCTTCATGTTTCACCGAGTGATGCCGGCAAGTCAGCGAGTATCCTCTCTTAAAGGAGCACAACTGACCATGAGTTATGAAACAGACTCAGGAATCTAAGAAAGAGACCTAGAGTGCAGGAACCCTTCCCCAAGAGCTTGTCCACCTGCCTGCAAATGCTATACTGCACATTGTTGCTGTGTTCCTGGCCCCCCACATCCCCACCCCCACCTTACGAATGTGAGCATTCTTGTACAAGGCACACTGACATCTGTGTGTACATATGCGTGTAGGTGCCTTCCAAGGCCAGAAGAAGCACTGGGCATGGGATCCCATAGAATTGTTAATAGAGCAATGGTTCTCAACCTGTGGGTCGTAACCCCTCTGGGGGTGGGGTATCAGATGACCCTTTGACAAAGGTCACCTAAGACCATTAGAAAGCACAGATATTTACATTACGATTCGTAGTAGTAGCAAAATTACAGCTTTAAAGTAGCAGCAAAAATGATTTTATGGTGGCAGGGAGAGGGGGGGAGTCGCCACAGCATGAGGAACTGTGCTAAAGGGTTGCAGCATTAAGAAAGGTGAGAAATATAGGCAGTTGTGAGCCATTTGACATGGCGTTGGGAACAGAGCTCTGGTCCTCAAGAAGAGTAGCAAGTGCTCTTAGCAAGTAAGCAGACTCTCCAGCATTAGATATCTTTTTTTTAAAAATTTGTGTGTGTGTGTGTGTGTGTGTGTGTGTGTGTGTGTGTGTGTGTGTGTGTGTGTGTGCCTGAGAAAGCCAGGAGAGGTTGTTGAGAATCCCCTGGAGACCCAGGTGGTTATGAGACATCTGTCATGCTGCTGGGAACTGAACTTGGGTCTTCTGGAAGAGGAGCGAACTGCTCTTAACCTAAGTCACTGATGAGACACCCTACCACCCTACCACACAAGTCTGTTATCTTTTTATTTTAATACGATTTGTTTGCTTGTTTTGTTTTGTTTCGGGACAGGGTTTCTCTGTGTAGTCAGAAACTTGCTTTGGAGACCAGGCTGGCCTCAAACTCACATAGATCTGCCTGTCTCAGCTTCCTGAGTTCTGGGACTAAAGACGTGCACCACCATACCTGATTAACCTATCTTTAAGGGGAGAAAGAGAAATCCCCGAGGAGGAAAGGCGGGGTGCAAATTAATCAACACCCTGACTGGTCTAAAACAAAAATCCTTCCATCTCAAGACTGGGAGCCAAAACCAGCTTCTCTTCTCCTGCAGGAGCCTGCAGGAAAGGGACGCCATAGCAACCTATCCCTTGGACGTGCCAAGCAGCAGAGCTTGCGGTTCCCCGAAATGACAGCACGTGGGAGGGGGCCCGTACTCAGATCTGGGTGGCAGTGAGCGAAGTTATGTAAGATCTGATGAAGCTCTCAGGACTGGCCCTGGAGCCAGCAGGAGGGCGGAGGAGAGCCTCACAGCCCTGCAGGCTATCATCCCCTGCTCACAGTCTCCCACCCCACCCCCACGTCCCACCCGCTGAGCAAAGAACGCCACGCCCACCCTGGCCAGGGCCCAACCTGCGCTGCAGGTCCGCAGGACCCACCAAGCCTGCTCCGGAGGCCTTCGGAGCGGAGCTACACTGGTAGGGGTTACATGAGGGAATTCTATTACCCCAAGTTTGGAGAGCAGCTTGCTGATGTGCATGTTACTCACAGCCCCCAGCGCCCTCGCGTGGCACCCATGAGCACTCCCTCTGTGGGGCGCACTGGACAGCCGAAGTGGGCCGGGACTGAAGGGGAATCCGGAGCAGGGCAGCAGATGTTCCAGTTTATGGTTGCCCTTCAGATATACTTATTCTGCAGAGCACAATAGCTGTCAAAAGACAAAATCTAGCTTGCTCGCTCACTCTCCCTCCCTCCTTCCCTCCCTCCTTCCCTCCCTCCTTCCCTCCCTCCTTCCCTTCTTCCCTCCCTTTCTCCCTTCCTTTCTCCCTTCCTTTCTTTTTTTCTTCCTCCACTTCTTTTTCCTCCTTCCTCCTCTTCTCCATTTAGTCTAGACTGGCCTTGAACTCCCAGCAATTCTCCTGCCTCAGTTCATCAAGTACTGAGTTTACAGGAGAGTACCACCATGTCTGGAGACTTTTTCCTGTTGATGAACTCTTTTTTTTTTTTTTTTTTTTTTTTGATGAACTCTTATACAAATGCTATTCAGTAGTGTAAGGTGGTGTTCACCTCCAGAGCTTGGAGTTGGGCCTTTCTACCCCGAACTCCCTGAGAGTTCCATTGCAGTCTGCTCCGTACCCTGTCTGCATTGCTCAGAGTGACCAGAATGATGTCATCACAGTCAGTGGTTATCACCTGGGTCATCACAGTGTAGCTGGCTGCTCTACCACCTTTACTGTGAGGAAGGGACTCTTTCCTCAGTATTCTGATACGATTCTGAACATAAGAAGATATTACAAAAATAGGCCTTAAATGGCAGCATTAGAGTGGTGGCACGGAGCAGGGCTCTGAGTTTGAGTGTAGACATCAGTCACCACTAGTTGTGACCTTGATGTTACTTCTGTGTGCCTTAGCTCCCCGCCAACCACCTGGAAATAACACAGTCCTCAGGTGCCTTTTGGGCATTTCTTTTTATAGTTTATTTATGAGCGTTGGTGTATCTGTGTGAGGGTGTCAGATCTTGGGGTTACAGACAGCTGTGACGTGCCATGTAGGTGCTGGGGATTGAATCCACACATTCAGTGCTCTTAACCGCGGAGCCATCTCTCCAGCCCTATCTTTTGCTTTTCTTTAAGATGGGGGTCTCAGGTTACCCCAGGCTGGCCTCAAACTCTCTACATAGCCAAGGATGACCTTGAGCTGACCCACCACACTGCACCTCATGAGAGTGGGATTAGAGGTTCGTGCCAGCACACCCAGTTTTTGTGGCACTGGAGATTAAGCCCAGGACTCAATCCATTCTACAGAAGCACTCTACCAGCCAAGTTACAGCTGCAGCCTCTGTTGTCCACTGTAAATAAGATGGTCTACACCATCCTATGAGGTATGCAACTGGAAACAGAGATGTACTCCTGGCCTGAACACTTGGGTGCGGACTCAAGCCATGTAACTCTTACTGTTTGGGAGACCTGGGGTGAATCACTTCCTTTCTCCGTGCCTTGTTTTTTTGTTTTTTTGTTTGTTTGTTTGTTTGTTTTTTCATCTCTAAAATGGGTTAGAGAGACTTGTTTCTGAAATTCCAGCACTTGAGAGGTTGAGGCAGGAGAACTGCTATGAATTCAGAAACAACCTGGGGCTACATACTGAGTTCCAGACCAGCATGGGCCAGACTGAGGTTTTCTCTCATACAACAACAACAAAAAAGTAAGATTATAAGGTAAAGTGGGGGCTGGAGAGATGGCTCAGAGGTTAAGAGCCCTGACTGCTCTTCCTAGAGGTTATGCGTTCAATTCCCAGCAACCACATGATGGCTCACAACCATCCATAATGAGATCTGGTGCCTTCTTCTGGCCTGCAGCAGTTATTTGCAGGTAGAACACTATATATGTAATAAATAAATAAATTTAAAAAAATAAGGTACAGTGGGGACAAGAGAATTTCACCAAGTAGTTATAATTATTAAATGAGATATGTCTATCATGCTTCTTTTTTTTTTTTCAAGACAGGGTTTCTCTGTGTAGCCTTGGCTGTCCTGAACTGTCTATCATGCTTGTACACAATGAAGCCTCAATAAATATTAGTCCTTTTTTTCCTCTGTTTGTTTGAGACATATAGCCCATGCTAGCCTCCAATATACTATGTAGCTGAGGCTAGCCTTGAACACCTTCTCTTCTAGTCTCCATCTCTCAAGCACTGGAACTCCAGATCGGTGCAGCAAACCAGGCACCATGAGGCTGGTAAACCTTTGTTAGTGTTTGTTCTTTTTTAGCATCTGTTTAGAAGACTGATTTCCATCCTGAGTCTTAGATTCCTGGGTAAACAGTCTTCATCTGCTTGTTCATCTTTTGACATTTGTCTCTTGTGAACTATATGTGACCCTGTCACCACCTTAGAAGGTAGGTGTCCTCATCCCCAGTTTATAGACAAAGATACACAGGCTCAAAGTGGTTTGCTGACGTGCTAGATATGGACAGTAAGTAGAGCTGGGACACACACTGTCCCTTCCTCCAAGGCCCAGAGCTCTGTCTGTTTACAACCTCCTTTATAAAACCTCTAAATGGATAAGCGTGTGTGTGTCTGCCTGCCTGGGTGCATGCGTGTGGAGGTCAGAGGTCCATCTTGGTGTCATTCCTCAGAACTCTGTCCACCTTCAGGTTTGTGCTAGGGTCTCTCGTCTGCCTGGAGTGTGTTAAGTAGGCTGGGAGACCGAGAAGCTCTGAGGATTCACCTATCTCTGCCTGCCCAGCACTGACTGGCATTGTATGTGTCAAACATGTCACCCTGCTTTTAAAGTAGGTTATGGGACTCAAACACGGGTCATCATTCCTGCTCTGCCAGAACATTAGTCACTGAGCCACTTCCCAGGTCCGGTGTCCATCTCATTATATGATTCTTTGCCAGATAGTTGTTTATCTTTCTCTTTTTGAGTCAGGATCTCACTGTGTAGCGCTACCCAGCCCGAAACCTACTATGTCAATCAGGCTGGGCTTGAGGTACAAAAAGATCCCCCTGCCTCTGCTACATGAGTGCTGGGATTAAAGGTATGAGCTAGCATGTGTGGCCTCGGTGTTTACATTTTTCAACTTATAGAAACTTCCTATCCAGACTTCAAATTTTCAAGAAAATGAAATGAAATCTACCTAGAAGCCTAACAACTCAGCTTCATGACCTCTCGGTGGCCCATTCACTGATGCTTCTTGCGGGGTGGGGCTGGAGGGGACAGGAGGAGGCAGCTGGGAGCCCAGCACTTCTCTGTCTTCCCAAGCCACTCCCAACACCTGACACAGCTCTTTCCAAATGCTCCTTGTGACTTTTGTCACATTTCTTTCTGACAGACTGTGAGCTCTAGGGAGCTCAAGGCAGCACCTAATGCATCCATTCCCTAGAAAGGCTGTCACCATGTGGGCTTTCTATCTGGGCCAGGCATGGTGGCAAACACCTATAACCCAAGTACTTGGGACCCTAAGGTAAGAGCGTCATTGGAGTTTGAGTCCAGTCTGGGCTATGCAGGGAGATCTTTCTGTACTAATTTGCTTCTCTGTCGCTGTTATGAAACACTGAACAAAGGCAATTTAGGAAGGAAGGGGTTTGTTTTATCTTACAAGTTATAGTCCATTATTGAGGGAAACCCAGCAAAAACTCAAGGAAGGAACCAGGAGGCAGGAACTTAGAGGCAGGAACCTAAAGACAGGGACCTAGAGACAGGAACCTGGAGGCAGGAATGCTGCTCACTGACTTTGTTCCTCTGGCTTGCTCAGGTAGCTATCTCATATAACCTAGACCCACCTGCTTAGGCATGACACCACCCGCAGTGGGCTGGGACCTCCGACATTAATTAACAATAAAAAAAAACCTGCCTCCACATACATGCCCACGAGTCAATCTAATGGAGGGTTTCTTTAAAGGTTTTAAATGTTTTATTTTATGAGTATCAGTGTTTTGCCTGCATGTGTGTCTTGTACCATGTACATGTAGTGCCTCAGAGGCCAGAAGGGGGCATCAAATCCTCTGGAACTGGAGTTACAGGCTGTTTTGTTAGCTGCTATGTGAATGCTGGGAGCCAAACCCAGGTCATTTGAAAGAACAGCCAATTCTTTGAATGGCTGAGTCATCTCTCCTGGACACTGGATTTTGGTATTGGTAGGGGCTTCTGGAACCAATCCCCATGACACTGAAGGATGACTGAACTCGTCAGTACTCCAGTCGTTTTACGGAGAGGTTGGATCAGCCAGCATTACAGGCCTAGTAAGAAAAAAACTGAGCCAGGTATGGTGGTGCTTTCCTGTAATCCCAGTACTCGGGAAGCAGAGGCAGGCAAATCCTTGTGAGTTTGAGGCCAGCCTGATCTATAAAGCGAGTCCAGGGCAACCAGGGCTACACAGAGAAACCCTGTTAGGAAAAAGTAAACCTAACCAACAACAACAAACAACTGAGACTTGAGTATAAGTCTGTCCAACATGGAGCAAGTGGACTTTAGTGTCCTTCTTGCCTCTGAGAATGGCAGAGCAGCTGAAGAAGCGGCAGCCACCTCAGGAGAGACCTCAGTTAGGATTCCACTTCAGCCTGCATATCTGTGATGTCACCGCCTACCTGCCATGGGGGTGTGGCCCCGCCCAGGGCTATATACAAGGACAGTCCTACCTGATCCCCCCCCACCCTCTCTAACTTTTCCCCTTTCTTCCTCTCTCTTCCTCTGTCTCCATCCCTCTCTGTCTCTGTCTCTAGGGTAACCCTTTCCCCTTTCTTTCTCTCTCCATGATCATTTTATTTGTTTGGTTGGTTGGTTGGTTTTGTTTTGTTTTTTGAGACAGGGTTTCTCTGTGTAACCTTGGCTGTCCTAGACTCTCATTGTAGACCAGGCTGGCCTCGAACTCACAGAGACCCACCTGCCTCTGCCTCCCGAGTGCTGGGATTAAAGGCGTGCTCCACCACCGCCTGGCGTTCCATGCTCATTTAATAAACTCCTCTATAACATGTTATCTGGCATCTGGTACCTTATCATCTTATTATCATCTTCTTATTCTCATACATAAAACCCTCTCTGTGGAGAAACATAAACCATTGTGTACAAGCCAGCACCCTTCCTACATGAATCATTGGTTTTTGTTGTTGTTGTTGTTGTTGTTGTTGTTGTTGTTGTTGTTTTCTTCCTTGATGGTAGGAGCATCTCTCTGGGTGCATCCTCCAGGTGCCTGGCAATCTGGGCCCTGACCCCAGTCCAGGGAGCTCTGTCTCCCAGTCTCTGGCACCAGGCATGGAAGGCTATCCAATGTCAGAGATCAGCAAAGCCCTCCATGTGACCACCTCATGGGCCAGTACTCATCTCCTCTGCACACTGCAGCCACGTTTCCAGCGAGTGGTTTCAATGGCGGTCAGCCAAGGCAAGGAAGGGCATGGCTCTCACTCAGCCAGTTGCATATGCCCAGATGCCGGGTCACAGAGCTGCTGCTCCTTGCCTGTGCCTGGCCCCAAAGGCCAAGTGTTTCCATTCAGTTCCTGGGGTCCTAAAGCCTCCCTGTTCCTCTACCCATCTCCCCAGTTGTCCCTTTGCAGAAAGCTGTCCTGAGCCGGAGCCATTTGCTCTGGAATTGATTTTTAAATACTTAATAGGAGCCACTGGGAAGGCATCCCCGGAATAACCAATGGCTTCCATGCTTAAGGCTATGTAAAAGGCGTTTAAAGGAGTCCTACTTTTCTTCTGTTGCTTTGACAAAATACTTCACCCAAAGGGAACTCAGGGGAGGAAAGAGTCTCTTTCTTACAACTCTCACGTCACATTCCATCACTGAGGAAAGTCAGGGTAGGGACTGTGGCCTGGAACCTGGAGGCAGAAAATGCTGAGAGGAACGCTGATGCTGGCTCACCCTCTGGCTGACTCACAGGCCTATGCTTAACTAGCCTCTCTCTTTTTTTTAAAAAAGCCTACAGGTGCCTATTTATTTGTTTGTTTATACTCTGCACGGGCTCCCCTGGATGATAACTACAGATGGTTGTGAGCTACTGTAAGGAACCAGGATCCTCTGGAAGAGCAGCAAGCACTTTAACTGCTGAGGGTCTCCAGACCCTTCTCTGGCTTTCTCATACATCTCACTTCCACCTGGCTTGGGGTGGTACCACCCACAGTGGGCTGGGCCCCCTTAAATCAGCTGATAATCAAGATGAACCACACCGCCCCCCCCCAACAAGCCAGTAGGGTCTAGACAATTCTGCAATCAAGGCTTTCTTCTCCAGATGACCCTAGGCTGTGTCAAGTTGACCATTAAGGCTGACTAGGACAAAAGGGTCATTTGGAATTCCAAACTCCTTTTCCTGTCGTCTTTGAGTCTGAATAATTAATTACTAAGCCCCATGGCAGGCCCTGGAAACCGCTTGTCACATGCTGGGCCCTGCAGGAAGGACAGTAGTGCACCATCAGGGTGCTTGAGGAAGAGCAGCTACAACTGCAGAGGGCAGAAGAGGCATCTGGGACTCTGAGGCAGGGTCACAGCAGCTTCTGAGGCCACTAGGAATCATTGTTTCTTGTTTACAGTGGGCTATATATCCAGCAGCAGTGTGGGGGGGGGGGGGGGGGGGGGCGGCGGCAGCAGCAGCAGCAGCAGCAGCAGCAGCAGCAGCAGCAGCAGCAGCAATGCTGGGTGAGCCCCAGGACATGCCATGTCCTGGACCGTACAAGTAGTCTCCAATCCACACCTTCCCATGATGCCATAACATTTATGCTTTCATTATTTCTATTTTACAGAAAAGGAAACTGAGCCTCAGAATTCAGGCACATGAATCACCAAAGAAACCATAACGTAGTATAGGCAGTCTGAGAGCCATGCTAGATTCTATTTCAAGTTGAAAGCTACACAGCTAAAAGAAAATCAAAGTTAAACTGCAGAATGGGGGTGGGGGGAAGAACTGCCAGCCACACCCTGATATGATAGGGCCACTCAGCCCCTGCCTGACCCACCAGGGTCAAGTTAATGTACTTGACTCTTCCCCCACTCACCCCCCAACCCCCAGAGCTGACACTCACTGAGGCCCAAAGAATGAATCTGTCTCCTGATGTGCATCCTGACCTCTTTCTCCCAACTAAAGTAGAAACTAGGAGGCTAAGAGCATAGCTTAGCGGTAGAATCCATAGAGCATAGCTTAGCAGTAAAATCCATTACTCACCTGGCATGCATGAAGTCCTGAGTTCAGTTCCTAGAGTGGAAAAATAAGCAAATAAGAGATACAACTAAATAAAATGAATATTGGGAGCCAGCCACACATCTCAAGAGCCATCTTCATCTGGGTACCACTCTCTGGGTTTGAGGGTGTGTTCATGAGGACTCCAAAACCACAGGCCACAGAGGGATTTGACCATACAGCTGGCAAACAAAGAACCACAGCACTCCCTCTCATCAGCAAGCTCATGGGAGGGTCAACCCAGGGCAGCCTGTGCTCCCCACAATCCTCACAATATAGGTTATTGAGACTCTGGGAGCACAGTCATTAGCCGAGTCAAAGACCAGGCTTTAGTTAAAAGACAGCCCCCCCCCCTCCAGCCAGCTCTGATCAGGCCATGAGGGAGCAGCTGAAGCTACTGTGGTGTTTTTCTGCCCTTGTTAGCGCCTTCTTCTAATGACAGCATCTTCCTGAAAAAGGCCAAGTTAGCCTTTTGTTCTGGCCCTTGCAACACAAAGAGGTTCCCAGCAGCTGGCGGGGAAGGGAGGGCAGGGAAGTTTGCTTCACTGTTCCCTCCCTGCACGCACGAATGACCCCTTTCCAGACCACTGTTGTCAACATCCCTTCCCTGCCTTGCAGCTTCTCTGGCCTTCCAGAACGCTGTTTGTCCCCATCAGTCATGCCCATAATGCCTCCTTTGTCCCCTGACCACTTGACATGTGAGTGTGCCTTGTGTCCCTAACCAGCTTGTGCACTTCTGGAGAGCTGTGACCACAACATGACACAAGAGACTTAGCTCAGTTGGCAGGGTGCTTGCCTAGCTATTGTGTGACAGATTTCCATGGGGACACACAACTCCATCCATCCCAGAAAGGGAGCCCAGGGTAGACCAAAGTAAGGATTGTACCAACATCTGGGTTGGTCAAACCAGTGAATTTTTGGTTGTTACTAATAGGACTATGGGTGATCGGGTCACTTACAAAGAGCAGGGACCACTCAAAAGTAGCTGCATCACCAGGAAGCCCACCCAACATGAGTGACACGCCCCCTACCAATGCAACCCTGGACCGCTCTATGCACCCTGCGGGCAGCTTTGTAGCCCCACATCTTTTTCTGCAGTTTGGCAGCTCAGAGTCTTTCGACTGCAGCAGCTGCTCACTCTGGGTCATACTGTTGGGGTTGGGCTGTCAAAAGTCTTCCAAACTTTTGTGCTCTTTTTGTTTACCTTCTGTCTTTCCTGGGGGGAGAACATATTTGCTTAGAAGGTGTAGTGTCACTTTATTTCTGTGTTTCTTTTGGCAGAGCAGTAGGTTTTCCCCTAGGGCAGCACATGCCCATCTACTTCTGTCTACAAGAAGTAGAAAAGTGGGGAGGGTGTTGGTGCCCAGCCAGTTTTTTTCCCCTTTTGTTAAAGTCTTGGCCCCCATCCCATGGGAAGGTACCACTCACTTCCTTCCTTCCTTTCTTTTTCTTTTCTTTTCTTTCTTTTTGGTTTGTCGTCGTCGTTGTTGTTGTTGTTGTTTGTTTTTTCAAGACAGAGTTTCTCTGTGTAGTCCTGGCTATCCTGGACTTGCTTTGTAGACCAGGCTAACCTCAAACTCATAGCGATTGTCCTGCCTCTGCCTCCCTGAGCTCCTGGATTACAAGCGTCTAACATCGCACCCTGTTGTACCACTCACTTTCAATGTAGATTTCCTCTCCTTTCCCACCCTAGTTCATTCTCTTTGGTAAATCTCCCCTCTGCTCAACCCCCCCCCCCAATCAGTCTCCATCTGTCTGTCTCTTTCTTCTCTGCCTGACTCACCTCTGTCTCTATATCTCACATACATACACATACATACACACAAAGTGTGTTTCATTAATGCCCTGGTTGTTTGTTTCTTTATTTCTTTATTTTTGTGTGTTTTGTATTTTACTGTATGCATATGCCTGTTCTGCATGCTTGTATGTCTACACACCATGTGTGGGCCTGGTACCCACAGCATTCAGAAAAGGGCATTGGATCTCTTGGCAGTGGAGCTATTGATGCTTATAAACTGCCATGTGGGTTTTGGTCCTCTGCAAGGTGTGTGTTTAACCATGGAGCTATCTATCCAGGCCCTGGCAAGCTCTGTCTGTCTGTCTGTCTGTCTTCATCTTGCTTGAGCTGTAGCCTTGTTTATCTGTTGGTGAAACATCTGTTCATGAGGACAGAACTGATCGCACCAACCTGAAAAACCGTTCATGATGAACACTTTTGATGATCAATTTGACTGAGATAAGAAACAACTAGGGCTGTACATAATGGTACCCACTTTAACCCCAGCACTCAGGAGGCAGAGACAGGTGAATTTCTGTGAGTTTGAGGCTAGAGCAATCTATATAATGAGTTCCAAGCTAGCTGGGGCAACACAGTGAGACTCTGACTCAAAACAAAACAAAGAAACAAAACAAAAATCCATAAAACAAAATAAAAACAACAAAAACAGGGCTAGAGACCTGGTGGTGCCCAACTACCTGTAACTCCCATTCTAAGGGATCTGTTACCCTCTACAAGCTTCTATGGGCTCTGCACTCACATGTACAGACACATACACATCATTTTTAAAAATAATGAGTTATTTTTAATATTTATTTATTTATTATATATACAGTGTTCTGCCTGCATGTACACCTGCACGCCAGAAGAGGGCATCAGATCACATTATAGATGGTTGTGAGGCACTATGTGGTTGCTGGGAATTAAACTCAGGGCCTCTGGAGGAGCAATCAGTGCCCTTAACCTCTGAGCCATCTCTCCAGTCCTAATAATGAACTCTTAAAAGAAAAAAGAGAGAAGTTGCCAAGCAGAAGTGTTGAAAACGTCTCAGTTGCTGCAGCCACTGCATAGGAGGCCCCGGCTTCCTGTTCTTTCCCCTTCACTGCAGCCTGTGAACACCCGTGACTAGCCACGACTATTCGGTGGCTGGCATGGATAACCTCAGAGACTGCTTCTGAGTGCCCCTTTAACAAAGGCTTCCACAACTGCCTGAAGCATCTAGAAATAAATGTCTTCTTTTTAAGGTTGAAATCATAGCCCAGGACTGGACTCTCTCATTGCTTCTTTTATCTCTTCTGTATTGATGCTGAGTTTCTTTGCCCCGAAGCAGGTGACATCAGCCTTGTTGCAAGGACTGACCAATGTCCTTTCTCTTCATATTCTGGACACAGAATTGCTACCCTCCGTCATGACGCAGCCAGTGCTCATCTTTGTCCTCTACTGTGTATGAATCTGGAGAGTAAGGAGACCACGGGCATTTAGAGGAGGAGCGGGCACTCCAAAGGCCTGGCAAGTTGGTTTGAGATGTCTGAAATGTACTGACTGAGGGGCAGGTCAGGGAGGGCCGGGGGGAGGGCGAATATGATCAAAATGCATTATATGACATTCTCAACAAATGAATAAAGACACTGTCTTTTAAAGTGCCGACTGTGTTGAGAACCAGCTGAGGGAGGAAGGCATCAATCTGCCCCCCACCCCCCAAGCCCCCCTCCATCAGCCAGTCTGACTGAATTTTCTCTAGCTCAGCTCAAGCATAGACAACAAATGGGAGGGTGACCAAGTTAGGAAGTGACCTTGACACAGGTGAGAGCAAGTTGTGAGTCACTGATAAGAATGTAGCTGAAACAATCGCCAGTGGGTCCAGGGTAAGGGAAGGAACAGAGGAGAGTCACGAGGAGCAGACACACACGGTGTGCCACCACAGTCAAACTGCAGGGGGTAGATGGGCGGTGGTGGCACACGCCTTTAATCCCAGCACTCGGGAGGCAGAGGCAGGTGGATCGCTGTGAGTTCGAGGCCAGCCTGGTCTACAAAGTGAGTCCAGGACAGCCAAGGCTACACAGAGAGACCCTGTCTCAAAAAACAAAAACAAAAACAAAAACAAAACAAAACAAAACAAAACAAAACTGCAGAGAGTAAACATGGGGTGTGGGTACCCAGGAAAGGCAAGTTCAGGATAAAGAAGACTAATACAGCCTGCACTTCAAGGTACACTTGGATTCAGTGTTCTCAACAACTATATAGTAAGTCTGAGGCTGGCCTAGGCCATATGAGACCCTACTTCAAAAGGATAAAAATAGCCAGGGCAGTGGTGACACAGGCCTTTAATCTCGGCACTCAGGAGGCAGACACAGGCAGATCTCTGTGAGTTTGGGGCCAGCCTGGTCTACAGAGCAAGTTCTAGGACAGCCAGGGTTACACACACATACACACACACACACACACACACACACACACACACACAAACCCTGTCTCTAAAAGGCTAAAGAAATAAATATTTTTAAACCTATTTAAAAAGAATGCTTCTTGCCGGGTGTGGTGGTGCACGTCTTATTCTCAGCACTCGGGAGGCAGAGGCAGGCGGATCGCTGTGAGTTCAAGGCCAGCCTGGTCTACAAAGTGAGTCCAGGACAGCCAAGGCTACACAGAGAAACCCTGTCTTGCAAAACAAAACAAAACAAAACAAAACAACAACAACAAAAAAGAATGCTTCTTATGTCCTCTAATGCCCCCACACTCTGCCTCAAGCCTGTAGTTATTCCATCAGCTGGCCCTTTTTACCTGCCCGACACACACCTGCCTCCTGTTAGCTCCTGAACTCTTTCCACCGGCGTTGAAAGCAGCTCAGATCTTGGCTAGATGTAGGGTGCCTGCCTAGCATGCATGAAGTCCACGAAGTCCTAAATTCCAACTCCAGCACCCCACATAGAGCAGACATGGGAGCACACGCCTGTCATCTCAGCACTCCAGAGGTGAAAGTGGGAAGAGCAGAAGTTCAAGGTCATCCTGGACCTTAGTGAATTCAAGACCAGCCTGGGCTACAGGAGACAGAGGAGGAGGAAGAGGAGGAGGGAGGAAGAGGGGAGAGGAGGAGGAGGAGGAGGAGGAGGAGCAAGAAGAAACAATAGCTCAGATCTATTCCACCATAAAGCCAAGCACCTCTCCCTTTTCCCCAACAGGCACCCAGAAAGTTGTCCCCTCTCCCTGACCACTTCCTCCCTCCCTCTGTTCTAGTCTCACTCACTTTTAAGAAACTGATTCCTGCCCACAGGCATCATGTCAAACGTCTGGGGCTCTACCACTTGATGTCACCGTAACCTGTGTTCAGGTCTTTCCTCTGGACGGCTGTCATCAATGCTCTTTCCATTATGGTTTCTCTTCAATCACTCCTTGTATTTTGTGGGTACCTCCCTCTTCTTCCATGAGCCATCTTCCCCCCACATTGAATAGTTGACTTCCTGGAGCACCTGCACTCCATTTTCTGTGTACGGAACCATAGGGTTTTTTTATTATTATTATTACCTATGCCATGGTAAGGATGTTCATATTTGAGCTCTGTGCCTGCACACCTAACCAGGGATGGTCAGAGACCCCTGAATCTGGGTAGGAGTATAAGAGCCTGAAGGCTGGGAAATGACTTTTGAGCCTACATCTACTGATAGGCTGTTTCTTGGGTAAAGAACAGAAGATAGACACTACTCTCTGAGAAAGGATAGTTCAGCCAACTCCCTGGATAACTAGATGCCAGCTCCATTCCTAGGCATTCTGCCCCACAACATGAACCATACCTGCCTTTCCTTGTTTACAACCTCCAACCTCTGCTGGCTTTCTCCCTATGGAAACATCTTTACTGGATAGATCTCTTGACCTACACCTAGGTTCTCGCACCTTACCTGAGCCTTTAGATTCATGACTAGATTCTTCCACACAATACTGACTGCTGCCCTGGACTCCCTTTGGCCCCATCCCCAGCCCTCGTGATCTTCATAAAGAGAATTCAGTTCTATTTGAGCTAACGACTGTTTCTGTTGTCTGTCTTCAGTCCAGAGCCAGCCCTCAATGCCACTCTCTGTTTCCTTCCAATGACCCGAACCTCTCCAGCAAGGGACAAGTGTGGCTCAAAGTGTTTCCTTCCCAAAATGACCTCTACTCTGTCTTAGCCCCATCCTGGAAGAGTGTCTCAGTCTTCTGTGCCTTGGTGTCTCCATGGGTCAGCGTGAACTCTTAGTAACTGTCCCTTGCATTCACAGGGTCATTTCTGAGCCACCTGATTGCTTAACATTTGGGGCTATTCTAAGCAATGGCCTCCCGAAGAGAAGCGAAAGGAGGAGGTGCCCCGGGGCAAGAGACACCAATACTCTAGCCACCTGTTGTGCCAAGTTGGTAAGTCTAAGCCGGTTGCTCATGTTACCAAGTGTGTCCCAAAATTCTGTGCTCAAGAGACGAAACAACATGGGACATTAGTCCAAACACAATGTGGCTCAAGAAGGCAAGTCTCCAGCGAGGACCAGCACACCTGTCCTCCCAGAAGGATTTCAAAGTGGTACAAGCTCTTTGAAAGGCATCCGAATAATGCCTGCCAAAACTATATGCATGGGGCAAAGGAGAAGGCTCAGTCAGTAAAGTTCTCGCCACATCCACAGCGCACACATAAAAGCCAGATGTGGTGGCACACATAGGTAAGCCCAGTGCTGGGCAAGCAGAGAGAGAGGTGGAGTCCCGAAGCTCATCAGCCAACCAGACTAGCTAAATTGATGAGCTCTAGGCTCAGTAGGAAACCATTCCAAAAGAAAAGGAGATTAGGGTGGAGAAATAGCTCAGTGGTTGAGAGCATCAATTTCCAGAAGACAAGAATTCAGTTCCCAGCACCCACATATGGTACATCACAGTGACTGTAATTCCATTCCTGGGAATACGATACCTTCTTCTGGCTTCTGCAGGCATTAATATTGTGTGTGTTGGCACACACATATACACACCACACACAATCAACACATACATACAAAAGATAATAGTTTTTAAAAGGCTGAAAGCAGTTGAGGGAGACATGCAACAACAATCTTTGGCCTCCGCACGTGCGTGCACGCATACATACACACACACACACACATACACACACACATAGCAGCACCTAAGAAATTACTAAGAGATAAAAAGATGATTTCCACATATAACTTGTGTAGCCTTGGCTGTCCTGGACTCACTTTGTAGACCAGGCTGGCCTCGAACTTGCAGAGATACGCCTGTCTCTGCTTCTCGAGTGCTGGGATTAAAGGTGTGCGCCACCACACCCAGCTTTAGTTTTTAATTTTTAAATGAGCCCAATATTTTAACTTTCTAGAATGGAATTAAGGCCTAGCGAGGTAGCTCAGTGGGTAGAGTCCTTCCCTGGCATGCAAGAAGCCTTGGGCTCCATCTCCAGCAGCACATAAGGTAAGAGCCTGCCAAGAAAGAGAGGAGGAAGAGGGTGAGAGAGGGAGGGGGTGGTGAGAGAGGCGGGACAGGGACAGAGCGAGGGAGGAGGAGGAGGAGGAAAGGGAAAGAAAAAAAAAGAAAAGACTAGCTGTCTCAGGAATGTTTTCCAGGAGAGCAGGGTGCTGGACTGAGTGACAAAGGTCCTGCCACTCTGCACCTCCTTACCTGGAAGACAGGAGGGGTAGCCCTGTCTGCCATCTGCCCTCAGTTCCTCCTCTCCTGTAGATACAAGGCTTTCCGGGATTGTGCCCTATTTCTTGTCACTGTATCTTCTGTGCCCTTTCATTTATGCATACAAATACAAGCTGTCCAGGCTGGGCTGGCTCGCCAGTGTCTGGGAAATCCCCAGCATCTCACAATTCGTATCTGATTACTTCCTTCTCTTGGACAGACGTGTCAGTTATCAGGCTCATGTGCTTCTCCCTTAGGCTTAATTTAGAAGCCTTTGGTTTTATAGGCTGACTTGAGTTAATCCTTTTAGAAAGCAATTTGACCATATAAAAGGATAATGGTGGGAGAGCGCAATCCTGTTCCTAAGTTAACTGCTCTTTGCATGACAAAGTCCAAGTCTGCCTTGTTCATTCATTTGGAATCATTTCAGTTAAGGTTGTGGGGATGAAGGAACAGGGGTCGTAGAAACCCATGGGTATATGGCGGGTATAGGTGCATTGGATTGCTCTGCTGTGTCTGAAATAGAGAAAGGAAAAAGTGAGGACTGAAGGGGAGCCAGCCAGGGCTGTGCATTGGACCTGGGAACCTCTCATTACTCCGTGCTGGGCCGAAGCACCCCAGTGTTCTGGTTTTCTGTAGCAATGTGCTCTGTAAGAGCAGGGGTAACAGGAAGTCAGCCCTGGGCTGAAGGAGCATGGGAGGCAGCAACTGTGATCCCAGAACTTGGCAGTAGAGGCAAGAAGATGGAAGGGAATTTGAAGCCAACTTGGCCAAGTTAGCAAGTTCCAGGCTACATACAGAGACCCTGTCCTGAAATCATCAAAGTCATCACAATAAACAAGGGACAGTGGAAGGGGTTCTGTGGCTGGTAGATGCCTCCTAGCCCCACAGTTGGATCTGGCCCCAGCTCCAGCAGGGACTGCTGGACTGTCATGGGGGGGGGGGCAAGTGTCTGATGGACAATGTAGGTGTCACCCCTTAGGTGACTATCCATCCCAGCAGATCTGTTCTCTTCTGTTGCTTGTTCTTGTTGTATACCAATGGTTAAATCATTTTGACACATACTAAAAAAAACCTCTTAGCTAAAAAAAAGTTCTTCAATCCAATAATCATGTCCCTTGATCTTTACTCACAGAGTTAAAAAAAAAAAACTTCCATCCACACAAAACATATGTGTGTTTATAGCAGCCTCATGTGTAACTGAGAACACTTCAAAGCGATCAAGGCGTACTGCACTCCAACAGTGGAGTACCACTCAACACTGAAAACAACCGAGCTTCTCGCCCACACCTGTAATCCCAGCAGTCAGGCGATGGAGGCAGAACAAGGAGGTCAAAGTCAGCCTTGGTTCCCTGAGATCCCCTCCCAGAGTGGGGGGGGGAGGGAGGGATCAGAAGCAAGTGCAAACTCCTGAGAGAAGAGGGATGCTCTCAAAAGGCCACAAGTGGTGCATGCTGCATGGCTCCACACCTCTGATGTGTTGGGGAGAGATGAGTCTGGTTCCCTGTTAACAGAGAACCTGCAGTGGTGTGAAATGAATCCGGGTGATCTTATGAGGCTGGCTACAGGTTGTATAACAGTTGTCAAAACCCATAGAACGCACCACATCAAAGTAATAGGGTTTTCCTTTCTGAGATTGAGTGAGCTCAGTACGTTCTAAGTCCATCTATTCTCATGCCAGTTTTTGTAATTTCACTTTTCTTTTGGCCTGAGGGGCATTCTGTTTTATATATGTGCCAGATTTTCATCATCTGTTCATGTGTTGATGGACATCCAGGCTGGTTCCATTCATTTGCTATAGTGAATAGAACAGCAACAAACATGGATGTACACATACATATCTCTGTGGGAGGACGTGGCATTCTCTGCATGTACTTAAGGCGTGAAATGATTGGGTCATATGCTGGTCCTATATTTAACATTTTAAAAATTCTTCCAAACTGATTTCTATAACAACTGAATTAATTTGTACCCCCACAAGCAGTGAATGAGAATGTTTTGTTTTGTTTTCGTTTTTGAGACAGGGTCTCTATGTGACCTTGGCTATCCTGTCCTAGAACTCACTATGTAGACCAGGCTAGCCTTGACCTCCCAGACCTCTGCCTCTGCCTCTGCCTCTGCCTCTGCCTCTGCCTCTGCCTCT
>OU015745.1:58280557-58293345 GCA_907169655.1 Acomys percivali | reverse complement strand
CCTCTGCCTCTGCCTCTGCCTCTGCCTCTGCCTCTGCCTCTGCCTCTGTAGTGCTGGGATTAAAGATTGCTGTTTCTCCAGATCTTTTCCATCATCCCTTGAGGATGACCATTCTGACTGGCATGAGGTAGCATCTGAAAGTAGTTTTAATTTACATTTACCTGATATATGGGGATACTGGACACTTTTTAAAATAGTTATTGGCCATTTGTTCCTTTGAATAAAAGTGCCTACTCGGTTTACTGTACTATTTATTGATTGGCAACTTTATTTCCTAGGTATCTAATTTCTGCCGTTCTTTGTAAATTCTGGGTGTTGGCCTCTTGAATGTTCTCCCGTGATATGTTTCTTAGCGTGCCGTGATGGTAGCCTCTCTTCCTGTGTGGAAACCTTTTGTATTTTTTTTCTTTTTCTTTTCCTTTTCCTTTTCCTTTTTTTTCCCCCAGAGCTAAGGACTGAAGCCAAGGCCTTGTGCTTGCTAGGCAAGTGCTCTACCACTGAGCTAAATCCCCAACCCCAGAAACTTTTTAATCTCATGTTATCCCCATGTTAATTCTTGATCAACCCATCTATTGACTCTTGGGGTTTAGTTCAGTGCCATTGAAGTTCTGTTCAGAAAATTCTAGTCTACCTTAGTGTCTTGAAGAGTGTTCTCTATAAATCAATGTTTCTGAGTTTAGGTCTTTGATCTGTTTCAAATATTTTTGTACAAGATGAAATTAATTAATCTAACTTCATTCTTTTACAAACAGCTACCCAGTTTCAACCATTTTGTTGACGAGGCTCCTTTTTTCCAATGTATGTTTTTGTTTCCTTTGTCAGAAATTAGGTAGCTATGTTGGTCTATTTCCAGGTCCTTTGTTTTGATCCATTGATCATTTGTCTATGTTTTGCCCGTGTCGGGCTGTTCTCTGTAGCTCTGCAGTGTAATTTGAGATTGGGTATTGTAATAACTCCAGCAGGCCCTTTCTTACTCTGATGATTGCGTTGGCTTGCTCATGGTCACTTATGGTTCCACATGGATTTTTGGATAGTTCTTCTAGATCTGTGAAATAAGACATTATAATTTTGGTTAGGCACCACATTAAATATACAGATTAATTTTGGTAGTATAGCCATTCTCAAACTAAACTAATTGGAAAAGGTCATGGGGGAGGATACTATGTGTTAATAAAGGGAACAATTTGTCAAGAAGTTGTAACCATTGTAAATATTTATGTACCAAGTATTAGATCCCTAATGTCATAGAATAAACAACAAAAGGCATAAAAAGACCACGTAGGTCTCAACAGAATAAGAAGGGATTTTAATACTCCCGTCTCATATTTACATAAGGCTTCTGCTCTAAGAACAAGTGAAGAAACCTCAGAGTTAGAATACACTGTGCGTCTCCTGGACCACACAGATGGAACACAGAGACTATTTCACCCAGCTGAGAAGGAACACACATCTTTCTCAGTGGCAAATGGAATCGTCTCCAAAGCTGGTTATATCACAGGACACAGGTCAAGTCTTAACCAATAAAATACAGCTGAGAATTCTTTCCATCCTCCCAGCTCACGGTGGAATACAGGTAGAAACCAGCAAGCAGAGAAAGTACAATATTTTTATTATAAAGCGGTGCTGTCAGCCCACTCTACACCATCTGTCGTATTCTTAAGACCTATTTTGGAAGTTTCCACTGCTCTTTACAGCCTTGTTTCTTGTGAATTGATAACTCCAGATGGTCAGCCAGGTGTGGAGCCTCCCAGCTGGAGTCACAGGATGAGAGAGGCTGAGGCAGAAGGAATGCCGTGAGCTTCAGTGAGAGCCTGTGAAGAGAGAAAGAAACCAGGAGGCAAATGGAGAAAGAGAAGGGGAGGGAGAAGGAATGAAGGAAAGAATAGATGACGGAAGGCAGGAGGGGGGATGGGAGGGGGGATGGGGGGGGAACAGGAGGGGGGACGAAAGGCAGGAGAGAGGGGCATGGGAAGAGGGAAGAGGGCTGGCTACTCTTGGCTAGTTTTTCTCTGGCTCGACCTAGAATGTTACTAAGCTTACAGACCTAAAGTTTACTTTGGTTGTGTGGAGAGGGGCGCCAGGAAGGAGCAGGAATTCGCATTGATTGAGTGTGTTTATCTTACAACATATACAGTCCTTCCTGGAGACGCTAGTTGAGCAACATTAATTATCCGGTGTGTGTGTGGGGGGGGGGTGGTAATTCATAGGTTAACCAGACAACGTTCACATTGCTGTTCAAGGCCAGGTTTCCATTTGTCTCACTGAGTCCCAACCTAACCATCTATATCCCCTACAGCAACTAGCCTCTCCGTTCCCCGTGGCAGATGCTCCCTAAGCATCATTAACCTGACACAACTTGACATCATAATAAGCTGTCATTTGGGGAAATAGTCCAGAAGCTACTGCAGAATTGTTCTTAAGCGTCAGGACACATCCCAGCATGCTGCTCACTGAAGAGTGAGGACTCTGGCAGGGCTTGAGGGTATGCTAGGCTGATGACCAGGGCATGGCACGGACGGAGCAGGCAGACTTGAGTTCGAATGCTGCTTCTGCCACTTCCTAGCTGAGCCGTGAACAACTTGAGCTCTGGGACCTTGCATAAACCAGAGTCCCAAAGTGTTCTAGATGTGGTTGAAATGAGAGTTGGGGGGAACCCACTCAAGGCTGGGTGTGATGTCTCACACCTGCTCAGGAGGCTGGGGCAGGAAGAGGGAGAGTTTAAGGCAAGCTTGGGCCACATACATAGAAAGGTCCTATTCCAGAGTGGGGGGGGCGGGGAAGGGGGAAGGGGCAGGCATGGGGGAGCAGGAGAAAGCAGAAGGCTCAGTGGGTAAGAGCGCTTGCTGCATTAAGCATGAGGACCTGAGTTCAAATCACCCCCAAACAAAAGCAGCACATCTGGAGAGCAGATGCTGAGAGCTCTGTGGCCAGCCACCCTCACCAAAACAAGTCCCTGATTCTAGGAGTGACTCTGTCTCAAGGCAATAAGGTGGAGAGAGGAAGAGGAAGACACCTGAGGTCTTGCTCTGGCTTCCTCATGTGCATACAGAACATGCACCACACACTACACACACCATGCACACATATATACACAACACATGCACCTTTAAAAAAGAAAAAGAAACAGAGAAATAGCACTGTCAGAGCAGCCAGCACAGGGCTTGGCCCTGGAAAAGTGCTCAGTGCCTGATGCGTTTATGGTGATTTGAATCAGAGGTATCTACCATAGTCCCTGGCATTTTAACATTTGGTTCCCAGTGGGTGGAACTATTTGGAGGAGGCTTGAGAGGATGCTGAAAAAAGTACATTGCTAAGGGGTTAGAGGTTTCAGAGCCTCCTACTGATTCCTGCTTGTAGCGTGAGATGTGGGCTCTCAGCTTGCTACTCCAGCCGGCAAGCCTGCCGACGACGGCCACACTTCCCACCAGGGCCATAACGGACTCCTATCCATCTTGCGCGGTATGCTCAAACAAGCCCTTCCTTCTAAAAGTTGCCTTGATGGTGTGTTTTATCACAGAAATAGAAAATGGTTATAATTTTGGCATTGCTCTTGAAAGTCTGAATGCATTAAAAAAACAAATCTCAGCTCTTAGGGAGCAGAGGCAGGCAGATGTCTGTAATTTAAAGTCAGCCTTGTCGGAGCTGGAGAGATGGCTCAGAGGTTAAAGGCACTGTCTGTTCTTCCTGAGGTCCTGAGTTCAATTCCCAGCAACCACATGGTGGCTCACAACCATCTAGAATGAGATCTGGTGCCCTCTTCTGACATGCAGGCACATGTGCAGGCAGAACACAGTATATGTAATAAATAAATAAATCTTAAACAAAACAAATCACAGTCAGCCTTGTCTACATAGTGAGTTCCAGTCTAGCCAGCACTACATCATGAGACCCCCACCTCAGAACAAAGTAAAATCCTTGAACGCCTAGAGGTTACACACAGCTAGGGAAAAGTAAAAAAAAAAATTTTTTTTAAAGGAAATGTAAAAAGTATAAAAGAAACACACACACAAGTAGCAGTCTTTGTGGAGGTTATTTTATACCATGTAGCTGTAGGGAGGTCACGGCTAAGTGATCAGAACTCTGTATCTGAGTCTATTAGAGTTTATTGCTTTAGTTGTTATCTCCAACGGGCTGAAAGTGTCTCAGTCCGTTTCAACACATAAAGCAGCAGTCCCATTTCCAAGACTGTCTGCCGAGCTACACATCCATAAACTAGTGCACGTAGGAACCGGCTGCTGAACAGGAGTCTGGAAACACCTCGGACCTCTTTCACTCATGAGCTGGCTCAATAAACCCAGGATGGCACAGCCACACAAAGGGCACTCTGTGGCTGTAAACAGAGAATGAGGAAGTGCTCTGGGAACTGATAAGGAGCAGCTTCCTGCATCATCCATGCTGAAGTAGAAAGAGCAGGTGTCCCACGGCCTATAAAGCACGCCATCTCTCTTTAAGACTTCTGAGAGCAGCAGCTTTCCCGATCACAGAATCATTAACACAGGGGGTCATTCTGAGAAGCCAAGCAGATGCCACACCAAGACACTTACGGACAAAGGAGCAAAACTGCATCGTCACATTGCTGAATGCCAAGAAGGTAGTTGTTTGATGTCATTCAACATCTACTCTGATTCGTGTGTGTGTGTGTGTGTGTGTGTGTGTGTGTGTGTGTTATTTTTTTTGACACTAGCTCTTATATAGCCCTAGCTAGCCTAGAATACCACGCATAGCCAAGGATGACCTTAAATTCTTCATCTTCCTACCTCCAGCTCCCAAGGGTTGGGATTTTAGGCGCGTGTCACAACACCCAACTCCTGACTCTCTTAAAATAAAAATATAAAACCCTATGTATGTGTTAAAATACTTCCTTAATACAATAAATCTGGAGGCTGGCCCAGCCATTTAAAACACTTGCTGCTCTTCTAGAGGACCAGAGTTCAGATCCCAGCACCCATGCCAGACAGCTCACAACCACCTGTAATCAACTTACTGGAAATCAACAAGAAAAGTTAATTCCACTGCTGGAGCATTAGAGGTGCCGCTACAAAAGCAAACTAAGTTGTCTCTGGGTTTGTTCTCGAAGATCTAGACATCTTGCTGAAATAAGAGGGAAAACAACTTTATTTGGATATGGTACCAAGTGTAAGAAGCAGGTCACAAAAGCATTGCAAACTCAGATTTCACTTACAAATATGTTTAGAGATAGGGAGACAGCTCAGTGGGTGAAGTGCTTGCTGCGCCAGCGTGGGGGTCTGGGTTCGATTCCCAGAACCCACAGAAACCTGCAGGCTTGGTGATGCCAGCACTGGGGAGCTGGAGACAAGTAGATCCCTGGGACTCACCTGTTGGGCGCGGATCACACCCAGTGGTGGTGCCGATCCTACTTCAGCTCCTGTGCATGGGCGGATAAGGGCACGACAACAATGTTTCTCTTTCCCCCTCCTGCACGGGGTATGATAATGAGGCATTGGCCGGGGAGCCAATCCCCCCTCCCGCACGGGGGAATGTTAATGAGGCATTGGTCGGTGGACCAATCAGCCAGAGACACACCACGCTAAGGCCTACATATAAGCAGCGCGCTCCGAGGGCTTGGGGTCTTTCGCTTCAGCTTCAAGGGCGCTCCCAATAAAGCATGATCGAGAAGGATCCTGGTGTCGGCGTCTTTCCTGCAGGTGGGGAGGTCGCGACACTCACTCACTGGCCAGCTAGCCTAGTCTACACAGTGAGCTCCAGGCCAGCTAGAGACCCTGTCTTAAAACCCAAAATGCATGTTGAAATTTCCAGAGCATGGTAGAGCAGGCCTTCAACCCCAGAACTCTGGAGGAAGAGGCAAGTGGGTCTCCTGTGAATTTGAGACTAACCTGGTTTACACAGTGAGTTTCAACAAGCCAGGACTATATAGTGAGATCCTGTCTCAAAAAAAAAGGGGGGGGGAGGCGGATGGAGCTGGAGAGATGGTTCAGCAATTATGAGTGTTTGCTAGTCTTCCAGAAGACCCAAGTTCAGATCCCAGCACCCACATGACTCCACATGCAAGCCAACACTTATACACAGAAAATAAAAATAGATAAATATTTCAAATAATTTTAATGTATTTTTTTAAAACTAAAACTCACCATAACAAAGTACACTGCATCTTGATCAAGGACTCCCAAGGTTGTTCCCTTGCTTCCACATGTACACACACAAACACACACACACACAGACACAAACACACCTACACACATACACACACACACACATCTACACACACCTATAAGCTTATGTTGAATGATTTTTTTCTGTATCTGAGATTACACCCCTGGCCTATGGACCTAGTTTTCTAGATCTTTCAGTATTTCCCTAGTGCTTTATTGTGGGGCATATTGATACAACAACTTTAAAATATCAATAAATCTCTTTTACCCACTAATGGGTTGTGTGCATGGAAAACCCATCTCAGGGTACCATAAAGTGGTGATGTTGGTAATCTGAGGCCACTTCCTAACTCATTCCACCACTGAACCCCCAAACTGCTCTGCCCTGCCTAGCCTCTGTGTTTCATTCAGATGGGAGATGGTTCACATCTCTGGGTTCTAAAAAGGTCTAGTCTGGCCTGAGCCCCCAGAAGACCACAGATTGGTAAGAGAATATAATTCAATGCTAGTGCCCTCCCCCCAATGATTTGCAGCAAAGCTCCATTTCCTCCAAAGGCTGTCTGCCTTGCCCAACATTGAGGGGGCTCCAAGTCACAGTAGGTTCACCAGAAGCACCCCCCTTCCTAGTAGGCACATTTGGAAATCTCTCTGGCAGCCTCCAAAGGAGAAGCTTCTCAGTTCTACTGTTGGGCTGCGGGTCATACAGCATACCAATACCAGCCACCTCTTTCCATGGTTCTTGGGGACCTTGCGTATCCCTCAACTGTGCCTCCTCCCTTGAGCTCCTAGCATCTTACTCCTGAAGACCACACTTCATGAACTCTAGGCTACCAATGCCCACTGCATCTTAAAGGCACATTGCCTGGCACAGGTGGCTGCCATGTGTGCTGCTTCTGAACTGTGAACCAACTCAAGACCACGCCCATGCAGGTACTTACCACAGAGCTACATCCCCAACCCACATCTGGTCATAGTTTTCTCCTCTTTGTGCCCTGAATTTGTGACTCAGCCCCTACTGGGTCTCAATATTTCCGAGGAAAGGACTACATTGGCCATTTTCTTATATCTGTTCAAGTCATTGTGATGGGTTATTTTCATTGTCAACCTGCCTGGACTTTTTTTTTTAAGATTTATTTATGTATTATTATGTATACAGTGCTCTGCCTGTATGTACAGCTACATGCCAGAAGAAGGCATCAGATTATATCATAGATGGTTGTGAGCCACCATGTGGTTGCTAGGAATTGAACTCAGGACCTTTGGAAGAACAGTCAGTGCTCTTAACCTCTGAGCCATCTCTCCAGCCCCCACCCCTGCATGGACTTAGAATCACCTAGGAGACACGACTCTGAGCACATCAGAGGGTGTTTCTAGAAAGTTTTACATGAGGAGGCAAGACCTGCCCCAACTGAGGCAGCACCTCCCTATGGCTGGGATCCTGGGATTAATAAAAAAAAAAAGGGGGGGGGGAAGGACGGAGCTAACTAAACAGCAGCATTTGGCCTCTGTCTTCCCTGACTGGGGACACAATGTGGCCCTGCCCCTGGCTCCTACTGCCTCACCTAGAGCCATTTCCTGCCACTATGCCTTCTCACCATAATGGACTATGACCCTTAAAACTTTGAGCCAAAGTAAACCTTTCTTTCCTTAAACCACTTTTACCAGGTGTTTTGTCACAGCAATGAAAAAAGTAAGTGATACATTCTTTCCTAGCATTGCTCAGCAGCCTTCACAGTCACTTCTCATCTGCCCATAACCAGCCCTCCAGCAGTTCTTCTCTTTCTATAACTTCATTATAAACCAGGAAGTGATGTAAAAATACAAAGCTTATATAAATATATACGCACAACATTTACATATAAATATATATTTAAATATATAATACATATTATGTGCAAATGTAATAAATATAAAAATACAAAGCTTACACACTCATATATATATATATATATATATATATATGTGCTTATGTGTAAAAATACAAAAGATAGTTCAATCCCTGGGGCTCATGCAATGGAAGGATAGAATGACTCCCACAGATTGCACTCTCACCTCAACATGCCATGCTACACATGCCCCAACACACATATCAAACAAATAAGTAAATGTAATTTTTTAATTAAAATTTTAAGTTGATATTGGAGGGATTCATTCATTCAGTAAAGGGATCATGGAGCAAGCATGAAGACCTAAGTTCAAGTCCCCATGCCCATGTGAAAACATGGGCACAGCGGTATATACTTATGTAAGCATAATGTTGTTGTGCCCTGTGTAAAGACTCAAACGCAATCCTTGTTCTGAGAATCTCAGATGTTGTGTAAACACTGCTTCTCAATTATCCCCTAATATGCCAATAAAGCAGCTTACACCCAATCGCTAAGCTGGGGAGAAAATAGGGCTGGACTTCCTGCCAGCCAGGGGAGGAGAAGCTATCAGGAGAAGTAGGGGATTCAGCCATAGGCAGAGGTCCCGGAGAGAGCCGCAGAAGCAGAGAACGCCAGAAAGGCAAATCTCTCTGGGACCTCTGCCGGGAGGAAGCCAGATTAGTTTAGAGGATTAGAATAGAGGAATATTGCTCAGGTGTTGTGCTGTAAAGCTTGCAGAAATCCAAAGTAGTCCAGCCTCAGTTATTTGGGTGCTAGCCGGAGTAAGAGAGAAACTGCGGCAGACACATTTCTAAAAGTAACACTAACCTGCTGGTAATCCCAGCACTGGGAAGGCAGAGGCAAGGGAATCTGGAGACTATATCAAAAAACAAAGTGGAGCGTGATTGGAGAAGACATCTAACATCACCATCTGGCACACACACACACACACACACACACACACACACACACACGTGCATACACACACACAAAAGAATTTGGGACATTGCTTGGATTGGATACTACCAAAAAGCTGAGTCATCTTAATACACCTTGTCTGAAAAGAGGGAAAATTAGTGAAAGGCCAAGGCTGGAGAGGCCAACCATCCACGCTCTTACATCAACCGGGACTGGTGGATCTGCACTCACTTCTGTGGTCTGGACCGTGTTCTCATTTGTGCCTGTGTCTGTGCGTAGACGTGGCTGCAGAGAGCTTTAATTTCCATCTTGATCTGTCCTCAGCACTACGTGTCTTCTCCAATGTTGAGGTCCTATGAGTCATTCCCAGGTCAACACAACTTGCAGAGCTCGGCTAGCTCCCAGCACTCTGGGGTGAATCTTCCGCCTCGTCATTGCCCCTTTTTCATAACCAGTGCTGCAGACATGTTTTCATACCAACATTGAGTCATACTTAACCAAAACTATTTCTCGTTGAATTGTATTTTTCTGTTAGTCTTATAACTAATACTAAGATGGAAGTCTTTGGGATGACATCTCCACACAGGTTTCAGAATCTGAGAGGCCTGGACGTAGTGCCAACTCAACTGGGAGGTGACTGTATGATCATCAGGAGGCTCCTTCCCTGAGTCCACTTCTCTGGCTAAAAGTGTGACTATATCCCAGTCTTTCCGGAGTTGGGTTTAGCATGAAAAAATGTTTACTATACCATACATACAAATTAGTACATGCAAGGATATTATTTTTTATTTTCAGTTAAAGCAACTATTCTTATCTGGGACACTTAGTCTTGGAAAAGAATATTGTGTCTCCAATAAATTGTTTGATTTCTTTGATCTGGAAGGAAGAACAAGAAAGACCCAGCTGCAAATAACCAAACATCAATTATTAATAGAGCCCAAAGAAAATAAAGGTCTAAGCTGGAGCTCACAATCCAAAATAGAGAGAGGTTGTTGGAGTTCTGAAAGGGAAATCCAGAGTGCCCATGTGGTGGTTTGAACGTGAACCCCGTAGACTCAGGTATACGGACACTTCACTCCCCCTTGGTGGTGCTATTTGGGGACAGTTAGGGTGTGAGGTCTTGCCATAGGAAGGATGTCACTGGGGTCGGACTTCAAGATTATATAGCCTCACCCTCCCTGCAGCTCACTCTCCCACGTTTGTACTTGTGGTTAAGGATGTGAGTTCTCAGCTTCCTGCTCCAGTCACCATGCCAGCCCCCTGCTGCCAGCTTCCTTGCCACGGTGGACTTTTAACCCTCTGGAACCATAAGCCGAAACACCACCTTTTTTTCCCTGTAAGTTGCTTTCGGTTGTTGTATTTTACCACAGCAACAGAGAAGTAACTAATTCAGTGATTATGAGAGTGATTATGAGGATCCCAGGGGCCGTGACTCAGTACTGTAGAACCAAGTCAGCTGGAGCTTGTGGACTCTGGCAGGCGTATTCCCCAGTCCTTCCCGGTGCTCAGTGAGCCGGGCCAGCCATGGTCATAGTGACTCATTCTTTTGAGGTCTCTGTAGGGTTCTTCTTGGACACTAAGATCTGGGATTGTACTGAACAGCCATGGCACAAGCTGGTATGAAGTGTAGGATTTGGTAAGAAGGAAAATTACTCAAACGGAATAAACAAGCAAGAGTGAAAATATGCATTAGTGATCAGTGCTATGCCGAGAAGAAGGATGCATGGGTTTGTGGCTTGAAAAGGAAATGTCCCCCACAGGCTCGTGTATTTGAATACTTGGTCCCCAGTTGGTTGTGCTGTTTGCAAGGATGGTGGAACCCTTAGGAGGCGGAGCCCTGTTAGAGGAAGTTCGCCAGCTTTGAGGTTTTATCACCTAGCCCCACTGCTCTCTGTCTTTCTCTTTGTCTCTCTGTGTCTGTCTGTCTGTCTCTCTCTGTGTGTCTCTGTCTGTCTGTCTGTCTGTCTGTCTGTCTGTCTCTCTCTGTGTGTGTGTGTCTGTCTGTCTGTCTGTCTGTCTCTCTCTCTCTCTCTCTCTGCTTCCTACATGGGGATGAAATGTGGCCTCCCTTTTCCTGACCACCAGGCCATCCTCATCCTCTTGCTCTCATACCCTCCCCCACCACAACAGACTGTACCCCCATAAGCCCCCTCACCCCTTTAAGGTGCTCTTGCTCAGGGTTGTTTTATCCCAACAACAGAAAAGCAACCACACCTATACTGAGTGATGGGGCGGGCCTCACTCTGGAAGTGACATTTAAGATGAAGGCTAAATAGCTAGAAGCCAGGCTTGCCAAAAGAAGAATAAGAGTAGTTGACAGAAGGTAGGAAAAGCGTAACAAGTCTACAAATGTGAGTGCAGGCTGGTGTGGTGTTACCTTGAGTGAGAGAGAAGAGAGGCGTGTGGGGGTGGGGTCAGAGGAGCTTGAGCAAGCGAATGAGTCTCTTAACCTGAAGGGCTCTAACATAGGAGGAAGGGCTGGAAGTCTGTATATCCTAAGAAACCATTAGAAAGTTTGAATCTGGAAGCAACATATTCAGATTTAGTTTTAGAAAGATCACTGTCTACATCTAAAATGGCTTTTAGTAAGCTACAACAATTGCTTTTTTTCCTACCCAACTTCCTTCTGCCCATTCTTCTGAGCATTTAATCTTCCCCTCCCTGGATATGCACGTGACTTAGGCGTGCCCAATCACAGTGTTCCATTTCCTTGGGCAGACTCATTGGTTCAGTGTAGTCATGTGATATAAGCAGAGCCTTCCTTGTGACTCTTGGTTTGGAGTTGAAGAAGTAGCTTTGGCTTCTGGGATCTGTGGCTACAAGAATATGAATGCAGCCACCTTTCTTTCTTTTAACCACTTATTATTTTATATATGTTTGCATGTGCCATGCATGCACACATGTGCCAAAGCACGCATGTAGAGGTCAGAGGACCACTTGAGTGAGTCAGTTCTCTCCTCCCATGTGGGTTCTGGAGATCACACACAGCAAGGGCCTTTACTCACTGAGTCCTCTCTGGGGCGGCCATCTTTTCTATGTCTGAGTGGGAGCATTCACCGGTGGAGAAAAGGAAACCAGGCAGAACAAGCAGAGGTGACAGACAGTAGGACAGGAAGACTCCCTATTCCATGACTCCAGGGGCTGGGACCTTGACTTCTAAAGTCCTTCCTGCAGCCCCCAGGGCGTCCCATTCCTGGCTTCTCTACTAATGAAGCCACAATTTTCACCTTTTACTTAACCCTAGGCCTTCTTAAAGCCAAGCATGCCAGTGTATACCTGGAATCCCAAGACTTTGGGGGAACTGAGGCAGGAGGATCGCAAGTTCTGGGCAAGTCTGGGCTACATAGTGAATTCAAGATCGGCCTGAACGATGTAGTTAGACCCAGCATCAAGAAGTAGAAAATAAAAATTCTTATTTCAACATCTCTTTCTTAGCTAGTGTGTGTTGTGTGGTGTGTGTGTGTGTGTGTGCGCGTGCGCATGTGTGTGTGTGTGTGTGCTCAATCTACTTTACTCTGAAGTAAAATCCACTTCATCTTGAAAGTGGAATAGCACAAAGACTTAGCACATGTGTCCTTTCTGTAGAGAAGCAAGGACGACGTTTGTGGCTCCCAGTCTAGCAGAAGGAAACTTTAGCTATCAACATTGCTCAAAAGGTTTAAGACTAGAGGGCTGGAGAGATGGCTCAACAATTAAAGTACCTGCTACTCTTTCAGAAGGCCTGAGTTCAGTTCCCAGCACCCATAGCACAGAACTCACAACTGCCTATAATTTTAGCTCCAGGATCCAATAATGCCCTCTTCTGGCCTCTGGAGGAACTGCACTCAACACACACACACACACACACACACACACACACACACACACACACACA
>OU015745.1:58249111-58280547 GCA_907169655.1 Acomys percivali | reverse complement strand
CACACACACACACACACACACACACACACACACACACACACACACACTCGAACAGGCACATACACACACGGTGTTTTAAAAAGTAAATCACAGATCTGACTAGAGCCTAGACACGGGTGGCTAAGATGCATCCAAGACAAACCAAGATCTGTGAGAGGATGGCCTGCCTCTCATTGCATGGGTTTCACGGTGACTGTGCCTGTCATGGCTCCCATGTGGTTAAGCTATGGTGGTAAAATAAAGCAACAGTCACGAGAACAGCATCTACTGCTATAGGCAATGCTTTATTGTTGACACATTCCCACATTTGATCCTTACAGCAACCCTGAGGTAGGTATATCCCCACTTTACAGAAGAATAAACCAATAACCCTAGGTTAGATTACGTGCCAAAGGTCCCACTCAAAGCCACTGGTAACTCCAAACCCAAGGGGACTCTTGAGTAGTTCACAGGCTGCTGTCAAGGAACGTAGAGCAGAAACATCAACCGGAAAGGGCTGTATCATTACTGGAGTTGGAGGCCCCTCACCAGGGATGGACAAGGCTCATTCACAGGCCAAGACCAAGCAGAAGCTGTGCACGTGGGATTACAAAGCAAGAAAGGTGACAGCGTCGTCAAGCACGTGCAGAGCCTAGCTTCCAAAGACTGGAAAGACGTGGGGTCTCCAGCAGCAATGTGTCCAGGGACTGGCCACAGGCAGCCGGCCAAGGAGGAACCGCCACAGAGCGGCACCTCCTCTGCATGGCCCAAGTGTGGAGACTATGGGCCGTGGTCCTTTAACCTCATTAAGGCCTTAAGCATCTGATGAAAGCCATCACACACACAACCCCCCCCCCAAAATAGACACACATGGGCAGACATTTTGCATACAATTTCAGGGGGTCCGTGGACCCCAGCTGGGGGCACTCCTGCTTTAGGGCAAGGGTGAAAGTCACTGAGGCAAATCTACTTTTAACCTGCTTGGATTTCCTACACACCTTTCTGGGCTCCTTTTGGCGTGCCCCAAGTTTAGAATGTTGTGAAGGTCATTTTAATTGGGAGCCGAGGAAAGCGGGGTCAGCCTCCACTCCAGCCAGGGAAAGCACAGAGGTGGCATGGCAGTGGCGGTGGCCGGAGGGTAAAGACAAGGAGGAGGATGGAGGCCACATGTCCTGTGGCCCTTCCTACCCAGAAGGTCACTTTGGGAACTTTGCTCAAAGCTGAAGAAGCTCTGTGGGGTGACGAGGGGGAGTGGTTTCCCTCACTGGCTACAGAGGGTAAAGTTGTATGGGCAATGTTCTCCATGCCAACTTCCCTCCCTCCCCAAGTCCCCCCAAAAGCACCTAGGCACCAGCCCTGTCATTCATGCACACATGGACAGGTCTTCTAGGCACACCCGTGTATAGACACACACTCTTCCAGGAACAAAGGGAAACTGAGATGGGAGAGATCTCAAGGCAGTCAGGGGATCATGCGCTCCCCCAGAGTCAGCAAACTGGAAAATAATACAGCCACCACAAGGATGCAGTGTGTGTGTGTGCGCGCACACGCACACACACACACACACACACTCACAGACACACACAAACTATCTCTGCGATGCTTCCTTCTGTCGGGGCCCACCATAAAGCAAGTCAGAGCTGTGTCCTTGCTCTATCCCACAGGTTGCTGGGCCCAAGATAGGAGACCATGGCAGAGGGTTGATCTCTCATGAGAATCCCACAAAGGCCTGGCCCTCAGCCCATCCACACTCAGACAACAGACACTGCGGCCCAGGTGACCACACAGAAACCACGAGAACTGAGCAGTCATGATCATCTCCCAGGTCCAGTGACCCTGGTCTCAGTAGCCGCTAGCTCCAGTGATCCGCTCATTTTCCTGGCTCTAAATGGATGTCTCATCACACGTAGCTAGAGGAGCTCCAGTGAGCCGGATGTGGGCGGGGCTCGGGCAAGAGTCAAGCAGGAAGGGTGGAGGGAAGCCACCAAAACCACTGCCCCTCTTGCCCAGGGCCAGGGGCAGCCGCTCATCTTCAGGAGAGGGAGAGGGAGGGTCTTGGCTATAGCTTGTGGTCCCAGACGGTGGAGCCCCCAGGTCCAAGCCCACCTTGTCTCTGGCCAGAAGTTCCCTCTGTCGCCGACGCTGCTGACGGCGACCAATCAGGAGGAGAGTGAGGGAGGCTGCAAGAACCCCGAGGAAAAAGCCAACCAGTCCAGCCCCCACCACTGTGTGCGCCCGGTTGGAGGGGCCCCGCTGGCTGCCCCACACCAAGCTGTAAGCAGCCACCACACGAGCTGCTCCGCCCTCCTGACACTCACAAGCATAAGCACCCATGGCCCCTGGGGTCACCACCACCTCTAGCCCATCCCTCCGGGGGGGCGAGTGCAGTCACTCCACTGGGCTGGTGCCACACACAGGATGCCCAGGCGGAACTGGGGGAACATGGCAGGACCACATGGCCCGCAGCAGCCACCGGAACTTCAAACACCACCGGCTGTTCTGTGGAGAGAAGGCAAAGGCACAAAAGACATGAAGCGCCTGTAATCCCAGCACTTGGGGAGGCAGAGGCAAGCGGATCTCCGTGAGTTTGAGGCTAGCCTGGTCTATAAAGTGAGTCCAGGCCAGCCAGGGCTACACAAAGAAACCCTGTCTCGAAAAACCAAAAGAAGACATGAGGCTACAGGCAGGAAGTAGGATGAGGGGGCATATGGAGAGACGCCAGATATGAGATAGAGTTGTAGGGACATTGGCAAAAAGGAGTCCGAAAGCGGGGAAGGCGTGGGTCCCTGGCTGCTGTGTCTTCATAGGGTCAAGTGAACAAGGCTCTAGCCCCTTTCTATATACTCCGCCCACATTTCTCTTGAGCCATACAGACCTCCAGGTTCTTTCGGACACAAAGAAGAGACATCCGCTGACTCTATGTCTTGGACCATCCTACAAAGAAGAGAATAGTTGGCAAACCTAGTGTTCCCACGTGCTTGTGCCCTCCTCAGAACCTGGAAGGCCCAGCCACGGTGCTCAGTCCCACGGTACTCCCAATACCACAGCACTCAGTTATCCTGGTACTCACTCACTCCTTAACCTATCACGTCATAAATCACTCCGGGGGTTAGTCAGCATTCTCCCCACCACCAAATCTTCCCTTAATACCCCTTCTGTTCTTCAAGGCACCTGCCCTGTCAAATTTACACGTATTCCTAACAGACACTCTGTTGGAAGGATGCGTGGTGGGTATCCCCTAAGAGGAAGAGAGACGTAAGGAGGGAAGCTGGCTGTCCATAACTACAGGATGCCTCTTATTTAAACCTGAGGTCTGGGGAGGTGACTCAGCAGGCAGAAGAGTACATGTTGTACATGAGGATTTGAGCTTAAACCTTCAGCACCCAGATGAAAGGCTGGGAGGGAGGCCAGGTGGGCGTGCCCTGGGGGCTTCAAAACAGGAAGTCTCAACGTTGCTTTGAAAAAGTATTTCGCAAACAGCTGGCCAAAAATATTCCATTGAGGCAATTAAAATTAAAGATTAATAGCTGAGAACGTAGCTGGGGGGGGGGGGCGGGGGGGGGGGGGGGGGGGGGGCCGCGCCGGGTTGAGGGACAGACCCTAGGTTTTAATCAGGCATGAATCTCGATGCCTGTAATCTCAGTGTGTGGGAGGATGAAGCAGGAGAGATCACTGGGGATCTGAGGCCAGCCCAGGCCAGATAGAGCAAGTTCTAGGCCAGCCTGGGCCTACAGATTAAGGATTTGTCTCAATATTTTCTAAAATTGAAAGACACTTATAAAACATATAAGCCTATCAGTATTGATGGTGTTATTTGAATCTTGACTTACATAGGCTTTTGTAAGTATATGCCAATGAGGAAACTGAAACAGTGACTAGATATTTCATAACACTAAGAAATTAAGAATTGGGTAATGGCTATGGTAATATTACCCACTATGTAACATGGGTATGTATCTTGTATGTGTGTGTGTGTGTGTGTGTGTGTGTGTGCAAGTGGACATGCACATGTGTGTGTACATATGGAGGGTAGAGGACAATCTCCAGTGTCATTGCTCAGGTAGCATCCGCCTTTTTCCCCCTTCAGCGCACTACAAGTGTGCAGTGCCCTCAGAGGCCAGAAGAGGGTACTGGAGACCCTCAAACTGAGCCATCCTGTAGGTGCTGAGACTCGAACCTGAATCATCTTGAAGAGCATCCAGTGCTCTTAACTGCTGACCAACCCACCTCTGTGGCACTTTTTTTTTTTTTCAACGCTAGAGATACTCAAAGACTTATGGATAAAGTAAGATGACAGCTAAGATTCTAGGATAACTGGGAGTAAAGTTATTAGAAACAGTACTGACCAGGCATCGGTAGTGGAAGGGGAGGGTATATGCAAATTTGTCATATTAGCCTCTCTACTTTTGAATGTGTTTAAAATTTCCAAGAATAAAATCTTTTTTTTTTTTTTTAGGAGAGTTTTTATGTGATAGAGAGCCATACTGAGATACTCAGGTGAGTGAGAAGTCAGGGACTTGCTTCCATGTGGCTTATTTTTAAAGTCACTGCTGAGGGGTCAATGGATGGCAGGAGCCCAAAACAGGCAAGAGCAGCCCAGTGAGAAGAGACTGGGCTGGGGGACGGTTAAGTGGACAAAGTGCCTGCTGTACAGACTGAATGGAATGAGTTTGGTTCCCCAGAACCACAGTAGGACAGGTGTCTATAACCCCAGAAATCCCAGCGCAGCCCTACAGACTGCGGAGGAGGAAGAGACAGAAGAAACCGGAAGCTTGCAGGCAGCCAGCTGAATACAATAGTGAACCACAAGACAGACCTTGTCTCAAAGTAGAAGGAGACTAGCACCCAGGGTTGTCCTCTGACACACGTGCTGTGGCAACGACACATATACTTGCCGGTACTCACACACACACACACACACACACACACACACACACACACACACACAGGAAAAGTGATTCTGGCTTGGTGGCTGTGGAGGTAGAGCAAGCCAGTGGAGCAATGACAGATACACTCTGGAGCTGGAGTCAACGCCAATCGTAGTACAGTGTGTGCAGCGTCTGTTGTGAGCACCCGGAGGGACAGTGGTCCTTCTCCTGGGATATATGTGTGAGGAAAAGAGGAAACCATAGTGCACTGCTCGGGCTGGCTGTGCCTGGGTGGCTTGTGAAGCGCTGCAGGGGAGGGAGTGTGCAGTAGGACATCAGACGGGTGTGTTCTGCAGCTCTGCAGCTCGAGGAACACTTGTGGTAATCATAGGAGTGAGACCCCCTAAGCAGAGTGTGAGAGAAGGGACCTAGGACTAAACCCTGAGGACCAGTGATGTTCCGTGGCTGGAGGAGGAAACAGAGCTGGGAGGGTGAGAGGAGAGATAACAGAAGGTAAAAAGAGGGGATTTCCCAGCAAGGAGCGGAAGAGCAACTGTGAGAGAGCTCTGCTAAGATGAAAACTGAGAAACATCTCCTAGAGGTGATGTCAGTCCCCACTGTCTGTCTGTCACTGCTGTCAGGGCAGGTCTAGTATTAATTAGGCAGCACCAGCCAGCCAGCCAGCCAGATGAGCTGACAGATGGACCGGCACGTGACGCGGACGCTAAACAAGAAGACGCACACAGACAGGGTGGCGTTAGCAGATGAGACAGGCATAGGGGAGGGGCGGAGCCCAGGAGGGCAGGCAAGAGACCAAGGCAAAGCAGCACCCACTCACCCACGGTGCTCCCCTGCGTGGGCCACACAAGCGTCAAGCCGGAAGCTCCAGGCACATACAGGATCCTGGGCCAGGATACACTCTGAGCAGCTCTGGAGACGGCCACAGTCGCTGGTATTCACTTGGGTCACCTCAGTGTGGGAGCCCACTAGGAGCCAACCCTGTAGAAATGGGGCGGGAGTGGGAATGTGCTACCTCTTCCAGACCAGATCACTAACCGGCTGTGGACTTGGTTCTCCCGCCGCAGGCTTCCCAGACACACAACTCACATGGTACATCTTCATGCTCTCAACCGGCTGTGGTTCTGGGAACAAGGCCAGATCCTCCAGGACGCTGAGCTGAGCTCCAATGAGCACAGCCCGGTGGAGGTGGCCATCCTCTAGCAGGCAAAAGGCAAGAAGACAGCATAACTGTTACTGTGCCTGGAACCCTGGTGCCTGAATGCCACAGGGGACCATCTCTGTGGTGCCATTATGCGCTATGTGGGCAACTTGCTGGATGCTTAAATATACCTGTCCCAAGGTACAGCACGTCATATTCTTTCCCTGAGAGGCTGGTCACCCTGTGAGCCACAACTCTGAGATAGGCTGTATCCGTAGTGACCAGCAGGGGGCGGCCGTCCGCGGGAAACACAGGCCTGTCCATGAGAGGGTGGTCTCTGATGAAGGTGAGCACACGGTCCGGCAGGGAGAGGGAAGACCCAACCTGCTGGAGCTTCATGTTGTTGGTGATACACTAAAGGAGACAGGTCGGGCGACGTTTCTCAGGGAACAGGAAGTGCCAGGGATGTTTTAGCACAGCTCTCGCCCTTTGGGACAGGAAAAGAAAATGCAAGCCTGGGGTGACGACCTGCTCCACCCCCTCACCTCTCCAGGTCTGGGCTGGGGCACCTCGTTGTCCATGACAGGCAGCCCCCTGTTGCAGTCGTGTTTTAGCTCTCTAAAGGGGCCGTTCATCACTGCCCGGATGTCTTGGGGTCGGAAGGCACACACAGCAGAGATGGCAGCTCCTTCCCTGGAGGAGTCACAGATTGGAGCCAAGTGTCTGGAGAGAACTAGGTGACAGCACCTCATCCCTCATCAAGTGAGGTGATCCCCGAGAAACACACGGGAGCCATGCAGCTGAGGGAAAGAGAGTCCACCTGCATTGACGACACCAATTCCGCGCACCTCCCACCATGTCACGCTCATCCACACCAGGACCCCCTCACCACTGGGAGGAAAAGATGCCATAAAAGATGGGGGTCCCCGCTTCAGGTTGAGGTCGAAGCTCCGTCATATCCTGCAGGACCCCGGAGGCCCGGCCATGCTCAGGCCCTGGACACAGCAGGTCAGCCTTCAGAAATGTTGTCCATCTCTGCTGAAGGGTCTTACGGCCCCCAAGGTCCCCCTGGGGTGACAAGAACATGTTTGGTTGGTTGGTTTTGTTTTTGAGACAAGAGTTTCTCTGTGTCGCTTCAGCTGTCCTGGACTCACTTTGTAGACCAGGCTGGCCTCGAACTCACAGAGATCCCTCTGCCCCTGCCTCCCGAGTGCTGATTACAAGCGTGCACCATTGCACCCAGCAGGAAACACTCTTTAGAAGACCAATACTACGCAAAATGTGTGTAGACCAACCCTCTAGTCTCCTTCCTGACTTCACAGCCCACACAGATGGGGAGACAGACACACTGAAGAGGAAGAACAGACACAGTCCGAGAAACTGGAGACAGTAAGATGCAGAGGTGGGTAGGGTCGTGATAACAAGGCTAGTGACGACGTTACTGTGTACTTACAAAGAGCCATGACCTCACACAGCCCTTAAAGCACCGGTCAGCGTTGGTTATTATGTAAAGTCTACATATGTGTTTCAAAGGCGCTAGAGACCGCCCAGAGGTCACAGAGGCAGGAAGTGGTGGGGCAGGACTTGAACTTGGGGTCCATCATTAGATCCTTCCTTGACCTTCTAATACAAACCAACCTCTTATGGACGGTGTGTCAGAAGGGGGGTAAGTGTGTGTGTGTGTGTGTGTGTGTGTGTGGTGGGAGGGGAGGCAGAGCCTTCTCCCTCACATTCCTCAAGCTCCCACGAGAGAAGCCTGGGTAGAGAACAAAGCAGACTGAGGAGAGAGACAAAGCAAGCACAGAGAGGGAAAGACAGAAGGTCATACACCGGGTCATGTCAGCCAGCCAGGACAGAGAGCTCACCGCACACACGCGGGCCACCCGAGGGACCTTGATGCGCTCATAGGAGTCCAACACCCGGGAGGTCTCCGTGAAGAAAAAGAAGACTTCATCGTCTCCATCCTCATCCCCCAACTCGGCCGGGCTCAGGACCATGGCAGCGACAAAGGCCGGGGCTGAAAAAAAATCCAATTACCTCAGAGCCTGAGGCTACCCATCCTCCACCTGACCTCCGTCCCAGGGGATCCTGTCCCTCTCCCCACCATTAAGCCAGGATGACAAGGTCTCTGTTCGAATCCAGTCCTCAGCACGACCCACAGCTCGGGAGATAATCGGCTCCGTCCCCAGGAAGTTTTTCACAGTGGCAGTGTAGAGGACGCCCCCTGCAGGGCGACAAGGAGGAGGTGAGCAGTTGGAGTCACACGCCCAGAAGCAGAAGTAGGCACGGGCAGAAGCATGGGACAAAGCAGAGAAGCAACACGCAGGACTTAGCACCCACCAAAGGTCATCACAGGGGACACCTGACTTATGAATGGGAAAGGAAGTGCTGGAGTAGGAAGCCTGCACTGAGGAAAAACTGCCAGGAGAGCCACAATATGACAGGGGCATGACAGCAGGTGTCACTGCAGTAACCTGGTGATAGTTATCTGTCCTGAGACTCCCCAGGAGGTGGCAAACCCCAGGCTTCCTCAAGTTTTCCACTGTGGGGCCTAGAACCTGTGCTCTGCTGAGCATTGCTGGGTACACTACTCTGGGACAACTCACAACTAAAGAGCAGACTGGAATTGCTTGGAGACTCAGTGATCTAATGGGGTAGAATCGCAGCATGCCCCGACACCTTGCCTTTCATTTTTAAAATTTATTTTATTAATTTATTCATATTACATCTCAATTGTTAGCCCATCCCTTGTATCCTCCCATTCCTCCCTCCTTCTCGCTTTCCCCCTACTCCCCTCCCCTATGACTGTGACTGAGGGGGACCTCTTCCCCCTGTATATGCTCATAGGGGATCAAGTCTCTTCTTGGTAGCCTGCTATCCTTCCTCTGAGTGCCACCAGACCTCCCCATTCAGGGGACGTGGTCAAATATGGGGCACCAAAGTTCATATGAAAGTCAGACCCCACTCTCCTCTCAATGGTGGAGAATGTCCTGTCCATCAACTAGGTCTGGGTAAGGGTTCGAGTTTACTGCCTATATTGTCCTTGGCTGGTGCCATAGTTTGAGCAGGACTCCAGGACCCAGATCTGCCCGTCATAATGTTCTTCTTGTAGGTTTCCAGGACCCTCTGGATCCTTCTATTTCCCCATTCTCCCATGCTTCTCTCACTTAAAGTCCCAATAGGATGTCCTCCCCTCTGACCCACTTTCCTGGTAAGTGAAGACTTTCATGGGACATGCCCCTTGGGCTAGTATGCAGATATAAGTGAGTATATACCATTTGACTCTTTCTGTTTCTGGGTGAACACACTCATTATGATAATTTCTAGTTCAATCCATTTGTGCACAAATTTTGATAATTCCTTGTTTTTAATAGCTGAGTAGTATTCCATAGTGTAAATGTACCACAGTTTCTTTATCTATTCTTCTACTGAGGGACACTTAGGCTGTTTCCAGGTTCCGGCTATTATGAATAAGGCAGCTATGAACATGGTTGAGCACATGTCCCTGTTGTGTGATAGAACATTTTCTGGGTATATTCCAAGGAGTGGAATAGCTGGGTCTTGAGGAAGCCCTATTCCCATTTTTCTGAGAAAGCGCCAGATAGATTTCCAAAGTGGTTGTACTAGTTTGCATTCCCACCAGCAATGAAGGAGTGTTCCTCTTTCTCCACATCCTCACCAGCATGTGGTGTCGCTTGAGTTTTTGATTTTAGCCATTCTGATGGGTGTAAGATGGAATCTCAGTGTTGTTTTGATTTGCATTTCTCTGATGACTAACGAGGCTGAGCATTTCTTTAAGTGTTTCTCAGCCATTTGATATTCCTCTGTTGAGAATTCTCTGTTTAGTTCTGAGTCCCATTTCTCAATTGGGTTATTTGGTTTGGTGGCAAGATAGCCAAACCGTTAGCCAAACTAACTAAAAGTCAGAAAAACACTATCCAAATCAACAAAATCAGAAATGAAAAGGGGGACATAACAACAGACAATGAAGAAATACAAAGAATCATAAGAACCTACTTTAAAGGAATTTATGCCACAAATTTTGAAAATCTAAGGAAAATGGACAATTTTCTCCACCGATTCCATTTGCCAAAACTGAATCAAGATAAGATAAACAAATTAAATAGTCCTATTTCGCCTATGGAAATAGAAGCAATCATTGATAGTCTCCCAACCAAAAAAAAAGCTCAGGGCCAGATGGCTTCAGCGCAGAATTCTACCAGACCTTCAAAGAGGAGCTAATACCGATGCTCTTCAAGCTACTCCCAAAGATAGAAATGGATGGAACATTACCAAATTCTTTCTATAAGGCCATAGTCACATTGATACCTAAACCTCACAAAGATCCAACAAAGAATGAGAATTTCAGACCAATTTTTCTTATGAACATTGATGCAAAAATACTCAATAAAATACTCGCAAATGAATACAAGAACATATCAAAGATATCATTCACCATGACCAGGTAGGCTTCATTCCAGGCATTCAGGGATGGTTTAATATACGGAAATCCACCATATAAACAAACTAAAAGAGAAAAACCACATGATCATCTCCTTGGATGCAGAAAAAGCATTTGACAAAATCCAATACCCATTCATGTTTAAAGTTCTAGAGAGATCAGGAAAACAAGACACATACCTAAACATAATAAAGGCTATATACAGCAAGCCAATAGCCAACATCAAATTAAATGGAGAGATACTCACGGAAATCCCTTTAAAAGCAGGGACCAGACAAGGCTGCCCACTTTCTCCATATCTCTTCAGTATAGTTCTTGAAGTTCTAGCCAGAGCAATAAGACATCAAAAGGAGATCAAGGGGATCCAAATGGGAAAGGAAGAAGTCAAATCACACCTCGCCCTTCAAACCAGCAGGAGTTACTCGGATACAAGCAGTTTAAGCCTCACTATGGGAAGTTCCCATCCAGTTTGAAGAGAGGAAACTTCACAGAAAGTGAGGACAACAGAGGAATGGAAGCCTCCCCTCCTGTACTGAGACGGTGCGAGTGCTGTCAGAAAAGTGACCATAAGAGGATAAATCACAGGCACTTTGGGACAGAAGAGAGGGACAGCTCTGCCCCCGTGAGTAACGTGGGCAAGAGTTCAGACACAGAAAGCAGCTGCGGGCAATAGAAAGCCATGGGTCCCTGGAGGGTCTCAAGCGGCCCAGGCATTATGGGAAAAGCAAGGTGGCAGGATTCCATCCACCACTGTGCACAAACACTGTTGAGCACATCCTGTCGTCACGGACTCCCGCTGGGGTGAGGAAGGCAAGCACATGATCAGGGACCAGGAGACTTGAACTAAGGGATGGAGGTGAGCACAGAGGATGATCCAGCCATAGCTACTTGGGATTGCAGCATCTTTTGAGGGGTGACAGGGGAGTACCAGGGATTGAAACCAGGACCTGCATATGCCAGGAAAGTGGTTTACCGACTGAGCTATACCTCAGCCCCAGAGCATCTCCGAGGAATACAAAGTTTGCCAGTTAGAGGACATCAGGAAGAAAGACGGGGAAGCAGGAGATAGAGAAGCCATATTCAGGCATAAGGACCGTGGTGGCCAGCGCCCCAAGGGGCAGAGGCTTCTGGGCCAAACAAGTGAGCAGAGACAAGACCAGAGGCCTGGAGATGTGCCCTCATTTGTGAGGTGTGCTCTGCCATGCCATTGAGCTACTGTAGTCTTTATCCCATGGGGAGGAATAGAAATGTCTGAGGTTTTTTTTCAATGGGGAGTGTAACATAATCAATTTGGGGTTTTTAGGAAAGTAATGAGGGCTGGGAATCTAGCTCAATGGTAGAGTGTTAGCCTAGTAAGCCAAAGTCCTGGGTTAGAAGGCCACGGTGGGGGTGGTGATGGTGGTGGTGATGGTGGTGGTGGTGGTGATGGTGGTACTGATGGTGGTACTGATGGTGATGGTAGTGGTGGTGGTGGTGATGGTGGTGGTGATGGTGGTGATGGTGGTAGTGATGGTGATGGTGGTGGTGGTGGTGATGGTGGTGGTGGTGGTGATGGTGGTGGTAGTGGTGGTGACAACAATGATGACATTGTCAATGACAATGACAATGACAATAGCTAGGCACGGTGGTATGGATTTGTAATTCCAGCAGTAGGGAGGCAGAGACAGGAAGATCAGAAGTTGAAGGCCAGCCTAAACTACAAAATAAGATACTATCAAAAAAAAAGAAAGAAAGGCTAGGCATGGTAACACATGCCTTTTCATTGCAGTGCTCTAGAAGCAGAGACAGATAGATCTCTGAGAGTTCAAGGCCAGCCTGGCATACATAACAAGTTCTAGGACAGCCAGGGCTATACAGAGAGATCTTGTCTCAAAAATAAAAATAAAACAACAACAACAAAGATGGCTTAGGCATTAAGCACCTTAGCTGCTCTTGCAGAGGACTTGGATTTGGTTTCCAGCACCCACATGGAGGCACACAACTATCCTTGACTCTAGTCCCAGAAGATCCAACTCCCTTATCTGGCTTCCTTGGGTACTGCAGGCATGTAGTACCCAGGTATACATGGATATAAAACACAAATACACACATAAAATGAAATGAAAAAAAGAAGAGCCACTCCTACATTAATTCACTGGGTGACTTCCTTCTTTTCTTTTCTTTCTTTTTTTGTTTTGTTTTTTGTGGGTTTTTGTTTTGTTTTTTTAAACAGGGTTTCTCTGTGTAGCCCTGGCTGTCCTGGATTCATTTTGTAGACCAGGCTGGCCTGGAACTCACAGAGATCCACTTGCCTCTGCCTCCCGAGTGCTGGGATTAAAGGCGTGCGCCACCATGCCCAGCTCACCATGTGATTTTTTTTTTTTTTTATGTATCATGCTTATATTTTATTTTTGTATCTTCAAAAGGAGAGGAAGAAGAGGAAGGAGAAATGAAAAAGGATGAAGAGGAGAAGACAAAAAGAGAAAAAGAGATGGCAGAAGAGAAATAACAGCCTCAAAGGACCATTCACACAATTCTAGAAGCGTGGAAGACCTGGACAAGGCTGAGGAGATAAAGGGGAAAGGCCAAGAAAGTATTTCTAAAGTAGAGTGTGTGAGTAAGACCTGAGCACAAACTGAGATAAGAGAGATGAGAGAATAAACTAAGATAATCTCTCTGATGGTTTATCGCCCATAAGTAACCAGGACAGGAAACACAGAGGAAGACCCAAGAGGAAGGCAGCTGGAGAATCACCCATAAGTAACCAGGACAGGAAACACAAAGGAAGACCCATGAGGAAGCAGCTGGAGAGGAAGGTCATTCACTCCTGGACACGCTAAGGTAGAAGGGCTCTCAGAACAGATCGGAGATTCTAGAAGGGTCCAGGAAGCACAGCCAGAGACAGCACCTGGCAGTGAGTCACTGCACATCCTGCTTTAGGTCCTAAAAGGAACAAGGCAAAGGTACTGAGGAGAAAGGTAAGTAGATCAGGATGCCCCGGGGAACACCATCATTTAAGGGACAGTGTTCTGCGGGCAACTGGGAGGTCAGACCGGAGAGCCAGGAGAGGCAAGGCAGATGCTTTAGCAAGGACTTGAAGGGGCTTGTGCTAGCTAGGAGAGGCAGGAGAGAGCAGGGCCATGCAGAAGGAAGAAGCATAGATATGCGAGGGCTACCGGTGGTCCCACAAGGCTGTGTGCTGTTAGCAGTGGCCAGCTAGCCAGCCTTGACCCAACACTCAATGCAGAATGCAAACCAGCAGGGAGGCCTGGGCATTGCGGGGTGTGGGCGGGAAGCAGAGACACTTCCAACACTTGAGACCGTGGAAAGGGTTTTTGGCATCGGAAGTCTTGGGTTCGAACTCCTGACTACTTATTAGACAGTACAGTCTTGAGCAAACTGACTTTCCTAAATACCAGGTTCTTCCAAAAATACAGACTAGGGAGAAAGCTACCTTCCACTCAGAATAAATGCATATGCTCGGTAACAATTACAGAGCCCTGGCAAGGGGCTGATACGTGGTAGGCATTCAGCAGAGTCAGTTACAGCTTCCTGTGAGACTCTGGAGACATATGCTTGACTTGCTGCTTGCTGCTAGCAGAGGAGGGGCAGCTGTCAAACGACATGCCAATCCCTTCCAGAAGAGTTTAGGAGAGAAGCCTAAATATTAGTCATAGGGCCCAGCAATAGATGGAGCCCCACAGAAGCCAACTCTCTGGACTTGCAAGGTGATGGGTGGAAAGAAAATTTACACACAAAAGCTGACTGAAAAAACGGCCCCTAGCCAGGAGGTGGTGGCACACGCCTTCAATCCCAGCACTTAGGAGGCAGAGGCAGGTAGATCTCCGAGTTCGAAGCCAACCTGGTTTACAGATCAAGTTCTAGGACAGCCAGGGCTACACAGAGAAACCCTGTCTCAAAAAGAAAAGGAAAAGGAAAATGCTCACTAAGAACACCATACACGGGCGGGCGTGGTGGGGCCTTCAATCCCAGCACTCGGGAGGCAGAGGCAGGCGAACTGATGTGAGTTCGAGCCCAGCCTGGTCTACAAAGCAAGTGCAGGACAGTCAAGGCTACACAGAGAGACCCTGTCTTGAAAAACAAAAACAGAAACAAGCAAACAAACAAAAAGAACACCATACACTGGAGGCTCTAAAACCAAAACTGTGGCAGAAGCTATGCCCTGGCTGTCGTGAGAATGCAAGAGACAGGAGGAGACACTTGTGTATATTTAGGGACTGTGTCTTGGGGGGGGGGGTAAATCACTAATGGAGAGGAATCACAGATAAGCCTGCAAATGCCTCGCTGGAGGCAAAGGGTCCCAAAATGCTGTGGGGGAGGAATACCTTGACGAGCTAGCAACACAGAACCCGCAACTGCGGAAGAGAATTGCCACTCGTGGTAGAATAAAAAAGGGTCACTGACACTAGGGGACAGAAGGAGAGACAGACACCTTGGGATGGATGCAGCAGGTGTCCCGGTGCTCTGGGAAGAGTGGGGCTCACCATGGTCTCAAGCTCAACCACAAAGTCATGAAGACTATGTCCACAGGAGGACATAAGGCCATGGCATGTTCTAGATTCTCCGAGACATTTTCAAGTCCAACGTGACAGAACTGCAACCCTCACATAGTAAACTATTCATAAATGTGTAATTATTTGGCCAATTATTACTGAATGGTTTAATCAGTAAACTTCAAATACATAGCTGGTCCTGTGGTGCACACCAGGAAACGCTAACATTTAGGAAGCTGAAGTAGGATTGTTAGGTACCACAGGTCAGCCTGGGCTACACGGCGAGACCCTGTCTCTAGACACTAAGGGCAGGGTGTATGGCACAGGCCTTTACTTCCAGCACTTGGGAGGCAGAAGCAGGTGGATTTCTATGAGTTTGGGGGGCCAGCCTGGTCTATATAGTTAATTCCAGAAGAGCCAGGGCTATATAGTGAGATCTGGTCTCAAAAACAAAGCAAACAAAACCAAAGAGCCTCGGGGCTAGGGGTGGAACAGTAAGGCGCTTGCATAAGCCCTGGGGTCCAGCCTGGGCGCACAAAAACAAGTAATAACAAAAACTAAAAACATGCAGAAGTGAGTGATGAGATGACCAGTGTAACGGCCACAAAATAACAGAGCTCGGAGAATAAGGTGGTTAGAAAAAAGTACAGCCCTATTTTAATAAAATATTTAAATATATACATATACAGGAGCTGGGGCAATCACTCAGCGACTAAGAGCACATGTTGTGCAAGCACAAGGGCCCTGAGTTCAGATCCCCAGCATGCACAGAGAAAGCCAAGCATGATCATACGCAAGCCTGTAGTCCCTGCCCTTGGGCAGAAACAGTAAGATCTCTGGGACTTGTGGACTACCACCTTAGTGCCAGCTTCAGTGAGCGACCCTGCCTCAAGGGAACAAAGCAGAGAGTGACCAAGCAGGACACCTGACATCTTCTGACAGCCTCCAAACTCACATGCATGGTCACTCAGACACATGTGTGCATACACCACACCACGGATAACTGACAGACACACACAAATATGTCATCTGTGCGTATATCTGTGCATGTGTGCGCACATGCGTATATATGTATGTGTGTGTGTGTGTGTGTTCGTGTGTGTGTATATGTGTGTGTACGTGTGTATGTGTGTGTGCGGTCTTCAGAAAGATTGTTGAAGATGGTATAAGTATAGTGTTAACAACATTTCTTTCTGACTAATGTTTTTTTTTTTTAAACTGTTCTGCGTTGGGTGTTTTGAAACAAGATCTTCTTGGCATGGCTTTGAACTCTTGATTCCCTGATGCAACTTCTCAAGTGCTGGGATTTCCAGCTGAAAGCACCTTTCTAGTATGATCATTTTTCTCTGGGGGAAAGGGACAGAGGGACAGCATCCCAGGTAGCCCAAGCTAGCCTCAAACTTTGCATACAGGGAGGGAGGACCTTAGTTTTTCCTGGCTCACTTTCAAGTGCTTGAGAAGAAGGGCATGGACCTCCACACCCAGCTATTTGTTTCTTTATTCCTTTATAGTCATTAATCATTTTTTGTAGTTAGCATCATTTTTACTTTTGTAACTCAAAAACAAATTTTCATTTCAGAAATAGGAAAAAAAGACTGAAAGCCACAAAAGATGAAGATCCACAGCCAAATAAAAACCACAACCGCATGTAAAACATGCCTACTCGCCCAGACGGCCTGTTGGACACAGGTCCTGGAAGGGTTAGACACCCTAAAATTAACAGGCTAATTGTGCATCCAGCAGCAAATACGCATTACGCTGCTGGACTTTCACGTTTCCACTGGAGGGGCTGGAGAGAGGGCTCAGTGGTTAAGAGTCCTTGCTGATCTTACAAAAGACCAGGGTTTGATTCCTGGAAGCCACATGGTAGCTCACAACCCTCCTTGACTCCGTGACCCAATACCCTCTTCTGGCTTCTGTACGCACCAAGCACATACTCGGTGCACAGACATGCATGCAGGCCAAACACTAAGTCTTAAAATTAACAACATGAGAACCACAACAACAAAACCCAATACTCTCACTTTGTAGCTTGGGATAGCCTTGAACTCCAGATCTTCTTGCCTCAATCTCTCCAAATGCTCACTTTTAAAGGAAATTAACAATAGGGATTGTCTGGGTTTTTTTTTAAAGATTTATTTATTATTATGGATACAGTGCTCTGCCTGCATGTGCACCTGAAGGCCAGAAGGCATCAGATCACATTATAGATGGTTGTGAGCCACCCTGTGGTTGCTGGGAATTGAACTCAGGACCTCTGGAGGAGCAGTCAGCATCCTTAACCTCTGAGCCATCTCTCCAGCCTGAATGTCTGATTTTTAAAAAGATTATTAACATGCTCTAGTTTTCCTTCTTATGATCAGGCTCCTTTCTCCCTCCCTCCTTCCCACCCTCTCTTTCTCTTTTCCTTCCTTCCTCCCTCCCTCCCTCCCTCCCTCCCTCCCTCCCTTCCTTCCTTCCTGTTGCTTTTCTGTCAAGCTTTCATGAAGCACAGCCTGGCCTAGAACTCAGTATGTAGCTGAGACTGGCCTTGAATTCCCAATCTCCCAGCTCCTCCTCCCCAGTGCCAGGATTACAAGCGTCTGCTACCACACCCAGCTGGTCACACAGTCTTTCAAGCTAGACTTCTTTGATTCTATCCAATGTTTTCCAATTCCTTATCTAAAAATTAGATCAGCAGGTTACCTTTTTTCATCAACCTATGAGTAAGTCATAATTAGATAAAGTGTTTACCCCTTGCAGCCAGGTGTGGTGCCTTTGATCCTAGCAATCTAGGAGGGAGAGGCAGGCAGGTCTCTGTGAGTTCGAGGCCAGTCTGGTCTAAAGAGTTGAGTCCAGGACAGCCAAGGCTACACAGAGAAACCCTGTCTTGAAGAAAAAAAAACTCCCCAAAAAGTGTTTACCTCTTATTGCTCTCTCTTGGCCATATAGGATGCTATGCCTGTCATGGCAAGCGTATGCTTGGTTGTCCTGGGGCAGATGGGGATGTGAGAGGTCACGTGTGACCTAAGATGGAGGCAGGAGCCGCACACCCGAACACATGCAGGGCACCTTGGCAGAGGCATTACCACCAGATGGCATGGTTCTGGAATCCATAGAGGAAAAGGTACTGGAAGGGTTACAAAAAAGAAAGAAAGAAAGAAAGAAAAGAAACAGCAAAAGCTTCGGCTCATCGTCACGAAAACCTGCTTTATTACAAGACGCGGAAGGAAGACCAAAGGCAGCGAGCCGCTGGCTCCTGTGTGGTACCTGGAGCCCAGAGAAAGGCTGCAGGGGGAGCAGGTTTGGAGGATTCGGATGAAGGTGATGAGCTTTCATTGGAGCATGATGGTTACTCAAGCACAGCTGTCTGAACGGCAGCTGGAGGTGTGTTTTCCACTCAGGTTAGGTCTGGCAGGCGGGGACAGAACCAGGAGCCAGCCAAGTGTGGTGGAGAAAGAAGGCCCAGGGCTGGTTAAGATCACAACTGCGTGGCCGAGACGAGGCGTTTGGGTGGAAGCCAACCTCCAAAGAGCAAGCAGAACACAAGGAGACTGCCCAGGGCTCGCCAATGATTTCAGGCCCATGTGAATCGACTGCCGAAACAGTCACATTTCCCCCTAGTATAACTATCACAAATAAAGATACTGAGATGAGTTTGCTAATTTTATCTGACGACAGGACAGATAAATGTGTCATATGCTAGACATGGTCGCTCATGTCTGCCATCCCAGCACTGGGGAGGCTGAGACAAGGCTACGAGCAGAAGGTCAAATCCAGCCTGGGCAACAGAGAGACCTGCCTAAGAAACAAAATCAAGAACAATAATATTAAACCCTAGATTATTAGGTTTACCCCGCCCCCCCCCCATCTCCCCACCATCCACAGAAGTACCAATAAACACAGGAGAGCTAGTTGGTCTCACCAGGAGAAACACCATTCAAAATAAAAACCAGGGCCAGGGTGGTGGACATCTCTACCCTCAGCACACAGGAGGCAGAGGCAGGAAGGTGTCTACAAGTTCAAGGTCAGTCTATCTACTTAGGCAGTCCCATACCAGCTAATGATACATAGAGAGACCATGTTTCCAAAGGGGAGGGGGGAGAGGAATTACAAATCAAGGACTTTGGAGGAGAATTCTTAATTAAATAATAATAAAAAATGTAACCAACAAAATAAACTTAGAATGAAATCTGTCTCCTTAAACCACGCCCTGATATGTGTGCTCTTCCTGACAGAGCAGAGAAGCTATCCAGTGACTCGCACAGGCTTGGTGACTACTACTTAGCAAAAAAACATGCCGCTGACGACTCGAATTCCTACAACTGGGAAGTCGTGTGTGCTGATACACAACTCTGCAAGATGTCTGTCGCAGTGTTTACAACAGCTGCAACTCAGAAATCCTTCTTAATGACCCCAGTGACGAACTCAAGAGTTTTGCCAAAGATGTGGGTAAAAAGCCAGGAAAAATATTGCCGGAACTGTTTTATTCCAACCTGAACTAGAATCAATAGGATCTCGTCAGGCTGATCAAACTGACTGGACACTGCAGTTATTCAGGGTTCTGCTCACTCTCAGACAAAAAGTCATCAACTGTGTGGCTGGAGAGTGGCTTAATATGTTTATCTTTTAAGGCTTTTCCTAAAAAATAAAGCCATACATAAGTGGGAAAAAATGCACTTTTGTAGCCCAAGTCTCAATCTTTTATTTACACAAAATATTGTCCAATCTGGGCGTGGTGGTGCATGCCTTCAATCCCAGCATTCAGGTGGGTTTCTGTGAGTTCAAGGTCTATACAGTGAGCCCCTGTTTAAAAAAAAAATTAGAAAACTGGGTATGGTAGTATACACCTTTAAGCACTAAGAAGGCAGAGGCGGGATCTCTGAGCTTGAGACCAATCTGGTCTACAAAGTGAGTTCCAGGACACCCAGGGCTACACGGAGAAACCCTGTATCCAAAAACCATAAAATTAAGCTAATTAATTAATGAATAAGTAATAAAAACTTATAAAAAGTGTCAAAAAATAAGTAAAAATATATTTTATGACAACCTACGTGTCAGGGACGAAAGAAACAGCTTGACCCATGAGAACAGCCTCAGATTAGGGAGCTATCCATAGTAGTCAATAAAATAAATTCCAAATAATTAAAGAATTAAATTTGAGAGAATTTTTTTTTTTAAAAAAAAGGGAAATGTGGTTATCTGTTCTTTAAAAGAAAGACTGAGTTTTTAAAAAATAATACAAATCAGAAGCCGGGTGTGGAGGCACAAACCTTTAATAGCAGTCTAGGGAGACAGTGGCAGGAGGAGCTCTGTGAGTTTGAGGCCAGCCTGGTCCACATGGTAAATTCCAGGACAGTCAGGGCTATGCAGAAAGACCCTGTCTCAAAAAACAAAATAAGGGCTGTAGAGATGGCTCAGTGGTTAAGAGTGTCACCTGCTCTTCCAAAGGTCCTGAGTTCAATTCCCAGCAACCACATGGTGGCTCACAACCACCTATAATGTGATCTGATGCCCTCTTCTGGCCTGCAGCTGTACATGCAGGCAGGGCACTGTATACATAATAATAAATAAATCTTTTAAAAATACTACTAATAATAAAACCTAAAAGATTTAGTGGCTGGAAAGATGGCTCAGTGGTAAAGAGCACTTGTTGTTCTTCAAGAGGACCCAGGTTCAATTCTAAGCACACATATGGTAACTTACAACCATCCCTAACTCCAGTGCCAGGGGATCTGATACCCTCCCCTGACCTCTGAAGGCACCAGGCATACACATGCTGCACTGACATAAGTGTAGGCAAAACATTCATACACATAAAATAAAGCAAAGAAAACACACACGCGCACACACCCTACAGAGGAAAAGATGTGTGGCTTGGAATACTAATACCTATCTGAACTGAGAATTTACCCAAGAAAAAGCAAAAATAAGGACTACAACATGTAAAAACAAAACGTTCAACTTCACTAACATTTAAAGAAATACAAATTAAAGCAAAATGCCACTTTCAAGCTGAATGTGGTGGCACAGGCCTTTAATCCAGCACAGGAGGCAGAAGCAGGCAGATCTCTGTGAGTTCAAGGCCAGCCTGCTCTACAAAGTGAGTCCAGGACAGCCAAGGCTATACAGAAAAATCCTGCCTGGAAAACAAACAAACAATTCCACTTTCAGCCTCAGATTAGCACAGATTTTCTTAAATGACAAAATATTATGGCAAAATTAATGTGAGAAAGCAAAACAGCCTTGTACATCATGGCTTAAGGTGCGAATTGGTACACCCCATCTAAAAATGCAATTAGCATCTGATAATGAGCCATAAAAGATCGCACCCTTTGATGTGGCAATCCATTTCTAAGAACCCTGAGAAGATGATGGAAACTGAGGAAAGATGCTCACTATGGTAATATGGATAATACTAAAAACTTTGAAGGAAATCTAAAATAACAAAAATTTGGAATTATTTAACTAACTCATGGTTTGCTCAGAAGATAAACAGCATAATGCCATTAAAAACTATCTTCATAGCTGGGCATAGTGGCACATGCCTTTAATCCCAGCACTTAAAGCAGAGGCTACATAGTAAGACCCTGTCTCAAAGAACCATAAATAAATAAATAAATAAATCTAATTTTTAAAAAAGATTTATTTATTATCATGTTTACGGTGTTGTCTGTGTGTACACCTGCAGGCCAGAAGAGGGTATCAGGTTACATTATAGATGGTTGTGAGCCACCATGTGGTTCCTGGGTATTGAACTCAGGACCTTCAGAAGAGCAGGCAGTGCTCTTAACCACTGAGCCATCTCTCCAGCCAAATCTAATTTTTAAAATGTCTTCACAAAATATTCTTAGAGCTGGAGATGTAGCTCACTTGGCATAGTGGACTCACCTAGCACGCGCGCACGCGCGCACACACACACACACACACACACACACACACACACACACACACCCTGGCTTTCACCATCAGCACAGCAAAAGCCTTTGACGGTAGAGGCAGGAGGATGAGGAGTTCAACCTCACCTTTGGCTACATAGAGAGTTTGAGGCTGGCCTGGGCTACATGTGACTTGGTCTCAAAACAACAACAACAACAAAAAGTACTTGAAAGTCATACGGAATGTTCTGTAAGGTGAAGCCACATGACAAAGTTCAAAATTATATTCATGTCAGATTGTAACGCTTTCAATGTGCCGGTGCGCACATTACGTTTCCGTCCTGTCCCCGCCTGCTCTGCGCGGTCGTGAGGGCACACCTGGCTTTTCTCTGAATTTGGAGAGTCTACGTGAGGTGACCGCCCCTAAAACATGGGTTATGCAGTACAAAAGCAATCTGTTCTCTGTGCCAACAGATTCGTCATTCTCCAGAAGAAGTCTGGGTGGGGTTCACTCTTGAGCAACTGCAGGTGGCTCCTTCAAAGGAGGTAACGAAAGGAATGGAAAACCAGCCATTTCCCCGGAGAACAAAGGCAGAGCCAACAAAGTGTGTGTGACTGTATATGGGCATGTGAACACAGTTTCCAGGCTGGAAAGGAATATCCTAAAATACTGGCAGAAGTTTTCTCTTCTTTTTTTTGGTGGTTTTTTGTTTGGTTGGGTTGGTTTTTTGGTTTTTCAAGACAGAGTTTCTCTGGATAGTCTTGGCTGTCCTAGACTCCCTTTGTAGACCAGGCTGGCCTCGAACTCACAGCTAGTGTAAAGTACGCTCTTTTAAAAGTGCTCTTTCCAAATATATTACAATATTCACTGCAATCAAGTCCTGTTATAAATGGGGGTGTGGGGGGGGAGTGCTATAGGAGAACAAAATGGAGTCTGCAGAAAAAGCAATCACACTAGAGGTGCAGAGGCCACGTTCCCTAGAGAGGAGCCTGGGGAATGTAACACCCTGTGGGGACACGTAGGCAGTCCAGGCATTCAGGGACTATGAGGAAAGGCTGAATGGAAGAAACAAATGCAGCACACATCCCAAGGAAAGAAAAGACGCAGACGCTCGAGCAGCGAGGGTGGGGAAGGAGGTTGTTAGAGCACTGTTCTTGCCTCTCCCCACTCACCAGCCATTACAGCTGCTGACCGTTGAGCTGGCTCAAAAGGACATTTCCCCCGGCCACTCTCAAGTTTTTCAACCTGCTGGAAACTGGACACATCCTACAGACCAGAAAGGTGGGGGGGGAGGGGGGCAGGTGGTTTAGGGGTTATGGGACAAGGTGCATGGTGAGAATTAAACATCAGATCAAATGAAGGAAAAGCCATCTCCATCCATATCCCAGTCACCCCACCCCGACTCCCATATGCGGTTACCTTATTCCTGATTCCTCCACCCACTCATTTCTCCGTTCTGTTCCTCTTTGCCCTCGGGCCTGTCCTCCACACTTGCCCATGAAAACACACCCAGCACAGACCTAGGAAATACCACGAGGCTGGACACAGACCTGTCCTCTGAAATTCTGGGGTTTGTAACTGCCCAACAAGATGTGCTACAGCCAAAGAGATGGAAGGAAGCAGACAGCCTTTGGAGGGCTGGAGGAGCTCTGAGGAAGGGCAAAGAAAAGTGTAACTCTGTGAAAACCAGCCGAAGCCTTGGGGAAAACAGAGCATCATTCTCAACCAATTCCCACCTAAGGATGGGGAGCGGGCCAGGTTCCACATCCAAGCAGAGAAGGAAACTGTGAAGTCGGTGGCAGTATGAGCCAAAGCTCAGCTCACGATCTGAGGCCCTGTCAGATAAGTCTCTTCTCCTTCCAGGGTCCTCCAGAGGGGTGGGAGGTGACAGATATAAGCGTCCCACCAGGGTCAGTCACAAGTGGCCTCAGCCTAGCGCACGGCACTAAGAGAGTTTCAGGATGACATCTAAGAGTGGAAGTGAAGGATGGCTTCACACTAGGACCCAGAGAAATGTTCCTGTAGTTGGTTTCAAGTCAAAGTTACAGCACGGGCACGCCAGGCATGCTGGCTCTAGCTCCCGAGCTCAAGCAGACACACACTGTGGCTGCGGCTTAAATTGCTCCGATGGTAGTCAGGGCTGTGAGACAATGACGTGTGCCCTTGAGCTTAATGCTGCTACTGGACTCCACGTGTCACTTCCCTCTTTGCTTCAGATGACGGACAAGGTTTGAGTCTCCGAGACAATTCTTTAACAAGGCTGTGGAGATGAGGTGTAATCTGATGGGCTCCACTAAGGGAGGTACTAGATCAAACGAGCCTTTTGGGATGGAAGACCTCACAGAAGCACAGTGTGGTACAGAGAACATCCTTGTCTGAGGAGAACGATGGTGGTTGTGTAACTACCGAGGTGCTCAGCGGTTAGCACCTACTGTGGCTGCACTTCTCCTGCCTCACCTGAGCTGCTCCTTGCCCTAGGCCTCCATACTTACCTTACACCAATCTTCCAGAATCACACACACACACACACACACACACACACACACACACACACACACACGCACCGCCGCCGTTGCCGCCACCACCACCATCACCTGGTGTACACCTGGAGTACAAAGTCTAATCCTATCTACCTACTTTCTTTTACTTCTCAAAATTATCTTTCATCTACCCAAACAAATCACTTATTATTCCTGGAAAATAAGCTGTTTTCCCATCTCCACACCTAAAACTGCTCCCTTTCATTTCTTCCAATTCACCAAAGGAAAAAATGGATAGGCCTTTTCCTGGTCCCCATGCACGACAATCTCTATGTATCAACTGGCATGTTCGATTTATCTCCTTGAACTATTCCACTCCTCGGCCTTTGAGACTCTAACTTCCTGGAGCCCTCTCTCCTATTTGATAATTGTTTCTTTAGCTCCTTCTTTTTCCAGCCCCACCATGTATATCCTTAGGATCTACCTGTAGCCTTTCAAGCATATCATTCAAACAGCCTTCTCATTCTTCCATTCCAGCCTCTCTATGTAAACCATTGGCCAAACTCTCTGAGACTCTCTAATGAGCCCCACGTCCTCCAAACCTGAGTCCATACTTCCATTGACTACTGGGCTTTCTCAGTGTTTACCTGTCCGCTTCATTTTTTTTTTTTTTTTAGATTTATTTATTTACTTGTTTATTATATATACAATGCTCTACCTGCATGTACACCTGCAGGCCAGAAGAGGGCATCAGATTGCATTATAGATGGTTGTGAGCCACCATGTGGTTGCTGGGAATTGAACTCAGGACCTCTGGAGCAGCAGTCAGTGCCCTTATCCCCTGAGCTATCTCTCCATCCCATACCTGTCCACTTCTTAAAATTCAACATGCCAAGGCCAGCTCCCTCCCAGTTTTCCCCAGAGGCCTAATCTTATCATCTAACCTTTGAGAAACTGAGCCACCCATTAACAGATAATCCTCTGTTCAAAATGGCCCTGCGCTGGGGTGTGAATATCGAAGGTGGTCAGGATGATTCTCTCTTTCTGTCTGTGGGGGTTCATTGTCACACCGTCACCATGTCAGTAGCCAGCCTCCTATCAGCTGTGGTCAAGGCAAATCCCTAAAGCTGAAATCTGGGCATGGGTAGGACGGCTCTCCCTGAGCACTGATGTTGGAGCTGGCCCTTTGGCTTTGCCCAAGAAAAATAAATAGAAGGCTTATAAAGGACCTCTCCCAGGTAGGGGAGGAAAAAAAGATTCTCCGAGATACATGAACCATGTCATATGCCACAAGAGACTGAAGCCAGATGAGGTCCCCTGGGTTACAGGATGGCCACACAGACAGCGTTGTAGAAGACTCTAGACCAACCCAAGTTCCAATATTGGCTCTGCCTCTGCTAGCTATATAACCTTAGCCACGGCATCAAATTTCCCTGAATATCAGTTTCCTTGCTTATAAAATAGAAATAAATATCGTACCTGAGCAGCATGATGTGGTAATAAAATTAAACTTAATCGTGAACATAAGCCTGCAAGAGAGTGGTTGGCCAGGGCTGTTTCGGTGGCCTAGTATTTTTCTCTATTAATGGCTGGAGTTCCATTAACAAGTCACATTAAAATAATTCTCTTCTAGGGGGCTGAAGAGATAGCTCAACAATTATGAGCATTGTCTGCTCTTGCAGAGGACCTGAGTTCAATTCCCAGCAACCACATACAGGGTGACTCACAGCCATCTATACTGGAATCTGATGCCCTCTTCTGGCCTGCAGTGTATGTGCAGATAGGGCACTCATACATAAAATAAGTAAATCTTCTAAAAAAAAATTTTTTTTCCTTCTAATGTGTGATGGAAGCTGGCACTGAAAGGCTTGCTAAAATTGGTAGATCCAGGGCTTCCTAAGGCCCTTCACTTCGCTTCATTTCTCTTCCCTTCATAGTCATCAGTGAGTGAGTTGTGTCCAGATCAAAGATTTCAGGGAACAGTTAGCTGCAGTGTCGCCATCATTACTGAAGAAGGTTCTGCACTAAGGGTAAAGCAAGAATATAACCATGCAGCATACGGTAGGTGTTCAGAGTCTACAGAGCAGGCTTGGGGTGGAGCCTGGAGGGCTAACAGAGCTAAGCTCTCCCTCCACAGAACGGCCCCTCGGTTCGTGAGCCTGTTAGAGAGAGGGCTTCCGAGAAAACGCTGAAGTGATGAGAAGAAGTGGTGGGGCGCCGGACCCTGGCTTCGCTCTTCATTGCCAACATCTCCCAAGAATAGATGGGGGCCCAGGTCACACAGGCATGGCCAGAACACTTTTGATCTAGGTCCTCTGGTTAGGACTCACTAGGGTCCCAACTCAGAGATCCAAGGAAGACGGGAGAGTCTAAGAAGATGAGCTGGGATCATCACACTGTGCATAGACTATGACTGTGATATCTAGCCTCTGAGATCGCTATGCCTGAGCAGCCCGGGGGTTGGGGGGGGAGGGATAGCCCTGCTACATGTGGGGGTATGGTGGGAACTATAAAGAATTAAACCCTCAATACTGGCTGATGGAATACAGAGGTTTTCAAATACCATCCAGAACCGATAAAGCTTCCTAGGCTGAGAGAATCATCCAGACTTTTATTAAGAGCATGTGGAAAGAATTCACCAAGGCCAACTAACTAGGCCTGAGAAAAACCCTGGTGATTGACTGATCCATAAACCAGAGACTCTCAAACATAAACCAGGGTGCTCTCAAACAGAGGTTTTAGGGCATGTACATTATCTCGGCCCAAGTGGGACGCTGTATCAGTGCGGACTGCAGAACAGTCTAGTCAATGTCTGCAATTCAGGGTCAAAGCAAGCAAGAAACATGTTGCACACCGTAGTATGCGACAGGCCACATAGCAGCACTGTCACGAATCTGCTGCCAGAAGACCAGTGATGATGACCACTGTACAATTAACAGAGGAAGGTCAGAGTTCCAAACTTCTAGTTGTGACTAGCTAGCCTAGACATGATCAAGAACATATTCATACCAAGACTGCCTGGGTTTGAGGGTGGGAAAGGCCCAAAGGCCTTCACTAATAAACAAGATCGAGAAGAAAATGCGGTTGACAGGATGGCTCACCCCAAAGGCGAGACCCAGAGCCCAGAGCCAGCTGGTACCACATTACAGGGTGGTGACATCAGATGTCAAGAGAGTCACACCCCGTAGAGAATGGGGTTGGCAGAGGGTGCCAGACGATGATGAGCCGTGCTGTGGGAGAAGAGAGCTTAGGCTGTTCTGATAAAGGAACAGGCTCCAGCTGCTGGGCCAAAGCACTTTCTGGGCAAAGAAACATGAATGTCTGACTTTTGAGACATCTCTTGGATTTGTCCGATTCCCAGGCCAACCAACAACCCTAACCCCACTCACTCTCTCCCTGCATCTTGTTACTCTTAGCATACTTTACCCTCTACAGACAAGCTCCCTTTCCCACTCCACTTGCCCTCCCTTGGTAGCAGGCAAAGGCTCCACCCTATGAGGGCATCCTCTACCTGCCCTTTCCCCCCACCCCCACCCCCTGGTACTTATCCTACATCATGGTTGTCTTAACCATGCCCAATATGATCACTCACAAAGTACCCTTCCCACCCTCCCACCCACCACCCCAAGTAACTCACGCCGCTGAAGGCTCCCTCTCCCTCTCCTTCTGCCCCTGTCACTCACAATAACCCCGCACTTCGGATCAAAGGCGAAGGTGCCACACGTGAGGAGGTGAGAAGCATTGGCAATGGCGAGAATCTGGATAAAATTGTGACATTCGTCCTGAGGGGAGGGTCAGAGATGGGTAAGAGAGAATCAGAGGCAGATGGGGGGATGGGGGGAGTATGGGGGATGGGTAGTGTTAGAGTCCTCGCCTGAGGAGCACTAGTGGGGTCTGACCCAACCTCAGGGCTGGGCTAGTGTCTCCACAGACACTCGGAACAGGGTGCAGGCTTACACCTACCTCTTTCTTGCCTTTCTTCCTACAGTTCTGTCTGTGAGTCTCGGGCACCGTCCAATCGATCTGAGAAAGAAGAAAAGCTCTTTTCCCCAAGTTCCCTTCCCCCATGTACACTGAGGCCAGGGGAAAAGAAACAGTTGTGCACACTTCAACAATCTGGAAAATTCTAAGATTCCTCACTTCTTCTGAAATGGAAGCTGCCCCCCACCCCATCCCCAGCCCTGCCACTAATGAGGAACAAAATGAACTGGGAAGTCAAAACCACATTTTAATTGTTGAGACAGGGTCTCAGGCCAACCAGGCTGGCCTCATACTCTTCATAGGGCAGAGGATGGCCTTGATTCTCCTGTGTCTACCTCCCCAGTTCTGGGATGACAGGTATATACCACCACACCAGATTTCATGTGGTACTGGAGACCCAACACAGGGCTTTGTCTATTCTGGGCAAACACTTTACCTGCTCAGCAGATCCCCAGCCCCAAACCACATTTAAAGAAATAGAATATATCAGGATTTGTCACTATACGTCAATGCTGTCCCAAGGAAAGTCTCTGTCGGGACACATTTAAGCTCTTGTGCACTGTGTCACAGTGTCCTAGGGTCCGTATCAGTAACATGGTGAAAACAGTTTACAGAATCCTCTCCCAGGGGAAATCATCAACCTCGTGATACCACTGCCTACCGCCACCTGAAACGTGTCACTGAAACGTGTCACTATATCCTTTCCCTGCTGTTATGTCCCCCTCCATCACCTCCCTCATCATCATGTCTCCCTGTCACAGCCAACACAGGTGAGGGGACCCCCTTCCCGTTAGCTCCTCCCTGACTGACAAAGGTTTTACACTCTGCCCCCATCTTCCAGTCCATTCAGTGAGGGTCTTAGCCACACCCACCACTGTAGCTCACAGAAAAAAAAAAACACTCCGCGCCACCCCCCAGCCCCCCATAACTCACGCTGCCGCGAGCTCCCTCTGTCCTTCTGCTCCATCTCATCGTTAGTTATTCTGAAACTCTCCCACTTCCAGCCCACGGACTGATGGATTTAAACGTATGCTATGGGCTCTGGGTCACCCCCACTGGCATCTCTCACCCTGCGGGGTCTTTCTCCCGTGAAGGGCAGGGTCAGGGCGAAGATGCTGTCCCGAGCACCGACGTAAAGTGTGTGAGAAGCAGGATCCACAAGCAGAGTAGAGTAGTTGTACGTGTGAGGGGCAGCAAACCGGGTAAGATAGGAGTCAGCCTCTGGCAGGAAGAGAAGAGGACAGGGGAGAGTGACATCAGCCATCCCTCCAGAGACACCAGGTCCCCAAAGGGGCTGATTTTGTTATCTTGGAAGGACTGCTCATCTGGCAGCCAACAAGGGGGAAAACCCAGAACCTCCCCAACAAGCTAACCATCTTCCTATCCCTAGGGGAAAATAGCTGAGGAGGCCAGAGTGGGTAGCTCACGGTCCAGTCAGGCATGCTTTTTCTACAAAAAGAACACTTTGAAAAATAATTGCACAAATATTAAAATCCATCACTTCTACTCATAGCAATGTGATATATAACTTTCCTGTTGTACCACTGCCTCCTTTTGAGATAGACTCTTATTATATAGCCCAAGCTGGCCTTGAACTCAAAATACTCCTGCCTCAGCATCCTGACAGCTGGGATTAAAGGTATGGACCACCATACCGGATACTCTTTTACTAACACACTTGGAGTCCACATCCTCCCTCACCCTTACCCCATTCTACCCAAAGCTACAGTGGGATGGATATGCGCTTCTGAAATAGGCCATCCTGTTTTTAAACGTGGCTCCTCCGCTTACCAGCTGTGTGCATGCACACATAAGTAACTCGCCCTCCTAGAGCCTCCTCTTCCTCCTGTGTATAAACACCAACATCCGGGGGGGTTGGGAGACTTAAGGGGAGGAACAAGTGAGAGTGCCCCCCATCTCACAAGTGGCCACATCCTTCCCTCCTTCCTTAGCATGAGTTCTACTTAGAAGCAAACTGGACACATTATCAGCATCCAAATCACTTAACTATTTGAAGTTCATAACAACCCTGTATGAATTCACCTTTGCTCAGTCTCCGGTTCTGGAGACCGAAGCCTTGCACCAGTACACCCAGATTCCAGCTCCCAGCCCATTCATTGCTAGGTGTGCCTGGTGAGTGTGAGCCCCATCCACCCCACCCTTCCACGCCCCCACTCATCTCCGCTATATCCTTTCTATTCTCATGCGTGGTATAAGCTCTGAAGTGTGGAAACTCCATTTATGTTGCGTCCTCTGCTCTGCCTTGCCATCCAGGCCTCTCTGGATTCCCAGAGGTCAATAAAGACGGGCATCTGTAACTCTCCTTGTGGGGTATAGGTTGAGCACAAACGGAGACTCCGCAGGCTCTGATCCCAACTCTGCCTTCTGAGCTCATAGTATCCTGAGATGTCGTTTGGCCTAAGCATAAGCTCTTAGTTACTGTGACCCAGTTGTGAGTTCTGGCTTCATTTGTACCCACTGAGAAGAAAACAAGTCCCATGCCACACTCATGTCCACTTCAGCAAAGAGTAGTTAAACCGTGAATGCAATTTTACATCCCCTGACTTCTTCCATGTCTTCATAAAGCACCTCAGCCCTATCCTGCTTTAAAAAATATATATAATGTTTCTTTTTAATTATTATTATATGTATTTGTGTCTTTATATGTGCACATGTGAGTACAAATAACAACAGAATCCTGTTCCCTTGGAGCTGGAGTGACAGGCAGTTGTAAGCCACCAACACGGGTGCTGGGAACAGTACTCAGATCTCCTGAAAAAGCAGCCCAGGACTCTTAACAACTGAGCCTCCCCTCCAGCCCCCTCCTCCGCTTTTTGTGAAGAACTCTGAGTCGGCTCATTGAAGTGTTTTCTAGCACTCAAAGTAGGGAATGGGCAGAGGGAGCAGCGGGCACTCAGGAAATGAAAGTTAAAGCGAGTTGATAACAGAGAGATAGGAAGGATAGCTCCAGAGGCCGCATGGGAAGTGGGCTGGAAAGATCTGGGTCTGGATGGAGGCGGGAGGGCCTTTGAAAGGAAGGTGGGGAAATGAAGCGCAAAAGACTGAAATTCTGGGCTCGGGATCAGGGTGGGTCTTAATGACCCACAAGAAGAAAGAAAGAAAGAAAGAAAGAAAGAAAGAAAGAAAGAAAGAAAG
>OU015745.1:58233665-58249101 GCA_907169655.1 Acomys percivali | reverse complement strand
AGAAAGAAAGAAAGAAAGAAAGAAAGAAAGAAAGAAAGAAAGAAAGATTGGAGAATAGCATGGGCTTGGAAATGAAGACATGGGTGTGGGTCTATGTGTGAGAAACAGGAATAAAGGACCAAAACGGACAACCTTGGGCAAACCCTGGGCCTCAGTATCCAGGTATGCAAGGTTAGGGGCTGCACCGTTGAAAAAGGGGGGAGCTTCAGGAGCACCCCGGTTGTGTCTTGGGAGCTGAGATGCGAGGACAGGTTGCGGATAGGATAAGTGGGATGGCGTGGGGCGGAATGGGATGAGACGGAGAGGGACCAGGTAGAGGTCTCAGTCTTGGTCCCAGAGAGGTGTGCACGGTGCAGACGGGCCCTAGATGCTGCCTCTGGGGTTAGCAGGGCAGGTGGGTGTGGGCACCTGCTGGCAAGGGTTGGGCACTGTGCAAAGGGGCTGAGGACAAGGGTTCCTGAGTCTTACCGGAGATGGGCAGCGAGGTTCTGGGCACAGAGCGGGGGACACGGCCGCATACCGGGGCGCCCAGCATCGCCAGCAGCAGCAGCACCGGCGGCGGCGGGAAGGGCGAGCCCGGAGGCGGCCGGGGGCCCGGGCGGGGCCGCTCGGCCCTGGGCAGCATCTCTGGCTCCGCCTGGTGCCGGGTGGGGCGCGTCCGGCAGCCTCGGCTCAGTACCGCTACCGCGCGTGCCTCGGTCCCACTCGGGTCCCCTCGGACGAGCTCGGCCTGCAGCAGCGAGATGAAACACAACCCGATTCCACCCCCTCACGAAGAAGCCAATGGAGAACCAGTTTCTTCCTATAACCAATCAAGATTGAGTGGGGGAGGGACGAGGGCGAGAGGCCCAACCCAAGTGGAGGCGGAGCTAGGCCAGGTGCAGGTGTGAGTTTCTTCCTCAGAAGGATGGAGATGTGCTTTAGTCCTGGAGTCACCGTTGAGTTGAGTGTAGTCGCTCCAAATCTCCAAATATCTATATCTCTACTACAAGGAACAATTATGCAATACTAGGGAAAATATGTGGGTAATGGGTGCAGGCACCAAATTTCTCAGAATTATTTCTTTGTTCCCTGCACACACAAATATGCTTGCATGATGGCTCAGTGGGCAAAGGCGCCTGCTACTAAACTTGAAGTCTGTGTTTGACTTCACCCTGGGAAATCACCCCACCCTGGGACCCCACAACATGGAAAGCAGAGAATCCACAGGCTCAGGCTGTCTTCTGACTTCCACATGCATGCCACGGTACTAATGCTCCCCCAAACACACACACACACACACACACACACACACACACACACACACACATACACAATTTAAAAAATTAAAATGCAAATATACATATATTAGTTACTTTTCTCATTGCTAGTATCCAACTTAAGGAAGGGTTTGTTCTGGCTCACAGTTGGAGGACATAATCCACCATGATGGAAAAGCCAAGGTGGCAAAGAAGTGAGGAATCTGGTCACATTGTATCTGCAATGGGAAGTGAAAGCGAAGACATGCATGTTGTCCCTCAGTCTCCTCCCTCTCTCCCTCCCTCCCCCTTTCTCTCTCTCTCTCTCTCTCTCTCTCTCTCTCTCTCTCTCTCTCTCTCTCTCTCCTCTATGCATTCCCAAGAAATGCTGCCATCCATAATTAGTGTGGTCGCTGCCCTGCCTCACAAGCTTGCCTCTGAGTGACTGTAGACTCTGTCAAGTAGACATCATTAACTATCACACTATGAAGAGCTGGGCTGGAGAGATGGCTCAGTAGGTAAGGGTGCTTGCTGCTTTTACAGAGGTTCTAGGTTCGGTTCCCAGCACCCACACAGTGATTCACAACCGCCTCTAGCTCCAGTACAGGACATCTCCTGCTCCCTTCTCTACCCTCCACAGGCACAGGGCACATAGACATACAAACAAGCAAACCATCTACGCACGTGAAATACAATTAAAATCACAGTCCTTAAGAACTAAGGTGAGGGCTGGAGAGATGGCTCAGAGGTTAAGAGCCCTGACTGCTTCTCCAGAGGTCCTGAGTTCAATTCCCAGCAACCACATGGTGGCTCCCAACCACCTGTAATGAGATCTGCTGCCTTCTTCTACTGTGCAGGCAGAATATACATAATAAATAAATCTTTAAGAAATAAAAATAAAAGAACCAAGGCAATCAGAAAGTGTGTTGGCCAGAGTAAAAAATGACTACTGTGTATTTGAAAGGAGACTCCACAGAGGGGCACTCAATGGAGGAGGCCTAGGATGTGCCACAGTCCTGCTCTGCACACAATACTACCTCATTTCTAGGCAGCCTTTAAGGAGCCAAGTGCCCCATTTCCTACAGCAGCTGTGGCTTGGGGCAGGACTCTGAGGTATGAAGTAACTTCCTCCTGTCTCCGAGGAAGGTTCTACCTAGCAGACGTCTTATACACATGATTTCATTTCATCTCCTTGGCACCCTGGGAGGGAGACCTGAAACAGAAATTAGCATCTCCTAGTTACGTTATCAGGAGACTGTACTGGGATCTGATGTCTCAGATGCAGAGTTTGACGGGCTTCCCCCACACTGGCAGTTTTTTAGCTATTTTAAACTTCCTGCCCACTTAGGTATGTCAACAAACCCTTACTAACCCTCACTTTCACACTGAAAAAGGGAACTTAGTGGTAAAGACCAAAAAAGGGAAAAATTTAAAGTATAGATGGTAGTATGAGCTTGTATACACAATTTGTATATTACCAAATAGAAATTTAAATTCAGCAATTTTATTACACTTAACTTGATGCGATGTTGTGAGTTATTTAAATAGCACACAACTATAAATGGATTTAACTATGACATACTTTGTTAATAAAGCTATTCCTACTATAAAAATTCCTACTTGAGGGCTAGAGAGACGGCTCAGAGGTTAAGAGCACTGACTGCTCTTCCAGAGGTCCTGAGTTCAATTCCTAGCAACCACATGGTGGCTCACAACCATCTATAACGAGATCTGATGCCCTCTTCTGGCCTGCAGGTATACAGGCAGGCAGAGCACTGTATACTTAATAATAAATAAATAAATCTTTTTTTTTTTAATTCTTGAACCATAGTAAATACATGTAATGGTCTAGCTAAGAGGGAATTTAATGGGTTTGAGAGATGGCTCTGTGATTAAGAAAAATTGCTGCTCTTCCAAAGGACCTGAGTTCAGTTCCCAGCACCCATGTCAAAGCAACTCAGAACTGCCTATAACCCCAGCTCCAAGAGATTCAACACTCTCTTCTGGCCTCTGTAGCCACATACACATGACATTCACTTGCATATACACATAGATAATTTTTGAGAGAGGGAGAGAGAGAGAGAGAGAACTTGGGTTCCAAATATAATATGGATGTAAACATCTATCAGTTTACTAAGTATTAACCAAATAATTCATAACACAGTTGTGACAGTTACCTAGTCAGCAACAACTATTAAGACTTTGTAGAAGTTACATAATTATTCTGGTGGTTTGAGTGAGAAATGCTCTCCATAGGCTTAAGTATTTGAATACTTGGCCCCCAGTTTGTGGCACCGTTCAGGGAGGTAATTGAAACTGTAGTGGGGTGGGGGGGGTGCTACCTCGGTGGAGGAAGAGTGACACTGGGGCTGGGCTTTGAGAGTTTATAGCCTCACTTCACTATGCCCTCTCTGCTTTCTGGGTATAGCTGAAGATGTGATTTCCCATCTTACTGCTCTTACCTCCTGCTACCACGCCTCCCTGACCACTATAGAGTCTCCCTATGGAAATATAAGCAAAATAAGCTCTTCCATAAGCCTCTTTTGGTTGTGGTCCTTTATCGCAGCAACAAAGAGTAACTGATACCACTATAAATCAAGAATAAGAACTTGAAGACAAAGACCAGCTGGAAGCATCACTAGTGTCCTTTCTAAAACTGCAGGAGTTTACTCTACTTGTGGTGTGCATGCAGTAGGTACTTTACACACCTACGGTACTTCTCAGCAGTGCCTGTATAGCAAACCTGGCCATCCAGAAATGCACTGATCTGCTTCTGTGTGTTAGTGTTAATGCTCATTACAGCTGAATTGGAATGAAAATAAGAAAGCAGCCCTTAGTCACCCATAGAACGGAAGTCTGGGATGGCACCTCGTGTTGTCCGTGAGCAATGAGGACTTACTTTATTAACTCAGGCTGAAGACTATTTCAATTCGTCATACACTGGCTGTCTCCTAAGGAGGCCTCTATGTTAATGAGCGTTTGCTTCCCGGGAAGAGTTCTTGAGCAAAGCTTGACCAACTCTCTAGTCTTGACCATATTTCTGTTAGGTGCACATTTCATGAAGGCAATTATGGTCTGTCTTGGCTTTCTTCTCACAAGCTCGTTTCTTTTCTTGTAATCAACCAGTTATTTTTTAAAACGGCCTTTGTGGGGTTGGAGAGTTAGCCCAGTGGTTAGGAGCCCCCTTGCTGTTCTTGCAAAGGACTCAGGTTCAATTTCCAGCACGCACGTGAAGGCTCACCACTTCTCAGACACCAAGCATGAATGTGACGCACAGACACATGTGCAGGCAAAACCTTCACATCCGCGAAAAATAAAATAAGTCTAAAAATAAACACATAAAAATTTTAAAAAAGAAAAAAGTAATCTTTGAAAATGGAAAGAGAAAGTGATCTCTGTGAACTCAGGAGTTAAGCAGTGATACTTAGTGTGTTTCTTTTCCTCTCTCGGGGTTGAGCGAGTGAAAGGCACCCTACAATTACACCGTCTTGTCGTCACAAATTCTTTGCCTGTACAAACACTTCCAAACATAATTGCTAGACTAACGACCATAGATGCTTCTGACGTTCTGAAGTGTATGCCTGGAAGTGTGCACAGGGAGGAAGCACTTCTTTTGTGCCATGACTCCTACTCCTCCCTCCCCTGGTCGCATGGAAACCTCTATATCTTTTGAGATCTGGGATGTGTCTTCATCCCTTGGCCATTCCTCTCATTTGCTTCCTTCATGCTGTTACTAATAATGTGTAATGAGTTAAAAGTAAGTAAGAACTCTAAAAATTTGGGAAAACAAGCTTTTGCTTTTGTCTTCGTCACTGTCCTATTCCTGTAAAGAGACACCATGGTCAGGGAAATGCTTATAAGAGAAAGCATATACCTGGGGCTTGCTTACAGATTTGGTCCTTTATTATCATGGTGGGGAGCCTGGCAGCATGCAGGCAGCCAATGGAGCAGTAGCTGAGAGCTACATCCTGATCTGTAGATGAGAAAGCTAGCCTGAACTTCGCATGGGCTTTTAAAACCTCAAAGCCCACCCACGGTGGCACACTTCCTCCAACAAGGCCACACCTCCTAATCCTTTCAAATAGTGCTACACCCTGGTGATATGAGCTTCTGGGGGGCCATTCTTACTCAAACCGCCAAAGCTTTGTTGATCCATCCTGGATTGTTAATTTCTTGAGTCACAGAAATATTCGTACCTCATGTTCCTTCTCAGATTACAGTGCAGGTTACACATTTTCCTTTGCTTCTAGTTTTCTTGAAGAGGTAATGCCTCTTTGGCTTATAATTCATTCCTCAGCCCATTTGAAACCAACATTCATCTCTGTCCCTCTTTTAAAATGTCTCATTTTATTTTATTTTTTATTGTTTTATGCGTATGGCTGTTTTTGCCTGCATGTATGTCTGTACATCCTGTGCTTGCCTGGTGCTCGGTGAGGCCAAGAAGATGCTCTGGAACTGGAATAACAGGCAGTTGTGAGATGCTATGTGGGTGCTGAAAGTCAAACCCTGAATCCTCTGGGAGAGCAGCCAGTGCTCTTAACCACTGAGCTGCCTCCCCAGCCCTCAGATGTCATCCTCAAGCTCAATAGTGGCTTTGGAGAATGGCAGTCAGTTGCAGCAAAAGAATTCAGAGTTCAGAGTTAGAGCACATTGTAGACTCAATTTTCTTAACCAAAATATTTTATTAACAACTTATTGACCGAGCCTACGTCAATTATAACCAGATTAACCAAAACAGTATGAAATGAGAATTAATTGACACAAAAACAAAACCTTAAGGATATCAGTCCCAAAGAATGATTCTCCAGCCCGGAGATTTCTTCCACTGAAACCAGGGGTAACCAGACCCCAGAGCCTCAGCAGGAGCCAGAGCTCTGAAGCCTTCCCTCAAGTGGTTTTCTCTAGGAGTGTCTTGAAGGGCAGTGATGAACAGCCAATTCTATCCCAAGTCTCCAATCCTCCCAGCCGCCAGTTCTGGGCTCGTTTATATATCTCCTCCCAGAGTCTGTTCACAGGATCTTTTTCATCTGGTAGCAATTAAGCTCCTGCATGAGATGGTTGCTCTTCTAGTGAATTAGCATCACCTGTTCTCTTACTAGACCGTTCGATCCCACACTCGGGATCCTAAAGAACAGGTTTCTCTCCTTCAGCACACTGGTTAAGGCACCAGTTTTTGTCACTCTGCAAACCTAGAAAAATTATGAATCTTAGCTATTCAAAGTATGACTGAGGACCAGCAGCACTGGGTATCATTAGGGAACTTACAGAACTGCAGAACTGCTGGGTCACAGTATGCAGGTTAATGAGATGCCCACACTGGGAAGTGTCATTCCAGAGAGAAGACGCCCAGGTTCCTTAGATGTAAAGTATAGGTGGTGCTTGCTGCGATCGCTAACTTTCTTGCCAACATTAGGTGACTCCTCCCACTACTGTATGAACTCAGCAGTAAGGGTTACGGTTTTTGTTTGGTTGCCATATATTCTACACCTAGCACAGTACCTGCGTGGAGTAAGCATTCCTATTTTTTGAATGGATGACTAAATGGCCAACTTATCAATCCCTGCCATTTGTCCTGCTGTCATTTATTAACAGGTATCAGAATCGCTGTCATTTGGAGTTATTGTGTTAGACAATGAAGATATAAAAACATTTCTATTATCAAAGATGGTTCTATTGGACTGATCTGTTAGACTTTCCTATTTCCCTTCCATCTACCTCTGCAGTTTCATTCTTACCAAAACTGTGAACAATCTGTAATACGATATAGAATTAAGTTCATGGTCCCTAGTGCAAACTTCAGACCTTTACAGTTACAGAGGCTCACATATACATACATATATATACTAGTTATATAATATATTATATATGTGTGCACATACATACAATATGGGAGAGTCATTCAAACCCACTGCACGCATAGCGGTCATCTGCTCCATAGTTCATGACCCCCATGCGACTTGAGAGCCAAAGGAATCTCTAAAAATAACCTGATGGTCCTTTGCTGGGCCCTGTATAAAAGGCCTTTTGTTTCTGACTGAGAGTCTTACATCATCATGGTACAGTTACAGGCTATTAGTTTGTAGATGGGATAAAATCAAACCTCAGACCCCAAAGCATTTCCCATCATATCAGACTGGGATTACACAATGTGAAATCAGTTGCTCTGATCAAAGAGCAGTTCTTCTCCTGTAAAGCTTGCTCTTCACTTCCTTTTATTTCTACATTGATTTCATCAATCCTGATTTAACATATCCCACTGAAAATTCCTAAAAATCCAGATTTTAAGATTCATATAGACAGAGAAACCCTGTCTCAAAAAACAAAAGAAAAAAAAAGATTCATATAGTATTCTACAAGTGAATATGTTGGGTTTTTTTTTAAAGCCATTGCTCTATTTTGATTATTGTTATTTTAGTTTGCTTTGTAATAACAATTTCATGTACATTTTTGTATCCTTTGAGAATTCCCTTAGAATTAATTTCTATAAGCTTAAAGGCTCAAGTTAGGGGCTAGGGATATAGGCAGTGGAAGAGGGCCTGCTTTGCATGAGTCTCTGAGGGGAAGGGAAAGAAGGAGAGAGTGTGTGGGAGAGAGGGAGGGAGAGAAAGTGGGAGAGGGAAGAGAATCGGGAGAGAGAAAGAGAGAGGGAAGGAAGGAGGGAGGGAGAGAGGGAAAGAGGAAGGGAGGGAAGAAGAAAGGGAAGGGGAAAGAGAAGAGGAAAGGAGGAAAAAAGAATGGATGTTTTAAGCCAGGCCATGTAGTCGTCTAATCACAATATTCAGGAAGGTTGAGGCAGGAAGATTGCCTGAGTAATATGAGTTCAAGGCCAGTCTGGAGTACAAAGGGAGATCTAATCTCAAAAAAGCAAAAGCAGGGACTAGAAAGGTGGCTCAGCAGTTAAGAGCACTTCTTTTTTGTTTGTTTGTTTGTTTGTTTTTGAGACAGGGTTTCTCTGTGTAGCCTTGGCTGTCCTGGACTTGGTTTGTAAATCAGGCTGGCCTCGAATTCACAGCGATCTGCCTGCCTCTGCCTTCCGAGTACTGGGATTAAAGGAGTGCGCCACCATGCCTGGCGTTAAGAGCACTTCTTAGAGAGCCCCTGGGTTCCTTCACAGCGCCCAAATCATGGCCAAGGACCATCTATAACTTCAGTTGCCGAAGATCCATCGCCCTCTTCTGGCCTTCTCAGGCACTGCACACACACAACGCACAGACACATAAAACACTCATACACATAAAACACTCATACACATAAAACACTCATACACATAAAACACTCATACACATAAAATAAAACTAAATACATCTCTTTTAAAAGGCAAAAAGAAAAGAAACAAATCAGTGAGGTCATCCCTTTTTAATCTCAAAAAAGAGACTTTTTATAGACAGACTGTCCCCCTTTAACTCTTTAAAATCTTTCAACTTCAGCCTCCCTTCTAGACTGTCTGTTTAATAGTATTTTCCTTAGCTGTTTCATAAATATAAATACATACATAAAAGACGAAGAGAAGCAAAGATAATTCTAGTATTCCTACAATCCAAGTTGAGGCAGGTTGAGAAGTACATTAACAAGTGCCCTTGGATCAAGCATGGTGGCGTGTACCTGTAATCCCAGTTAAGACCAAAGAACAGCAGAGCCACTGTAAATAAATAAATAAATAAATTTTAAAATGCACTTTGCTTTCACGAGGGGACCCTTTGTTTGTGCACTTCTACCTCCAAATCGCAGCATACAGCATACTGCATGGTACCGCGTGCTCACTATCACGGCTTACAGAATAGGAGTCGGTCAAGTGAGCAAAGTTATGGACGAGGAAGGTTAAAGGCAAAAACACAGTAGATTGTCCGTTCCTGTGTTTCATAGGGAGGGGACAACAGAGAGAAAGTTATCCGACTTCACCCTGTTTTTTGTTTTTTGTTCTGTTTTGTTTCTGAAATCTACAACTGTTCGTGGACCACAAAGGACTATCGTTCTCAGGACACCTTAGAACTTGAGCAACAGTACCAGGAACGAAGCTGAGTGACCCCAGAGGTTGGGGTTGCGGGTGAGAGACCATCTCAATGCGATGGCTTGGTGCCTCACATCCGGGGGCTATTGGTGATAGAGCGAGAGGTGTCTGGGCTGGAGGAGCGAGAGGACCAGAAGCCACTAAAGGAGCCTCCGTGGGCGGGGCCTCTGTGGGAGGGGCCTCCGTGGGAGGAGCTTCAGGGAGGGGGCGGTTCTACAAGGAGGTGGTCCCTATCGGACAGTCTCTCAGCGCTCAAAGCCCCAGGAGAAGAGACAGAGGAGACGTAAGGGGAGGAGCCTCAGAGGAAAGTGTCTTGTAGGACACTGAGGAAAGCCTGCAAGTGCAGAGCTCGAGGTGAGTGAAGGGAACAAATGAGATTGGAGGAGTGAGTGGGCTGAGGGTGCATCCTGAATGGGGACTCCAGAGGAAAGGTGCCCGAAGCGGGACTCCCTTCAGCGGGCACCTGAGAAGAAAAGATTCGCCTGAAGGAGTTGCCGAACTGGGGTCTGACAAGTTGTCCCAGAGCAAGAGATGCCTGAAGGAAGATGAGAGGAGCTTCTGAGGGAGACGTCACCCGGTGTCTAAAGACATACCTGCTCATTGAAAAAAATAGTTAGCTAAGTGAGCGACTGAGGTTCTGGGCTAGAGCTATAGAGCGCTAGCAGGACGCTTTTGTTTGATGGAGAGGAGGGATAACCAGGAGGAAAAGCCTGAGGGAGATGCCCTAGGGAGGCCTCTGAGTTGGACTCTTGAGGAAGCGGAGCCTGAGGTACTGTAACCTGAAGAATTTTGCCTGTGGTTCCTGAGAGGGCGATGCCTGAGGGGGGGGGGGGATCCCTGAGACGTCTGTGTCTGAGAGGCAGTGCCCAAGGGAATTCTGAGGTGTTCACTTAAGAGGTGAGCTTTGCCAGAGCAGGTACGAGCACTCTAGGAGCAGGCACCCTGAATGACAGGTAACGAGGCTCCAGGCCTCTGGCAAGGGAAAACACTGAAGGGCCTCGGAGTAGAGACGGTGCCTTAGGGGCTGGTTTGGGGGACACACAGGTGCGAGAGCGAAGCCTCCAGAACTGCATCGCCATCGCTGGGTTGGGGAGGTCCACCATGGCTTATTTGCCTGAGAGGCGCCAGGGCGGGCCCAGGCCTAAGAAGGCGGGAGCCCCCTGACTGATTGACGGAAGAATCCTTAATTTATTCTCATACTCGTGTGTGTGTGTGTGTGTGTGTGTGTGTGTGTGTGTGTGTGTGTGTGTATTGTGGGGAGGGTGTCGCCCAGTAGAGGAACACTGGCTTAGCAAGTGCAAGGCCCTGGATTCCACCCTAGTACCACAAACCAAACCAAACTTCTTTCGGGTTCTAAGAATTTTTGCCTTCATGGACCCTAGTCTCCATTAAAAAAAAAAAAAAAAGTTAAATTAATAGATTTTCAAGAGTCTTAAAAACATCAAAATTTCCCTTGGGGCGGGGGCTGGGGGTGGGGGTGGGATGGGGGGGTGAGGGGCAACAAAGTTTCTTTGACCTTCATAGCTCACTGTTGCCTTCTTACCGAAGAAGTTAAACCAGGATCAATGACTCACAGCTGTAATCCCAGCTCTGGAAAGGCAGAGGCAGAAACATCACCAATAGTTCTAGACCAGAGGCAGAGAGACAGACAGATGAGAAGAGGGGAAGGTGGAAGAGAGGAAAGGGAGGGATACACACACACACACACACACACACACACACACACACACACACACGCACACACACCATGGAAGTTTTAATGGAGCTCTGCTCAAAGGAGAACAATTAGATCATTCACTGCACAGAAAAGGGTCCTAAGAGGTATAAGCGCACAGCCCAGGTGCTCTAAGGAGCTCTTGTAAAGGGACCTGAATCTATTGTGAGAGAATGCTGGAAAAGAAAGTACTCAAAGATCCCAGCTGGAATCTGAATGTGTTCATGATGAAAGACGCCTGAAGGGTTTGGGATTTTGTTGCTAGCATAGTGGAGACCCACTAGAGAGATTTTAATACTAAAATGACTTGGTGTGCGATGATTCAAGGCCCATTTCCAGGTTTAACCACATAACAGAGGGGGGGAAATCCAGTGGGTGATCTTAATAAGAGGAGAGTTTATGGGGTCAAAAAATAAATTTGGTCCTGTTTAGTAGTGTGTCCAAATACTTTCGTTGCATTGTTTGATGGTGTTTGAGGAGAGTCGTCCTCTTGCTTGGCTTGAAGCACAGCCTTCCAACTGCAGGTTACTGTGCCATCTGAAAATGACTGCGCAACCACAGTGGCTCGTGGTGCACAAGGATTTTTTTTTTTTTTTTAATTAAACTTAGGGAAAAGAGATAGTTTCTACTGTCAGGGCATCTTCTAATTTCAGTTCAAGGAATATCTTAAAGTTTACTCTTAGAGTATTTCATTCAGAATAAACTGGTGTAAACTGGTTAACACGACTGCTAACACTCATTCTCTTTCACACCATCATTTCCACCCGATTTTTTTCTCCATTTCTTTGGAAATTTGTAATTAGAAGAAACTTAATTGCTCACTTGTTTCGACTCTTATATGTTATGGGTACTAAAGATTTCTGAGGGGAAAATGTTAGTTTTATCTTTGTCTTCTTTTATTGTTCATTGTGTGTCTGTATGATGTGTGTTTCTGTGTGTGATATATGTGTGTATGTGTGTGCAAGCACACAGCTTGAGTGTGAAGGTCAGAGAACAACATCAGATGTTGGTTTTTGCATTCCATCATGTATGAATAGGATTTTTTGTTTGTTTGTTTGTTTGTTTTGTTTTGTTTTTGAGACAGAGTTTCAGCTCTGGCTGTCCTGGACTCCCTTTGTAGACCAGGCTGCCCTTGAACTCACAGAGATCCGCTCGCGTCTGCCTCACAAGTGCTGGACGGTTTCTTTTTAACGCTCATAATGCATATGCCAAACAAGCTAGCTCAAAGCTTTCTGAGACTTCTTCTGTCTCTACTTGCTATGTTAAGGTAGAACAGGGCTAGCAGATGTGCTATGTCTGACTTTAGGTGGGTTTCAGGGATTTGAGTTGTCAGGCTTATTCAGCAAGCACTTTATCCGCTGAGTCATCTCCCCAGCCTTACTACATCTTCACTTGTGTATTTATTTTAATACTTTCCTGTAAATGTGTTGTAATATTTTACTTGCACTGAAATGAATCACAATCCATTTACTAATGCAGAGCAAGGTAGGTGTGTGAGAAGATACAAAAAACTTTTATTAGAATTATTTCCCACTGACCTAAAAAAAAAAAATGATTGTACAAACTGAAACACAAAGTTATCCTTATCGGAGGGAAAACACTGAAAGTTCTCTTCCTGTGTAAGTATTTAGAAGAATGTAAAGACAAATTTCACATACTACAATTTTTTTTCTGGATTTTTTGAGACAGGGTTTCTCTGTGTAGCCTTGGTTGTCGTAGACTCACTTTGTAGACCAGGCTGGCCTTGAACTCACAGCGATCCACTTGCCTCTGCCTCCTGAGTGCTGGGATTAAAGGCGTGTGCCACTACGCCCGGCCCACATACTACAATTTAAAATACCAGTAACACTGAAAAATGTGGTGTTTTGGTTTTTTTTGGGTTTTTTGTTGTTGTTGTTGTTGTTGTTTTTGGTTTGTGTGTGTGTGTGTGTGTGTGTGTATGTGTGTGTGTGTGTGTGTGTGTGTGTGTGTGTGTGTGTGTGTATTCATAAGGAAGAATAGCATCTGGGCATTTGGTGTGGTGACATATTCCTGTGACCCAAGCACTTCAAAGGGATCAGCAGGATGAGGGTTTAAGGCCAACCTGGGCTATGTGGTAAGGACCTGTCTCAAAAATAACAAAAAAAATAGCTTTAAAACAAAACCTTCTCAATAGTTTGAATAATGCCTGTGCTTGCTTTCTTCCCACAGTATAACTTACGATCGGCTACACTTTTTTCTATGCCACAGAAAATGGTTAAACTCATCTCTAAGTCTGGGTCTGTTGGAACATTTTCCTCAGAGCACTTTTTCTGAAATATCTGTGTCCTTTTTATCATAACCAATTTCCTGTGGCATGTCACATGGACTAGTCACAAAGACAAAAGGAAGTAAAACATTTACTTACTTTGGGGTCTGGTCTCTGCATTCACTGAGAGACTTTAAAAGGAGTTATATAATTACCCACTGCTCATCGTGATGTGCATCTGTGATTTCCATAATGATTTGTGGACTGAAGAGCTAGATGCTATTTCTACTTTATGCAATTACTTGATTAGTTTTCCACAGCAGCTTGAAATTTAAATTGTTTCGGTGGACTGGTGTTAATTACCAACCTTGTGGTAGCTGAAATTGGTATAGAGTGGAACTGTGCAAAATGCAAACTGCCTATATCTAAAATGACATGGTGGACATGGTGCTCATCCCTGTAATCTCAATATTTTGGAAACTAAAATGAGAGAAACAACGTGAATTGAGGGACAATCTGGACTACATAATGAGTTCCAGGCTAGCCGGGACTACAAGATAGATAGATAGATAGATAGATAGATAGATAGATAGATAGAATAAAATCATGTTTTATTTTTTTAATTCTATTTATTTATGTATATAAGCACTCTATTGCATGTATCCCTGCGTGGCAGAAGAGAGGATCAGATAGAAGAGGGCATCAGATTCCATTCCAGAAGGTTGTGAGCCACCACGTGGTTTCTGGGAATTGAACTCAGGACCTTTGGATGAGCAGCCAGTGCTCTTAACCACTGTGCCATCTCTCCAATCCCTAAAATGATATTTTCATATATATACATATATGTACACACACACACACACACACACACATTTGAAGGAAAATAGGCATATAGTGTTGGCAAATAAGAATGAGCCTTCTGGGTATCCATTTTTACTGTATCAACATATGTTGTTAACCTCAAACAGAACATTGTATTTAGAAAATGGCCTTGTACAGTAGTTTATTTTTATTTATTTTGTTCGTTTTTGAGACAGAGTCTCACTCTGTCACTTTGACTGGCCTTGATCTTGTGGTAATTCTTCTACTTCAGGCTACTAAGACATGCATTAATTGAAAAGTATAGTTAAAAGATTAAATGCTACTATTGCTTTCTTGGTCAATACATTAGACATTGATTTGGATTTCCAGTTCCAACAGTGCATTTAAGCAAGAGCTAGTGAAATGGTTCAGTGGGTAAAGACACATGCCTTGAGTTCAATCCCCAAAACCCACAGAAAAGTGAAAAGATCACCAACTGCACAAGCTGTCTCCTCTGACATCTGCACCCCACACATACCCTATATACATATGTTGTCCATACGCTAACACAGTAATAATAAAATAAAAATTTTAGAAGAGTATTTTCAAGTCAGGCTTGAGGTACAGACATGTAATCACAACTACTATGGAGGCTAAGGCAGGAGGGCAGCATGCTCAAGGACAACTTGGGCCACAGACTGAGTCCAAGCCAGCTTGGGGTACTTTAGCAAGCCCCTGTCTAATTAAAGGATAAGGTCTATATAGTAGGAACAGACATCAAAAATTATTATTTATTTGTGATGGGATGTAACTATGTATCCCCAGTTGGCCATGAACTCAGGCTCCTCCTACCTCAGCTTCCTGAATACAGGCATGTGTCCACACACCTAGCTGCTTCTAAGTTATTTGTCTTGCCTGATGCCACCTTCATTATAGCGTTGAATGGAGGTGACTGTAGCAAGCCCTTCATCTTCTGGAGAGTGCTGTTAACACATTACTATTAAGAATGATTGTGGGCCCAGCACTCGGGAGGCAGAGGCAGGCGGATCGTTGTGAGTTCGAGGCCAGCCTGGTCTACAAAAGGAGTCCAGGACAGCCAAGGCTACACAGAGAAACCCTGTCTCAAAAAAAAGAAAAAAAAAGAATGATTGTGGGGTCAAAGAAATAACTAAACCACTAGAACTGCTTGCTACACCTAATTTTGGATCCTCAGTACCCACATAAAAAGCCATATAGGATAGCATGCACTTGCCATCCCAGCACTGAGAAGACAGAAGAGGCCAATTCCTGGGGTTTGGCCTCACTTAATCAATACATCTCAGGTCCCAACCAGAGGCCCCATTTCAAAGAACAAGTTGAGTGGTTCCTGAGGAATGACACAAGAGATCATCTTCTGGCCTTCACACACACACACACACACACACACACACACACACACACACACACAC
>OU015745.1:58220938-58233655 GCA_907169655.1 Acomys percivali | reverse complement strand
CACACACACACACACACACACACACACACACACACACACACACACACCACAAATACAAAAGATTAAGTGTGTGGCTGGGGACATGGCTTAGTGGTAGAAGACATCATAGTTACTATATGGTGTGTGTGTGATGTTGTAGGTTCAAGCCTCCATCTACAAATATAGAGTGGTGTTTGCTCCAGGGTTTTTGTTTTGGTGGTGGTTGCTTTTATTATTCAGGGTTTCACTCTGCACCCGAGGGCTAACACTGCAAAACCCAAGCCAGGCCCAAACAAGTGATCCTCCTGCCTCGTGGTTCCAGGTGTGTGTCATTAGGCCTAAATCCCTCTAGAATGCCTTTGAGATCGAGTCAGTGTTAGATCAGTCTGGCTTGGCACTCACAACACAGCCCAGACCGGCTTCCCTCTTCCTGCCTCAGCCGCTCTATAACCCTAAACTGCTAGGGTCAGAGGCGTGAGCCACCATTAGCCAGACTATTCTCTTCCAAGTTACAAAGGGACCTTGTCACATATGGACAGTGGATTTTTTTTTTAAAAAATCTATAAAGGATCATATGGTTTTCTCATTTAATCTTTCAATGTGATAAATTATGATTCTGATGTTATATTAAATTTGGGCTCTCTAGTTTCTTTCTTCTCTCTTTCATCCTCTTTTTTAAAAACTAGCTTTTCTTACACTCTAACACAGGCTGGCCTCAAACTTGAAGCCATTGTTGTGGCCCAGCTTTCTGTATGCTGAGGTTAGAGGCATGCCTAGCTAACATTATGCTTCTGAGATAAACTCAACTTGGCCATGATATGTTATTTTTATGTTATGTGTAAGACTGTCATGCTTGAATGCATGTCTATGCCCCACTTGAATGTCTGGAGCTTGCAGAGACCAAAAGAGGAGGTTAGAGACCCTGGGACCTGTGGTACACACAATTGTGAGCTACCATGTGGGTGCTGGGAATTGAACTTGAGTCCTCTGGATAAGCAGCAAGCTGTGGCATCTCTCCAGCCCATGATGTGTATTCTTTTTACAGGTTTCTGGTTTTAATATTCTTGTTTGTTTGGGACTTTTACATCTAAATTCTTGAATAAAAATAATCTTACTTTTCTCATTTTTTATTAATAAAATCTGCTCTTTGACAATTTCATATATGTACACAATGCATTCTGGTTATTCTCCACCCTATCACCTTCCCCTGCCAGCCTCTCTTCCTTACAAATCTATTTCCCATGTTTACTAGTTGTTTTGTTTAATATCCCACTGAGTTCAACTAGGGTCATGTGTGGTCCTGAGCTTAGCAGTCCACATATACATATATACATGCACATATAATATATATGTATATATCATGACTTCGTGATTGTTATGGCCATGTTGGAGAATAGCCTTTCACAGCCCTTCTCAATTATCTTCCATCTCTTACATTTTTCTCCATCCTCTTCCAAAGGGACCCTGAGACTTAAAGGGATGGTGGAGATGTCTTGTTTGGGGCTGATCCTTAACCATGCATCCTTTATTCTCAGTATCTTGTGCAAGGTCTTCACATTCACCTCTGTTCACTGCCAGGAGTGGCTTCTTTCTTTAAGGCTGAGAGTAGCCTTTGTCTATGAGTATAAACATAAATATGTCGATTTAGCCAAACAGCAGTGGTAGGTTCCCCCACTAAGGGCCCATGAACTCTACAGTCATGTGTTTTGGACCAGGTTTACAGTACTAGGTATAGGTTCCCAGCCTGAAATCCAATTAAGAAGTGTTTGGTTACTCCTGCCCCATACCAGCCGTGCCACTATTGCACCAATGGGTACATCTTACCAGGCAGGTTAGTATCATAGTTCCTAGGGGTCACAGATGAGTAAAACTGCTGATGACTCCCCTGCCCCCACAGCAGCCTTCATAGCACTTTCCAGCACTGTGAGAGGTAGCCATCAGGGAACAAACTTCTACTTCAGTTCCAATTCGATTTATCGATAGATTTTATTCTAGGTATGTGGTGCCTTCAATAAGATCTTATCAACTAGTTATAAGGGGGAAACCAAGGAAAATAACAGGAGCTTTTATTAGTTTGGGAGCCTCCCTGACCAACAGTCCTGTGAGGTATCCACAGCTGGCCCCTTGGGAAGCCACAGAATACAGTGGGAAAGACATATGTACAAACAAGTTCCAATAGAAAATGTAAGGGCAAGTAGCTTACACAAAGCTTGACTTGAGTGATGCTTATGTGTACTCTCTGCCCTTGGGAGGCAGAAGCAGAAAGATCAGGAGGAGTTCAAGATCACACTCAGCTACATAATAAACTCTAGGCCAGCCTAGGTAACATGAGGGCCTGTTCAAAACAAAAAAACAAAAACAAACAAACAAACCTAACGTTTGACTTTTGTGTAACTCCTTTATTCTTTATTAGTTCCACTTAGCATCCCTAAGCACTCTCTTTTTTTTTTTCCTTTTTTTTTTAAAGATTTATTTATTTATTTATTATGTATACAGTGCTCTGCCTGCATGTACACCTGATGGCCAGAAGAGGACACTAGCTCTCAGTATAGATGGTTGTGAACCACCCTGTGGTTGCTGGGAATTGAACTCAGGCCCTCTGGAAGAGCAGTCAACGCTCTTAACCTCTGAGCCATCTCTCCAGCCCCAGCACTCTCATACTTACACTAAAGCCAAACATATAGATCCTTTGGGTGCTACTTAATGTGGGATGACCATGACAAGTTTGATTTCGTACCCAGACTGAATCCTCTTTGGACTTTATCCTCTTGGTTTATATTCTTTGCTTCAACTACCTAATGCTGTTTTATGAAAGCCAGGCATTTCTTCTTCCTTTCCTTAGGTTTAGAAAATATCCATTATTCAAGTGGTGGCTACAGTTCCACACTAGTTCAGCTGCCATGCATCGGAAAAGAACTACTAGTAAAAGGACCTCTTCTGCCACGAAGATTAGCCCCCAACCTCCGAGGCTTCTCATTGTGGATGCTGCTGTGCCCTCCTGGACTGACATCTGCCCCAACCTCTGTGAGGCCTTGCAAAATTTTTTCTCGATAGCCTGCAGTTTGATGGGCCCCAGCCGCATGTCTCTATTCAGCTTATACACAGTACAAAGCCAACATGAGTGTATCCTCCCATTTGTGGTAAGTCAATCTCTACTCTTGGTATCCTGAAAGCAAGCGAGATGAACACAGCAGAGTTCCTGGTTGTTATTACTTACAGTAAAAACCACACTGGTCCTGCGTATCTAATTAGCCCACACAAACCACAAGTCATCCTGTGTACGTGGGGGCTTGTGCTGCAAGAAGAAGCCTCTGCATTGTTAACTTGGGAATTAATAGGCTGCACACTGTCCCTCTCCACGAGGGAGGAGAAACCTGAGCACTTGCAGTTCTTTGAAATGGAAAGAGCTAGATTCTTTTGCCCTCTTTGAAATGAAAACACTTAAAGAAGTTTCTAAGTCTCTTCAGAAGTCTGGTTATTCAGTCACTCTTTTCCTCCCAAATTTGTCCTGGGATAAAAATTCAAGGCCTTAATTATTTTTGCTCAGAAAATCCTAACTGTAAAAGACATGAGACTATTTTCCCTGTGTTCCACTCCAGTGAAACTTCAACCGCTTAAGATTTTAAAGGAGTGACTGAGGCAGGGACCATTATCTTTACAAAGCTCCCTCACAATTATCTGCTCTCCTCCTCAAAGAAAATTCAAATCTTCCCTTTCTCTTAGATATAGTTCAGAGTCACAGGGATGGGAAAGACTTCCAGGGATCCACACATCTCTTTCTTTAAGTCAACCTTGCTGCTAACTCAATGGATGTACACTGTGTCTTTAAGATATCCAAAGGAAGGGCTTTCATAGACTTGCTGCTGATTATGTGTGTAAAGCAGAGTAAGTAAAGTAAGTAGAATCCACTCATTTTTTAAATTAATGTCTCACTCTCAATCAAAGTGAAAATATACTATCTTTTTTAGTACTTTAAAGTATGAACATAATACACATTTGTTCAAGGTTGCTTTCTATTGCTCTGACAAAACACCATGACCAGAAACAATTAGGTGATGGTGGCACATGCCTTTAGTCTCAGCACGCAGGAGGCAGAGGCAGGCTGATGTCTCAGTTCAAGGCCAACCTGGTCTACAGAGTGAGTTCCAGAACAGCAAGAGCTACACAGAGAAAACCTGTCTTGAAAAAAGAAACAAACAAAAAACAATTTGGGGATGTTAATGCAAAAACCAAGGCTCTCATCTTAAAGAGTTTATTCTGGAGTCATCTTGAGTGGCTGTGGTCAGGAAACACAGATTTAGGTCACTCCAAATTCTGTGTTCCAATGTGGAAGCAGTTTCATGAGGTTGTATAGTTTTACAGAACGAAGAAATTCATAAATCAAGGCAATTTAAAAATACGTAAGTGGGTACATCAGAGAGACAGGTACAGATTGGGGAAGATTTTTATAGGTCCAAGATGCCATCTGATGACATTCTTAGTCTTTGAGTTGGTGAAAGCTAGTGGTCCTTAAGTTAATATATTCTGAAGGTTTTAATCTACTAGTCACAAGATGTTAGTTCTGACACAGAGGTGGCCAATGGGTGGTTCCAGAGGGCTGGAACTAGCCCCACTATAAGGTAATTAGCATTTGGACCTCAGCATTCCAATCTCACCACAGTACTGAAATTCTAATCAATCAATCAATCAATCATTCTCTGAAGACAGCTTCCTCTCAGTTCAGATACAAGAAAGGGATTATTGGACTTATATATTCAGATAACAGTCCATCATGAAGGGAAGTCAGGGCAGGAGCTGAAGTAGAGGCCATGGGAGTGTTGCTTTCTGGTTTGTTTTTCATGGCTTGCTCAGACTGCTTTCTTAAGCAACCCAAGACCAGCTGCCTAGAATTGGTCACAATGGGTTGGGCCCTTCTATATAAAAAACAGAAACAAACAAAGAAGCAAAAAACCCAAGGGTTCCCTCTTTTCAGATGACTCTAGCTTGTGTCAAATTGAAAAAACAAAACAAAACAAAAACCATAACCAGTACAGCTGACCTCTTGCCAGCTTTATGTTTTATGCCTGTCGGGCTACAGCATTGTAAAAATGCAGTATACCCGGATTACGTTGACTATACTTGAGCTTATAGAACACGGGTTTTGTGTCTCAAAATGGAGCATACAGGAAAAGGTTTTTATATAAACACTCCAAGTACTTAGTGTAGTGCTTTTGTCTGTACATTGTTATTTCAGCTGGCTTTGGGGAGAGAAACTCATTAATTAAGGAATAAACTGATACTTTCTACAAGTTGAGTAGAATTTGGTCCCTCAGATTATTGACTTTTTCTGTCAGATTATACCCAATAATAACTTAATAATTATGTTAACATAATAAACATTTATTATTTCATGCTTGTTGTGAGTTAAAAATCCATAAGCAGCTTAGGCAGGTGGCTCAGGCGTGGAGGTCCTCATGAGGCCATGATAAAGATGGCAGCCATGACTGCAGTCATCTGAGGGCTTGGCGAGAGCTAGAACAGCTAGCTCTGAAGTAGAATATTCAGATGATAATTGCAAGAAGTGCGTATTTCCTCACCACCTGAACCTCTCCACAGCATTATTTATATGTTCTCATTTTAGCTCTTCTACAAGGAGTGGAGAAAGAAAGAAGACTTTAGGTCTTTGTCATAAAAGCCCATTTCTTCCACATTAGAAGCAAGTCATTTTTTTTTTTTTTAAATCCAGGCAAAGCAGCAAGGACCAGATGTACCCCTCTTGTCTAAAATAACCCAAGCAAATCAAGAGGCTGTGGAGATAGTTCATTAGTTAAAGAGCTTGCCTTCACAAGTTCAAGGACCCGAGTCTGATCATGAACGCCAAGAATAAAGGTGGATCTGGTAGCAGGGCGTGGTGCGGCACACCTGTAATCCCAGCACTCGGCTGTGAGTTCGAGGACAGCCTGGTCTACAAAGCGAGAGTCCAGGAGAGCTAAGGCTATACAGAGAACCCCTGTCTCCAAAAACAAACAAAACAAAAAACAGTTGGGCCTGTTGGCTTGAGAGTAAGACCCTGAGTTTGATCCTGAGCCTCATGTAAAAAGCTGGGTGTGGTGTGTGCTTGTTGTTCCACTGCTTGGGGCGACAGAAACTGCAGGATTTCTGGTGTTTTAGTACAGTCAAATCAGCCTCACGTCCCAATGAGCCTTGCCTCTAAAATAAAATAAAGTAAAACGTGGATGACTACTGTGATGACTAATCTTGGCTGTCAACCTGACACACATAGGAAGGAGGAGCCTCAATTGAGGAACTGCCTCCGTCAGATAGGCCTATGGGCATATCAGTGGGAACATTTTCTTGATTGCTAACTGATACAGGAGGGTCTGGGTTCCTGTGGGCCTCGCCATGCCTGGGTAGGTAGGCTATCCAAGCCAGTAAGGCAGCTGAGCAAGTCAGTAAGCGGTATCCCTCCAAGGTCTCTGCTTCAGTGCCTGACTCCAAGTTCCTGCCCTGAGTTCCTGCCCTGATGTCCCTCCATGATGGGCCATAAGCTATAAACAGAAACAAACCTTTCCTTCCCCAAGTTGCTTTTGGCCATGGTGTTTATCAGAGCAACAGAGAGCAAACTAGGACAGCCTCTGACCTACACACACACACACACACACACACACACACACTTCTTAAGACACCGTGCACATCAGGTAGTACAATAAGAAGTAAATGAGGGGAACCTAGGGCCGACACTGTCTATGGCTTAAGTTTCCAAGCCTCAGTACAGAAGAGGAAAGCCTAGACAGGTGCCAGCCATGCTATGTGTTTAGAAGATGGATCTGGGAACTCAGAGAGACCAAGGTAGCTAGAGGAGAAAGAACTATATATGGGAAAGGATAGCGAGCTCCCATTTTGCTTTTTAAAGGAAGCTTTTTAAAGAGCTATATAAACCAGTCACGTTGCAAGCAAGCAACAGATGGCATACCCAAGCTGAAAGTTTTTTCAGACATAAAGGAAGAAGATATTTGCAGAGGTGAAGGCAGAGTTTAGGCAGAGTCAACAAAAGACAGTGCGACAGCCAGGCCACCCGGGAGTAAAGAGAGCTACCTCATAGGACCTGTGACTTTGGTTAAAGAAAGCCTAGTGACTCTTGTCAAGGCATCACAAAAGATTTTAATCAGGACCATTGCAGTAGGGTACCAGGCCCCTGGCAGTGAGATTTTCGCAGCAGGGAAGAGCCTGGACTGAGCTAAGTGCAGTGTGGGTGAGTGGGACTCCCACATCTAAATCCCCAGCTAGTGCCTCCAGTTGGACACCCTGTTTCAGATGTGGGAGTGTTAGGAAACTCACTGGGAAAGAGAAATAGCCCGTGATCTGGGAAGGCAAGCAAGCAAAAGCTACCCAGTACTGAGTGCTGTGTTCATCTTTCTTCATCTCCCTGACACTCCCTAGTATAGGTGGCCATCTTTTAATCAATTGCTCCCTTGATTGCTTAGGAAAGGCAGCTTTATACTAGAAACCGTGAGCTTGTCGGGAACTTAACCCAAGCTGGGAAAAAGAGCTGATCTGCCAGATGTCAAAGTAAACCAAAGGAAAGGAAAGGGTTAAGTCTCTAGTCACCTACTGAAACTGAATAATCAAAGACTCTAAACTGGGAAAAGTATTTACTCCCCCATCACATTTTGTTGTTAGTGGTGCTGGTGATGGTAGACCTTTGTTTTTCGTTTCTTTTGCTTGTTTAAGTCTGTCTCACTCTGCCAACCAGTCTGGCCTGGAGCTCACTTGAGGTCAGCCTCAAGCTTGTGGCAAGTCTCCTGATTCATTCTACTGTGTGTTGGAATCACAAGTGTGAGTCATCACATCCAGCTTTGCCATTTTTTTCTCAGAATGGTTGAGAGGTAAATGTACTGGCACAGATGAAGGGACAGTCTCACTGTTGAGTGCACCCCAGACAAAGAGCTTTGGCGGTGTTATCAACCTGCGTTAGAGAGAAAGCAGAGGGAAGACTAGGATTAGAAAAGACTGGGTCAGAATAGAGAAAAGTGTGTTCAAGTTTCCCCGCTCCTCCCATAAAGCAGTCTTGGCAGAAGCTCTTGAGGGGAGCTTGCTCTAGGCCTCAGAGACTAGGAATGAAGGTGTCAGGGCAGCCTGAGTCCTTGGTCATGGTCTTCAGACACTGCAGTCTTCTTCAGCTATGCACCAAAGCCATTTCTCTTCTACCACCACACCATAAAGCCTACTGGATAAAGCCTTTTAATTGCCTATAGTCAGTCATGAAAGAAGATCACACATAGGACTCCTCACTGATAACTCAGAAAAAAAAAATACAAGCCACAACTTCCTTCCTGTAGAACAGTAAAGTCAATGCTAGTTAGAAACTCAAGAAACCAGCAGGAATGATGCTATCACTTGGTGAACACAGACAGTCCAGTCTAGAAGGAGAACATTTTCACTGAACTATATAGACATCTGACATTTTCTATCCACAGAGACACCTCGAAATATAAATGTAGAAAGACAGCTTATAGGGAACCGTTTCTAGGATGGACCCAAGATTGCCCTCGCATTTAATTTTTTAGTATCATCAAATAATTCTGAACCTTTTATAAGGAATCATGACAGAGAATTCATAATTAAAATATCAGAATTCCTTTTATATCCATTTTGATGTGAATATAAATAATTCTAACCCAAATGATTAATTTCTCCCTCAAAGGAAGATCCCAGAAGAATGTCCTTACTGTGAAACTCTTCCTGATCCTTTAAATTTTTCATTATAAAGAATTTATTGAAATTATATATTATCTACAATGAGGTACTGGGGATGAGGATGTTCTAGTTTAGCTATAATGCTTATTTCCTCCCCCTTAGTAGTTAGCATTCAAAAATAATCACATCAAAGCAACAAATAATCCAGACAAAGGTAAATCCTGAGGAAATGATGTGGTAGACTATAACTGAGTGCAATGGGAGAGGGAGAAGAAGAACAAGACAGGGAAATATAATAATTCTGTCATGTGACGAATTAAGTACTGCTAGCGAAATAATTTAAAGGAATCACATAAGCATGAAGTTATGAGGATTAAAAACAAAACCCGGCTCAAAACTTCCTAGTTGTGACAAGAAAATAATATAGAAAAAAGGCAAAAAAGATAGACACTACAGTGATTTTCTAAAAGCTGCAAAGCAGAAAGTATTGGGGCTGGAGAATATGCACTGCTCCTTCAGAGGACCTGAGTTCAATTGCCAGCAGTAAACAACTCAAAATTGCCTGTAGCTTCAGGGACTCTAATGCCCTTGGCCCCTTTGGACACTTACATTTACATGTATATAGCCACACACACACACACACACACACATACACAGAATTTTAAATAAGATAAATCTTCTTTTTTATCAGAAGGCATACCATAATATAACTAAGTACAAGCACCTAACACCAATAAATCTAAGCTCATCTACTAAAATTCTTTTTAAAACTAATGTGTTTTTATCACAAGCACATCCTATTATATACAAGAGACTCAACTACAACAGTGATAGTAGGGTAGGATAGGGGCCCACGAGATAGCTCAGTGGACTTGCTCTAAGACTAACAACCTGAGCTCAATCCTTGGGACTCATATGGCAGAAGGAGAGAACTGACTCCAGCAAGTTGTTTTCTGACCTCCACAGGCATGCTGTGATGCTCATGACCTACAAATACAAAAAGAAATAAAAACTAAAAATAAATGGAAAGGATAGGTGGAGTAGGCAAATGCAATCCCATCACCCCACAAAAGAAGACCACGACTGATCATAAACAAGAGTTAATCTGAGAGAAGAAACATTAGGTGGCATCAAGAATGCTATTTAATGACAGGCTCAAAACAGTGGAGTACAGACAAGCATGGCCAAAAGGCTTACAAAAGATAGCACAGATTTTCTTCTGTTCAGAATCCCAAATGCTGGGATCATAAAAAATGCCCCCAATACCTAGATATTGACTTAAAATATATAAAGAAGTATTAGTAAGTTGTGTGTAAGAAAAGGCGTAACAAGCAAACCTTGCTGGGCTGGGGCAATGGCTCAGTGGGGAGGTAAAAGGTTTGCTGCACAAGCTTGACAGCCTGAGTTTGAATTTCCAGAACCCACATAAAGCCAAGCATAATAGCACCTGTCTGTAATCCCAGGGCTCTTATGTCCCGAGATGGGATGCAGAGACAGGAGCATTCCTGGCAGTTCCCAGGACCCATACAGCACAGCACTAAACAACAAAGAGACCCTGTGTGAAAACAAAGAGGAAGGCAAGGGAGAGGCCCTGGTTTTTCCGTGACTTCCACAAACCCACCATGAAATGTGCCCCTTACAACCAGCTGTCGCTCTTAGCAAATCAGAAGCCATTTTACTCCCATCTCCGTTTTGATCATAAGGTGAAATTAAGTTCAAGTTCACAGGCCCTACATGCTTGAAACCAAGAAGGTTCAATGCTTGCTGCCTAGAATAAAACTATAGATGATAAATGCATACTCTGCTTGGGTTAAAGATAAATGACACTATTAGAGTTAAGACTGCAACACCCTGCATATTCTTTACTCCCAGAGAGCTAGAATGCCCCCCAAGAGCTCCCCTACCCTATGTCCCAGCCAATCAGATTAAAATGCTTTGTCTAGCCACCTGGGTACATTATGCTCAGAACAAAACCAATTCGTCTTATGTTTAGCTAATCAAAATGATGTAATGCTGCCCTCCCTCTTGCTTCCTACCTGGTTACAAGGTTGTTACCTGGTTACAGGTTTTCTTATAAAAAGTTTGCCTTAGAAACAGACCTGAGTCACAGTCTGATTCCCAAATTCAGACCACAGCCCTGACTAGTCAGTTCTTGTTCAGCGTTCAAATAAACTTCCATCCGAGTCTGGTGTTTGATGGTTAGTGTGTGGCTATTCCTGAACCCTAACAGTGCCACTTATGCATGTGTGTATACACACTACCACAAATACACACACACACACACACACACACACACACACTCACAGACATACATTTACACACACATACATACCCACACACTCATACATGCAAATAAGAAAATCTAACTAGGCTATATTTATGGTCTGATTTCATTTCTTTCTTTAATAACCTTTTTATATTCTTATCTAGATTGCTTATGTCTTTGTGTCAGAATTATGTCCAATTTCTTGTGCCCCCCTCTCCCTACCAGACTTAGAAACACAAAAACAAAGTAAGGAATGTGAAACCACCTGACTTAAACAATCTCCTTACCCCGCAACACTATAGCTCAGGTTCATGGATTTCATAAGCGTTGCAGGTATCATTCACTTCCGCTTTGGGGGCATGTCGTGGTCGCTATTCTATTGCTATGATGTGACCCCATGCCCATGGTAGCTGGTACAAGAGAAAGCATTTCATTGGGGGCTTGTTTACAGTTTCAGAGGCTTAGTCCACTAAAAACATGGCAGAGGGTACAGGGGTAGGAATGGCAGAACTTGTGCTGGAGATGTAGTTTAAAGCTACATCCTGATTCAAAAGCAGAGAGAGCAAGACTGGGTCTAGCATGGGCTTTTGAAACCTCAAAGCCCACGTACTTCCCCCAAAAGAGGCCACACCTCCTAATCCTTCTAATCCTATCAAACAGGTCCACTCCCTGGTGCCTAAGCATTCAAACATATGAGCCTCTGGGGACCATTCTTACTCAAACCACCACCAGTAGGAAGGCTTTTTTTTTTTTTTTTTTTTTTAAAGCAGGGCTCTTTTCCCTTCCTTCCCTACTATTGATGCATGTAATTCCTTCAAATACTGTCTCAAATCTTCAGCGCTTGTTCTTTTTTAATTCACACATCCTTAGAAGTATCCTTGACCTAGAATCAGAATAAGATATGTTGCTTCCTAAGAGCCAGTCTTTATAAAGGAGGATGAGGAGGGCCGTGGGGTCCCTTCACTTGTCTGGAGTCACTTCACTTGCCTGGGTTTACTTGTTGCCTCCTTAAATTAAGCTCCAAGATTCTCTCCTTCCATGAAGTGCCCTTGAGGCATGGATTCTGTAGACCCAATCTGATGCGGGCAGTTCCTTAAAGTTTCTTCTTCCCAGGTGGCTCTCTGTCTGTGTCAATTTGACTGAAGCTAACCAGAATACTGGGTCACTGACAATTTGTGTCTTTGATTCGTTTGTTTGCTCTGCAGCAAGTGAGGGGGAACTTCGTTAGGCTGCAGGCCTGCATCTCAGAGCTTAGCATGATACAGGTGGAAGGTTGTTACGGGCCACAGCGCCCCTTGCTGCCGCTGGCAGTAGAGGACGGTCTCCAGCAGTTCAAGCAGTACAGCAGACACGTGGCCACCAGTACCGCTCAGCCCAGCACTTCCCTGGAGGTAAGAGGCTGCCTCTTAGGACTTGGAGCCATTTTCCCATCTACGTATGTGTTTCATTATTTATTGTCCTTATGTTGTTCTGTTTTATATACGCTGAATGTAATTCTCAAAGGGAGATGTTTAGCTACCTGTAAATAGAAGACATTATTCCTTTCCCATAACCTTTTTCTTCTTTTCTCAATACTCTGGGGGTTTTGTTTGTTTGGGGTTTTTTTTGGGGGGGGTTGTTGTTGTTGTTGTTTTTCTTGGAGTGTGTGTGTGTGTGTGTGTGCGCGTGTGTGTGAGTGTGTGTGTGAGTGTGTGTGTGTGTGGGTGTGGGTGTATGTGTGAAAGTGTGTGTCTGAGTGTGTGTGTGAGAGTGTGTGTGTGTGTGTGTGTGTGTGTGTGTGTGTGTGTGTGTGTGTG
>OU015745.1:58176490-58192221 GCA_907169655.1 Acomys percivali | reverse complement strand
AGAGAGAGAGAGAGAGAGAGAGAGAGAGAGAGAGAGAGAGAGAGAGAAATAGCAAGACTTTTAGTGTCTAAAATGTTCACATCTTCGCAGATTCCAAGAGGCAACTTTTTCATCTCTATTTCCAAAAGTTGCATGGTGCTTTATCGTCCACAGTGCTTCTGTGTGTCCAGTGTCCTTGTTTCATATTCAATGAGCTCTCAGCCTCGGTATCACTGTCATTTCCAGCTTTCAGTACTATTTACATTCCTGTTGCTGTGATAAAACACTACAACCAAAGCAACTTATAGAAGGAAGAGGGTGGTTTTGGTTTTTTGGGTTTTGGCTTATGGTTGCAGAGGGTGCAGAGCTCATAATGGTGAGAGAGAGCATAGCAGCAGGCAGCAGGCATGGCAGCAGGCGGCAGGCATGGCAGCAGGCAGCAGGCATGGCAGCAGGCGGCAGGCATGGCAGCAGGTGGCAGGCAGCAGGCATGGCAGCAGGCGGCAGGCATGGCAGCAGGCAGCAGGCATGGCAGCAGGTGGCAGGTGGCAGGCAGCAGGCATGGGAGCAGGCAGCAGGCATGGCAGCAGGCAGCAGGTGACAGGCGGCAGGTGGCAGGCATGGCAGCAGGTGGCACGCACGGCGGCAGGATCAGGAAGCTGAGAACTCACATCTGCAACCACAACTCAAAGCAAAAAGAGCAAACTGGCTATAGGGCCCGGCCTCGAGCTCCTCAAGCCCACTCACTCCCAGGGACACACTTCCTCCAGCAATGACACATCTCCTATACCTCCCCAAGTAATGCCATTGACTGAGGACCAAGTATTTCCAATGCCTGAGACTATGGGGTGGGGGGCTTCTCATTCAAACCAAGGCACAGATATAACAGGTGAAATTATAGAGGTGAAGTGACTGGCCTGCCGTCACAGAGAAGCTATTCAACAGCCTGGCTATAACTCATTCTTTCTATTTATTAAAGCATTTACTGGTCCCTGCTGTAGTCCAGGCACCATGCTAGTCCTGGCCATAGGTACCAGGTGTGATGCACAGCAGCATATACAGGCTGTGGTCTAGCCAGGGCCCCTCTGTACTGCACCGGCAGCTTCCAGGGGAGGAACACTCATAAAACCCAGTGCAAGCTTAGTTGTCTGTCCCCTTAGAACCCACAAGCCAAAGAGATTCAGGCACTGAATGCGGGAGATGGCTCAGAGGGCTGTCACCAAGCCTGACGGCCTCAGTTTGTCCTCCAAGACCCACGTGGTGGAAACAGAAAAAAGACGAACCCCCTGCTCTGTCTCTCTCTCTCTCTCTGTCTCTCTCTGTCTCTCTGTCTCTCTCTCTCTTTCTGTCTCTCTCTCTCTCTCTCTCTCTCTCTCTCTCTCTCTCTCTCACACATACACACATCAAATAAATAAATATTTTTAAGAGAGAGATAAGGACTAGAAAGATAGCTTACTGGTTAAGAGTGCATCAAGCCCTTGCAGAAGATAGGAGTTCAATTCCCAGGACTCCCACTGAGCTGCTCATAACTGCACATAACTCCAGATTCAGGGGATCCGATGCCTCTGGCTTCCCCAGGCACCTGCACTTAAGAGTGCATATCTACACATAGACAAGTAGTAATAATAATAATAATAAATCTTGAATGACATCTTAAAGTTCACAGAGAGACCGTCTGAGGGTCTGGCAAAAGTTAAGGGCCTGTCCTCTTCTACTCAACTCAAATGCACCTTTGCACATACAGATTAAACCGTATGCAAGTTCAGCGGGTTCACAGCCATGGTCATTGGGAGAATAGGGCTGATCTCTAGGCTGCAAGACTGTTCAAAGTTCCGTTTCCCTGGAGCCACCCAACACCCACCAACTTAGACATTTAAAACTTCAGATGTCTAATACATACATAGAGAATCCCATTAAAAACACACTCCAGAGGTCTGGAGAGATGGACCAGCAGCTAAGAGCACTCGCTGCTCTTCCAGAGGTCAGCGTTTGCTTCTCAGCACCCTCAGGACAGCACACAACAACCTGTAACTCCAAGTCCACAGTCACCTGCAGGCACATGGAGCACAAATACATACTTTCAGGTACACACACAGTAAAATAGGTTTAAAAGATACACTGAAGGCCGGGCATGGCGGTGCACATCTTTAATCCCAGCACTCGGGAGGCAGAGGCAGGTGGATCTCTGTGAGTTCGAGGCCAGCATGGTCTACAAAGCGAGTCCAGGACCACACAGCGAAACCCTGTCTCAAAAAACCAAAAAAGAGGAGGAGGAGGAAGAGGAGGAGGAAGAGGAGGAGGAGGAGGAGGAGGAGGAGGAGGAGGAGGAGGAGGAGGAAGGGGAGGGAGAAGGGGAAGAAGGAGGAGACGGAAAAGCAGCTCACTGAAGGCTGTCACTAAGTGTGGCCACTAGAGGGCAGAATAAATCCACACATAGACTGTTAACTCAGCCTCCTGTGGTTACAATGACTCAGGGAAGGCTATCCCAACACTAGCTAGCTATAGCTTCACTCAGGAACCCTGTCAAAGGGGCCTGATTCATCCTTCCTGGGAGGAGCTGTTCTTCAGCATCCAAGAAGAACAGCATCTCCTTTCCAACGCCCAGGTTTGGCACATTTAGTTACGTTTGTGAGTAATACTGTTAGTGTTCTTACATCTAGTAAAAGGAAGATGACCAAGCCAAAAAAAAAAAAAGTTTGAAGAGAAAGGATAGTTTTATTTGTTTGGGGTTTTGTGTTTGTTTGTTTGTTGTTTTGCCTGAGAGTGAGCCACTCTGTAGGTAGAGAAGAGTACAGGGCTGGGCATTTAGCACGCTCCTAGCATGCTTGCCTTCCATACAAGAAGCCCTGGCTTTGACGCACGTGCATGCGGCACCATATAAGCTGGGTGTGCTGGTGAGTGCCAGTCGCTACCATCCCCACACTCGGGGGATAGGAAGATGAGGTGTTCAAGCTCATCCTTGGCTACATAGTGAGTTTGAGGACAACCTGAATGGTTTCGTCTCAGAGCGACAGTGAGAGTGAGGGAGGGGGGGTTAGATAAAAAAATAGAAGTTAAGGAAGAGGAGGAGGGTAGTGGTTGGCTGGACCCACTGTGTGCTACCTTCAGCATCTCACATCTCAGTGCTTTATGAGAGCTAGGAAGTAGTTATAGTGTCCCCTACCCCATCCACAAGCACACAGCTAACAGGATCCAAGCCACAGTTCAAGTCCTGGTCTTGCCACCAAAGCTCACTCACTGCCTTTCATAAACTCGGGAAAAGAGACCCTTCAGAAGAAATAAATTAGCAAGCATGGTTAATGCTGCGTAAATGAAGCTGAGAAACACCCAGTAGGTACCAATTAACGACGGGCAGGGGAAGATAATTTATGCACAGCTCCCGGACAAAGTTCTGAGTCAAGTGCTGGAGGAGGTGCCGGCCACGGATCAGCAGAGTAATAAAAGTCCTAAGGAAGGAAGGAAGTCACGTGATGAGGAGACTGACTTAGCCGAAGCAAAAGAGACACAGGAAAAGCAATGGGAGCAACGGGGCCTGGGCTTCAGCTCTGGCCAAGGCCCTGAACTGGGGGATGGGGAGCGTGCACGTGAAAAGAAGCCTACATTTAAAAGGGGGGGACGGGGGAAGAACAATATGTTCCCAAATAACAAGAGTGACAGCACAAGATGTAAAATGAACCATCTGCCCTGTGACATCCCCCTCCAAATAGAGGGCGGGTCAGATCATGTAGCAGGTGACGTTTGGATCTGACCTTGAAAAATAGCATGTCAGTAGGTGGCAATAGGGAGGAATAGCCTAGGCCATCACAGAAGAAGACAGAGGAGGATGGGTCACACTAAGGGCTCCAAGATGAGTAGGTGGCAGTGGAGTCACGCCTGAGTCCTTTGTCCTTGTCCCTGAAAGGATGCCTCGCCCTCTGAGACAGCAAAGGTTCAAGTCTGAAGCACAGCACCTCTGCGGAGACCACAAGAGAGTTTCTCCAAAGAGAAAATTCTGCTGTCATGCCCCCCACCGTGTATAGATAGGCTAAGAGGTTAGAAACGGGCCCTGGAGAGATGGCTGCTCTTCTGGAGGACCCAGGTTTGATCGCCAACATTTCCCATGACCCACCAGGCGGCTCACAACCACCTGTAGCTCCAGTTCCAGGCCATCCAATGCCCTTTTCTGGCCTCTGTGGACACTGCACACACATGGTCCCCAGATAGGCATGCATGCAAAACACCTGTACACGTAAAAAATTAATTAATTAAAAATTTAAAGTTAGAGACACTAACAATGAGCTGTGTGAGGTAGCCTGACTGCCTGGCTCATCCGTGCATGGTGTTTTCCACTGTAGAGCGGCCATGTTCAAGGTCAGTTCTTCAGAGTCGCTTTGCCGGCACCCTATCAGACATGTAACTTTCCAACCTCAGAACTAATGGAAAAGCCGAGTATTTTAGAGAAGGAATTGTCACTGACATAACCAACAAGAACAGAGGTGACATGCACATCTCTGCCACTGGGACACATCTAGGAGCTATACTTACAGAAGGTCCCTGCATCCTTGCTGGTTCCTGTCTTTGGGTTCCATTTCTGGTACATTCTCTCCCTATCCATCCTCTCAGCTATGACAAGACCATCAATAAAGCTACTGTAAGATCTTGGAATTTGCATGTCATCTTTATGACATGCTTAGCTGTTTGTTCCAGTTTTTAGTTTATTTGCTGTTAAAGCAAACATTTCTCCCTTCTTTTTTTTTCTTTTATCCTTTTTTGTTTGTTTGTTTGTTTTGTTATTGTTGTTGTTAAAGAAATGGATTCACTGTGTTTTCTCTGGCTGACTTAGAAGTCTCTGTGTTAAACAGGCAGGCTTTGAACTGGCAGACATCCATCTACCTCTGCCTTCTGCATGCTGGGTAAAGCATGAGCCATCACACATAGTTTTATTCCTCTTTTCTTAAAAGAACTGTTTTTCCTTGGTCTCACCATTTCATGTTAATTTTATAGTTTTAATTGCTATAGGAAATGCTTTTCGTTGTTGTTGTTTCTAGATTGGGGGCATTGTTTGTGTCTGATTTGTTTGTTTGTTTGTTTGTTTGTTTTTGAGACAGGGTTTCTGTGTGCAACAGAGCTCTGGCTGTCCTGGACTCGCTTTGTAGACTAGGCTGGCCTTGAACTCACAGAGATCCACCTGCCTCTGCCTCCTGAGTGCCAGGATTAAAGATTCTTACTATTTATAATGATGTCTTGTCTCCTCCTGGTAGGAGTTTCTAATCTTCTTTATACTCACTTCTCTGAAATTCTCCTTTTAAATTTTCTTTATTTTTATTTTATGCTAATGAATGTTTTATATGTGTGTACACCACACGTGTGCCCGGTGCCTGTGGAAGCCAGAGGGTGGCCAACTGGAGCCCCTGGAGCAGGAGTTGCCGGCAGTTATTAGCCAGAATGTAGGTGTGGGGATTTGAACCCAGGTCTCCTAGTGCTCTTAACCACTGAACTACCTACCTCTATAGCACCTCAGTTCTATTTCTTTCTTTCTTTCTTTTTATTTTTTATTTAATTTTATTTATTTATTTATTTATTTATTTATTTATTTATTGGTTTTTCGAGACAGGGTTTCTCTGTGTAGCCTTGACTGTTCCTGGACTCACTTTGTAGACCAGGCTGGCCTCGAACTCACAGCGATCCTCCTGCCTCTGCCTCCGAAGTGCTGGGATTAAAGGCATGCGCCACCACGCTCGGCTCAGTTCTATTTCTTTAGCTCTGTACTTGCCCTCATTGTTTAATAGCTCTTTCGCCTCACTAAGGAAAAAACTGCTCACTCACTCCCAAACATGTTACTCAAGTCAACACAAAGGCTCAGAAAAACAAACAAACAAACAAAAACCAGCAACAACAACAAACTATCTCGTCTTTGCCGTGTCAACTCCAGGCGCATTTTTTTTTTTTTTTAAATGCTTCTTTGATGGTATCTTGTGCTTACTACCACAGTGCCGTAAAACACATGGGAGCAGACGGCAACTCGAGGAGGAGTGGTCCGGGCAGTGGTGGCGCACGCCTTTAATCCCAGCACTTCGGAGGCAGAGGCAGGCGGATCGCTGTGAGTTCGAAGCCAGTCTGGTCTATAAAGGGAGTCCAGGACAGCCAAGGCTACACAGAGAAACCCTGTCTCAAAAAACAAACAAACAAAAAAAAAAATTCCATAGGGACAGAGAGTTGTGCGCTCCTGATGGAGTGAGTGAAACAGCTAGTAACAAATGAATCCGCATAGCAACTTAGCATTTTTCTGGTCATGCTGAAGGAAAAAAAAAAAAAAAAAAAAAAAAAAAAGCACGCTTGGCTTCGGGATAAGTCCTTGAACGAGGAGTGAAGTCATTTACCTCCTCACACCTCCTGTGTCGGAGCCAGCTCGTTGAACTGAACCTTCTTTGTCCTTGTGGTAAAGTCGGCCACCTCTACCAACTTGTCCTCAGGAATGTCGTTCTAGAAATAACCCGCCCGGCGTTCATGAGTCATACACAGGAGTTAATTCATCTGAGCCACCGGGCTTTTCTGAGGCCCTTTGTATGTCGTTGCGATCCCCTCAGGGTTCGGCTCTTCCCTCCTCTGCCCATGCTTCCTCCAGTACTTTCTACCTGACGTGTAGAGCCAGACCCCAGCACTAGAGGTAGAACGGGCTGAATTCAGAAGCACCACCACCCCCCACTCCACCCCCGGACCCCACTCCTCCCACGCCCCACCCCCCCAGGGGAAGCCCTTTAACCCACCTGCCCAGAACCGGCCTAGCCCCTCCTCTTCGATGCCAAGCACACTTGTGAGATTCTGTACCAGTGCCAAACTCTGTAATCTGTATCATAAGGCAGAGCCCAATACAATAGCTCATCTTTTTTCTTTTAAATGTTCAGATTCATTTTAACAAAGGTAGTAATTGAACACAGTTTTACTAGAGATGATAATATAAAAGTGATGTTTCTTGTTAATAACTAGCCTGCATTGCTGTGTAATTTCTGTAGCTTTTATATTCTAGAATATTTTTTGGGTTTTTTTTTTTTTTTTTAAAGATTTATTGGGAGTGGTGGCGCACGCGTGTGCACATGCGCGCCATTTTTGTGCCTGTGCCCCTGGATGCCAGAGAAGGACATTGGACCCCTAGGAGCTGGAGTTCCAGGTGTTTGTGAGTTGTCCGGAGTTGAGTGTCACAGACGAACTCTGGTCATTTGCTAGAACATCAAGTACTCTTAACTTTTGAATCACCTCCTTTCCAGTCGCCTAGAATATTTTAAAACAGAAATAGACAATTAAGATAAAAATTTAAAGAAAGTAGGAATGTGAATTAAAAGAAAACGTGTCTGAGCCCTGCCTGTTTCTGCTCCTCAACATCTAATAATTGGATGACATCCTTTCAGACTGTCACAATAAGTACACGTACATACTCACGCATGTGCGCTCATACAGACGATTCCTTATTCATACAAATGGGATCCCATCTGCCCTGCAACTTCCTTCCTTACTCCCTTCTAGATTCCCATGTCAGTTCACTTAGCTTTGAATTGCTAACATTTACAAAGCACACACCAGTTTGAGTGTGTCGTAATTTATTTAAACATTCCTCTACTGATGGACACTAGACTGGCTTCCTGTTTGGAGTTTGATTGTTGGGATGACAATTCTGTGCTGAACATCTTTGTATACATCTCTTGTGTGTGTGCTCCAAGAATGTCCTAGGACAGATAGTGAGACATACAGTTGATGGGTCAGGAGATAGGTATGCTTAGAGTTTGTATCTCTTATGATTAAAAATTTAGCTGCATATGATGGTTCATGTTTGCAGTCCCAGCTATTAGGAAGAAGGGCAGGAGTCTCGTGGGAAGTTCAAGCCCTAGTCCACACAGTGAATGCTGGGCCAGCCAGCGCTACATTGCATAACTCTGTCTCAAATTTTTTTATAATTTTAAATTAATTTTGAATGTAATTTTTTTACTTTTATTGAATATCTATGATTTACACAGCATGCACCAAAATCCCTCTCCTCCCCCTAGTAAAATAAAACAAACAGACAAACAAAAAATCTTCTCACAGAAGCTGTAGTGTATCACGTAGTATAGCCTTTTGTCCACATATGTTTACTTTCAAATGTTCATTGCTATGAGTCGTGGGTCTGATTGGAGGCCTACACTATCGTTACTGGATCCTCACTGGGACTGCTGTGGGATATCCCATTGTTGCCATATGTCAAGGAAATTCTTAATCTTTGAATCTGCAGGTCTGGCCCCTTCATGTGTTCCAGCAGGTCATACATGGGGTAGATGTTGGAGTGAGGTCGACTAAGAGCCCTGGATCAGGGCCCACTCTCTTGTCCTTAGGGCAGGGCCAGCTTTCCCACTCCCGTGTCATCATGGCAGGGCCAGCGCTCCTGCTCCTGTGTCCTCAGGGCAGGGCCAGCTCTCCAGCTCCTGTGTCCTCAGGGCAGGGACAACTCTTTCACTCTCATGTCCCCAGGGCTGGCTCACCTGCTCCCGTAACCTCAGGGCCAGCTCTCATGTTCTTGTGTCCTCAGGGTCAGCTCTCCTGCTTCTGTATCCTCAGGGCCAGCTCTCCTGCTCCCGTTCAATTCACCAGATTGTTGCTGGCCTTCAAGGCCTGGATGGCCTCCTACTCTTGTGGGTACTGGATCTTGTGAGCCATCAAGCAGGTGGCAGTGGAGGCCCCTCAAAGTCTTAATTGAATTGCTCGCAGAAACCACTGATGTTGGCCCAGTGTAGCTTATTGTCCTGGGGCTCTTGTAACTCTGTTGATTCGCGCCTCCCCAGGCTCTGGTTCCATCATGTGCTCCATCCGCCATGGGCCTCACCTCGGTGCTGCCCCTAGTATCCACCTCTGCATGATCCAGCTCTCGGCACTGAGCATGGCCTCAGCCCGTGAGAGGCGGTCCATTAGGCCTGTGGTGTGGGTGGTACAGTCCTCGCTCTGACTCGAACAGCTCCCCCTCGTTGAACGCCATCTCCTTGACCCGCAACCCAAAAAGGAGTGGTGGCCCTGGGAGCTCACCAGAGCATGGTCCCATGGTTCTGCGGTGAGAGGGCGTGGACAATCCACATGACAGGATTTCTCTCTGGGAAACACCAGCACTGTGTTTTGGAGTTCTCAGTATGGTCCTCTGGTGGCTGTTCAGTCATTGCTGTTCTGCAATCAGACACAGTGTACGATCTACGCCATCTTCGATGATCTCAGCTTGGGTATTTCTAACACATTGCGCTAGGTGTTTCCTCCCAATCAGGCTGCTCTCTGGGGTAAACATTTCTGTGTAGCTCTGGAACATAATCATCCTCCTCAGAATGCATTGAGGACCACATCTTTCGAACCCTGCAGCCTTGCACGATGCCTTGAATTTAATTTTTAAAAAGTAAACACTAAGCTGGACTTGGTGGCGCATGCCTTTAACCCCAGCACTTGGGAGGCACAGGCACCCGGATCACTGTGAGTTAGAGGCCAGCCTGGTCTACAAAGCAAGTCCAGGAAAGCCAAGGCTAACACAGAGAAACCCTGTCTCAAAAAACTAAAAACAAAACAGAACAAATTAAACACTTAGCAGTGTGTGGCGGTGCACACCTTTAATTCCAGCACTTGAGAGGTAAAAGCTCTGTGAGTTCAAAATCAGCCTGATTTATATAGTGAGATCCAAGGTAGCCAGAGATACATAGTTAGAAATAATAATGATGATGATGATGATAAACACTTGGACTAGAGAGATAGCTCAGCACTTGCTGCTCTCCTAGACCTGAGTTCATTTCCCAGCACAGAAGTCAGGTAGTTCATAACCATCTGTAACACCAGCTCAGGGAGCTCTGACAACCTCTTCTGGCCTTCACAGATGCCTGAATTCACATGCACATACCCACACACAGACACACAGACACACAGACACACGATTTAAAATTTTAAATACATGGCTCGAAATGACTCCGCAGTTAAGAGTACCGGTTGTTCTTCCAAGTTCAATTTCCAGCAGCCACAAGGTAGCTCACAGCCGCTGTTTATAACTCCAGTTCCAAGGTTTTTGATGCCCTCTTCTGTCCTCTGTGAGTGCCAGGTGTGTTGTGGTGCACAAACATACATACAGACAACACACCCAAACACACAAATACTCTTTTTAAACATTTTTAGATTTATTTTATTATTTTATGTGTATGAGTATTTTGCCTGCACATATACGTGTGTGTGTGTGTGTGTGTGTGTGTGTGCGCGCGCGCGCACGACATGCATGCCTACCATCTGCTGAGGTCTAAAGAGATGTTGGATTCCTTGGGTCTTGAGTCACAGACAGTTTTGAGCCTTCATTTGGGTGCTGGGTATCAACCCCAGATCCTCTTCAAGAACAATTGCTCTCAACTGCTGAACCATCTCTCCAGGTCCAACACATAAATAACTTTTAATTAAGACCAATCTAGTTTTAACTAATGGTAAAGACTTGTTTTTTTTTTTTTTTTCATTTTTTAACTACATATGTATACATGTGTGAGTATTGGTGCCCTCAGAGTTCAGACAAGAGAGCATCAGATCCCAGGGGCTGGAGTTACAGACAATCGTGTGCCTCCTGATACAGGGGCTAGGAATTGAATTCAGGTCCTCTGCGAAACCAGTACATACTCCTAGCCATTCAGTCATCTTCCCAGCCTTCCCCCACCTTCCCCCCTCCAAAAAAAAAAAAAAGACTTTAAATAAATAAATAATAAGATTGGGGGGGGGAAACCCCACTTTAGCCACCATTTTCCTTTCCTCTGCAGAGAGTTCTGTCCTGGAAGCGGACATTGTCCTTCAGTCTCTAGAGAACGATGTTGTCAGCATGGAGGTCTTCTTCAAAGCCTGGCTGCATAACAGTGAGACGGACCAAGAACACATCCACCTTTTTCTTACTCCACAGAGCTGTCCTCCTTCTTCTGGAGCCAAGGATAATCCAGGTACACAACCCTGAAAAGACAGACTCTCTAGACTTAAGAATGTCCTTGCCTAGGATTAGCACTCGATATGGCTCTAGTGAGTCGTCAAAATACAGAGGCCCAGGGGTTGGGTGAGGAGTGGGTGACACTGTTCGGTGACATCATAGGTATAAAAAGAAAAGTTCTAAAGAGTGACCATCCCAGCCACCAAGGGCCAAGCAGTCACGGAGGCAAAGTCCTTGCCACCTCAACAATAATCCCAGCACTCGGGAGGCAGAGGCAGGCGGATCGCTGTGAGTTCGAGGCCAGCCTGGTCTACAAAGTGAGTCCAGGACAGCCAAGGCTACACAGAGAAACCCTGTCTCCGGAAAAAAAAAATCAGCTACACCGTATTAGGATGCAGCAAATGATACATTTTTCCTCAATATTCTCACTCTTAATATGGTATACCATTGGTACTATAATTCAAAAGATTCTTTTACCTTGATACTATCAACACTGCCTGTGGCAAGAAGAGCAGTAAATAAAAGTCTCCTCACTGAGGCCTGAGAGATGGCTCAGCGCCTAAGAGTGCTTGCTGCTCTTGGAGGGTCTAGAGCCAGTTCCCAGCACCTACATGGAGCGCACAGTCTCCTGTGACTCCAGTTCCAGGGAATCTGACACCGTCTTCAGGCACTGCGCTTGTGTGGTGCACATACGTGGAGACACAGAGACAGGAAAACACACATAAAATAAAAATAAGATTCTTAAAACCCTCACTGGCTAGGCCATCAACTTGAGGAAAGCTGCAACAACTCAGAAGCACGCTCCCTGTGGCAGTGTGGTCATGCCACAAAGCATCATCGCCTTCCCCCAAGGCTCCAGTGTTAGCTTACTTGGAAGTGTGCTGTCAATATTCAAACAGATATGTATTTTAACACGTCGTAGCAACAAGGCTTTGGGCTCAGGGCCTTTGGTACCTGAAGGTAATTGCTGCAGTAGAAATACAAAGCCATGAGTAGTAATACAAACTTCCAGTCCACAGCACTCATGAGATACAGAGGCAGAAGAGGAAGGAGTTCAAGGTCATCCTTAGCTACAAGGGTCAATCTGTGATTCAAGAACTCCTGACCAAAAAACAAAATAAAACAAACAAACAAACAAACAAACAAAAGCTTAATAGAGCAGGGTGTTTATGCACACACCATCTATGCACTCCTGATGTTATGTCACCGCTGTGCTCCGAAGCTTTTAAAAGTCAGGTTCCCTCCGGACGTTAAAAAAATGAGCTATTTCAGGAACTTGTTCCTCCCACAGCCCTGAGCACCCCTAGAAGAGCCCAGAGGAAAACAGCAGCAGTCAGCTGACTTACTTCCGCTTTCCCTGCTCTGACCAGTACACTTGCCAAAGCCACAGGGAAGGGCAAAAAAGCAAGAAGTTTCCTCCTGTGACCCCCCAAGGGCCTCTGCATAGTTTACCATTAGCTGCTGCACTGAAACTGAATGACAAGCCACACCTCTCGCTATGAGACAGCAGCTCAGCCAGCCCAGCAGTGAAGCAATTGAAAACCATGTCAGGTTTAGAGAATAGATAAAGTGTGTAGAGCAGTAGCTAGACCTTGGGTGACAGACCTGTTTCACCTCCTCAAACCAAGCACACTTCCCCCATCCCTCCCCCCTCGAGACATGGTTTCTCTGTGTAGTCCTGGCTGTCCTGGACTCTCTTTGTAGACCAGGCTGGCCTCGAACCCACAGTGATCCACCTGCCTCTGCCTCCCAAGTGCTGGGATTAAAGGCATGTGCCTTTAATCCCATCCACCTACCTCCTCCTAACCCTCACCTGCTTAGTGAATGTAAAACAGTAGCAGCTGTTGTCTCTTAATGACAGCCCGAGGTAGCTTGTAACCCAGTGTCTTCTCCAACTCTCCTCTTATTGTAGTATGTCTGAAATGTGACCTCCAAGAGCGATTTCTCAGCCCGTCCCTGCTTCCTGGTACAGCCGATGGCTTGTCAAGAATGGATGACCCCAAAGGAGACATCAGCACACTCCACCAGACGGCTTCCCTGTTGTCAGACTCTCCATATAAGCTGCAAGTGGTCAAGTATGCTCTGAGGAAGTCTCACCATTCTAAGTGGCTCTTAGGGACCGAGATGTAAATTGTATCTCTTCAGTCAGGCAGCAGTGAGTGGCCAGGTAGAGGTTACAAACTTGCCATTAAAAAAAAAAAAAGTAAGGTTGGGTTCCTCAGCAGGGGGAAGCCAGAGGAGCCGATGTAGTCTTGCTATGGCAGAAGAATTGGAGATATGGGCAAAAATTGGAAACATAGCCTCGCACTGCAGAGAAAAGCAAGGTTGATGCAAGTGGTGGTCAACCATCCAATGGATGTTCGTCAAAAGCCTTAGGATTAGCCAGGACCGAACCTGAAAAGGGGGGAAAGGGTAGGAAGACCCAACTCCAGCCCTCCCACTACTCTAGGTAATTGGGATTGCTGCTTGGGGGAATCCAGCTCTCAGGCGAAGCGATAATGGGGAAGCCCAGCTTTGTTGCTTTCTATTCTTCGTATAGGCTCCCACGCAAAGCCTGTTGAACTTTGAGAACTCTCAGTGTGCCAGGTTCCATGTTCAATACTGACCACACACTATGTAATTTATACACTCTGGACCCACAAGCGTGCACAATAAGGCCTAGAGCTGAGCTGAATTCAGATAGGTGTGGTTAAAGGTCCCGAATACCACTGAGAGGTCTTTCTTTTCCAGGGCTCTACGTTCAAGCGGGATCTGTGAGTCCCTGACCTATGGCCTGCCCTTCATCCTCAGACCCACAAGCTGTTGGCAGCTGGACTGGGATGAGCTGGAAACAAATCAGGAGCATTTTCATGCCCTGTGTCACTGCTTGCTGGTGAGTGCCCCATCCCCTGGCAAGCAACAATTACTGAAATTACAGCCACTAGCTCTTCCCTAATCCCAGGCCAGCATTAACCCTGGGCAGGATGGAAGCACTGGAAATACTCTGAAATTTGCAGTAAATGTAGTATTGTTTTGTTACATGAGCCCAAAGGAGATGTTAGTACACACTTCCAGGTGGTTTTCCAGGCGTCAGCCTGCAGCAAGCTGACCAGCCGATCCAGTGTGGTACAGAAGACCCTCGCCGCTCTACAAATGCTGTTTTATGTTTGATGTGTGTATGTGTGTGTGTGTGTGTGTGTGTGTGTGTGTACATGTTTATGTGTATGGCATGCTGCACAAATGTCATGGCACATGTGTAGTGATCAGAGGACAACTTTTGAGAGTTAGTGCTGTCCCTCAGTCATGTGAGTCCTGAAGACTGAAGTCACTTTGTCAGGTTTGATAGCAAACAGCTTTATCAAGCAAGCCATTTCACTGGGCCCAGGTGCTGTTCTTTTTGTTGTTGTAGTTGTTTTGTTTTGCTTTGCTTTGTTTTGTTTTTTCCGGACAGGGTTTCTTTGTGTAGCACTGGCTGTCCTGGGCTTGCTATGTAGACCAGGCTAGCCTAGAATTGACAAAGATCCGCCTGCCTCTGTCTCCCCAAGTGCTGGGATTATAGGCATGTGCCATCGCACCTCGCAATATGGTGCTGTTCTTTATTGATTCCATGTCTAGGAAATCCAGAAATTCAGATCATATCTCTAAGTGTCAGATAAAAGGCAGTTTGAGGGTAGCATTACAAACATAGATGGAAAAGCAATGTGAGGCTACTCAGCTTGAATTCAGAATGCTTCCTGAAACCATCATAATCCCTTATTTTATAAGCGTTAAACATAAGTAATGATGCTTTAAAACCTATTTCCTTTCTGAACTTACGTGGTAAAAGTGCTTATGTGATAAAAGAAACAAAAATAAAAACAAAACAACAACAACAAAAAAACTCCACATAACCCAATGATCTGAGTTCAATCCCTGGGAGCCACAGTGGAGAATGAAAATGCACCCAGAAAATTGTCTTCTGGCCTCCAGTCTTGTACTGTGTAAATACATACATACATACACACACACACACACACACACACACACACACACACACACACAAATAACCATAAATGTTTTAAAGCCCCACAGCTTTTCTAACACTGTACTGGTTAATACAGGTCATTTAAAGAGCAGTCTCTGGTCCTGATCCATGCCAGACATTGTGTTAAACCCTAGGTACATGTTCAGTGATGACATAATGGGTATGCCTGTTTCCTCAAGAAACTTAGCCTGTCATGGAAGAGACAGAAATAAACTTAGCCTGTAATGGAAGATATATATATTAGACTAAGAGTATTGGAAGTCACAGTTAGAAAATGCAACAGAGAAATATTTGTAGGCATATATAATTAATTAGAACTCAGTGAAGGATGTGATGTGGGGAGCGAGGTAGATGAAATATCCAATAACTGCTTGGCATCTGACTTGAACATCAAGATGTCAGCTCTTGAAACAGAAGCAAAAACAAAACAAATAAGCAAATTGAAAAACCATGTGCACAGAAAACAAATGTGGCTTGGCCAGATGGCTCAGCAGACAGAGGTTAGGGTTAGGGTTAGTTAGTTAGTTCCCCTCTGACCCTACACATGTGCTGTGGCACACACATACACACACAGAGAGAGAGAGAGAGAGAGAGAGAGAGAGAGAGAGAGAGAGAAACTAACTAACTAGGGCCTAGAGAGAGAACTGCAGTTAAGAGAGCTTACTGCTCTGGCAGAGGACCAGCTTCAGTTCTCAGAGCCCACATATGAAAGTTTATAAGTTCCTGTGATTCCAGTTCCAGGGGATCTGAAGCCTTCCCCTGATCTCTACACATGGTGCATACACACACACACACACACACACACACACACACACACACACACACACA
>OU015745.1:58096554-58161363 GCA_907169655.1 Acomys percivali | reverse complement strand
AGAGCTGCACATCTGGATCAGCAGGAAGAGAATGCCACTGGGTGTGGCTTGAGCTTTTGAGACCTCAAAGCTCACCTCCAGTGACACACTTCTTCCTACAAAGCCACACTTAATAGTGCCACTCCTTGATGACTAAGCATTCAAATATGGGCCTATAGGGGCTCTTCTTGTTCAAACCACCACAGTGTGCTACCTTTTTATCACTGTGAGAATTTTGAGGGAGTCTTGTCAGGGGAAGGAGCTGTTTGCTTGCTTATTTGTTTTGAACGAGTCTTACACTGTAGTCCACACTGGCCTGGAACTCACTACTTAGCCCAGGCTTTGAACTTTTGGTGATGCCCCTACATCAGCATCCCAAACATTCTAATTATAGGCATGAACCACTACAGTAGGCAGCTATGAGGTTATCTTTCATTTGTGTTGTGTTATTTTGGTTTTAGCACTTTGTCAAGATAAGGAAGTTCTATCCTGATTTCTAGTTTGTCCTTTGTTTTTATTGTAAAGAGATACTGAGTTTTGTTTTAAAAAATTAAATCTACTGGATGATTATAGGATTTTGTTTGTTGTTTGTTTTGGTTTTTCTAGACAGGGTCTCTCTGTGTAGCCTTAGTTGTCCTGGACTCACTTTGTAGACCAGGCTGGCCTTGAACTCACAGCAATCCTCCTGCCTCTGCCTCCCAAGTGCTGGGATTAAAAGCATGCACCACTATGCCCGGCCTGATTATAGGATTTTTTTAAATGTTTATTTTATTAGCATATGTGGTGGTTTGAATACATATGGCCCCCCATAGACTCATGTGTTTGAATGCTTGACCCAGGCCCATGAGGAGTGGCACTATAAGGAGGTGTGGCCTAATTGGAGTAAGTGTTACCTTGTTAAAAGAAGTGTGTCACTGTGGGGATGGGCTTTGAGGTCTCATATGCTCAAGCCATGCACAGTGTGGCTCACAGTCTCCTCTTGCTGCCTGTGACTCAAAATGTAGAACTCTCAGCTCCTTCTCCAGCACCATGTCAGCCTGCACGCTGCCATGCTTCCCGCCATGACAGTAATGGGCTAAACCTCTGAAACTGTAAGCCAGCCCCAGGTAAATATTTCCCTTTATAAGAGTTGCCAAGGTCATGGTGTCTCTTCACAGTAATGAAACCCTAACCAAGGCAGCACAGTATAATCTGTTGATTGATTTTTTAAAAATAAAAAATAAACCAAGGGATTGGAGAGACGGCTCGGCAGTTAGGAACACTTATTTTTCTTACAGAAGACCTAGGTTCAGGGTCAGCACCCTCACGTTCACGGCCTCTGTAGCTAGAGTTCCAGGATGCGTGATTCCCTCTTCTCAGCTCCACAGATACACCTGCAGGCAAAACACCCATCCACATAAAAAAGAAAACAAATCTTGTCTTCTGCATGCTGTCTCATTACTGTGGATTCATATGTGCAACCGCCCTGCTATGTCCAGAAAATGGTTTCCTTGGAGTCATCTACCATCCATGGCTTTCACGGTCTTTCTGCCCCTCTCCTCCACCATGATCTCTGAGCCGTGGGTGGAGGCATGGGACACAAATATCCACAGTCTCTTCTTCTCTGCACCTCCACCACTTGTGGGTCTCTGGGTTAATCACTACTGCAATAATTCATCATCATCATCATTATCATCATCATCATCATCATCATCATCATCATCTTCTCTGGTGCAGGCTGAGAGACACTAATCACTAATCTATGGATATAAGGGTAAGCCATAAGGACCTGGTTTACTACTGTGTCCACTTAGAGTAATAGAAGTCAGTTCTCCCCTAGGGCCTGTGTGGTGTCAGGTATGGAGCTCAGCTTCTGCCATGGGCCTTAAATTCAACCAGAAAGTAAGCCAGGCGGTGGTGGTGCATGCCTTTAATCCCAGCACTCAGGAGGCAGAAGCAGGCAGATCTCTGCGAGTTCGAGGCCAGCCTGGTCTACAAAGCAAGTCCAGGAAGGCCAAGGCTGTCATAAAGAAACCCTGTCTTGAAAAACCAAGAAAAAAAAAAATCAACCAGAAAGTAGTTACATTTATGACACTTGTGCCACTATTGCACCAATGGGCATATCTTGCTGGACTGGTCGTAGCTGTAGCCCACAGGGCTCACAGCTGGGAAAGATTGGTGGCACCTTCTCTCCTCTCTCACAGTAAACCGTGCCTCAGCAGTTCATCATAGACTTGGCTGTGTTATGTGTTCTTTTTTTTTAATATATTTTATTAATTTATTCATATTACATCTCAATTGTTATCCCATCCCTTGTATCCTCCCATTCCTCCCTTCCTCCCACTTTCCCCCTAATCCCCTCCCTTATGACTGTGACTGAGGGGGACCTCCTCCCCCTGTATATGCTCATAGGGTATCAAATCTCTTCTTGGTCTGTGTTATGTTTTCATTCTCAGTCACTGTAAACTATTCTTTAATTCCTCCAGTGATTGCCTCAGTTGTGCACATGCTGAAGTATACTTCTTAATTTCCATCTTTTCATACTTGTGAATTCTTGAGTTGCTTTCATTACTGACTTCTAATTTCACTCTACTGTGGTTGGAGAAAACATTTTGGGCGGTCTTAGTGTTTTTTAAATGTATCAACGTTTGGGTTGCTGTCTGTGCTGGCCAGTGCTTCCTGTTCACTTGTGAGGACTGGGTAATGTGTCTTAGAGGGTTTGGCTTTTACCATCCCTCCTGTTTAGGAGAGCCAGCGTGAGAGCAGCAGGGTTGTATCAGTCAGGTTTTTATCACTAGGGCAAAGAGCGTGACTCGTCAGAGAGGGAGAACTTATTCTAGCTCACAGTTTCAAAACTGAGCTCGGGGCTCAGTTGATTCTGGGTCCATGATGCAAAAGATCATGTGGCCAAGAGACTACGCAGTTCCTGATAGACAGGAAGAGAGAGAGAAACAGAGAAGGAGGTAAGAGCTAACTTCCAAGGACACTCTTAGCTTAGATTCTTTTCCTGGGTGCACTATGCCGAGGAGATACATCTGCTCCCGTGAGGAAAGCCGAATGGGTGTTTTGTTCCTCCCTGCTCCCTGCGGATGCCTCTGAAACACCTCACTCAGCAACTGGCCATTGCTTCATTAATTGCACACTGTATTTGTTCACTGGCCGTCACACTGATGGCAGGCCACTGGCCTATGAAATTAAAGTTTCCACCTGCTATAGTGAATATTCACCTGACCTTGCAGGGCTTGTATCAGTGCACCCAGAGGTTAGTAATCATTTCTACTTCCTTTTTTTTTTTTTTTTTTTGGAGTTCATAATGAATCATTAGGCCATAAATAGGAAACCAATACAACTATAAGTTAAATAATTAAAAGGGATTGTTGTTGTTGTTGTTGTGGCTTTGGGGGTTTTGTTTGTTTTGTTTTGTTTTGTTTGAAGCAGGACCTCACTGCATAGTCCTAGCTGGCCTGGAGCTTTATAGATCAGGCTGGCCTCACTCACAAGAATCCACCTGCCTCTGCTCCAAGTGTTAGGATTAAGGGTGTGTACCACCAAGCTCAGCCTTTAATTATGATCTTATTTTTCTCATGAAACATGATATTTGGGGAGAAAGTAACTCATGGCTCATGCCATTGACCAAACAAAGTCAGACCTCCACTTTCGTGCTCCATCATCCATAGCAGATACATAACATTTTTATGTCTGTTGCCAGGTGACCCCAAGATGCTTGCCAAACCTTAAGACTAAATCTTATCATAAAGGGAAAGAAAAAGCAGAATGCAAAGGCAAAAATCTACCAGGACATTCCAGAAGTCTTACCCAGGAACTTCTGTTACCACAGCCGGCTCCTGCTTTTGAAAGGCTCCCAGGTAGTGCTTTTTCTCAGCCTTGGATACCTGCTGTGGCAGTTAGCCACATCCAGCATAAGGGCAGTTGTTTGTCCTAAGAGGCCAACCCATAATTTAGGTAGCATATTTAGTCTTGGGCCCTAGACCTTAAGCATCTAGTGCCATAAACCACTACCCAGGGGCAGACGCTAGAAATCAACAGTCCTAAACAGGAGCCTTAAAGTTCAACTTCCTTCCTCCTCACTCTCTCCAGACCTTCCTAGGAACTGAAGACAATGAATGTTGCCATCTAATGAGAACATATGTATCTCTTCCAGAGCTTTGTGGCAACTTCTTTATTTATATCAAGCAGGGCTTGGTGGTTCACGCCTTTCATCCCAACACTCAGGAAGGCAGAGGCAGGTGGATCTCTGTGAATTTGAGGACAACCTGGTCTACACAGAGAGTCCAGGACAGCCAGGGCTACACAGAGAAACTCTGTCTCAAAAGAAACAAACAAACAAACAAAAGACAAAAAACAAAAAAAAAGAAAAGAAATTTTTCTCTAAAATTATTTTAGCAACCAAAAAAATCCAAGGAGAGGGAAGGCACAAAAAAAATCTCCCCAGTCCTCTGATAAACCCCCCACATTAGCAGAGACTTTTGAAATTGCAGTTCTTTCTTCCTGCCAGCTGACTAACAGCAACTTAGTTCAAAATCGGTGGACTTGGAGTCTAGTGTCCAAAGGCGTTCTGTGCGCTACTCAGAGATTCTCAGCAAGTCCATTGCATAACGTGTATGGCTCTTCCTTAGTGATAAGAGCCAAGAAGCATCACATCACCATAGTCCCTATCTCGTTGCCTTAGTGGCAAGCTATCTCATGTTTAGTCAAGTCTTGGGCAGGTGGTTGATATTGTCAACTTGTTTCAGACAGAGATAAGAGACCTGAGACAATCGTCCCTAAAAATAGACCACTCAGAAGAGTGGGGCTACGTGAAGCTCAAACAAACATCCTTTACAAGCTCCCCCGCACTCTATCATACATGCCAGGAGGACTCGGAGTATATCCAGGGAACTTCTGCACACCCAGTGCTTGGAGTGTAATAGGCACTCAATGAAAACAATGTTATATACATATGTGTTTTGCCTGCATGTATGTCTGTGCACCTCGGGCATGCCTGCCGCCCATGGAAGTCAGAAGAGGGTGTCAGATCCCCTGAAACTGGAGTCACAGAGATTGTGAGCCACCATATGGGTGCCAGGAGTTGAGGCCAGGTGTTCAATTCTGCAAGTGATCCTAACTACTGAGCCGTCTCTCCAACTCCCCACTCGATACAATTTCAACAAACTTACAAACAAATGCCCGAACTGCTACAAAATAGAAGACTGAAAAACAATGATGATTCAAATCCTGACCCTAATCAGAAGTTCCTCCGGCCAGTGGAAGTCAAGCAATGGCCTAGTCTACCCGCAGATTTAGCAAAGCTGTGTCCCCAGGGTAGGCAAATCCCTGATACACGCATACACCATAATTTTAATATTAATCACCCCCAGCTTGATGGATTCAGTAAACCTCAGGTACACTTTGCTTCAGGTTTTGATTCTGTTCTTTAGAAAAACCACTAGACACAAGCAAAATATAACAGCATCTGAACTTCTGAAGGCCTCCGTGTGCTCTTCTCACAGTGTCTGTGGCTGGGTAAGCATCCCACTGTTGTGACCACGATGATGGTTATAGCTAACTTTCCCATGCCCCATCATCTACCTCCACGCAGGCTTTTAGTGAGGGAGCACCACACTCCCAAAACTACCAGCCCGTAACCGTCGACCACGGGAGTAGTCATAGCTTTTCCTCTTGGAGGCACATACAGGTTCCCTTCACCTTGCAGGCAACCACCCGACTCCATGGGGCCCAGTACCATGGTTTGATGGCACTGGGATAAGTAAGATGCAGGGGTTTTCCTCCTCTCTCCCACTGCAGCACATTTCTCTGGGTGTAAATCCAAAGCCACCAGCGGCTGTTGGCAGCTGCGTCGCTCCCCCTGTCTTCCATACAGTACTGACGGTCCCCAGTCCCCTTGTCTGTCTTTCAGAAAGTACGAATAGTCTCCTGTCCCATCGTCTTCTAAATTGCTCTTGTGTGTGCGGCACAGTGTGAGGCTGTTGTTCCCTCTCTTGTGGGGCTGGAGAACTGTTGCCCTTGTGCCAGATGTGATTGACAGTCTTAGCCAGCAAGGGGACATAACTTACCAATGACTACAACTATCCCGAGATTTGAGGTTTTCCTTGGAAAAGCAGCACAGAAAGTTGCCTCACTCTCATCTCATCAAAAAGGGCGTGCCTACAAATTCATTTGTAAGTGCTTGTCTCTTCTCCCTCCCCCCTCCCCGTGTCCCCCTCCCCCACCCTGAGCCCTCTTCTCTCACAGATCTCTCACAGTCCTGTGGACTGGCTGAGACGATCTCAAGGGCCCCGTCCCCACTCACTGTCCTCTTGTATTAAAGTGCTCCCCTACACACTTCCTCTTTCTCTTCTTGCTCTGCAGGCTGCATCTTCTTAAACCTTCACTGGGTATCCCAGGGGCATCCCCCACAGTCATCCATCCCGTTCTGACTGCAGGCAGTGCCAACATCACCAGACGTTACTGACTGTTCTCAAAACGAGACCTGCTGCTCCGTCCCATCTTCTATACGCCTCCGTCTCTTAAGGCTAATTTTAAGAATTAGGCGTGGGAAAGTAGCTCAGTGGTTGTGTTTGCCTAACATGTGTGAGGCCCTAAGTTCAAAAACAAGGGGAGGTTTAGAAAATGACTCAGCCAGACCTCAGTTCCATCCCCAGAACAACTCACATTAAAACAAAACAAAATAAAACAAAAAAACCCCAACTACCATAGTGGCCCAAGCTCATAATCCCAGTGCTGAGGAGGCAGAGGCACGTGGATCGCTGTGGCTCACCAGGCAGCCAGCCTAGTCCTTGGTGAGTTCCAGGCCAAAGAGAGACCCTGTTTAAGAAAACAAGGCACCTGAAAAATGACACTTGAGATTGTCCTCTAGATACACACACACACACACACACACACACACACACACACACACACTTATAATTCTTGACCCAGATATGTTGACTCATCCTAGCACAGGAAGCGGAACCAATCTAATGAGCCTGGGCTACAATAGTGAGTTCTTAGACTATCTGGGCTATGTAGCAAAAGCTTCATTCAACTTGTAGTACAAAAAATATATTTAGGAAAAATTATAACTTTGGAAAGAATTAATTCTTTTGTTTGTTGTTGTTTTCTTGAGACAAGATCTCATATATAGGCCAAGCTGCACTTGAAGCTGTGATCCTCCTGCCTCTATCTCCTGAGTATAGGGGTTAAAGGTAAATAGTCCCCATACCCAGCTGGTAAAAATCTAGGGTAAAAGAGATGATTCATTGAGTAAAAACACTAGCCACACACCCTGTTCCCTCAAGTTCATTCCAAGCACACAAATTATTTCATTTTATGTATATGGATGTTTTGCCTGCACAAACTGTACATGTCTGCACATCACACTTGTGTGCCTAGTGCCCATGGAGGCCAGAAGTGGGAGGCACTGGATCCCCTAAACTGGAATTACAGATGGTTGTGAGACACCATGTGGGTGCTGGGAATTGAACCTGGGTCCTCTGGAAGAGCAGCCAGTGTCCTTAACTGGTGAGCCCTCTCTCCAGGCTATGGGGGGATGCATCTTTAATCCCAACACTCTTAGGGCAAGAAAGGGGTGGAGACTGGGGAATTTCCCAGAAGCTTGTGGGTCAACTTGCCTAGAATATACATCAGAAACAAAACATAACCTGCCCAACAAGGTGGAAGGCAAGAATTAACTTCCAAAAGTTGTCCTTTGACATGCACATACCATGGCACATGCACACTTGCACTCACACATGCTAGTGCATGCCCCCCCCCACACACACATGCACACACATATACGTGAATTACATACATATAACATACAAAATGCCATTTTTCTTTTTTTTTGTTTTTTGTTTTTTGTTTTTTTGTTTGAGGTTGTTTGTTTGTTTGTTTGCTTTTCAAGACATGGTTTCTCTGTGTAGCCTTGGCTGTCCTGGAGTCACTTTGTAGACCAGACTGGCCTCGAACTCACATCGATCCACCTGCTTCTACCTCCTGAGTGCTGGGATTAAAGGCATGTGCCACCATGCCCAGCTTAAAGAGCATTTCTTAATTTGTGTTTTCGCTAAAACCTTTTTGTGCGTTCTCTCTGTCAGATCCTAGAGCAGGGACTGTGCTATTAGAAGCTCTTCCCTCTAAGGGCCAAAGTAAAAATGGCTCTGACTCCCCAGAGAGAACCTAAAATCTCCAGTTGGAGTTGTCCTCAAAACAAGCCAAAGACTGAAGATGTGTGTCCTTGTTGCAGAAAAGAGATTGGCTGCTGTTGGCCAGAGGGGAACCCCTGGTCCCCAGACACAGCCAGAGTGCCCCAGCCTGCAGCTTCTATGTGATCACACCCTCTCCCTCTCTCACACTGCTGGTGAAGTTGGTGGCCACAAGGGAATTGATGCTGCCTGCCTTCTTCCCCCAGCTCTCTGAGGACCCATCCGAAGATAGCCTAAAGATCATAGAGGCAAGTGCAGCCCATGTGTCTAGTGCTCTATTGCTGTGAAAATGACCCCATGACCACAGCTTTTCTTATCAAAGAAAGCATATAACTGGGGCCTTGCTTACAATTTCAGAGGCTCAGCCCATTATCAGTGTGGTAGGGAACATGGCGGCACGCTTGGAAGTGGGGCAGTAGCTGAGAACTACATCCTGACTTTCAGGCAGCGGGCAGAGAGACACTGGACCTGATGTGGGCTTTTGAAATCTCAAAACGAATTCCCAGTGACACACCTCCTCCAACAAGGCCACACCTCCTGGTCTTCCCAAAGTATTCACCAACTGGGGGCTAAATATGCACATATCTGAGCCTATCGTGGTCAATGTCATTTAAACCACTACACCTTGGGACAGGTAGAGGGGAGGGTGAGAAAGGGGGGAGGGAGAAAAACTGGGCCATGGGGGAACATACGGCGAGCAGATGGAGTGTGTTATGGCCATTGGAGAGAGAAGCAAGGATAGAAAATGAGGTGGGAGGCAGCAAGGTGGAGATGAATTGAGAGCAAGACTGGCTGGAGGGAAATGAGGTTTGTGAAGAGACAGTTGGGAGAGAAATGGGCCTTGACATAGGCAAATAATAGGGCGTCTTAGAGAAGATCGCACAAATTTGTGCACACGAAAAAACATACACACACACACACACACACACACACACACACACACACACACATATATATAAAGGACAAGCATCCTAGAAGAGAAAGCTGTGAGCAGGCGGGAGAAGGCCAGACGGGGCCGTCCAGGTGGTGAATTTGATTTGTTTAGTTTGGTCTGGAGCGCTCTTTGCAAAAGCCAGCCATCATGACCGCCTCTCATCTGCACTTCTACCTTGGAGAGGAAAGCAACCCATGGAGGTTATGGAGAAGAGAGGAGCGCAGTAGAGAGGAAGGGACGGGTCACAGGAGGCAGCGGGAGGCAGAGGAGCAAAAGAAATAATGGGCAGTAAGGAACACATCCAGTGGGAAGACGTGGGTGAGCTTTCATGTCTTCGAGCGTTCAGGACGGTGTTCTAGTATGTGTGTGCCAAGCCTCTAGACATACGGCAACATGTCTGTGACTCCACTTAGCACCTCCATGTGACACTACATTCCTGTAATGTACACGCATGACTGTGCTCTGGGCCTCTGCTGGGGAAAAGCAGTAAAAAGAAGTCTGAAATTCAGATGCTGAGAGGCCAGCAGGCCCCTGGGACAGCCTTCTTCAGCTCCCTCTTCCCCTTTCTCTACCCCTCCCTCCTTGCTCCCCCATCCCATCCCTCCCTCCCTCTTGCTGTCTAGAATCTTTCCTCCCCTGCCCCCCCCCACCAGGTTGGGGTGGGAGAGGAAGCTCTGGACTGGGAGAATGGGAGCCACATTCACTGCTGGCTGGCTGAGGAGTACAAAGGACAGAGCCTGGGATTGTGCTTGATGCCTGGCAGCCATGGGAAGGCAAAGAGGTGGGCAGGAATACCATGGCTTCCTCGGCAGGTCTCACTCCAGGACCCCCCCCCCCCCGTGGTTCCTGGCACAGGATGTTGTGGCCGGAAAACCTAACTACTCAGGAATGCTGTGCTCCAGTGTCCCCCTTCATGTCCCATTCATCTCAGGCTGGGTGCTCCTTGTACACTAGTCTTAAAGGCTGGAGCACTCCTACCCTACCATGTAACCTCCACACTGGACCCCTTGTACCTCTCTGGGGAGTTCTGGTTTCTCTCAGAACCCAGTGAGGCTTCCTGGGGCTTCAGAGTCTCTAGTCACCAGGAGTTCCACCTCCTCTGTCCCTCCTGAGGCGTCTTCTGTCCTCCTCCGGCCTCTCACATACTTGGGCCTCTACGTGGCATCTCGTGTTCTGTGTCCTTGAATTCCCTAAATGAACTGCCTCCTCTGCTCCCCAGAGCACACTGGACAGCCTGGAGCTGGGGCCCACCTACAACCCCCTACAAGTTGGGAGCCAGCTGTATTCACTTCTGATCAGCACCTATCCCAAGCCTCAGGGACGGCTCTACAACAGCAGCCGGGAGAGCCGAGGCCTTAGAAAGGTACCTCTCTCTTGTCTCCCCCCCCCCCCCCCCCCTCCTCTCTTCTCCCCCCCCCCCCCCCCTCTCTTTATCCTCACATCCCTTGTGCCCACCCAGCAACAGCACAGGGCCCAAGAGAGCGGTGAGGTGAAGCAGGTTGGTTAGTTGGTTTGGCTTTTGTTTCTGGTTTTGTGTTCCTGAGACAGGTCTCACAACGTAGCAGTGTAGCCCCAGACTGAACCTGAGCTTGCGCCATCTGCCTGCCTCAGCCTCCTGAGTGTGTGGGGGGGGGGAGGGGAGGGGGGGAGGGGACATGGCTCCTGCCATCACACTCTGCGGCTTAGGTATTCTAACCGTGGCAGTTATAACTCTTAGTCATCCACCACCCCGGTCTTGTTAAACAAACGGGCCACCTGGAACTACAACCGCAGCCCTCCCCTTGAAAGAAAGGGCTAATGGGGAGGGAGGCGGGGCTAGAAGCAGCTAAGGGAAGGGAAAGGGTTGCTACTTGCCAGGCTTTCTAGTAAGAGCTTCAGATACTGTTGAGTTACTCTTCAGCGAGGGAAGCATCACCCTGAGTCTAAGATGAGGAGGCAGGAGCCGACCTGGGCTAATAACCTCGGAATAGGGCTCTGGAGAAAAGGCTTGAAACCAGATGCCAAGCAGGATGGCTCACACCTGTAATTCCAGCACTCAGAAAGCTAAGGCAGGATTGCTGTAAACTTGAGGCCAACCCAGGGTACAGTGAGATCTGCCAAAAAAAGGCAGAGCAAGAGAGGTCAGAAGGAAACTGAAGATGAAGTGTCTCTAATGTGATCCATGGTATATTGTATTGTTTTTGCTCAGTGTTTTTTCTGTTTCTCTGTAACTGAGCACTTTTTTGTTGTTGTGGTTTGGTTGGTTTGGTTTTTCAAGCCTTGACTGTCCTGGACTTGCTTTGTATACAAGGCTGGCCTCAAACTCACAGAGACCCACCTGCCTCTGCCTCCCAAGTGCTGGGATTAAAGGCATGTGCCACCACCGCAATGCTACTGAGCACATTTTTATCTCAGCTAAAACTGCAGAAGGGTCTGGCATGGTGGCTCATGCCTTTAATCCCAGCACTTGGGAGGCAGAGGCAGGAGGATCTCCATGAGTTCGAGGCCAGCCTGGTCTACAAAGCGAATCCAGGAGAGCCAAGGCTACACAGAGAGACCCTGTCTCGAAAAACCAAAAAAAAAAAAAAAAAAAAAAAAGGCAGTGATCAGACACACAGGAGCAGAGCCCACCATGAGGGCATGGTAGGCAGACAGACAGAGAAGTGACAACAGGCACGATGATACTATAGAGGAGCCTAGGGGACTTGTCACTGCCCTGGGCATTCAGGATGTCTCTGTAGGAATGGGATCTGGGAAGGAATTAGGACCAGAGTCTGTCAGGGAACAGGGACCGGAACTCAGGAACTGCCTGGTCTTCACACTCAGGTTGTTCTTTGCAGGCTGGGCAGCTGCAGAGCAACAGAGTCCGAGCCGCAGTGGTCCCCCTGCCAGTGGTGCCAGCCCCAGCTAGAGCTCCCAAGGCATCAGCAGCCAGCAGAGCTTCCTCAGGGACCTTCCTGCCGTCTGATTCAGATGAGGATCTCAGACCTAAGTCCCCAGCGCCAGAACACAGCCATAGCACTCACAGGATGGCTGCCTGAGGGCAGATCTGTGGGCTGTCAACTTGCACCTGTGAGAGAGCTCAGCCTAGGAAACGGCCTCTCCCTCCTCCGTCCCTACTACCCGCCACTGCCCAACTGAGCTGAAACTGACACACCCAGGCCTGTCTTTTGTCCAGCAGGGACTGTCTTTTGGATCATTTGACAGTGTTGACACAAATGATTAAATGCCCAGTAAGCCTGCACTATTGTTTAGAGCATTCCTAGGCCAGAATTTCTTCCTGCAGCCCTGTGTAAGAGAGTAGAGGAGGTCAGGTCACCCTTGGGAAACTGCAACTCAAGAATAAGGATGAGGTTTCACAGCTCAAGAAAAATCAAGACAGGAAGAGTACCCTGCCCAGACTCCCGCAGCAGCTCCCTTCAGCTGCAGACACATGAGCACTGAGGGTGCTGTTGTGTAGCCCAGCAGAGGGGGACGAGGATGGTGTGAAAGAAGCCGTACTCCCTCATCTCTTCTCCCCACACCTGCCTATCTTCCTGTCAGCTCCCTTGGACTACCATAAAAAAAAAAAAGCTACCATTTGTACAGGGCCTTTCTTTTCTTTTTTTAAGATTTATTTATTATGTATACAGTGTGCATCAGATCTCACTATAGATGGTTGTGAGCCAACATGTGGTTGCTGGGAATTGAACTCAGGACCTCTGGAAGAACAGTCAGTGCTCTTAACCGCTGAGCCATCTCTCCAGCCCCCATACAGGGCCTTTCTTAAGCTCTAGATTACAGTAGGTGCCTGGGGAGGCTACCCATGTCATGCAAGCGGCTTTCTGAAGCAGAGACAAATTCTCACACTTGGTGGGAGGAACAGCTAAAGACTGTGAATTAACAGACAACTGACCCAGAGTCACCATGGTTAGAACCCAGCCCAGGTGAGCCTATGGCCACCCAAGTTCTGAGTGTCACCACCCTGGAGCCCTCTCCCCCTTTCATCGTCCCCGACATAATTACTGACTGGTTCTTCTCCTGATCCCTCCACACCCTTCCAGCACATGCTGCCTGCCACTGCAGCCATTCACGCACAGAGACCTTTTGAACCCAAGCTGCCTTTAATGAGATTTGTTTCATAAATTAAAAATGTATCTGGCAAAGAACAGTACAAGAGTAAGGAGGATCCATACTGACCTCCCCTAAGTGCACTCACTCCTGACCGGTGGACCCACTCAATAGGCCGTTCATTCCTTAGCTCTGCTGAGTCTCCCCAGAGAGCCTGCCCCCTCAGCTCCTATCATTTGTTCTACTTCCTATGACTTCCTGGGGTGGGTCATGGCTTGACTCCTCTGGTCTGCCTGTTCTTTGTTTGTTTGGTTGGTTGGTTGGTTTTTTCGACACAGGGTTTCTCTGTGTAGCCTTGGCTGTCCTGGACTCACTTTGTAGACCAGGCTGGCCTCGAACTCACAGCGATCCGCCTGCCTCTGCCTCCCGAGTGCTGGGATTAAAGGTATGCGCCACCACCGCCCCGCCCTGGTCTGCCTGTTCTTAATGTAGGCCCCTCCCACCCTCTGGCTCCTGCTGGGTTGTAACAGGTTTTTCTTTTGATTTTTCCAGTGCCACCTCCCCATGGACCTCCTATCAGCAACTGTCTCAGGCAGAACCCTCTGACTTGACCCCAGCCCTGTCACTGCCTACTCTAGAGAGGCCACAGTCCCAACCCCCTGAGGCGCCACTCTTCTGGACCTGGCTGTATACAGCAGTATCTGAGCTGTGGCCTTTGCTGCCACCGCCACCTGTGGTACCAGATTCGGGGAGAACCAAGCCCTGTGGTTTGGGAGCAGGGACAGGCTTCGAGCTGCTGCGGGGAGGTGGCACAGCATAGTCATCGGTGACAGGGTTGTAAGGGAGCTCGTAGCCCTCTTCTTTCAGGCGAGCCTGGCACCACCATGCATCCTTAGGCTCCTGAGGCAGATCATAAAGGTCCCGGGGAGGGGCTGGGGTCAAGCCCTCGGGCTCATCATAGATTGGGTCCTCTTTGGAGTCCGTCAGCTTGGCTTCCAGCAACTGTTGCTGCACATGCCCATACAAATCCCAATAGAGAGGTTTCTTGGAATGCACTCCCTCCCCTGCCGGAGCTGGGGTGCTGCCCAGGGGGTCTGAATACACAGAGTCCTGAGCTGGGCCAGGAGGAATTCGCACGGAGTCTAAGGGCTCAGCATATAGGGCTGGGGGGCTGCCCAGAGGCTCCTGGGGAACAGGCGGGGAAACTGTCTTCCCCTCGGTCTCCCCTTCATGGGAGTCAGTTCTGAAAATATCTTGTCCCTGTCCAACCTTTCCTTGGGCCTTTTGCTGCTGGATAGCAGCCTCCACTGCCTGAAAGATGTCGTTTCCCTGGGCAGTCTGGAAGGTGAAGGTCCCAGGGCCAGAGGGGCAGCGGCGACCCGCTTCAAAAGAGAACATTACCTGAGGGTGTGAACGGAAACACGTTTAGGAGTCATAAGAGATGAGTCACAGGACTGACCAAATTAGTGTATCTGCGGGGAAGAGACCACTTGGTAACGGAATTGGTCACCACAACTGGTCACCCCACCCAGGAGCCTTCCCCCAATGGTCACCCTCCCAGATAGCCACTGCACCTTGTCCCGGCCATAGCGTCGTAACAGAGTGTAAGGCCAGAAAAAGAGGGGCTCCAGGATTTGACTCTGGGCCCCCAAAGTCAGGAGGGTCAGCTTCTCAGCCTCCACCCTCAGAATGTAGGAGCCTTGCAAGCCGCAGCGTTCAGAAGCCTCAGTCTTCTGCATGGTTACCCAGAACTGGGATCCTAGCAGGGACACACAGAAAAGGGAAGGAGCGTTGGGGCAGGTTAGGGGACTCAGTAGAGTCCAGTCGCTGACTCCCCAAGAGCACCCCTTCACCCCACTCCATTCCTACCAGACATCTACCTTCCCACGTGGGGCTGTACAGGGAATTCTCCAGCATCTCCAGGGCAGAAAACTTAGGTGGGCTCTCCGTCTGCGCCAAAGCCCAGCCGCCTTTCTGCAGAAAAAAAAGGAACATCGGGGATCTTATATGTAATTCCTTTGGGTCCATCCTGCCAGTGCCCCTTAGGCCCAGGGCCGCTCACCCCTAGTCCCTCACCGGAAAGGCGTTTCTGCATAAAGTCTGCACCCAGACGACGCTGGACGGGGCGTCCGCCGCCAGCAGGTGCGAGCGCTGCGCGGTGTCCAGGCGGAAGGCTGCGGCGCCGGGCTCAGGGGGACTCTCCACAGACACAGGGGCCACGCTCACACACTCAGCCAGGCGGATCACCTTGCAGTCTAGACGACGAGAGCCGCCTCGGCCCCCTCCAGAGCTCGACCCCTTGTGATCAAAGAACTCCAGCCGCGCTACGCCGTGAGGACTGGCTGGGTAAAGCACAGCCCAGGTTTTCCTCCACCTCTGGGAAAGGACGAAAGACGCGGGAGTACGCGGCAGCACGCACCCCACGGGGAAGGAGAGACCCTACGCAGGCCGGTCTGAGTCTGGGGTTTCCTAGGCAGGGACACTTTCCCAAGGATAATGCCATCCGAACTCCGCACGAAGGAGGGCACAGCCTGGTACTTCAAGGGAACCTCACCGGGCTCTACAATTGCCCGCGCGGAGTTCCGACCTGCTTCCGGCCCCTTCCCTCTTTCTGGATTCTTTCACCCATTTCTAAGTCCAGAGGGATTTCGCTACCCCCCCCCGAGACACACAAACACACACAACACACACACACACAACACACAACACTACCTTAGTCCCGAAGCGCTGACTCTGCAGAAAGAGAGGACCCTCCATCACAGCCCCGTCCATGGCCCGGGCTGTTCCTTCCGCGCTTCCTGGCCCCGAGGGCAGGGGGCGGGGCGGGGCGGAGCTGCAGGGTGCCGGAGGCGTGCCCGCCCCTCTCGGGCCCCTGCGGCGGTGATGCGGGGCGGGGCATAGGGGGGGTAGCGGGTAGAGGAAGAGGCGCCAGCAGGAAGAACTCAGGGTCCCCAGAAGGGCAGACTGGGCCCTTTATCTTACCGCACGCACAGTGGCGCCACTCAGGGAAGCCGTGATTGCCAACCAGGGGCCCTGGTGCCTGGGAGTGGAGGATGAAAGTGACGTCAGATGCTTAACATGACATCAGAGGGAAGGTCGTGACATCATCCTCCGGCACCCCGGGGGCACCATAATGACCAAGGCTGCCCTCGGGACATTAGTTCCCCATGAAGGACCTGCTCCCAAGGCCCAGCCCTGGAATTGGGCTGGATTGTTGACACTGCCTAACTGGGGGTGTGGAGGAATGGCTGGGAGCTGGAAAGCTTCCCGCCGCCACAGGGGCCGGTCCTGCGGTCCGAAACCGTTTGGAAGGCCAGCATCCTGACCACGGCTGCCGCTGCCGGGGCTCCAACCTGCGGGAAAAGAAGGCTTCATTGAGCCGGGAGGGGTGGGAGGAGTGGGAGGAGTGGGAGGGGGTGGCGCGGCTGTAGCCTGCTCCACGGGGGAGGGGAAGATTTAGAGGAGGGAACCAGCCTGGACAGAATGGAGGGAGAAAGCGGAATGTGGGAGGGCTCTAGGGGACGTGGGAGGGACCAACGAAGAGGGGGGGGGGGGGGGGGGTCCCGCCTCCCCCGGCCCAACACTTTTTTTTTTTTTTTTTTTTTTTGGAAATCCTAAAACTAAACTCCGGGACCAGGACTCTGCTTCCAGACTCGGGAGCTCTGCCTAGTCCAAGGTAGGAGAGTCACTGCCGGCCATAAGAGGAGTTGGATGGAGAGGATAGTGGACCAGGGGGAAAATTGATTTGGGATGGAGTCGGGGAAGCCAACCAACTGACACTTTTATTATTGCTAAAGGAACAAAAACACGAGAGTGGAGAGCTGAGCAGATAGATATTGGGGATGGAGGCTCCAGGATGCAGCTTGGAGGCTCTGCCTAACACCAAGGGCTTCTAAGCCAAAGGTTTCCAGAACAAAGCTGTCTTGTCTGAGTTGGGGGAAGCAATTCAGGGCCCTCCTTGCTTTGGAGGACTGTTTTCAGCCTTGGATAGAGAGGCCTGAGTTGAGGAGCCAGCCCTAGCTTCTGGTTGCCCGGTGACAGAAACAGTGGTGTTACAGGAAGCTAGGACAACTCCCCCACCAAAGCCTGCCCGGCTTGAAGCCTCGCTCTCCTGGAGCCCCCTGACCCTGCAGGCTTTTTGTGAGCCCATGTGCTAGGGAGAGCGGCAGAACTCCGTTTAGCCCCAGCCCTTCCTGTCTGGGCATCTCCCTCCAGAGGAAACTGCCAATAGTCACAGTTGAGCGATCTCGGGGGTCTGGTCTCACAGGCTCCGCTTGCCTGTACTGCTGTCTAAGTCTGTCTGCCTGCCTGGAGGGGTCCTCCTGTCATTTCTCCTGTGCCTGCACTGTGGCTTTTATTCCCTCTCCTCGTGGTTTTTGCTTCTCTGTGTCACTCCCCAATACTAAGTCTATCCGTATTCAATATGTCTCTCACTCTGTGTCTTTCTGTCCACTCTCCTCCCCCTACCCACCCCCCATTCCCACAGCCCTCCTTCCTCTCACATCCTGTCTGTCTGGGTCAGCCTCTCTCTGTCTCTTCTCAATATCCCTGTTTATCTAAACCATCCTCAGACCGTTGGTCTCTAACCCTGCACCCATCCCACGAATGGGAGGAACTAGAGATGACCAGTAATGGTGATGATGATGGCGAAACTAGAGAAGCACATTGTTATTGTCCCAAGCGGGACACCATAACAGCTAGTTATAAGTCTTATTATTTGCAAAGGGAAAAGAGAGCCTCCCTCCCTTTGTCTTCCTACCCTTATTTAGTGTGTATTTCTCCTTCTCTGTCCCTTAGTGCACGCCCCCCCACCCCCACCCCTCAGGGCTCTGCCTGCCATGAAAGCTGTCAATGTGCGGTATTTCTGCCCGTGGGGACTGTGGCTGCTGCTGCTGAACTTCCTGTGCAACTCTAGTGTGGGGTCTCCATCCCCTCCTACCAACCCAGAGAAGAAGACAGGCAGCCAGGGGCTGAGGTTCCGTCTGGCTGGCTTTCCTAGAAAGCCTTATGAGGGCCGTGTGGAGATACAGCGGGCCGGTGAATGGGGCACCATCTGTGACGATGACTTCACACTGCAGGCTGCCCATGTCCTCTGCCGGGAGCTAGGCTTCACAGAAGCCACCGGTTGGACCCATAGTGCCAAGTATGGCCCAGGAACAGGTGAGCAATGCTCTGGGCTAGCCCAGATAGATTATCTACGTGCAGTTCAAATGCACAGAGAGGAGCACCACGATGGCACAGCCAAAGGGACATGGGACACCAAGAATGGATAGAGTTAAGTAAATCCACAAGTGATAAGCCACTTAACAGCAGTCTCAGGGCCACGTGCCGTGGAGCTAACCAGTGTTTCCCATGAGCCTCCAGTGTCCCAAATGCATAACGAGGAGGAAATTGATAAGTTCTCTTCTGCAAAGTAAGATTCTACAGAGCCATCCACAAGGACAGCCAGCCCAGTGCTGGAGAGCCCTGAGTGGTCCAAGTGCAGTAGAACTGAGGAGAATGTGCGAGCAGGCGAATGCTGTATGCATGCCCCACAGCTGGGAGGGATCCAGGCTAGAGCTAACCGACAAGGGGGAACTCATGTGGGGCAAATAGGAGGAGTGAGAGGGTTGGGGTACAGTGCTCTGGGTTAAAGGTGCTCAAACCGTGTGGACCCACAGTGGGATTGATGGAGAGATAAGGGGTGCAACCTGCTGCTGTTCCCCCCCTGTTCCCACTAGCTCTACCACTTCTGAGATAAAGTGTCACTTGGAGGTACCACACTTTGAGAGGGACAGAAGGAAGCAGAAATGCTCAGAGGGAGGGTATCCGCCCTGCACTCAGACTTCCTGAGAAAAGGAGGGAAGGAAAAAGGGGAACACAGACAGACAGACAAACCGAGGAGGTGGGGTGAAGGCACTTTCCGAAGCCACGTTTCAGGAGGAATAGCTAAAGAGACCAAACGTTTGGCATAGAAACAAACAAAGCCTCGCTTAGCAATTACGCCATGGGTGTGGGAAGGGTGGCCAGCTGTGGCTGAAGAGTTTTCTGGGTGGCATCAAAGGACTGAATGGGACCTGGTAGGGAAAGTTGTAGAGTCCCACAATGACTTTCTGATGGTTGTGTGGCCTTATGGGGCAGAAGGGTAAGTCCTGTTAGGCTAGGTGTGGCACCCTGAACACTGGCTGGGACACAGACATTTCAGGAGGTTCTTGCCAGGTTTGAGTGGTCAGTGATACTCAATATGATCCAGAAAGTAAAAATAGGGTTTCTGGGGGCACGGCAGGCAGCGTAGGCATACAGAAACATGCCACAGGAGAGAGTGTCAGGGTGGAGTGAGAGAGCCTAGGATTCCCACGTCTCAGTGAGAGGTCAAACTCTTGGGCAATTTACATGATTTTTTGGAGCCTCGGTCTGTTTACATGAAGTGGTCTTCTGGCAGCTCCGGCCTAAGAATGATTAAGTGTGTACATAGTATGGAAACCCATCCGGTACATAGTAGGTACTCAATTATAGCTATTGCTGTTAGTGAATGAATTCCTGTTGATATTGGTGAGAACTTAAATGTTGATTCTTGGTTGTTGTTGTTGTTTAATTCACTCTAGTCAATCCTTTAGTGTCCCAGATCACCATTAACTCTGTGTCAACCTTACACCCTCTCTCCTCTCCCTCCTCCCTCCCTTTCCCCCCCCACCCCAAGTCCCCTGTCCCTTCTCCATCTTGTTCCTCATCAAAACAGCAGGATTATCCTCAAGGCCACGTGAGGCCACACTGTGCCTCCCCTCCGCCCCCCCCTTCTCCCTCGAGAACTTCTCTGTCTGCTCACCTTCCTTCCCACAGGCCGAATCTGGTTGGACAATCTGAGCTGCAGTGGGACTGAGGGAAGTGTGACAGAATGTGCCTCCCGGGGCTGGGGAAACAGTGACTGTACCCACGATGAGGATGCGGGGGTCATCTGCAAGGACCAGCGCCTTCCTGGCTTCTCAGACTCCAACGTCATTGAGGTTTGCGAGACACAGAGAGAGAGAGAGAGAGAGAGAGAGAGAGAGAGAGAGAGGGAGGGACAGAGGAAAATCTGTAGAGTGGCCATATGTGGTTAGAAGAGATATTATAAAGGCATCCCATAATCCTCTACAGGATAATGTGAGCTTCTGGGAAACTTGGAAGACAGCGACAAATGAGGTGCTGCACTATAAAATCCAATTTTTAAAAACGCGTATGGGTGTTTTACAGTCATGAATGTCTAGTGAAAGCAGAGGCCAGAAGAGGGCACTGGATCCCATGGAACTATAGTTACTGATGGTTGTGGGCGGCCATGTGGGTCCTGGGAATTGAACCCCCAGAGCCTCCAGAAGAGCCCTAGCTCCCAAATCCGATTACTTTAAGTATTCACATAGAGTTACTAAACCCGCATAGAGTTACTAAACCCAGCATAACTCTCTGCCATTTCAGACTCATCCAGTCTTGTCCTTCTCCTTCTCCGATGTTTCTGCTGTCCTCCTTTCCCGTCTTCCTAAGGCACTTCCGTTGGGAAGCTTGCCTACTGCTTTGGGCAGACATATCCTAGCTTCCCTTCTTTCGCGCCTTCGGACCCTGTGATTGTTTCTGGAGCATAGCATGTTCTGCCACTGTTACACACTGCAGTCTGGGGCACATCCCCCAGATAAGCAGCTGGACCAGCATCTTCCATAGCCCTGTCTCACTGGTCCAGCAAATAGGTTTTACAGACACAAGCGGGGTTCCTTCAGGGTGCCGCAGCACTGCTACTGTGATTCTTTACCCTGCTTCTGGTCCTGTCTCAGGTGGAGCAGCTGCTGCAAGTGGAGGAGGTGCGACTGCGACCAGGTGTGGAGTGGGGCAGGCGGCCCCTGCCTGTGACTGAGGGCCTGGTTGAAGTCAGGCTTCCTGAGGGCTGGTCGCAAGTGTGTGACAAAGGCTGGAGTGCCCACAACAGCCACGTAGTCTGCGGTATGCTGGGCTTCCCTGGAGAAAAGAGAGTCAACATGGCCTTTTACAGGTGCGGGGCTCAGGGGTTGTTTGCAGACCTTGGAGCGAGTGAGAGGCAGTGTTGGAAGCCCAGGTCTGGGGAGGGAACGCAAGGAGGCTGTTGTGACACAGGAAACCAGCAAACTCTGTGTGTGTGTGTGTGTGTGTGTGTGTGTGTGTGTGTGTGTGTGTGTGTGTGTGTGTGTGTGTGTGACCTCAAAGGCTTTCCTTAGGCAGGAACGAAACAGACTGCTAGGCAAACTGCGGAGTGCGCGTGCGCCCCAGTGACGTCGTCGGTCCTCGGGCAGATTTCTCGAGCCCGGGCACTGGGGCCTCAGGAGTTCAGAGTTCATGGAGGGTGCGGTTGCCTGCGGGAGGCGGTGCCTGCGGGCGGGCGTCTTTGCCAGGCTGCGCCAGGGGACTCGGAAATTGTGACTGGCCTCCGAGTCACCCGAGTCACCCTAGGGACTGGTTCTGCGTGAAGGGCGGCTTCCTTTCTGGAGCATGTCACTTGGTAGTTTGAATAAACAGCCTACCCAGTCCGAGCAGATACTTGGGAGATCTGTCCAGTGTCAATCTGCAGCCTGTTTTGCAGAACCAAAATGCTCGCGTTCCTCAGCTCTTACTTTGTTCTCTTGCCTGCTGGGTGGCTTCCATTGAGCACACTACATAGCAAGTGGTCCGTTGGGGCAGGGTAATATAGAAGGTGCCAGTCTTTGAAGAAAGTCAGCATTTCCTTGCATTGAGACAGAAAACCGGTTCAGGTCTTATCTCTAACACAGAGGAAGCTGCCATTTGAACCTGAGTGTATGCTGGGCAGTACACAGCTATAATGCAGGCAATATTTCAGTCTTTCACCTATAATGAAATTATGGGGGGAATTTTTTTTTCAGTCTTGCTAAAATCCAGATCAGCTGTGTTCACAGCTGTCTCCAGCCTCCAAATTTAGTAATCCTCCGCAGAAGAAGGCTATCATAGTGGTTTGAGTGTCATTTTCTTCCTTCAGTAATTTTAGATCTCTAAGAATCGCCGTATGTTTTCCTTGAATGCTCGCAAACTTTTCATTTAGCAACTCACTGTCGAATCGCATTTATTTGTAGAGTAAGAAAACTTTTTCTTTCTCAAATCTGTACGTTCTCTTCAATACACTCATTTCCATATGTGCTGGAAACTTTTTGCTGTAGTGCCCAAACACATCTGAAAGGAATACAGTTGAGCAGTCTGCAGACTGCAGACCATTTTACAAGAGCTGTGTGTGGGAGTGCCTTTGGTGTCGTGTTTCTTCCACTGAGCTCAGGCTTTGTCTTTCAGAACCCAAACACCAGGTCCTAAAACAGTTGCAGCTTTTAAGTCCAAGGTTTATCAAGAGAAGAGTATGGGATGAACCAACTCATCCAGCATTCACTTAATGCCCCCACTGTGTGCCACCTCCCATTGCAGGCTTTGGTGGTTCTGAAGTGAACCAGGGGACCACCGGAAAATAAGTAAACTAATAAAATGGAAGGATGGTATAGTGTTACCCAGGCCTCTCTCAGAACTAGGTTCATGGCATCTTATTCAAAGAATCAAAAGAGCACACACAAGCAGCAAAGGAGGAAAGGATTTTACTCACAGGTAATGTGGAAGTACAGGACAGGCTGCAAGAGAGCAGCCGGCTACCTGAGCTGGAGTGCTTGCTCTAGGACACCTGCCCAGGGCTTGCTTTTGTGGGTCCAGGAAAAGGAGACGGTTGTTAGGGCATGAACGATGGGCGGTTTCTCATTTTGATTGGCAGGCTTGGGTTATATGCTCCTTTGTTTAGTGCTCTTGTCTCTTCACAAAATTCGTCTGATTTTAATCATATGTACACTCAACCATGCATAGGCATAAGATGGTAGCCTGGGGCTTTTCCCTACAAGTATACTCAGAGAGTACAGTTTACTGTACTGACTCCCAAACTGCCTAGGCTGGCAGGTTTGCTGCTCTAGTTCCTGAACATGTTTCGGGATGTATTTGTTCCAAGAAGTGAGCTATTAAGGGTTGTTAGGTCAGCTGTATGCCACAGTGGCCCGATTGCTTTGTTTAGGGACAGGCGTGCACACGGCAAGATGCAGGTGGGGCTCCCAGGGTGCTAAGTGCTTTGTCGAGAAAGGGATGTATACAAGGATCCCAGTTGGCTAAGCTGTCCCCATGTTTGCCAGCCTCGGTAGTGTGCAGTGAGTCCGGGGGAAGAAAGTGGAAGTGGTGAGGGAAACCCTTGTTGAATAGACGCCAAGCGAGGAAAGACTTAAAGGAGGTGAGGGCACAGCCGTGCAGACACGTAGGCGCGGAGGAGGAGGAATTATGGGGAAGATGGAATGGAGGGAGGTCTTTCTTGTCTTCCATCAGTGTGGCTGGAGCTGAGTGAATAGGGAACAGGGTAGGTAACGTGACACGTGAGGTGGTAGGGAAGAAGTGACCTAGCTCGAGGAGGGTCACGTGGGAGACGGTGGCTTTAGTCTGTCACATAAGGAACCACTGGGGGCTTGTGAGCAGAGGTTTGGTTTTGTTGTTGTTTTAACGCGTGTTACGCTTGTATTGATTTTGAGTGCCACTGTGAAAAGATGGACGCCTTGCCAGAGTAGGTTCCCTCCCACGTAGGTGCCAAGAATTGAACTCAGGTCATCAGTCCTGACGCCAAGCTCCTGAGCCATTTCACCTGCCCCAGAGGTGTTTTGTTGTGGTGGTGTGGTTTCTGTTTGAGACCACATCACAGGTGTCCCTGGTTGGCCTTGAACTCCTTATCCTTCTGCCTCTGCCTCCCAAGTCTGTAACCTCCCAAGGGGCTATGGGCCTGTACCACCATGCCCAGGTGAGCAGTGGCATTTAATCACATCAGTAATCATTACTTTGACTTTGAACTGTTTTATCTTATTATGTGTGTGTGTTCATGTGTGTGTGTGTTCACGTGGGGTGTGTGTGTACACACTCCAGTGCATGTGGGAGGCCAAGGACAACTTTCAAGAGTCAGTCATCTCCTTCCACACTGGATTCTTGGGATCAAACTCAAAATTGTCTGGTGTCAATGGCAAAGTCTTTTAACCACTAAGCATCTTACCCAGTCACTAACTACGCCTTTGATTGCTTTGTTCTTTGCCCCGCCCCCTTTTTTCTTTAAAGAGAGTGTGTGCACGCGCGCGCTCTCATTCTCTGACCTCCAGACCCCAAAGTCTGTCTCAATCTAATTTCTGAAGGTCATGGTACTGAGGCCCTGTTCTGAGTCCATGGCTGGCACTGAGGCTTGCCCACTTGTCCCTGTCCTAGGAAGGCCTAGAAAGCCTTAGGAGTAGCTGAGGACATCATACCCTACTCTTCTCTTGGAAGCTCTCTGACTATGAGGGAAGAAATCTTGTCCCTGGTTTTGGCTGCACTGGCCTTTTCCACTTAGTTCTACACCAATCCTGACCTGATCTTGTCTCATCCTCACAGAAAGTTGAGGAAGCGAGCGGCCAAAGCCTCAGCCCAACACCCCAAGTCCCTTGGAAGGTAAAAGGGCAAGAGCCCCGGGGACCTCCTGTCAGCCCCCGAGGCCTCAGGAGGTGGATGGATGGATGGAAACCTGTCCATGTCCATCCCAGAACCCAAGCCTATGGATCAGGAATGTAGTTGGACAATGGCTGCTCCCAGGGGAAGAGTGGGAGGCAAGCATGGGAGTGGGTGAGCTTTGATCTTAGGGAATGGGAGGAAAGTATGTAGCAACAGCTGAGGGGACACTGTGTCTTTATACTGCTCCCTAAAGGCCTTCTCTCCCCTCCCCCACCTACCCCCACTCCTAGCTCAACTCTCTTGGTCCAGGAACATTTCCACTCTCTCCTCCCTTGACTTTCAACTGACCTCCTCTCCTCTCCTCTCCCTCACCTAGACTGCCATAACTAGATTTGCCTTTAGTGGCACTGATTCCAGTGAGCATCAGGAGTTGCTAAGTGTGTGCCCTCCTGTGGCATTCCGCAGTCTTTGTGTGCAGGGAAATCAGTTGCCCTCCCCATATGCTGTCAGCCCACCAAAGGGTCCTTCTAGAAGCAGAATGCCTCACTTCTCCAGGGCCACATCCTCGACCACCGCCTCTACCAACATCTTTCTCCTTTTTGCAGACCAATCAACAAGCTTAAAGTCAAACACAAGCCCCGAGTGGGCAGGGGGCCAAGCAAGAGGTAAATCTGGAGCTTGGAATTTGGAGGAGAGAGGATGGGCAGGGGGCGGGGCCGCGACCAGGAAAGGGTTCAAGACAGGCAGGCCACTTGGACTGATGGAGCTGATGAGAGGTGGGGTGGCTGCTGCGATGAACACCTCTCTGGCTCCTGCCAGGAACGGGATGTGAGGCCCTGTGATGTGAGTCTCTTACCCTGCGTGCGTATCTTCCGGCAGGCAATCTAGCAGTTCTGTCTGGCACCTGCCTTTCCCCACAGGACCACAGTGTGCTCAAGAGATCAGTGTCCTCATCCTGCTTCCTTTGATGAGTGCTTCTAATTTCCATTTTCAAAAAGTAAATATTACCAGAGGCTGGAGAGGTGGCTCATAGGTTGAGTATGAACTGCTCTTCCAGGGAAGCTGAGTTCAATTCCTAGTACCCAAATTAGGCAACTCACAACTGCCTGTAACTTTAGCTCCAAAGCATTCGATGCTGATGTCCCCTCTCCTGGCTTCTCCGGGCACCTCCAGTCATACGCCTAAACTGACACTCAGACACATACTTATACACATAACTAAATGGGTGTGTTGTTATTTAAGTAAGCATTACCAGTTTACCTGGTGTGGAGGGTGGCCTATGGAACCTTTCTCAGGATAGCTTAAGAATCACAGGTGCCACAACTTTAATCCCAGCACTCAGGAGGCAGAGGCAAGTGGATCTCTGTGAGTTCGAGGCCAGCCTGATCTACAAAGGGAGTCCAGGACAGCCAGGGCTACACAGAGAGACCCTGTCTCGAAAAACAAACAAACAAGAATCATAGCCCCCACCCTGGGTTCCTGTTCATAGGCAGGCATTCATTTCCCTATTTTCTTCCTGGGCTCCCTCAGAATTCAAGGGAGTAGTAGACTTCTAACCTTTCCATCAGGGCCTGTCTTTAAAAGGCAGGCAGCAGCACTACAACCTCCCTGATAACTGGTGCCTGGGGTGGGGGCTGGGGGGAAAATCCCTTCCATTGTCCCATCCCCTCCCCACCACGGTCCAGTGTTCCCTGGCATGGCCCCATGGTAAGCCTCGCCCATGGGCTTCTGTCCCTGGTAGCTCAGAACTTGTTGAGTGGCTTGGGTCATTTTTGCCCAACATAACCATCCTTTGGTTCCTTCCCTGAACCAGCCCCCCCCCCCATTTGTATTGGTTACACGGAGTAGGTAAGAGAGTTTAGACATTAGATGTTTTTATCCCGGCATGGCCTTGACTTTGATTTTCAGCCAAACAAGACACTGAAACTACCTGATCTCTTTGATTTTTCAGGATCCGGTTACCCTGGGCTTCCAAATGTATTCATTCTGTTAAGTCTCCAGCCTTCTTTGTCTGTTTTGTATGTGTTTTGTTTTGTTTGTTTGCTTTCTGAGACAGGGTTTCTTTGTGTAGCCCTGGCTGTCCTGGAACTCACTCTGTAGACCAAGCTGGCCTTGAACTAAGAGATCCACCTGCCTCTGCCTCCTGAGTGTTTAAAGGCATGGACCACCACAGCCCAGTCCTTTGCTTGTTTGTTTATAAATATTTTCTCCTTCTGCCTTCCTAGCCAACTGTCACATTCCCTCTAGTCTCTCATATCAGGGACAGGACACCAGACTGCAATTATTTACAATAAATCAACCTCATGGGCCCACTCGGCCCACACCAGGCCTCGGCTTTCTCTTCCTTCCTGAGCCCTACCCAGCCTTTCTGGGAAGAGAGTCCTCCCTTCCAGGCACCTGGCTGCAAGCTCTTGTTCTGTTGGTATCTACAAGTTCCTCCTCTTCTCTCAAACATCTCTCCAGTGTTTCCGAGTGTTAGCATCTCCAGTTTTGTCCTATTTTCTGCTCAGATGGCTTATAGGACAATGCTCAGTTGAAACTGCACAAGCATGGACTACCTCCTTAAAGACATCATGTTTGTCGTTGGGATGACAACCATAGCTACCTTCCCTCTTCAGCCACGTATCGTCCCTCCAACTTTTGTCTGTCTTGCATTTGTCTTCATTCCAAATAAAGTCACTTGACAGTTCTCCCTACTGCCATCCTTCAGTCTACTCTCGCCATAGCTGTCTGCCATCTGATGACATGGCTTCTAACCTGGGAGCCCCTCTGGCCTCTGAGAAGCCATTTTAGATGCAGGCATGCTCAGTGCTCTGCATCCTGGCTCACTGCCATGTGGCGTGTTCAGTCAGAGCATCCTAGAAGGGTCTGCTCACTGGCCATTCAGGCCAATTTTGTGTCAGCCACTCCTTTAAAGCCATCTCTTCTGGCTCCCCGTGGGTTTGAGCTTCCCGTTAGCTCTGCGCGGCTGCCTCGGCCTCGGCCTCAGCCTCCCTTTAGATCATTAAGAACAAGGTTGCAGCTGAGAGGTGGTGGAGCACGCCTTTAATCCCAGCACTCCAGGAGGAGGCAGAAGCAAGCAAATCTCTGTGAATTCAAGGCCAGCCTGGTCTACAGAGCTACTTCTAGGACAGCCGAGGCTGCCTCAAAACCCTATCTCAGAAAAACAAAAAATAAACAACAACAAAAAAAGGACAAGCTTGCTTTCAAACCTGGCTACCCTTCCCCTGGGGTTTTGCCACAGAAAGTCCCCCACAGACCCTGACTGGGCAGCCAAAGCTCTTCTTTCATAGTGCAGGCTAGGCAATCCTGCCTCTCACCCCCTCCCCACCCCCGGCCACAAGGAAAACACAGAAGGGGAAGGAGAGGGATAAGAGGCCATGAGAGGTTGGAGGACGGTGGGGAGGTGACGTGGCAGGTGGCTGTGGGCAGGGAGGCAGGAATTCAGCCTCAGCCTATTGCACCAAACTCCTGTCCCCATAGGATGCTGGCTCAGAAGAAGCAACACTTTTTCGGTCTGCACAGCGTAGCGTGTGTGGGCACAGAAGCCCACCTCTCCCTCTGTTCTCTGGAGTTTTATCATGCCAACGACACCACCAGGTGCTCTGGGGGAAGCCCTGCAGTGGTGAGCTGTGTGCTGGGCCCTCTATACGCAACCTCTCCTGGTCAGAAGAAGCACCAACAGCCTAAGCCTCAGGGGGAGGTACGTAAGACAATGTTTTCATTCTGCACTACGGGGGGGGGGGATTGAACCCCAGGCTACACACACACACACACACACACACACACACACACAGATGCACACTAGCCGAACCTACCATCTAGCTATACACCCTAGCCTAAGCCAGTGAATGTAAACTTTTCTCACCCGAGGTGGGAACTCCCTTGCCTGGCGTCTACTCACTAAGCACAGCCCTGACCTTTGAAAACAGGGAACCTTCCAGTGGCTATGCCACAGACCTGATACCACCCATTGCCGTAAAAAAACCTCGTGAAGTTCCCTGGGCTACTTAGCCCTCCCCAAACCAATGTACCCACTCGCTTTGGGCACATCTTTCTTCTACAGGCCCGTGTGCGTCTAAAGGGCGGTGCCCACCCTGGAGAGGGCCGAGTGGAAGTCCTGAAGGCTGGCACGTGGGGAACAGTCTGTGACCGAAAGTGGGACCTACAGGCAGCCAGTGTGGTGTGTCGAGAGCTGGGCTTTGGCACTGCTAGAGAGGCCCTGAGCGGTGCCCGCATGGGACAGGGTGAGAGGGAAGGGCGGTCACACTGCTAGGGGTACATTCCTTGGGAAGGTATGGAGTCCTCCAGGCAATGAAGGTCCAGTTACCTCCTCAGCCTCGACTTCTGACTCTAGGCATGGGTGCTATCCATTTGAGTGAAGTTCGGTGCTCTGGCCAAGAACCCTCCCTTTGGAAGTGCCCCTCCAAGAACATCACAGCTGAGGACTGTTCCCATAGCCAGGATGCGGGTGTCCGATGCAACCTCCCCTATACTGGGGTGGAGACTAAGGTCAGTCCTACAGTCTACTTTGGGTCTTCCTACCCAGGCCTCCTGGCCTCCAAACACAGCATGGCTGCATCCAGCCCTTTATCCAGGCCTGGCCATCCCACAGCTCCCACACAACCCTCTGCCGGCTGCTGCCCTCTTCTGTCTCTGCTCCCGCCCCCCCATCCCCAAAGTTCCCCCTACATCTTAACTCTGTCTGACTTCTACAGATCCGACTCAGTGGGGGCCGCAGCCGTTATGAAGGGCGAGTCGAGGTGCAAGTAGGGGTACCTGGGCGCCTTCGCTGGGGCCTCATCTGTGGGGATGACTGGGGAACACTGGAGGCCATGGTGGCCTGTAGGCAACTTGGTCTGGGATACGCCAACCATGGCTTGCAGGTAAGTGGGGGAAAAGAGGGAAACCAAAGCTGTTGTCACCAAAGTTCTGTGCTTTGGGGCAAAGGGCTATGAACACAAGTCCCTTGGCCCTGGAAACTGGGCCTCACCTAACTGACCTCACCTAAACACCTATCCACATCCCCAGGAGACCTGGTACTGGGATTCAGGGAATGTAACCGAGGTGGTGATGAGCGGAGTACGTTGCACAGGGTCTGAGCTGTCCCTGAGCCAATGTGCCCATCACAGCACCCACGTCACCTGCAAGAAGACAGGAACCCGCTTCACTGCTGGAGTCATCTGTTCCGAAAGTGAGTGGACGGTACACGCTAGAGAAGCAAGGCTCTCGCCACCTCCTCATTTGCAGAGGGTGTGCTATGATCTGCAGGGGCACTCTGTGGCCACTAGAGAACCCAGGCTCCCCTTCAGGAGGTGGACGCGCCCTCAGTGGTAACTTACATCACTCTCTCTTCTCATGCAGCTGCTTCGGATCTGCTGCTGCATTCCGCCTTAGTACAGGAGACTGCGTATATTGAAGACAGGCCACTGCACATGCTGTACTGTGCTGCTGAAGAGAACTGCCTGGCTAGCTCCGCCCGCTCGGCCAACTGGCCTTATGGCCACCGGCGTCTGCTCCGATTCTCTTCCCAGATCCATAACCTAGGAAGAGCTGACTTTAGGCCCAAGGCTGGGCGCCATTCCTGGGTGTGGCATGAGTGCCATGGGTGAGAGAGATGGAGGGGGCCAGAGGAAAAGGCAGGCCACAGGGGATGTGACCAGTCTGCTGGGGTCTGGGAAAGAATCACAGTCCCCTTGTCCTACAGGCATTACCACAGTATGGACATCTTCACTCATTATGATATCCTGACCCCCAACGGCACCAAGGTGGCTGAGGGCCACAAAGCTAGTTTCTGTCTGGAAGACACTGAGTGTCAGGAAGGTGAGTTGGGGCCAGAGTGGACTTAAGCCCAAGCACAGCCTTGCCCTCCACTGATGTGTAACACCCCCTTCAGATGTCTCAAAGAGGTACGAGTGCGCCAACTTTGGAGAGCAGGGCATCACCGTGGGATGCTGGGATCTCTATAGGCACGACATTGACTGCCAGTGGATTGACATCACGGATGTGAAACCAGGAAACTACATTCTCCAGGTGCCTGGCAGCTGCCTAGGCTTTCAGATCCTGGGGCTCAGGGGGAGGGGGAGTGATGAAGACACCTTTGACCTGCGGGAGAGCAGCTGGGTCACACCAGCATTCTCCCTAACTCACAGGTGGTCATCAACCCGAATTTTGAGGTAGCAGAGAGTGACTTCACCAACAACGCAATGAAATGCAACTGCAAATATGACGGGCATCGCATCTGGGTGCACAACTGCCACATCGGTAAGTGACGGGAAGGGTAAGTGGAGGACAGGAGGAAGAGGCTCTCACCCCCTAAGCACTTTCTGCATCTCCCCACCACTCCCCGTGGTGGAAGTGCATGCTTGCCTATGTGCAGGGAGAGCCCCTCACAGGTGCCTGTCTGCTCTGCAGGTGATGCCTTCAGTGAGGAAGCCAACAGGAGGTTTGAGCGCTACCCTGGCCAGACCAGCAACCAGATCGTCTGAAATGCCACCACCCTCTGCAAACCACCACCGGCCCCCAATGGCAGGGGTCTGAGGCTGCCATTACCTCAGGAGCTTACCACAAGAACCCCTGATGTCAGCAGGCCCGCTACACTCATCCATCTGCACACTACGGATGACGAACTGTTGAACAAACCTTGGTGCCTCCCTTACTGGGTGAGCTGTCATAACCTTTGGCCCAGCATGGAGAATCAGCCAACAGACAGAACACACCACGAAGAAGTGCCCCACACAGGACAGCAGCAGCTCATTCTCTTCAATAGGGAAGTCAGGAGGGTCAGCTCTCACCATCTAAGTTCTCCTAAGGACCGAGTTACCTCTAGCCTTTTGGTGGGGGAAAAGGCCCAGCCCCCCTATTTTTGGCTGTAACATGTTGCTAGGTATAATTTTATTTTATATAAAATGTGTTCTTCAGAGCCTAGGCCTGGTGCCAGTGGTTAGAGGGACCTGCCCTCCACAGGTCCACTGACTCCTCTGCCCAGGGGCACGCAGAACCTAGGCTGGGAAGGCAAGGAGGAAATCAGAGCAGAGCTTTGTACTCTTGCTAGTCCGGTCATTCTGTGACCTCGGGCGTCACATATAAGGTCAGTGTCTCCGACCCTCGCCGGATCCGTACTGCCAGCTGTGATTGGGTTCGAACGGCCTCATACACGTCTTCAGCATTTTGTACCATCTGCTCTCCAATGGCCAAGATCACGTCACCAGGCCGCAGACCAGCCCTGTGGAGGATGGACAGGGAAAGAACAGACAGCTGAGGTCAGGGATACATGCACACCACACCACACCATACCACACCACCTCACAGGGCAGGCTGTCCATCACCTGTGTGCAGGGGAGCCCAGGATAACTTTATGGATGAGGACACCGTGCTGAACGTCAGGAAAGCTTGGCTCTCGGAGCTGTAGTTCAGCAAGGATGCTGGAAGGGCACAGAGCACACTCTGTTAGCTCCACACGGGCCCTCTCCCATCTTGATAGTTCACTGTCTGTTTGCCTTCTGGAACTTAGTTGTACACAGAAGATAGCTAATTCCAGATGATACACAGTGTTCAATCAACTGCACTTCTGTCCTTCTGGAATCTACTATAAGGAAGGGGAAGGACATAAGCTGAGCCTAGAAGGGTGGGGCCTATCAACCTCATAAAATAAGGTGCTAAGACACAGGAGTGGAAAATCAAAGTAGTCCTGAAGAAACGAAAGGCCGAGTCTAGGAGGCTAGTTAGGGACGGATGGTGATGGTCCTTTAATGCTAGGCCAGTGAAGGCTTTAAAACTCAGCAGTAACAGGATGCAATCAGTGCAGTAGGGTGAGAAAGTTATGATGAGAGGGAACAGCTCTTGTGACAACAGACAACAGCTCATCTTAGACAAAGACACACATGAGAGCAAAACCCAAGAAGAGAGAGCAGCTGGATACCACCGAGCACACTGGCAGTCCTGTATACCATGACCCCTAACGTACCTGGGAGTCAGGGTCAGCATCATCACCCCAATGTAACGGCGCTGGGACCCACTGATTCCAAACCAGGAATCTGTAAAAAAGAGGACAAATGAGCCCACCCAACCACATCCTTCTTTTCCTCACCTCCTACCACCCCTCTACAACTGAGTCCCAGGGAATGCCCCCCTCCCCTGTGTCCCATCCTCCATTTTAAAGGCACCCTCTCCCTGTAAGACAGGCTCACTTTTCTTCTCCCCGCGATGCAGAAACTCCCTAAGGCGATCAGAAGGGATGGCAAAGGAGATTCCAGCTGTCACCTTCATGGTGTTCACTCCAATCACCTCCCCATCCTGCAGGGACACAGCCCCCTGTCCCCTAGCCCACACAGATGGCAGGGGTTGGGGGCACCGGAACAAGAGTAGCCAAGGACTTGGGGGCAGGGGTCTGGCCGGGGACCAGGAGATGAACAAGAGACTACAGAAACTTAACTAAAATTCCTTGAATCAGAGACAAACAAAAAACCCCACCCTCCCCACACTGGCCTGGGGTATGGATTCTTAGAAGAACATGGCACTCACCAGGTTAACCAGGGGGCCGCCAGAATTTCCGAACTGTGGGATGAGATGAAAGAAAACATGAAAGAGATCTGGAATTCTATGGCCTCTGGGAGTTTTATGACTGGGGGCCTTAACAGGGTGTAGGGAGATTCTTCAAATTCCATTCCCAGCCCATGAACTAGAGTGGCTGCATTTTGCAGTCCAGCCTCTGACAAAGGCCCAGTCACCCCACATGTCAGCTGGTGCCCACACCTGACAGCTGTTCTCCCCAGTTCCAACCTAGCTCCTCATTTCTCCTCTATCAGCACCCACATCTATAGCTGCATCGGTCTGAATGTATTCCACGTTGGTCTGTGGGAGTCCCAGGTCCCTGGCTGGACGCTGAGCAGAGCTGACGATGCCAGATGTGATGGTGTTCTGCAGTGCAAAGGGACTTCCCATGGCAACAACAAACTCCCCTTGCCGGACATCAGCAGAGCGGCCGAGGGGCAGTGTGGGAAGAGGCTCCTTTTAAAGGAAACGAATACACCAAAACCGGTCATTTTTAAGAAGGGAGCAAGCCAACAGCTGCCATCAGATCTGGCCCACTCCATCCCCACCTTGGTTTGAATCCTCAACGTGGCAATGTCGGCCACGGGATCCACAGCTGTGACCACGGCCTCATAAGTATCTCCGCTAGGCAGCCTCACTCGCACTCGGCGCCTATCAGCTACCACGTGGGCGTTGGTCACGATGAGCCCATCTGAAGCCACGACGAATCCAGAACCGTTTGAGATGGGGACTTCGCGGCCGGAGAAAGGGTGCCTGGGATGGAGGAAAGCACCGATGACACTGCAGCCTCCACCCCATCCTGATCTCTTGGCTTACGGCAGGAGGTTTCAAACACCTCCCGGTCAACTTCCCCATTACCGGCCCAGGATCTCTATATAGACCACAGCTGGGGCTGTCTTCTCCACCACATCTGCGATGAAATTGTACTGGCTCCGGGGAGAGGTGGGTGGCGGAGCAGGGACAGCGGCCAGCTCCGCCGGAGGACCGCGCCCCCAGCCCCACAACAGCAGCAGCACCGCACCCCCTGCTCCCACCGCCGTCGCCAGCCATTCGCGCCAACGGGTTCCAAGGCTCCTGCAGGCCTCCTGGGCACCGTAGCCTGGAGTCTCCACAGTCAGCCGTTGCCAGAGATCCGGGGTCCCAGACTTCAGACAAGCCCGCGATGCAAGGACCCGTACAGGCACCCGGGCGGGGAGATTGGGGGTCCCATAAGTTATCCGGGCCCGGGGGTCAGGAGTTCGAGTTCCTGACGTCAGTAGAGCCCGTAGGTCTGGGGTCAACAGGGGGCCCTTCCCCCAAAAGGTGCCCCCCAAAGCCCTCCAAGCCCGAAGGCTCCAGCCGGCACCCCGCCCCGCCTTCAGCGCAGCCATCGCTCCGCCTCGGCTCTGTCTTCGCCCGCCCTACTCAGAGGCGGTGCTCTGGAGCCCAGCAGCAAGCCGACCGGGAGAAGCGAGGAACGCCGGTATCTGTTCAATGCATGTCGGGAATTATAGTCCATTCAGGACGCGCTCTCTCAGGCGTTACACACACAAACACTTACACGTTCCTCCGGGCCGCAAGGCCTGCTGGGAACGCTAGCCCTTCCGGGGCGCTTTCCGGACCTCGACTTCTGGCAACCCCTTCGGATGCCCAAAGACTCCGCCTTCCCAAGAGCCCCCGCGGCCCTGCGAAGATGGCGACGACCGCGGCCCCGCTTTCCTGAGTTGGCTACGATGGAACCTCCCCCAGCTCCCGGGCCGGAGCGGCTCTTTGACTCGCACCGGTAAGCGCTGCGGAGGAGGGAAGAGACCGGTCAGCGCGTCCTCTCGCCTTCGGCGCCTGATCGCGTCGCCCTCTCGCCGCAGGCTCCCGAGTGACGGCTTCCTGCTGCTCGCGCTGCTGCTCTACGCGCCGGTCGGCCTCTGCCTCCTGGTTCTGCGCCTCTTCCTCGGCCTCCACGTCTTCCTGGTCAGCTGTGCCCTGCCTGACAGCGTCCTCCGCAGGTGCGGACTGGGGTGCCTGGGGAGCATCTGGCCGGGGCCTGTCTCAAGACCGCACAGTCACCGCCGCCTGTGTCTCTCCTCCCCCCGCCCCCCCAGGTTCGTGGTACGGACCATGTGTGCGGTACTGGGGCTCGTGGCCCGGCAGGAGGACTCTGGACTCCGGGATCACCGCGTCAGGGTCCTGATTTCCAATCACGTCACACCTTTTGACCACAATATAGTCAACCTGCTCACCACCTGTAGCACCGTGAGTTTTGGGGGGAAGGGGGGTGCCAAGAGCGCCACCGGGTGGCTCCCTAGGCCTGAGCTCAGGGCTCCCCTTTACCCACTGGCATTCTTTTGGGGAATACTGAGCCATTTCCTCTCCCCATAAACGTCACCCAACATCTTACCTTTCTCATTCTGTTTCGTCTTTTCTTTTGACATTTCCACCCCACCCCAAATCTTTTCCCTGTTCTCAGCCTCTACTCAATAGTCCCCCCAGCTTTGTGTGTTGGTCTCGGGGCTTTATGGAGATGGATAGGCGGGTGGAGTTGGTGGAGTCGCTCAAGAAATTCTGTGCTTCCACGAGGCTTCCGCCCACGCCTTTGCTGCTTTTCCCGGAGGAGGAGGCCACAAATGGCCGAGAGGGGCTCCTGCGTTTCAGGTGAGTAAACACAGGTATCTGGACCCAGTTGAGTGAGTTGCCAAGCTCCTGGGGGAGCCTGTCCCAGTTCAGTTCCTGTCTGCCCACTTTTAGTCTTGCCCCCCCCCCCCCAGTTATTAACTCCATGGTTATCTGCTTAGGTAGTTGGACAGTTTCCTGGTTTCAGTTAGGTACCTGTTAACTAGGCTACCGTGAACGCTCTTCCTATTCTTTCTCTCTTAGTTCATGGCCATTTTCTATCCAGGATGTGGTACAGCCTCTTACCCTGCAAGTTCAGAGACCCCTGGTCTCTGTGGTGAGTGCATGCTGGACAGGGAGTCCTCCCAATTTTGGAAGAAAAGTTCTCCACTTCTGGCCCTGCCTTATTGAGCCTCACTTTATGTCCTCCCCTCAGACGGTGTCAGACGCCTCCTGGGTCTCAGAACTGCTGTGGTCACTTTTCGTCCCTTTCACGGTGTATCAAGTAAGGTACTAACTGGTCTCAGTCTTTGGTGGCTGGGAAGATGCTCACTTCAGTGTCAAGGAAGTAGTGACCTCTCTTGTGTCTGTCTGTGGTTTTGTTCATGTCAAAGCTCCATCACAGGCAACGCATATCTACCACCTCCCCGCTCTCACTGCCACTGTTCCAAGAAAAATAGGGGAGGGGATGACACCCGTAGCCCTGGGCACCTTAGCAGGGCAAGGCTTTGGTTTTTTTGCAGGTGGCTTCATCCCATTCATCGCCAGCTTGGGGAGAGGAGTGAGGAGTTTGCACTCCGTGTACAACAGGTGGTAGTGAACACGGGCATGGTGGAGGTGGGCTTCCCCCCCCCACCCCCACCCCGCTTCCGGCGAGGGGGAAGAAAGCTTGAAGGGACTACGTTACAACCTTCCAATTCTCCCTAGCTGGTGGCCAAAGAATTGGGCCAGATAGGGACACGGCTCACTCCAGCAGACAAGGCAGAGCACATGAAGCGACAAAGACATCCCAGGTTACGCCCCCAGTCAGGTGTGTGGTCTGTGCTCACGGATGCTTGCTTCGGGTCGGGTGGTGTGCTTCCTTCCCTGAGCTTGCCCACCTCTTTCATAGTCCTCCACTCACCGAAGACCTTTTTTTTTTTTTTTTTTTAACAGTGCAATCTTCTTTCCCTTCTCCTCCCAGCCCTCCTTCTGACGTGCAGCTGTCAACGCTGGCTCAAAGAGTCAAGGAGGTTTTGCCCCATGTGCCACTGAATGTCATCCAGGGAGACCTGGGTATGGGAAAGGGTAGCTTCACAAAATGACAGAGCCGGGAAATGGGTTGTGACAGAGAAGGCGGACAGGGAGTGGACACTCTGCTCCTCTCTTCCCAGCCAGGACTGGGTGTGTAGACTTGACCATCACAAATCTGCTTGAGGGGGCTGTGGCTTTCATGCCTGAAGATGTCACTGAGGGAACTCAGTCCCCGCCCACAGCTTCTGCCCCAAAGGTGAGCCACAGGAGTAGTCAAAGCCAAGACTCAAGAGTAGGTCGAGGCAGTCTCTTTGCTCCCTCTCCCTGACTTCTCTTTTTGATGTTGAGACCCTAGCACAGTGCCTCTCTTGCAAAGTAGGCATTCGATGGGTGTTTAATGATGATGACTTCGCAAGCCCTCTGACCTTGTGATCACCTCAGTTCCCCAGCTCTGGCCTGGTGACCCCTCAGCCCACAGCCCTAACATTTGCCAAGTCTTCCTGGGCCCGCCAGGAGAGCCTTCAGGAACGCAAGCAGGCACTGTATGAATATGCTAGAAGGTGAGAGGATGAGGGGACAGTGTGTCCGAAGGAACAAGTTGGAGAATGGCCTGATGAAGCTGACATGACAAAGCCTACACACTCTCTCTCCCCATGTCCCACAGGAGATTCAGAGAGAAACAGGCCCAGGAGGCTGACTGAGCCCAAAGGAAAAAGATGGTACCCAGAGCCGCAGGACGGAGACTGGGGGCAGCCCTCACCCAGCTAACAACAAGCCGGATGAGTGGGTGGTAAAAAGGGAGGGACGGGGCTCCCCCAATCTCATATTAAATTCAGGGTTTCCACTCAAGGTCTCTGTTGCCTCTCTGGGTTTTAAAAAGTCCCTTGAGTAGGTTCCTTTTCTTTGGTTGAAGAGTATATAGGTGAGGATGGTCAGAATGAAACTGTGAGATTATCTCATGCTAAACTGAAGTCAAAACAACTGGATCCCAGCTTGGTTTACTGGGAGGCTGTCGCTGCAAAACTACAAGTCCCAGAATGCATTTCATGAGCACAAGCCTTGCTTTCCATAGCTTCCTAACTAAGTTAACCAAGGTGGAGCAAAAGGCCCCACCCCCAAAAATCAAGCTATGGGATTGGAGTTTGAGTTCAATAAGGGTGGGGCCGGAATTTACCTTTGTACTCCAGGCTGGCCTGGGTTGGTGGTGCCTGGCTGGGTGTGTCCAGAACTGCCTGCCATCCTGACGTGTCTCAGAGCTGCTGCCAGGTTTGAATCCAGGATCATTATGGCCCTGCTGTCCCACTCTCTTTTCCAAATTTCTTACTTATTTTCCCCTTTGGGTCCTTCCCACAGATTACTATGCTGCTTGTGACTCCTGCTTCCCCACAAGGGCCCCTGTGCTAGTCACAAGATCTTTACTGCCCAGCTACAAGCAGGGTAAAAGTCCACTTGCAATGGTCCCTTAGAAACACCCAGCACTGTTTCCTGGCAAGCAAGTACTGCTGGGAAGGATGGACCCCAAGGCATTGTCCCCTGCGGGTTGAGGTCGGGGATCAAGCTGAGATGGGAATTTGGTCTTAGTCACCAGATCTGAGGCCTTACTGGCTGCCCTGCTTTCCGTAGGTTCTATGGACAGCCACCATGGCCTCTGGGCTGGCAGAAGAGTCTGAACCAAGTCCTGGGGAGTCTGAACTGGCTGTGAACCCCTTTGATGGGCTCCCCTTCTCTTCCCGCTACTATGAGCTGCTTGAGCAGCGGAGAGCCTTGCCCATCTGGGCTGCTCGCTTCCTGTTCTTGGAGCACTTGGAGAGTAGCCCCACTGGGGTGGTGCTGGTGTCTGGGGAGCCCGGCTCTGGCAAGAGCACCCAGGTGGAGGAAGACTGTGGGAGCGGATAGAGGGCAGGGTTAAGTGGGCCTTTTCCTGGGTAAAGAGCGGGATGTGGGAGAGGTGAGCAAGGGAAGGTGGGTTAGGCTGCCCCCGTGGGCGGTGAAGGATCAGGGATCCCAGTTCAGCTGGCCAGAGTTCCTGCCGCTCTTCTGTCTGACGCCCTCCAATATCCTGACCACTGCTCCTAACCTTTCCCTACCCAGATCCCTCAGTGGTGTGCAGAGTTTGCACTGGCCAGGGGATTCCAGGCTGGCCAGGTTACAGTCACCCAGCCCCACCCTCTGGCAGCCATGAGCCTGGCTTCAAGGGTGGCTGATGAGATGGACCTGACTCTGGGTCATGAGATTGGATACAGCATCCCTCAGGAAGACTGCACTGGGCCCACCACCATGCTCAGGTGGGCCATTGGCAGCCTGATGCGAGGCTAATTCCCATGACTGAGTGCAATAAACCCAGTCTAGCTCCTCCCCCCACCCTCAGCTTAACCTGCCCTTAAGTCACGTGGTGCAAACCTCACCCTCGCCACAAGACACAGGATATAGTGTGTGAACCAAGCGTCCTCAGCAGAGATGTGGGGCCATACTTAGTGGTCCACAGGCTTAGGAAATCCATGACGACAATTTTTCCGACCTTCAATATCAAAATCTAGGCACCTTGGGGAAAAATGCCTGGACTTGGGTCTGGTCCATGTCCACACTGACTCCCTGCCCACTACCAATGTCAACAGGTTCTGCTGGGACAGGCTGCTTCTACAGGAAGTAGCCTCAACCCGGGGCCCCGGAGCCTGGAGTGTGCTGATTCTGGATGAGGCTCAGGAGCGCTCAGTGGCCTCAGATTCACTGCAGGGGCTCCTGCAAGACACCAAACTGAGAAACCTTCCAGGGGATCCCCGAGTGGTTGTGGTTACTGACCCAGCCCTTGAACCCAAACTCCAAGCTTTCTGGGGCAATTCTCCTATTGTGCGTGTACCCAGAGTGGCTGGTGGAAATCCCACCCTTATCTACAAGGACACTGTCCCCACTGACCTAGTGAAAGCTGCCTGCCAAGCTGTGCTTGAGCTGTGTCGGCAGGAAGAGACCCCTGGAGATGTGCTGGTGTACCTGCCCAGTGAGGAGGTAAACAAAAGCAAGAAATGCATTGTGTCCAGGGCCAACACGTTAGGAATAGTTGTATTTACTCTGCTCTGGAGCCCTGGCAGGGAGCAAGGGCTTCAGAATAAAGAATTCTGCCACCCATTTTTTAAAATAATTCCTTATAATGCAGAGCTTTGTGCATAGCGAGCTAACTGATAATGTCCCCGACTTGAGAAGTGTATGTATTTTCTCAGAGAGAAGGGCTATAGCTTTCATCAGTTTGTCCAAAAGCTCTGTGCTGCTCCCCACTCCCCCCCCAAAAAGTAAGAACTGCCCTAATGCCCCACCCCTCTCCTCAGGAAATTTCCCTGTGCTGTGAAGCCTTGTCCAGGGAGCTGGGGATGCTAGCTCTCCAAGGCTCCCCACTGCGGGTGCTGCCCCTTCACCCAGGCTGTGGACAAGCCATCCAGGCAGTATATGAGGACACAGACACTAGTGTCCGGACGATCGTGGTCACTCATTGGCTGGCGGATTTCTCCTTCTCCCTCCCTTCCATCCAGCACGTCATTGACTCGGGACTGGAACTTCGAAGTGTGAGTGAGAGAAATGAGGGGGAGTGGAGCCTCTGGTAGAAATGGACCGCTCTGATCTGTCTTGGCCTTGTTTGGGGGCTGAATGACAGGTTTACAATCCTCGGATCCGGGCAGAATCCCAGGTGTTGAGACCAATTAGCAAATGTCAGGCTGAGGCAAGACTGCTTCGGGCAAGGGGGTTCCCACCAGGTAAGAACCTTTCTCCTCAGACCAAAAAAAAAAAAAAAAAAAAAAAAAAAAACACCTCGTACAAGCACGGAGAATCTACTCCCGAGACCTTTCTCCTCTCAGGATCCTGCCTCCGCCTGTACTCTAAGACCATTCTAGAACTAGAGGCTCCCCCACTGCCCTACCCCAAATTGTGTGAAGAGAACCTGAGCTCCCTGGTGTTGCTCCTAATGAGAAAACAGATTGCAGAACCAGGGGAGTGCCACTTCCTGGACCGGCCTGGTGAGCCCCCCAACCCCCATCCTGCCCCCAGGGCTGCCTCTGACTGCCAGGTCAGACCATGTGATGGCTAAGCCCCGTGTCCTTGCCAGCCCCAGAAGCACTGATGCAGGCCCTGGAAGACTTAGACTATCTGGCTGCCCTGGATGACGATGGGGACCTGTCGGACCTGGGAATCATCCTGTCGGAATTTCCCCTGCCCCCTGAGCTGGCCAAAGCCCTGCTGGCCTCCTGCGAGTTTAACTGTGTGGATGAAATGCTCACTCTGGCTGCCATGCTCATTGGTACCTTTCTAGCTTTAGTCTACCCTGGGTTAAAAAAATTCTGCCGCTTGTTAATCAGGATCTTGGTTTTTTGTTGTTGTTGTTGTTGTTTTGGTTTGGGTTGGGTTGGGTTTTGTTTTGTTTTTCCTGCACTGGGAATCTTACCCAGGCCCTCCTGTGGGTTAGGCAGCTGTCCTGGGGTGCAGTTAGAGTCACAGGTCCCTCAGCCTTCCCACCCCTCACAGCACCTAGAGAACCAGGTGTCTATCCATCTCTTCCCATCATCTCCTGAGCTTTTTCTCCAATGCTTCTTTCTCCTTGGTGTCCAATCTCACCCAGGTTGACTACATCCACTCCCCTGTCTGCTGCAGTCCTCCCCTTTAGCTGTGCAACATACTCCCCATCCCACCCAGTCTGTTCTGGGTATGGCTTGCCTGGTCCTGTCCCCTGAAATGACAGCTCACTAGTGAGGTTAAGCATTTCTTCATCATCTTTGAATTGAGAATGCTAACTACTTCTACTTCAAAACTGTCTCCTCCCTATGCCTCTGTGATATCACTTTTATTTATTGGGGGGTGCTGGGTTTTGTTTTGTTTTGTTTTTTACAACTTTTCTTGGTTTTTCGAGACAGGGTTTCTCTGTGTATCCTTGGGTGTCTTGGACTCGCTTTGTAGACCAGGCTGGCCTCAAAATCACAGTGATCCGCCTGCCTCTGCCTCCCGAGTGCTGGGATTAAAGGCATGTACCACCACACCCGGCAAGGGGGTGGTGGTGCTGTTTTTTATTTGACGTAGTGCACATGCAAATATACATACATAAAATGTGGTTTGTACATGTACCTGAGTGAGCGTGTACTCTGAGGCCAGAGGACGATGTCCTGCTCTTTCACGCTCTCCTTCATCCCCGTGAGGCTGCCTCTCTTGCTAAATCTGGAGCTTGGCTGGTACCTCAAGTGCAAGTGATTCTCCTATCTGTACACACACACACTCTCTCTTTTTATTTGTTTGATTTGTTTCATTTTGTTTCGCTGTGTAGCCTGGGCTGTCTTGGAACTCACTCTGTAGTCCAGGCTGGTCTTGAAGTCAGACATCCACCTGCCTCTGCCTCCCAAGGGCTGGGATTAAAGGCGTGCGCTCCCATCACCTGGCTCAGCCCCTGTGGTTTGAAGATGCTAGGTGTGTGTGACCATAACAGGTGGCATTTTCATACGTACCTGGAATTTGAACTTAGGCCTTCATGCTTGTGTAACAAGTACTCTTAACCCCTGAGTCTCCTCCCCAGCACTCACCCTTGGGTTTTTTCTTTGTTTGTTTTTTTATTTTGTTCAGTTTTAGACAGGGCATCTCCTTGTGTAGCCTTGGCTGTCCTAGACTTTCTCTGTAGACCAGGCTGGCCTCGAAATCACAGAGATCCGCCTCCCTCTGCCTCCCCGAGTGCTGGGATTACAGGTGTGCGCTACCGTGCCCAACTCATGCCTCTTCTTTCTGAGGACCTTGCTTTGTAGCCCAAGCTGGCCTTGAGCTTAAGATCTTTGTGGCTCAGTCGCCCAGACTCTGGGATTATAGGCATGCACCACCATGTCCAGCACCCTGTAGTTTCCATCCCATTTCTGTGGCCATGTTGTCTTTACCTCTTCCTTGGGATCCCCCCTACCACCACCGCCAATAACATTCTTTTAAATCTTAAGAAGGAGGAGATAAGGAGGCAAAGGGGAGAAGGTGAGGAAGGAGAGAGAAAAGAGAGGGACACAGAAAGAAAGGAAAGGAGAGGGAGGAGAGAGATCCAACTCCCCACCCCCAAGATTTCATTTTTCTGTGTAAGCCTGCATGTCTGTACATCGCAGCATGCAGTACCAGTAGAGGCCATAAGAGGGCGTCTGATCCCCCTGGAACTGGAATTAAAGGTGCTTGTTGGACACCATATAGGTGCTGGGAACCAAACGCAGGTCCTCTGCAAGAGCAGCCAGTGCTCTTAACTACTGTGCCATCTCTCCAGCTCCGTGCTCCTCTCTCTTTTTTAAAAGTACTATTATGTATGAACATAATGTATGATGTGGGGCGACAGGGGTGTGCCATAGCTCATGTGTGGTCAGGGGACAAGACTGTAGAATTGGTTCTTTCTTTCCCCCTATATGTGGGGTTCTGGGGATTGAACCAGGTGGCTTAGGCTTGTGCACTATATGCTGAGCCATTTTGAAGGCATACGGTTTTACTCTGTAGTGCAGGCTAGCCTGGAATCCACTGTATACCCTGTGCTAGTCTTAAACTTGCAGCAATCCTCCTGTCGTAGCCTCCCTCCCAGATAGTAGAATAACAGACATGTGCCACAACCCCTAGCTTTCCTAGGAAAGATTTCAACCAGACTAGTTCATAGTGTCTCTGCTCGGGGCTGAACCCACGCACTCTCTCCACAGGCCCCTCTTACCAAACTACCATCTTCCTCTCTGTTCTGCCTCAGACAGCCCATCACCTCTCCTGTCCTCACCCTGTACTAAGCTGTCCCTAGAGTTCCCCTTTGTAGCTCCTATGTGTGTTGTTCAGAGTCATCTGCTCTCTGCACAGTCACAGCCAATGCCAGCCAGTGTTGGGCCCTCCTCCCTTCCACGGTCCCCTAACCAGGCATGTGACCAGCACCTGGACTCTCTTACTTTAACATTCATCCTCAGTGGCTGGTCTTGCCTCCTAGGGTGTGCAGACTTTTTTTGTGTCACACAGTCTGCCTCTGACCCTGACCACTCCAGTGTCGTTTGCCATTCTGCCACATCACCAAACGACATGGCTTCTAGTGCCCCGGATAAGCCGTTATCCTCTGTGCCATGCTGTTTCCACAGCCACAAATGGTCCGTCCTCCTGTCCCTTCTGCACTCACACTTCTGACACTGGCCCAAGGATCGCTTGCTTTTTTGTTTTTTGTTTTTCTCCGACTTCCCCCTTCTCTCCACCACCAAAGCCTGCGCAAACTCACCTTCTCTTTGCTTTCAGAAAGCCAAACATACCAGTTTTTCTTAGCATTCCCTTGTGGACTCTCCCACCAAATTTATGTGTGTTGTGGGGGGGGGGCATACATCAGTGTGCTTGTAATGCAAAGGCCAAAGGAAACAGCTCAACTTTTCTGCTGAACTGAGTAAGCTCCCAGGATCTGCCTGTCTCTACCCGCCAGGTTCTGGAGTTACAGGCACAGGTAGCTGTTCTAAGCTTTTTTTTAATGTGGGTAGTAGGGATTCGAACTCAAGTCTTTATTCTTATAAGCAAGTGCCCACTAAGTGATCTGCCCAGCTTTTCTCCAACCAGACTCTAATCTCCTTAAAGGAAAACAAAAACAAAAACAAAACAAAACAAAACAAAAAACTGTCCTTCATTTCCAGCCATTAGTATCTAGGGGAAGATGGGTTCCAGGACCCTCTGTGGATCCCACAGTCCACTGGTGCTTCAGCCTCTCAGGAGAAAATGCTTCAGTGCTGAATGTAGCCTGTGCATATTCTCCTACATACTTTAAATAGGCCGGGCGTGGTGGTGCCCGCCTTTAATCCCAGCACTTGGGAGGCAGAGGCAGGCAGATCGCTGTGAGTTCGAGGCCAGCCTGGTCTACAAAGTGAGTCAAGGACAGCCTGGTCTACAAAGCAGGACAGCCAAGGCTACACAGAGAGACCCTGTCTCAAAAAAACCAAAATAAATAAATAAATAACCCCCAGATTACTTACAGCACCCCATACTGTGTGCAAGTTATGTAAATGCTACCCTACATTACATAAGAAACAGTAGCCAAGGATAATCTGCATGATCTCTATAGATGTAGGTTTCTCTGAGTACTTTTAGTTGATTGACTCCACAGACGCAGGGCCGTGGATGTGGAGGGTTCGCTGCATTTGTCTCCAAAGCACAACCGAGTGCAGAACACCTGGAATCTATTGTCTTTTGAATTAAGCTCCCCGCAGGATTGCTCCGCCTTTTCTGTATTCTCCTCCCCAAGCTACGGTCCTCCCTGATTCTTCCCATCTCCGCGTCCAGCTGCTCCTGGGTTCACCCGTCCTCCCCTGTGTGCAGAGGAAGCTGCTTTGCGTCGGGCCCTGGAGCACGCCGATGGCGACCACAGCTCTCTGATCCAGGTTTACGAAGCCTTTGCACAAAGTAAGTGGCTGGGCCTGCGCCCGGCAGAGACTCCCAGGAAATATCCACTCGGCCAGCAGACCTCTGTGCTGAGGAAGAGGAGGAGGTCTTCAGGCCAAGGGTCCTCTTTGTGCATCTTAAGGACTTATTCCAGCTGTTTCCTTCCTTCTCCAAGGTGGAGCAGAGGAGGCTTGGTGTCAGGCTCGGGGTCTAAACTGGGCAGCATTGTGTCGAGCCCGGAAACTCCGAGCAGAGCTCCTGGAACTCATGCACCGGATAGAGCTGCCAGTGTCCCAGCCAGCCTTTGGCTCGGAGCAGAATCGCAGAGACCTTCAGAGAGCACTGCTCTCAGGATACTTCCTCAAGGTTAGGGAGAGGGCTAAATGAAAGGCATTTGGCCTGGTGTGGTGGGGCACATCTTTTAATCCCAGCACTCCAGAGGCAGGCAGGGCTCTCTAAATTTGAGGCCAGCCTGGTCTACATAGTACGTTCTAGGACAGCTAGGACTACACAGGATGAGTCTATGTCCAAAGGGGTGGGTGTGGGGGATGGCTGGGGGGGGGGTTGACTTAGCAGTTAAGAGCACTCATTGCTCTCTCAGGGGGATCCAGGCTCACCATCCTTAACTCCGATTCCAGGGAGCACAACACCTTTCTGAATGTCAAGGGCAAGCACATGGAGTGTGACTTACATGCAGGCAAAACACTCATGCACATAAGCTAAAATAAATAAATCTTTTTTTAGTTTTAGAAAGAAAAAAGATTCAAAAGGCAGGGGGGCGGGCTAGGGGAAGAGCCGAGTAAGCAAAGCGCCTTGCTTCACTCTCAAGGACAGACTTTGATCCCCAGGGCTGTGGGTTCACTTATAGTTCTAACACTGAGGAGGCAGAGACACTTGGGTCCCTGGAGCTGGCTAGTGAGCCAGCCTGGCCTCATGGCAGGTTCCAGGTTCTGTCTCCAAAAAAGGGTAAATGGCATCCAAGGAATGGCACCCACGATTGACTCCTCGAGATTAACATTCTCTCTCTCTCTCTCTCTCTCTCTCTCTCTCTCTCTCTCTCTCTCTCTCTCTCTCTCTCTCTCACTGTCTCTCTCACACACACACACACACACTCACAATTTCTTAGAACCAGGAGTTGAGGGTTTAAAGCACAGGAGGCTATGGAAAATGCCATATGGTAAAGCAAGGACCAGACCTCAACTAGTGATTTCCTTTTAGTCTCTGCAACACTTAGTCCTCTCGCGCCCCCTTCTTTTCTTCTCTCTCTTTAAAGACAATGGTGAGACAGACAGGGTCTCATGCTGTCCAAGCTGGCTTCAGACTTTCTTTTCTTTCTTTCTTTCTTTCTTTTTTTAAAAATTATTTATTTATTATGCGTACAGTGTTTTGCCTGCATATACAACTGCACTCCAGAAGAGAGCACCAGATCTCATTGTAGGTGGTTGTGAGCCACCATGTGGTTGCTGGGAATTGAACTCAGGACCTTTGGAAGAGCAGCCAGTGCTTAACCTCTGAGCCATCCCTCCAGGCTTTCTATGTAGCTCAGCCTGGCTTCTGCTTCCCTGACGGTGGGATTACCAGAACTGGCCTCCTCCTCTTTATTTTCTGTGCTCTGTTCCTTATCCCATCTGTGTATTTGTGTTTCAATGAGGTGGCCCGCGACACAGACGGGACTGGAAATTACCTGCTTCTCACCCATAAACACGTAGCCCAGCTGTCTTCATCCTGCAGCTACCGAAATCGCAGGGCTCCAGCCCATCCCCCCGAGTGGGTGCTGTACCACAGCTTCTCCATAGCCAAAGACAACTGCCTCCGCGTTGTCTCTGAGATTCAACCGGAGATGTGAGTGTCCTCACCTTCACTCTTAACACTGCCCCTTCCCCTCCCGGAGGGGGATGTTGGGGGATGGAGGGGGCAGGGACCAAACCCAAAGCTGGGGTGTGAGACTTAACAAAAAGGTTTGTGAAGGGGTGGGTGGGAAATGCCGCCGATGACCTCATTGGGACGTTCTTCAATAGGCTGGTGGAGCTAGCCCCTGCGTACTTCCTGAGTAACCTGCCCCCCAGTGAGAGCAGAGACCTCCTGAACCAGCTGAGAGGAGGAGCTGCAGAGCCATCTGCTGAGCCTGAATCTTCCTCTCCTGGGGAGTATGGTGATGGCTGTGCTCTGCAGTGAGCTGCTTAAGGAATGGAGCCAGCCTCACCGCACAGCACCAAGGCAGCCAGCCAGACTTAGAGATCCAAAGCGTAGGGTCAGATGAGCTCCGGGAACCCAAGGGCCTGTCTGTGGACAAGGGAGCAAATGCTGGGCCCCACCGCAACCTTGCACTCTCCTTAGGACTATAAAAGATTTTTCTATGATGCCAAGTTCAATTGTGGTTCCGTGGTGCCATATACAACGTCCGTGAGTCAGAGATGAGACTTGAGAAAAGAGGCCGGCTTCTGAGGTGCAGCCTCTTGCGGGCCTCAGACCAAGCCTTTGTGCTGCCTGATGAAGCTGCCCCTAACAGAGACTGTGAGCGGTCCCTGTTACAGTGTTCCAACTTCTGGCAGAAACAAGATGGGGACAATAGGATGACACAAAACATTCCCTTTAAACCAGAAAAGGCTTTGCGTTCATCCAACTCAACTCTCAGAAAGCCTCCTGCAGACTCTGACTCACCTGCAGTATATCGTCTTTCTAATTTTACATTGTATTTATTGTGTGTTGTGTGTGTGTATGCACACACGTGTGCATGCCATAACACACAAGTGGTGGTCAGGACAATTCGAAGAAATCAGTTCTCTTCCACCAAGTTGGTCCTAGAGATAAAACTCAGGAGAACTGCCAGTGCCTTTCTTAAAAACGTCCTGTTTTTCTTCTTCCTGGCTGGGGACTCCTTCCCTTCTCCCGCCCTTATTCTAATCATTTTTGAGTCCATCACTTTTCCTGCACATTGTAAATGTGTTTGTGGAATATGGTGGAAAGAAAGGCTTAATCCATGTAACTCCCCAGAGTTCCTTCCTCCCCCCACCCCACTCCAGGAGCTCTTGGCCTCCCATTCCATCTGTCTCCACCCCTGTGAAGCCAGCAAGCTCCCCCAAAGGCAGGCATCCGGAAGTTTTTCCCTCTGGATCTAACATGACCTTTGCCTACTGTTAATCCTGCCACGGGTCCCCCACTTTCCACAGCGCCACTGACCGCCTTGGCCTCCACACCTCCAGTCCTGACTCACCTTCGTGTCTTCCTAGTCACTCTAACACTGGGCCCATGAACTGGCCACCGGCTCCTGCTCTCTGGTCTCTGACCCTACATGGCCCCGGAGCCACGCTGTCTTCCTAGCTTTTATCCTCTGAATGTATAGTATCTCTCTTACCTACAGCATACGTGCATTGAGACTCTCAAGGTGTATGTGGGGGGCGGGGTAAGTGGCCCGCAGATTGGACAAACCACATGACAATGGGAGAGTGAATCAAGAAGGAATCCTTAGCGATTGTTTTACAGATGAGGGATGAGGTGGACATTCAGCCCCTGTCACAGTCAGCCGCATTCTTGAGCGCCAGCACCTCTTCCACTACCCGACTGTTTTTGATGTCTGCCTTAACACCAACTCAGTGGCCCCGTCCCAGCTGGACCCGAGCTCTGAGCCCACTCAGGGCAGAATCCCAAGTGCCTTGCCGGGTCCCTCTCTCATCGACTACTACATCCTGCAGGTTGCCCTATCGACCCACATTCCAGCGGGTCCGGTTGGGGAAAAAAAAACCGCCATGAAGGACGGAGTCAAAGTGCAGGCCAGGGGCCACTGGTGGCCAAGGAGCCTCAAAGGACAGTTTCAGGCCTTCAGCTCCTCGTGCTCCACTGGCACCTGTCCACGGTGGCGCTCCTCGAACAAGGGTCACTCACACCACCGAGGCGAGCCCGGACACTGAAGCCACCTTGTTGTCCTCAGCCCACGGCTGCAGATTCTGCAGCGCGAAGAGCGATGAGTTGTGCAGGCAGAGCGGGTCCGGTGGCAGCGGTGGCCTCAGCGGCCGGGGCAGCGCTTCCTGCTGCAGGTGGAGCAGCAGGCGGCCCGCGCGGTGCCGCTCGGCCTCCCGCTCCTCCGCCGTCTGGCGCCTGGGCGAGCGGAGAGCCGGGGTCAGTGGACCGCCCGGTCCTTCCCCGCCACTCGGCCCGCCCGCGCCCCGCGCCTCACCGCCACTTGGTGCGTCGGTTCTGGAACCAGGTCTTGACCTGCGCGTCCGTCATGCGCAGGGCCTTGGCCAGCGCCGCCCTCTCAGCCGAGGCCAGGTACTTCTGGCGCAGGAAGCGACGCTCCAACTCCAGCACCTGCGAGCGGGAAAAGGAGGTGCGCGGCTTCTTGCGCTTCGGGGGGGTCCGGTTTTGGTAGGGGTGGCCTATTCGACGTGTCCCAGAGAAGGGCGAGAGCGCAGCTACCGGGCGGAAGAGCAGGGCAAAGTTTGGGGGTGGTCGGAGGTTGACACTGAGAAGAGATCCCCTAGTCCTCACGGGACCCTCATCCACAGAGGTCTCGTTCAAGAAGGGGCCAAGGAAGAATCCGGTTCCTCCCAAACGTCACCCTGCCCCTCCTCGCAGTAGGTATGGTGGGACTGCAGAGGAAGGGAGCATGCACCCGAGGACAGCAGCTCTCTCCTTACTGCCTCTCCTCTGTGGAACCAAGAGATTTGGGGTCCGGGAAGGTCCAGGGGGATGAGCAGAGGGGAGGGATTAAAGGAGTAGTGGAGTTGGAGCAGAAAGCTAAGAAGCGAAGAAACGGGTCAAAAGGGAAGGACACCGAGGGGTTGAGCAATCTCACCCGTGAGCCTGTCCTTCGCAAAGCGGCGGCCGCTGTCCATCCAGGGGAAGGTGAGTCCCGCTAGGCCCCCAGCACCACCCAAACCGGAGGGTCCGGGCACCGCGGGAGCCGCACCCGAGGGCGGTGGCGGCACCGGCAGCGGGCGGTGCGCCGGGACACGGATCACGCCGCCGGGGCCCACTCCCGAGCCTCTAGGCAACGGGGCCAGAGAGCCGGCTGCAGCGTAGCTCGAGGCTCCGTGGAATCCACCGGAGAACGCTGCATTCTCTCCGTGGCTCTGGCCCGCCTGCCCCGGGCCCAGACCGCTCCCCGGGGGTTCGGGGCCGCTCAGGATCTGATCAATGCCGAAGCTGATGGGTTCGTGGTGCGGAAGGTGGTGAGGAGCCAACACCGCGGGCTCCATGGGGCCAAGCCGGAGAGGACCAGGAGGTTGGGTGGCTGGGAAGGGTATTTCTGACAGCTGCGGAAGCCCGGTGGCCGCGCGCTCGGGACAGCAGCTTCAGGGGCCCGCGGGGCAGGCCACGGCTGGGCGCCGGGGCCCCAGGGACCACAACATCCCTGTGTACTGGGCGCTGCCGCACCCGTGCCCGCCCCTCCCGGGCATCCGCGCAGGGACTCGCATCCCGGAGGAGCGTGGCCGGCGGGGATCCCGGGAGCGCAGGTGGACGCTAGGTTGCCCAGGCCGCTGCTGGCGTCCAGTGTGGAGAGAGATGGCCAGCTTCAGGCTGGGGCAGTCAGTGACTGACAGATCGGCCTCGGGTGGGCAGAGGGGGCTGAAGGAGGGCAGGGGCGGGGCTCCGCTGTTAAAGAGAAAGGGATGGCTGGATGTGCCAGGCGCAGGCAGAGGAGGGCGCGGGTGTCAGGAAGGCGCGGTGCGCGGGAGGGGTCGCTGACTCAGCCGGGATGCTCTAGCACCCACATCCTCTCCGGCCTCCGCCTTTGGGCTGCCTCGACCTCGCGGGCTCCTCAGCAGGTGCTTCTTTCCCTAACCCCCACTCTTCGCCTCCCGATGGGTGCTACTGGCCAGCTCCTGGATTCGTTGTGGTCCCTACCCAAATGCCCCCTGAGACCGAATCTCGTTGTGGCTTCCTGGCTGTGTAAGAAGCGGCTGGGGAACGGCGATCCGCGACCTGGAGTCCCAGGAAGAGTCCAAGTGGCAAGGCGTGTTCGGTGGGCTCGGGCAGGAAACGGATATCTGAGCTTGGGTCGTGGCACACCTCCTGGTTTTTCCTGTAGCATTCCCCACCCTGCTGTCTTGACCGGCCAGGAATTCGTGCCCTTTTTCTTAGAATTTCGATTTTCTGAAATTGCTGTAAATCGGACTGTGTGTCAAACGGACCAACCCAGGCCTCCACCGCGGGATTCCACACCTCTAATTTGCATCTCGGAAAACCACCCTTACACACTGTCCTCCTTCTCTAAGGCGAAAGGGCTACACACTGGGGGCTCGCTGAGGCCCTGGGTGGCTCCCAGCTCTGCATCCTACCGACACTTCAGCCCCACCCAAGCCCCAGAAAATGCTCCAGCCAAGGAAAGTGGGGGCAGGCTCAAACGGCTCGGTGACCTTGTGACCTCTGGGCGCGGACCCAGGAGCTGGGAGTGTGTGACCTCCTCGTCCTTCCTTGGGATGGGACCCCAGCCGAGCGGGCCCCTAAGCCGAAGACACGCCCCCGTCGCCACCCTGCCCGGTGCAGGCCGCCATAATCGGGTTAGCTGGGCCGGAATTACATTACCTTCCCCAGCCCGCCCTGGCCCTGGGGGGGGCCCCGGCGCCCCGGGGCCGGGGGGACGGGGCCGGGGGGGGGGGGGGCAGCGGGTGGGCACGAAGGAGCTGCTCAGCCTGCCTTGGGCACATCGTAGCCAGAAGACCCCGCCCTGCTATGCCAAGCCTGGACCTTCACCCTTACTCACCTCAGGGCTCAGCTCCATCCTATGGCTTTCCCGCGTGAAGCGAAGTAACTACCAAGTACAGACGTCCCTGAAACTACTGTTATTTCTCCAGGATCCCCCATGGGAAAGGCGCCCCTCCTTTCTCCCAGCAGATGGGCTGGCAGCCTGGCGCCTGGGGCAGGGTGAAGGGGTCTATTCTCTCCTGGGAACCAGGATATTTGGGCATCTGGACAGGAACATAAAAGTAGATATAAGTAGGCCCTCCTCCCCAGGCTCTCCGAAGCCTGCCCGGGGTGGGGGTGGGGGGGGGAATGGAGGATAGTGTTTAGGGGGGGCATTAATACTTTGTGGGAGCCCTATGCCATCTTGGCCACCTCGATTCTTTTCAGCTATTCCTTCCACCTCTCTGGTCACGGGTCGGGGGAGGGGACAATTTGGCAACGGTGCTTTTTATGTCCCTAGAGAAAACAATCACTTCTCCCCTGCGCAAAGCCCTCCCTGTGCTGAGCAGGAGGGTGAGGCTACATCGAACTTGAAGCACAGAATATATACTTCACTGGATGGGACCAGCCTAGGGACCTGGCCTAGAAAGGCAGTCCCTGGCAGGGGACTAGCTTGCAGGTGTGCTAGGAGAGCAAGCTTCATGAGGGAAAGTAACTGTGTCTCTCGCCACCGCTGCCGCTGCTGCCGCCGCCGCCACCGCCAAACTGAATAAACCTTGAGCTTTGTCAAAGGATGAGTCACTGAATGAGAAACCGGTGAAGTCCCGGTTGGCTGTCACCTTTGAGGCCAGCGCAGGTGGCACTCTCTCTGTAAGGATGCAGGACATCCAAATTTTGTCAGCCGCAGGCCCACCTAGGAGTTTCTCTTGTCTCATCTCTGTTGGTTCCTTCTGCCAGTTCAAGATGAAGATGGAGGTTGTAGGTAAGTGCGGCTCCTGGCCTATTAGATGTGTTTGTGACACACCCACACCCTCAAGTGGTTCTTTCCCCCTTCCTTTCTCCCCCTAACCGCCCCCCCCCCCCCCTTTAAAAACCCCCCCCCGCCCCTTATTTTTCCCTCCCCCCCCCCTTCCTTTTTACCCCCATGCCCCCCCCCCCCCCCCCCCCCCCCGGGGCCCTTGAACCCTTGAGGCTGCAGCTTCCGGGGGTGGGGGGGTGGGGGGGGAAGCTGAGTGCATCACCTCAGCTCCTTCTTTTCCTTTCTCCTCAATGCTCTTCTTCAAGATGGCCCCCAACTCTTATGTCACTATGTCTGTCGTCAGCTCAGTCCTTCCCACTTCAGGCCATCTCAGAATCTCCTCATCTGGACGGAAGCCTTTGCCTGACTTCTTTAGTGACATCTTCATTTCTTCTTTCCCTTCTTCTGTCCATGTGTACGGCCTCCATCTCTTCCTCCTTGGCTGTCCCTGTGTTAACCCACTGGAGACTGTTTTTTTTCTACATCTCAGCTTTTATTCCCAGTAGGGGGAGGGGGGAAGAGTGGGGGGGAGGGGGTAGAAGGGTGGGTGTTTTACTGTATAACCCTAGCTAGTCTGGAATTCATTCTGTAGATCAAACTGCCCTTGAACTCACAGGAACCCACCTGCCTCTGCCTTCTGAGTGTTTAAAATTACATTTATTTTTAGTGTAGTGTGTGCGCACACACATATGTGAGCGTGTGCATGTACCACAGTATGAATGCGGAGGTCAGAAGACAACTTTTGAGTCTGTTGTCTCCTTCCACCATGTGAGTTCTGGGTTCGAACTCAGGTCATTGGGCTTGACGGCAAGCACCGTTACCTGCTGGACTGTCTCACCAGCTCGTGAGATGTCCTTTCATTAGGCTTTTGGTTTGTTTTTGCTTTTCATTTTTGTCTTTGTTTTCAGCACTGGGGATTGAGCCTAAGGCCTCCTGCACACCAGACAAGTGTCCTCCCACCGAGCTACATCCCCAGCCCTGTCTCATTATGTCTCCCTTGCTTTCTGTAATGTGAGCTTCCATTGTTACTGCTTATAGCTTTCCTCCCCTGGCTTTGCTTCTTCTGCTGAAGAATGTGAGCGTGCTTCAGAGCTCTGGCTTTAGCTTTTCTGCATCTAGTCAAGTTTCATCTATTGCAATAGCCGATTCTCACGCTCACGTGGATGGACAGCGTTGGCGCCTCCTGAGACATGAGCCTTATCTTTCCAGTCTCACTTCTGTTCCACCCTTCTGACCAGCTCCACCCACCTCTGCGAAGCTACCTTAAGTCCAGCAGCGGGCTGGAGGCTCACTCCTCATCACCCTCCTATCCTGGGCCCACCCAGTCAGGTCCCTGGCTCCTCCCTCCCCTCTGCCATGCTTTCCTTTAAAGTTTAAAATGCTGCCACTGCCTCCTTCTTCTTTGGACAGGGTCTTCTGTCGCTCAGGCCTTGAATTCACTATGGAGCCATGGCTAGTTTTGAACTCTGATCTTCCTGTCCCTACCTTGTGGGCGCTAAATTACAGGTGTGTGGCATTTCTAGCTACACTCCTGCGTTTCCATTGCTAAACCCTTAACCTAAGCTGTCACCATCACCTGCATTCTTTCCTTTGTTCATTCAGAACATTCTGAAAAGATTTCTTTGAATGGTATGTCCATCTGTGTTTCCCTGCTTAAGTTTATGCGCACTACATATGTGTAAGAGCCTTTTGAGGCCAGGCAGGCTGGATCTCCTGAAGCCAGAGTTCCAGGCAGTTGTGAGCCACTTGCCCATCATGGGTGCTGAGAACCAAACTCATGTCCTCTATGAGAGCACTGGGTGTGTTTTGTTTTTTTTTTCTTTTTGGTTTTTTGAGACAGGGTTTCTCTGTGTAGCCTTGACTGACCTGGACTCACTTTGTAGTCCAGGCTGGCCTCAAACTCACAGCGATCTGCCTGCTTCTGCCTCCCGAGTGCTGGGATTAAAGGCGTGCGCCACCACGCCCGGCTGCACTGGGTGTTTTTAATTGCTGAGCCATCTCTCTAGCCCCCATTCAGAATAGTTTAGCACCTGGGATATGCTCAGACCCAGAGACAGAGATGTAGACAGCAGAGAGAAGGAGGTACCTAACTCTGAAAATGCTACATTCTAGTATGAAAGGCTGATGAAAGCCTAGAGGAATGTTAGAAACACATAATATAATTTCTACATACTATATAAAGAGATACAATAGGATACACAAGAGAGATATATGATGGTGCGTGCTTGTAATTCTAGCTACCTTAGGAGGCTGAGGCAAAGAATCAAAAGTTTGAGGCCAGATGGAAGAGCACCGTGTTTCCAAAATCAAACAAACAAACAAAAAACAGGAAAACCCATCCAATAAAGTGCTCATCCAAATGTGAGGCTCTGAGTTGGCTCTCCAGCTTTTGAGTGAAAAGCTGGGTGTGGTGGAGCCGTGGGGAGGCAGTGACAGGAGGACCAATAGCCAGCCAGCTCTCTTTATTATCAAGGAGCCTTTCCTTGGGTCTCTCAAGATTCTAAGGACACCAGAGTTTGACATGTATGCATACACATGTGCTCACTTTAGTGTGCGCATGCACACACAAAAATAAGTTACTTTTGGCTGGGGAGTGGTGCTGCACGCCTTTAATCCCAGCACTCGGGAGGCAGAGGCAGGCAGATCACTGTGAGTTCAAGGCCAGCCTGGTCTACAAAGCGAGTCCAGGACAGTCAAGGCTACACAGAGAGACCCTGTCTGGAACAAACAAACATACAAACAAACAAGTTACATTTGAAAAAATACTTATCGTTGGGCATGGTGAGACAACCCTTTAGTCCCAGCACTTGGGAGGCAGAGGCAGGTGGGTCTCCGTGGGGAAAAAAAAAAAAAAAAACAACACCAGCCTGGTCTACAAAGTGAGTCCAGGACAGTCAAGACTACACAGAAACTCTGTCTTGAAAAAACAAACAAAACAAAACAAAAAACCCAACAAAGCCAAACCAGAACAAGTGTTAAGAGTGCTAAACCATGACAAGAAGAAACCGAGCAGTGCCACTGAAGGGCATGTGACACTAAAGGGCAGGTGCCTGGGTTATTTATGCAGCAGGAACACAGAAGCCTCATGGAGACCTGAAAGAGGGAGGGTGCGTGGGTGGCTGAGGTGTCAGAGCCAAGCCCATCTTAGCATGTCTATGGAGCAAACCGTGAGGAGCCCAGTGTGGCTGCAGACATCGTGCAAGGCACTAGGCTTTGGCTCTGACTGAAAAGGAAGCAATCGAGTTCCTGGTTTTGTTGTTTGGTTGTTAGCTTTTGTTTTTTGTTTGGTTTATGCGCATGCGTGTTTTGCCTGTGGGGGCCAGCCTAGGGCCTTCTGTAGACCAGGCTGGGCTCTAACTCTGCAGCCAGAGTGACAGATTGTTGGAAACCTTTCTTGTGGGTGTTGGAAGCAAACCCAAGGGAGCCAGTGCTCCCATCTGAGCCATCTCTGCAGCATCTGGATTTGTTCAGGTGTGTGTGTGTGTGTGTGTGTGTGTGTGTGTGTGTGTGTGTTCCTAGGGATCAACACAGGGCCTGGGAGTATTCTCTTACAGAGCTGGTGCTATTAAAATACCTTAAACAAAAAAAAAGGGGGAAAGGGGAGTCTATTTATTTATTTTGGTTCTTTGAGACAGAGCTTCTCAGCAGGGTGGTGGTGGTGGTGGTGGTGCACACCTTTAATCCCAGCACTTAGGAGGCAGAGGCAGGCAGATCTCCATGAATTCGAGGCCAGCCTGGTCTACAAACCGAGTCTGGGACAGTCATGACTACACAGAGAAACCCTGTCTTGGAAAGGGGGGGGGGCTTCTCTGTGTAGGCCTTCCTGTCCTGGAACTTGCTGTCTAGACCAGGCTGGCTCAAATTCAGAGACCTGCATGTCTCTGCCTCCTGGGTGGTAGAATTAAAGGCCTGTGTCACTACACTTGGCTCAACAATCTGATTTTTCAATTTTATGATTTACTTATTGTTTGCTTTTCTTCTTGTTGTTTTTGAGTCTTTTTCTTTCTTTCTTTTCTTTTTTGTTTTTTAAGGAGGAGAGATAGGGTTTCTGTGGAGCACTGGCTGTCCTGGAACTCCCCCTGTAGACCAGCAGGCTGGCCTCTCACTCACAGAGATCCATCTGTCTCTGCCTCTTGAGTCCTGGGATTAAAGGCGTGCACCACCACCACCCACATGAGACAGTCTTATGTAGCCCAGGTTGACCTCAGATTTGCTTTGTACCCTAGGATGACCCTGAACTCCTGATTGCCCCACCTCTACCCCATGAGTGCTGGGATTACAGGCCTATAGCTTTATTTAATAGTTTCCTTGAGGTCTAATTGACAATAAACTGCAGGGTTTTGGTTGGTTGGTTGGTTCCTACCACTTATTTTCTTTTTTCAAGACAGGATTTCTCTCTGCAGCCTTGGTTGGCCTGAACTTGCTTTGTAACTCAAGCTGGCTTTGAAGTCACAGAAATCTGCCTGCCTCTGCCTCCTGGGTGCTGTGATTAAAGGCGTTTGCCACCTAGTCTGTCCAGCCTTTTGTTTTTGTTGTTGTTGTTTGTTTTGTGTGTGTGTGTGTGTGTGTGTGTGTGTGTGTGTGTGTGTGTGTGAGACAGGATTTCTCTGTTTTAGCCTTGTCTGTCTTAAAACTCCCTTTATAGACCAGGCTGGCCTCAAACTCACAGAGATCCACCTGTTTCTACTTCCCCAGGGCTGAGATTAAAGGAGTGCGCCACCACTGCCTAAACTGCAAGTATTTAAAGTGTATACTCTAATTGGTCTCAACATATGTACATATCCACTAAACTAGCACCATGGTCAAAATGAGAAACACACCAATCAAAAAAGGTGTGGTCTTTCTAAGCCATGATCAGAGTCACTCTGTGGGAAGGACTGAAGAGGGAGCGACGGTAGTCAGCGGAAGCAGTCAAGACCTGCCATGGCCAAGACCTGCCTGTCAAGACCTGTGATGACTAGACATGGCTTACCCTAGAGAGGTGAACCATAGTTGGAATTAATTGTTCAACAAGTCATTAATACATGCTTGATGCTTCTCTGAGGAGGGCATTTTTTTCCATTTATGGGGACGGACACACACACACACACACACACACACACACACACACACGTTCCTTTCTGCCAGGTCCCTGTTGGAATCAATTCATTCCAACTCTTTCCGGCCCCATTCTCTATTACCACTCTCAATCCACACCTGTTTCTTTGGTGATTCCCCTCCAGACTGACTTCCTTTCCTATTTCCATCACATTTATACTCCTCTTCCATGTGTCAATCATGCCCACAGAGTTCCAGCTTCTGGAACTCCAGTCTTTTAAGTTTTCGTTTGTATCTCCCCTTTGGCTCCAATCTCCAACTGTACTCGATGCTAATAACGCTTCAGAGAAATTTTATTCTTTTTAAATTCTGGTGTTAAGGACCCACTAATGTCAGTGTATCCGCCCTGGGGGGACTCCTGCGTCCTCCCCCTGTGCTGGTCTGGGCCTATGCTACCGCAGGCACTTGCTACCCAAGTATCCTAAGGTCAGTCCTCCCCTCCTCCTTTCGGCATCTGCTCTGCATTAGTCTGCCCCAGGCCTCCGCAGGCGCCGATGATTAAATCATCATCATTAACCAGGGCCTATTCCTCCCACCCCCGGCAGCATGGAGAGAGTGGGGGGTAAGATCGCCACGTTCCCCGGGGTCTCTCCCTCCCCACCCCGCCCAAGGCACCCTCTCCGAGACTTCGCGAAGCCCAGAGAAACTCCATCCGCGGAGCGCGGAGAAAAGCTCGCCACTCGGACGTAGCTTCGCAACGCGGACGCCTCAGTCAAGCAGGGCTGCAGTGCAGGGTGAGGACCCGGGGTCTGGGGCGAGGTCGCGTCTCAGGCAGGATTCCCACGCTCCGGAGCTGGAGCGGCCGGTGATCGCTCGGCCTCCGTATCCTAAGGCACCAGCTATCTATCACAAGCTCCTGAAGTTGGTTCAGAGGTCGGTGTGTGCCGTCGGAAGGACGCCCTTGGGAACTTGCACACAGGGACCCAGCTCCATGATCTCCCACTATCCCTCCGCCCCCCAACTACTCCCTAAAGACCACTGAGAAGGGGGGGGCTAGCAGGCTCAGGTGAGCACTCGGGGAGCGGGGGTGGGGGGAGCGAGGGCGGGGTGTGCCAGAAGCCTAGCCAATCCGGAGATTGTGAGGCCCTCGTTGCTAGGAGACAAGTCCCGCCCCGCAGGCGGTACCGGAAGTGGCGGGCTGGGATCAGCCTTTAAGATGGCGTCTCCTCAGGGGGGCCAGATTGCGATCGCGATGAGGCTTCGGAACCAGCTCCAGTCAGTGTACAAGATGGACCCGCTACGGAACGAGGTACAGGGGCGGTGGGGTTACTGCTGGGGTCTGTTAGCTGTGCGAGCCCAAGCGGGCGAGAGGACGGGCGGTGGCGGGACCGGCACGCAGTGCGCCTGCGCAGCAACGGGGTGCGCGGTACGCACGCGCGGTTCTGGCAGGGTTGCCAAATGCTGGACCAAGACGCCTGCGCGTTGTGTCTCCGACGGCGTCTAGGCTCTCTAGGGAAAGGAGGGTTGGGAAGTGTACGGGAGAAGAGAGCACCCGCTGTGCGCGGAGCCCTCTGCTGGGCGGAGGGGAAGCTCACTTCAACCCCGCCTCCCCTTGTCGCGGGCTGTCTGCCGAATCCTGTAACAAACTGCTTTGGAGCTGGGAAGTGCAAAGGATGGGGTGGAGAAGGCTTGTGAGACCAGTAAAGAGTGACGGAGGGTGTGTCCGCAGGAGGAGGTTCGAGTGAAGATCAAAGACCTGAACGAACATATCGTTTGCTGTCTCTGCGCGGGCTACTTCGTGGATGCCACCACCATCACAGAGTGTCTCCACACCTGTGAGTGTCCCGGATCCTGCCCTGTCCGTTCCAAGCTGGCTGCCAGTCTCTGTGCTGTCTGTCCCATGTGTCGGGTTCCCAAAGAGCCTGAGCATCTGCGTTTCCTCCTCTTACAGTCTGCAAAAGTTGTATCGTGAAGTACCTACAGACCAGCAAGTACTGCCCCATGTGCAACATCAAGATCCACGAGACGCAGCCGCTGCTCAATCTCAAACTGGATCGGGTCATGCAGGACATAGTGTATAAGCTAGTACCAGGCTTGCAAGACAGTGAGTGGCCACCTCGTGTTTGTGGGGCCTCCTGACTCTAATGCTGGGTGGCGGCTTGCCGCGAACGGCAGTTTTGTTGGGAATCAAAAAAAATAAAAAAATAAAAATAAAGAGAGAAAGAGGTCAACATCCGGGACAAAGAGAATTAATATGGCCGCCCTTCACCCCCTCCTAGGTGAAGAGAAACGGATTCGGGAATTCTATCAGTCCCGAGGCTTGGACAGAGTCACTCAGCCCAGTGGGGAAGGTATGCTCTTGGTGGTGGGGGAGGGGAGGTCAAGTAAAACCCTCGGAACATTTCTTCTGCCCCGTTTTTGCTCTCTGGGGAAAAGGTGCATGGAGCTTGTACCAGCCTCCTCCGTATCTACTTTTTCTCAGAACCAGCCCTGAGCAACCTTGGCCTCCCCTTCAGCAGTTTTGACCACTCTAAAGCCCACTATTATCGCTATGATGAGCAGCTGAGCCTATGCCTGGAGCGGCTGAGGTGAGGGGCAGGTCGGAGGTTGCGTGAAATGATAACTAGTGGTGACCGAGAATCAGCTAAGGGGCTTAGGGAAAAGTCAAGGGGTGAGAGGGTGCCTGTTCCCTTGAAGAAAGTGTCCTGTAGATCTGGGTGGGAGAGAGGGGAAATGCAGTACTCTAACTTGTGTCTGTTTCTGTCCAGTTCTGGCAAAGACAAGAATAAAAATGTCCTTCAGGTGAGAGGGGCTGGAGGGAGGGGCTCTTTGAAGGAGCCACTTCTCCCAGCAACACTTCCCTCACATGCGCATACTTCTTCCTCTCTTCCCTGTTCCCAGAACAAGTATGTTCGATGTTCTGTCAGAGCTGAGGTCCGCCACCTCCGAAGGGTTCTGTGTCACCGCCTCATGCTAAATCCACAGCATGTAAGTAAACCCACCAGGTCCCTTGAAGAACAAGGAACAGGAAGGGAGGGGCATGTCTGGCGTGGTGGAAGAAAGCTGAAGGCAAGAAGATGGCTTCATGTTCAAGGCTAGCCAGCCTAGGCTATATCGTGAATTCCAGGCCAGTCTGGCCTCTTGTCTTCAGAAACAGAAAAAAAGGTGGGAGAGAGGGCTGGTGAGCCAGCTCAGTCAGCAAAGCACTTGTCTTGCAAGCACCAGGACCAGAGATCAGTCCCCAGACCTAAAGACAAAAATGAAAAAAAAAAAAACCAAAACCTAGTGTGGTAGTGCAAACTTGTAATCCCAGTACTGGGGCTTCTGTGACTGGCCTACCCTACCCTACTCCATTGAGTTCCAGGCCAGTGAGAAGGCAACAGATGGATGGATTCTGAGAAACAACACCCAGAGCTGTTCTCTGGCCTCTATGCAAATGAACACACCACACACACACACACACACACACACACACACACACACACACACACACACGCAAGGAAGGGACAGGTCTCTGCCCAGTACTATTAAGAACTGTTCCCTGCCCCACTCCCTTTAGGTACAGCTCCTTTTTGACAATGAGGTTCTCCCTGATCACATGACAATGAAGCAGATATGGCTGTCCCGCTGGTTCGGCAAGGTAAGGCAGGTGCACAGTGGACTGTGGGGTCCTGCAGATGCTGACAAGCCCACTCACGTCTTCTTTGCTTCTCTCTCCTTAGCCATCTCCTTTGCTTTTACAATACAGCGTGAAAGAGAAGAGGAGGTAGGGGCCAGGCTTGCTCCCACCCCCTTCTCCACCCCCCCCCCCAGATATTTATGTGAAATTAACTGTGGCTTTATTTTTTGAAATAAAAGCTTTTAAAAAGCACGTCTCACCTCCCTTCTTAAGCTCTATACACGGAAGCTTTGACCTGGGGCCTGGGCCTCAGAAGTCGCCCAGCTCTCACTGGGAAGGGTCGCCCTCATCTACCAACTGTCCCCATGGCTTGCCACAGAAGAGGGACAGAGGCCCATGGTGACCTGAAACCCAGCCTTTGGTGAAGGAAAGCCGACCGGACGGCATCTCTTGCTGTCCTCGTACACTGCGGCAGTATATGGAAGTGTCACAATTCATGGCAAGAAAAGAGGGCACGTGGCCACCATAGGGCTGAAGAGCAAGAAGGATAACATTTAAGGAAAAATGCAAATAACTGCCTTCTGGTTCTGCAGCCTGGGAAACGGACAAGAAAGAAAACCCCACAAAGGCATCTAATGGAGCAGGTCTGAGCCCAGGACAGTCCGCTAGCCTTAAGGGTGGGGAGCCAGTGAAGCCAAGCTGGGGAAAGGGCAGTTGAGAAGGAGTCCATGTGGAAGACACCAGGATGAGCTTCATAGAAGAAGGGTGTGGCCAGGCCAGGGCATATCTCGTCTATAAAAGCCCACAGTACATGCTAGGCTCTGGCAGTAGTCCCAGCCAGTGTCCTGGTCCTATGGAGAAGAGTCAGAAAGCATCCAAAAACAAAAAAGAAAAAGCCAGGCAGAAGTAGGGCACACTTTTAGTCCCAAGACAGCCAGGGCTACACAAACCCTGACTCAAAAAGTTAGAAGAAATAATGAAGTCACACCTAGGACTTTCTGAAGAAACCTTTATGCCACTGCCCAACCTGAGATGAGCCACGGGAGCAGCCAGTATTAAATGTGGAGGAAACCGGAGTGTAAAGCCTGCATCTCAGTGACTGAAGTTCAAGGGGAGGGTCCTGGCACATAGCCGAGTTTAGAAGGCTGTGGATGGATGCAGGCCTCATAAGCTAAGAAAGCCTAAGTTAGGCTGGGTGTGATGGCACACACCTTTATTCCCAGCACTCAGGAGGCAGAAGCAGGTGGATCTCTGAGTTTGAGTCCCAAGCAGCCAAGGCTCTGTTATACAGAGAAACCCTGCCTAAAGAAAAAGAAAGTGTAAGCTTGCATCTGGTACTTTTCCATTGTTCATTATGTTGTTTGGAAACCTCACCAAGTCACTTGGAACACATGGAGACTATAGGTCCAAGGCAAAAGTGCTGCAGATGCGGACCACCAAGTGACTGCCATGTGTAAATCCCAACCTTAGGGAAGCCAAAGCAGGAGTATTACCAGGAGTTCCGGGCCAGCCTGCATGGAATAGGAAGCAGGACTGTCTCCAGCAATAAAAACTGTCTGAGGTAGATGACCCGGATCTGGGCCAGCGTGCATTCCTAAAGCTTCCAGTCTCTCTGCCTTGTTCCTATAAAGCTGGGTATGTGTGGGGAGGGGAGGACATCGGTCTCGCCTCCAGGGACCCTCCTTCCTCCATGCACAGCAGAGCTGTTCACAGGAGCTGACTCAAGGCAGGGCAGTTCGCTTTGGTTCAACATGCCAATAGCGTTCCCGCGCTGCCTTCCAAATGCAGTCAGCGTGCACAAGCTCAGTTCTCAAGGGTTTGTGCACCCGCCCTATGAGGTGATGGGCGGAAGCCAGGAGGAGCATTGCTAAGCACAACACTGCGTGACTTGGACCTCTGCCTACCCCTAGCATTCTGCAAAGGAGCTTGCGTTTGGACGTGGCGGCAGCTCGGCAACAAAAAGAGAAATCAGGTTGGACGTGGTGGCTCATGCCTTGAATCCCAGCACTCGGGTGACAGAAACAGGTGGATCTTTGTGAGTTCCAGGCCATCTACAGAGCCAGTTCCAGGAAAGCCAAGGATACACAGAGAAACTCTGTCTCGAAAAAGCAAAGAGAGAAAGGGGAGTCGGGAGGGGAGGGAGAGATCAGAGGAATCGGGGTTGAATATGATCAACATACAAAGTAAGAAATTTTCAAAGAATGTTTTTTATATAAAATTAAAAACATCACGGAGCAGCTTGCATCCATGAATACCTGTGCCCCCTCCCACCCTGAGCTAAATAAATGGTGGTGGTGGTGGCGATGGTGATAGTGGTTTTAATTAAGTTGTGCCTGAAGACTAGGAGGATCCTAGCTCAGGAGCTCTGGGCACCCACCCTTGGAGATGTGGCCTTTATTTTGAGCCCTGGAGGCAGCTGATGGTGCTATGGTTTGCTTGGATCTGGCTGGAACGTCGACAGGACAGCAGTGGTCGCAGCATCCGCAGCCTCTGTCCTGTCAGCGCAGTAGCGCCAGCAGCTGTGGTGTCTCCAGTGGTTGCTGATGCTGCGCAGCTGCAAATCCCCTTTTCCTCTTTCCACCCACCCTGACCCCCGAGGTCACTCTCACCTCATATTGGGAAATCATCCCAATGCCTCTGTGGGAGGGAGTGCAGAACCCAGTGGAACTTGACGCTCTTGAGATTTCCTAAGATTTGCCGCTGCTCAGGGCTGCGCAATGTGCAGCGGGCCTGATGGCAGGCCTCCCTGGCGCTGCGCCCGCCCGGGGTGGGGTGTTAGGGGTGTTGGGGACGTGGCCCTGCCCTGGAAGGCCAGCCCAGCCCTTGTTCTACCCTGTCCTTCCTGGCCCCTGAAGTTTCACCAGCTCTCCTCTACAACACCATGTCCTTCACTCTGTCTCTCTCAAGCCACCTGAGGGAAAGGACTTTAGAACAGTGAGCAAGCAGGACTGCAGAGCGAAACCCTGACTCAAAAACAAAACCCTTTCAGACTCACCATTCCTAACGTAACATGTAAAACATGAGGGGCAGGATCTGGTCACCTCTTAGTTACACAATCTGAAAAAGAAAACTGCCTCTCCCCCGCCCCCACCGCAAGAAGAAGAAGAAGAAGAAGAAGAAGAAGAAGAAGAAGAAGAAGAAGAAGAAGAAGAAGAAGAAGAAGAAGAAGAAG
>OU015745.1:58031309-58089584 GCA_907169655.1 Acomys percivali | reverse complement strand
AGAGAGAGAGAGAGAGAGAGAGAGAGAGAGAGAGAGAGAGAGAGAGAAAGTGCTCTTGAGCTGTCTCCAGCCCTGAAATGATTTGGTCCTGTTTTGTGGCACAAACAAAAGCACATGCCTTTGGCTCCTTCAGATCCTGGCCCCATAGAGATGACTAAGAAGCAAAAGATTTATAGGGAGCTAGGCAAGAGGACCAAGAAGGAAATCGGGGCAGGCCACTGTACTGTAACCAAGGCTTTAGGGAGGCCAAGCAGAAGAACACTACTTAGGTTCGGCTGATACGATGGCATGAGAGAGACTGGCAGAGAGATCTTGGGCTACTGCAGAGGGTAACAGCAGAGAATTCAAAGCTAGACCTTATAAACCCAGCAACTGGAAAAGCAAATGGCATGCACCAGAGACCGTGACCACTGATACAGGGCTAAGAATCTGTCCGTCATATTCAAACCATAACCTTTAACTGGGCCAGTCTTCCATAAAGCCCAGGTAGCATGGAACTCCTGGCTCCTGCCCCACCCTGTTCCATCACCAACTCCCTAGACGTTCTCTGTGGACCTTGCCAGCAGGCAGTCCTCTTGGTTGGAGTTGTCCAGTACTGCCAGGTTTTAATACTGATACACCAGCACCCCCCAGGAAACCCAAGATAGCTGGACACCTCCTTTTGTGATGCCTCTGAACTTGAGGTTCCTGAAATGGAACCCTGCTTGTCAGAAGTGGTTGGTGTCCAGCAAAGCTGTGGGCAGGGTACTTAAGGGTCTTGTGATTCAAGTTCAGAAGAAGCTACGAAATCCTGGAGGGGGAACATTATTTAAAGGTGTATCCAGAAGCCAGTGTGAGAATAGCTATGAATGTGTCCCAACACAAAATGATAAATTTAATTAGAACATTGTAAAGGCTTTTGAGGGGAGGGACTGTCTTTCGTGTACATATGGCTGCAAGTATATTCTGGTATATGTGTGCAAGTGTGTGCCAGTGTGAATGCATGTGTGTGGGTCCACGAAAGCAGGTGACTTCCTCAACTGGTTTATTTTATTGAGATGCCTTATTTTATTGAGATGAAGTCCCACTTTGTAGCCATGGCTGGCCTGAAACTCATTCTGTAGACCAGACTGGCCTTGAACTCTGAGATGTGCCTGTCTCTGTACGTGATACCATGCCTGGCATGCCCTAATTTCTAAAGGTTTATTTTATTTTATCATGTGTGTGTGTGTGTGTGTGTGTGTGTGTGTGTGTGTGTGTGTGTAGAAGTATGTGCTGGTGAGTACAGGTGCCAGAGGAGGCCAGGAACGTTGGTTACTCCTGAAGCTGGCGGTCCAGGCAATTGCAGGTTGTCTGACATGAGTGCTGGGAACTGAACATGATCCTCCTCAAAAGCTCTCCTGTCCTTACCTCATGTTTTGAAACAGAGTCTTTTTAAGATAACAGTGCACTGTGGCAGGTTTCTTATGCAAGAGTTGGAGGTCTGCACTCAAGTCCTCATACTGCCCACTGACCTGTCCCCTTAGCTGATATTTTTAGGTTTTTAAATTTTCATTTCATGCACTTCGTAAACAACAGTGTCATTTCACAATGTTAAAAAGGTTGTATATGGAACTGGAGATTCAGCTCAGTGGACCTGATTTAGTCTGCAGCAGGGGGCAGGGAAACAAATTTGATGTTCCTGAAGGTTCAAATACCCCACAGAAAAGGGAGGCATCCCTGAGGGACCAGGAGGAGTTCTAGTTGGGTCCCTGAAGCGCCCACACCTGACCTGCCAACCCCCACAAACCCAGAATGCCAGAGGAAGGGGTTTTTTGGTTTGTTGATTGGTTGGTTGGTTAATTGGTTGGTTAGTTTGTTGTTTTTTTGTAACAGGGTTTTTCTGTGTAACAGGCCTGGCTGTCCTGGACTTGATTTTGTAGATTAGGCTGGCCTCGAACTCACAGAGATCCACCTGCCTCTGCCACCACCATCCGGCAGAAAAATAGTTCTTAAGTAGCCATTATGTAAGAATTACTGGGCTAGAGAGATGGCTCAGAGGTTAAAGAGCACAGATTGCTGTTCCAAAGGGTACTGAGTTCAATTCCCAGCAACCACATGGGGGCTCATAATCATCTATAATGAGATTGGGTGCCCTCTTCTGGCCTGCGGGTGTATGTGCAGGCAGAACATTGTATACATAATAAATGAATAAATCTTTTTTTTTTTTCTTTCAGTTTTTCAAGACAGGGTTTCTCTGCATAGCCTTGGTTGTCCTGGACTCGCTTTGTAGACCAGGCTGGCCTCAAACTCACAGAGATCCGCCTGCCTCTGCCTCCCAAGTGCTGGGATTAAAGGCGTGCACCACTACATCCAGTGAATAAATCTTTAAAAAAAAAAAAATTACTGAGCTGGGCGTGGTGGTGCACACCTTTAATCCCAGCACTCGGGAGGCAGAGGCAGGCAGATTGCTGTGAGTTCGAAGCCAGCCTGGTCTACAAAGCAAGTCCAGGCCAGCCAAGGCTACACAGAAAAACCCTGTCTCAGGGGGAAAAAAATCACCCCTTAAACTAAACCCACCACCTCTCCCCAGCCCTTCCCCCAGACAGTTCCAGGACAAATCATTTTAGCTGAAACAAGAGGGTCCAGTTAGCTGGTACTGAGCCATCACTTCCTTTCTTCCGGTGTTCCATAAATTCTTGCCCGGCCAGCCCTACCTCTTCTTTAGCTCCAGCTTTGGATAACAAAACTGCAACTAGAAGCAGGACATGCTGGTGCGTGCCTGTCACCTGATTAACTGGGAAGCCAAAGCAGGAGAATTGAGAGTTCAAGGCCAGGCTGCACTACATAGCAACCAAACCAAAGCAACCAAACCAATTGTCCTCAGCATTGCAGCTCAGTTGGTAGAGAGCTTGTGCAAATCAGATGTGGTGGCAGAGGCTTAGAAGCTCAGGCCTTGTGAGGCAGGCGCAGGAGAATGAGGGGTCCTGACATTTTCTTTGGCTACATAGTAAGTTTGAACCTTCCCAGGCGAAGGCAAACAGACAACTCTGAAGTCTGCCACACTGAGGTGGACTCTGGATACATGCTCCCTCTGATGGCCCTAGAGAAGTGTGCAGCGTAGCTAGGAGGACAGTTCCCTGGCTAAGAGCGGTTGGTGTGAATGCAATAAGATCTGAGTGCAAATCCCCAGCACTCACGTAAAGTCAGGCAAGGCTGCATGTGTCTGTAACCCTATCTGTGTGAGCAGAGACGAGCAGATGCCAGGAGCTCACTGCTGAGCCAGCCTAGCCCAGAATAGCAAGCTTCAGGTACAATGTGTGACCCTGTCTCAAAAAATAGTGGTAGAGCCGGGCAGTGGTGGCGCACGCCTTTAATCCCAGTACTCAGGAGGCAGAGGCAGGCGGATCGCTGTGAGTTCGAGGCCAGCCTGGTCTACAAAGTGAGTCTAGGACAGCCAAGGCTACACAGAGAGACCCTGTCTCGAGAAACCAAAAAAAAAAAAAAAAAATAGTGGTAGATTGGGGAGGTTGGCACATGACTCTAATCCCAGCTCTTGGGAGGCAGAAACATGATCTACATAGAGAGTTCCAGATCAGCCAGTGCTGCATAATGAGATCATATTTGAAAGGTGGGGGGGAGAGAAAGCTGGGCATGGTGGCACATGCCTGTAATCACAGAACTCTGGGAGGCAGAGGCAGGCTGATCTCTATGAGTTGGAAGTCAGCCTGGCCTACAAAGTGAGTCCAGGACAGCCAAGGTCACACAGAGAATCCCTGTCTTTAGAAACCAAGAAAAGAAAATGGTGATCTGGGCACGGTGTTGCAGGCTTCTGATCCCAGCTTTTGGGGGTCAGAGATAAGCTGATCTCAGAGTTTGAGGCTAAACTGGTTTAGATATCAAGTTTCAGGTCAGCCAGGCCGTATAGTGAGACGTTACCTCAGAAAAATAAAGTATCAAGCAATAGAGAAAGACATCTAATGTACTCTTTTGGTTTCCACAAGTGTGTGCATGGATGGATGCAAAAACATATTTCCAACACACATACACACACACACACACTTGAGGAATGTGAACAGTGATTACCTGGAAGGCTTACTGAACATAAATTGCTGTTAGCAAGCCGGGCGTGGTGGCGCACGCCTATAATCCCAGCACTTGGGAGGCAGAGGCAGGCGGATCGCTGTGAGTTCGAGGCCAGCCTGGTCTACAAAGCGGGTCCAGGACAGCCAAGGCTACACAGAGAAACCCTGTCTCAAAACATAAATAAATAAATAAATAAATAAATAAATAAATAAATAAATAAATAAATTGCTGTTAGCTCAATGCTCTGCAGCCTGATTAAACTTCCTGGCCTGGTGCTCAAGTGCTTGCATCCATCAGTTTCTGGGTGATGTTGATGATACCGGTCTCCACATATGGAGATCCACAGTCCCAGGAGTTCTGGACTTTATTAATTTAAAAAGCAATGCGCTCACACTCTCTTTCCATCTAGAGGTCACAAATACAGGCAAAAATCAATTTAGCAACCTGGATAGGTATTTCCTCATCTTTTCCTGTAGTTTTCTAACCACTCTGTGAGGCAGAGATTGCCTCAATTGTGCAAATAAAGGGACTAAGCTCAGACACTGAGAGGCCCGCCACAGGGTACCAGCCAATCACAGCTGACTTTACCTTGCTTTAGTACTTTCAAGGTCCTAAGTCACAAACAATTGAAAAATTGTCAGCCTGGAAGTGTAGCACATGTCTGTAATCCCAGCACTGGGGGGTCAGAGACAGGAGGATCTCTGTGAGTTTGAGGGCAGCCTGGTCTACAAAGTGAGTCCAAGACACCTAGAGCTACACAAAGAAACCCTGTCTGGAAAAAAAGAAAAGTCTATGGCCTATATAAGAGATGTTTAAGGGTTGAGAAATACAAGTTATAAAAGAAATATTTGAGGGTCTAAGTGTTTAAATCTTGGTAAGTGCAAGTCATAAAAGTTAAAGGATCTTTAGAGAAGTTTTAAGGTATATAAATGCAAGTTGCAGATTTAAAATATATGAAAAATGAGATCAATAGAATTCTGATAAACTGATGGAGTGCTTACTGCTTATTAATCAGTCACAGGCTCAAGATTTTAATTTCCTTTTGGTTGAATTCTGAGTATAGACTTAAGGGTGCATCTTATCATGCTAAAAAAAAAAAAAAGAATCTGTACTTTCTATAAAAGAATGTTTATGTTTTTACTGGGTTCCAAAGGCATAAGCCTACTCCAGCTGTCTTATAGACACAATTTTAACTTCTGTCCTTAGTCTGTGTTTGTCTCGCAGATTTTTACCTAACAGACTCCATCGAGAGCTGCTGAGATCTGCACCTGCTGGAAGCTGATGTAAACCAGTCCCGCAGATATGACTACTCCCTGACTCTCCAACTCGATCAGGTAAATTGATGCTTTTGATAAGTGCCCCATTACCTAGCCTTTGACTAGCTTTTCAGCCTTTCTAGGCCCTGGTAACAGCACCCCTAATGTCAGCAGGGAGAAGTTACAGAAGAGAATGACTTTGTCCACTGTCCCACTTTATAGGTTGAAGTCCTGAGTCAAGGGCAACTCTCTGGCACAAGACAGGTTTTCTCTGTGTAGCCTTGGCTGTCCTGGACTTTCCTTGTAGACCAGGCTGGCCTCAAACTCACAGCAATCCTGCAGGGCGTGGTAGCACACACCTTTAATCCTAGCACATGGGAGGCAGAGGCAGGCAGATCACTGTAAATTCGAGGCCAACCTGGTCTACAAAGTGAGTCCAGGACAGCCAAGATAACATAAAAAAAACCTCACAGCAATCCACCTGCCTCTGCCTCCCCAGTGCTGGGATGACAGGTGTATGCTACCTTGCCCAGTTCAAAATTCACCCTTATCCACAATATTTCCTTTTCTTTTTTTTAACCCTCCTTACAAAAATATAACATTGTACTTAATTATTTCCAACAATTCTCTTATACCTATTTACTGTTTCTTTTTTATTTCATTCCTCTAAATAACAGGTGAATCCAAATAACATACATGGCACCTTGAAACACATTTGTAACAAATTAAGATTACTTGTACACATACTTTTAGCCACCAACCTTTTCCATTGCAAGTGTATTTTTTTGTTTTGTTTTGGCTTTAGAGACAAGGTTTCTCTGTGTAGCCTTGGCTGTCCTGGACTCACTTTATAGACCAGGCTAGCCTCGAACTCACAGCGATCCTCCTGCCTCTGCCTCCCAAGTGCTGGGATTAAAGGTGTGTACCACCATGCCTGGCAAGCAAGCCTTTTCTTTGCTCAGATTTTTACTAGTTTCCTTTCTCCCCCTGGTTAGAAAAAAAAAACAGTTTATATTTTAGCAAGAGCCTAGACATATTATCAAAATAACCTTGATGTTAGGGGATGCGACCTTGCAAATAAGAAATGTCAGGAAAGAAAACACAGACAGAGCCAAAAATATCTGCGTGTTAACTCTGTGCTTGTAATTTTAGAGGAGATGTTTATTAATGTCTCTTAATCCTCATTGAAGGGAGAGGTATTTTTTCTCATTTTCTTTCATAGACAGGAATGTCCCCTTCTAACCGTGGTCTCTTCTCTCTCCCCGGACTCTCTCTTCCTTCTTACTCCCTTTCAGGTTTCCCTGTTTGGTGATTTGGACCTTGACTTCCTGGAGCCTTGCCTACCCTCATTAATCTGATTTATGGTTGTCAACAGTATCTAAGCTTCTGCTTGTGTTTTTCCTTGACCCTTCTTACACAGACCTTTTGTGTGTGTAATAACTAAATAACTACATTCCTGCCTCTCTAGCCCTCCATCTTTTCTCATTTTTTCCAGCCTGTCTGCTCAGTGGTTGGTTACAAAGTGTAATTTTAGCATTCTTTGTCCCAAAGGCTCTTTTATGTTTAATCTCATATTTTTTTTTCCAATCCAGCTCTTAAGCCTTTCTAGGAAGACGGTGGACCCATCTTTTCCTGTTGTACTTTAAGGCTTCTTTTACCTAATGACTCCTTGGTGGTCGCAGCCCACTCTGAATGAAAGCCAATCTCGTTCACACATTGTCCAAAGCTTTCCTTGAGACAGTTCGACACCATCTGTGACTTTGCACTTCTTATGTCCTCTACCTGGAATGTTCTTTCCCAGGCAAATAGGTTGGCTCTTTGTCTCTTTTAGATCTTGGTTTAAATGTCACATTCTCAGGGAGGCTATCTCTTATTACTCCTTTAGAAAAAGAGAGAAACCTCCTAACTCCACTGTACTTCCTGTTTATACATTTTATATATGACACACTGTGTTATGTGTGGCTCGTGCCTTCACTAGATACTGCTAATTCATTGAACAGAGGGTTTTGTTTTATTCATTACTATTGGTGTGTGTGTGTGTGTGTGTATGTGTATGAGAGAGAGAGAGAGAGAGAGAGAGAGAGAGAGAGAGAGAGAGAGAGAGGGAGTGTTTCTTCTTCACCGTGTGGGTTTCAGGGATCAAACATAGGTTGTCAGTCTTAGAAGCAAGTGCTCTTACTGTCTGAGTCATCCCACCATCCCCCTCAAGGAAAAACAAACATTCTAGTGGATGACTACAAACCATGTTTGAGATTAAAAAGATTCTCAAGATTTTATTAAGCCACTGGGCAGGGTGGCACCTGCCTGTAATCCTAGCTCTCTGGAGGCAGAAGCAGTCGAATCTCTGTGAGTTCAAGACCAGCCTGGTCTGCAAACTGAGTCCAGGACAACCAGGGCTACATAGAGAAACCCTGTTTTCAAAAAACAAAACAAAACAAAAAACAAATAAAAGATAACTTAAATATTTTCTTCTATTTTTAAATTATATGTACCTCTGTGTGAGTGTTGAGGAATTTTAATCCAGAAACATGGCTACTGTGGCAAGAGATCACATCCAAAGACCAAAGTCTATATGATGTGGCTGGAATGCAGATTTGTCACACACCTTTAATCCTTCTGGCTGGAATACAGACACACCCTTAGTACACACTTTTTTTTTTGAGACAGGGTTTCTCTGTGTAGCCTTGGCTCTCCTAGACTCACTTTGTAGACCAGACTGGCCTCGAACTCACAGCCTCATCTACCTCTGCCTCCAGCATGCTGGGATTAAAGGCGTGTGCCACCATACCCAGCTAGTACAAACCTTTAATCCCAAACAATGAGGGTAAAGTTAGTTTGCAGAAGGAAACACCCATGTTTGAAAGTGATGTCTAATTGAGAGGCAGACAAAGTGATGAATCAGAGAAAGATTTGACAGAATAGGATATGCCCAATTCTTATGAGGAGAGAGAGAGAAGCTACTTGGGAGAGCAGTGCAGAGTCAGAGAGATAGATAGATAGATAGATAGATAGATAGATAGATAGATAGATAGATAGAAAGAAAGGAAGAAAGGAAGGAAGAAAGAAAGAACAAGCTAGACACAGGTGAAGACAGAACTAGCCAGAGAATAAGAGGGAGCCAGATGACTACAACAGATTGCCAAATTTACTATGAAGCAGAGCAGAGCAATTCAGTCAGAAACAGAAAGAAACCAGTTTGAATTATTCGGCTTGGAGGGGAGTTTGAACCAGAACAGCTGAGTTGAACCAGCCAGCTAGAATTCAGAGAGAGCTGGAAAGAGTGAGTTTATTCAACTGCAAGTCTTAGAGGTTGAAAACATTCTAGGCCTAGATTAGATTATATGGAGGCTTGAAGTTTTCAGGACTAGGCCTAGGTTAGCAGAGAGAGGCAGCAAACCTCTAAGATGACAATTGAATCAGGCAAATAAAAGATACTTTAACATGTGGGCATGTACAGGCATGTGCAAGCATGTGCAGGTGCCTTCACAGAGCAAAGACATCAGATCACCTAGGAACAGGAGTTACAGGCAGTTTTAAGCCAGCTGAACAGAGGTCCTCTTCATGAGCAGTTAAACTGAAGCTTCACTTCAGCTTCCGTTAGTTCATTTTGAGACTTGTTGACTTTGTGGCTTAGGGGTCCTGAATCTGAGAGTAGGGACAATTCTTCATGTGACCCGTATTAGATCGGAATTGACTCAGGATCCCTAAGTCAAAGTTCTCAGCACAAAGGAGTTATATTTGCTGCCACAGAGGGACAAAGGACAGGTAATAAGAGACAAAGACAGGATACAGAGGATGAAGAAGATGAAGGGAACAAAGGAAAGGAGGTAAAATGAGCAAGTGAGGGAGTGAGGGGTATTTGTCCTGGAGGACAAACTACTGTCTCTGGATAGGGAGGAGACACACATGACCTATAGACAAATGGAGGTTTATAAAGGAAACTCCTGTGTTAGGATGAGGTGGGGTTTTGTTTGTTTGTTTGTTTTGTTTATCTAGACAGTATCTCTGTGTAGCCTTGGCTGTCCTGGACTTTGACCAGGCTGGCCTCAAACTCACAGCGATCCACCTGCCCCTCTGCCTCTCTGAGTGCTGGGATTACAGGCGTGCACCACTGCAACCAGCTGAGGTATTTAATTTTAATTGGGCACCTTAATTAGGTGAGCTCAAAGGGGCTTTTGATTGCTGGGCTTTAATACTTTGATAGCTGGACCTTGGTAGTCAGCCAAATAAGGGACTAGACCTTGGTGGCTAGCTTTAGGAATAGAACCTAAGGGTGTTTGTTTGTTTGTTTTTGCAAAGCAGAGGGAATGGAAGAAGGGCAAGGTCTACCAGAGCCATCCCTGCCACAGCCTAGCCAGAGTCCCTTCATGATCTGTATCCTTAGCCTGAGGACCTGTTGGCCAGGGAAGTAGCTGGAAGTTTAGCCCTTCAGCACTCCCATACCTGACCCCTTTGCTTCTCCCTCAGTAACTGTACCATCTACTTCAGGAAATCCAAACCCCCAGGGCCTTTCAAGCCACTCTCAGAGACTGGGTCTCACACTAGCCTGAAACTACATAGGCTAAGTCTTGACTGGCTTTTGTCTCAGCCTTCTCAGTGGTAGGCTGTAGTGATATTTTCTTTTCCTTGCTTTAGGGTCTTCTCATATCCTCTGTTCACAATATCTTTCCAGAGGTACTTGTAATCACTGTGGGTCTCAATTTTACCTACTTAGAGCATTACAGCAGTATCATCCTGAGGGTCCCTTGCTTTTCCGTTGCCTAAGATCTTTAGGAGCAGGACTCGAACCTGCTAGTTTCCAAAGCTCCCGGAGATGACTGAAAGAAAGCATGAAGGAGGCTGGTCATGGTGACACATAGACACACTCTTACCTTCAGCAGAGGAGGCAGGGACAGGGAGACAAAATGTGAGTTCGAGACCAGCCTGCTCTACATGGCGAGTTCCAGGCTAGCCAAGACACAGTGAGACTCAAAGAGAACAAAACAACATCAGACTCACACACAAACACGGAGAAAATGATCAATGATCAGGGCAAAGGGAAGCTGAAGTCTCCTCTTTTCTGTAGCTAGTCCGAATTCATTGCTAAATCAGGAGCCGCAGGGACCCCAAAGGGGAGCCAGATCGCTGGAAGGTGGTATGACGTTAAGGAGGCCGTCTGGTCACCTAGCTTGACTCGCTCTATAGCGTTTGGTATCAGCGCCACCTCCTGTCAACAGTGACCGGAATGTGGAAGTCTTACTAGAACTTGACGCCCGCCGAGGGCCGGAAAAGAGTGGATCGGCAGCCATCTTTGTTAGGGGCAGTGGCCGCTGCTACGGAGCGCGAGTGAGGCCACGAAACTTCCGGCCGCTAGCTGGTGATTCCCGGCACCCGCGGGCATGGAGTGCCGCGGGATGCGGGGAGGCGGTGAGCGTTAGGTTCGTTTGGGACTCGCCGTGCGATGGCCCGGGCGCCCCGCTCCAGTGGCCTTCTGCCTCCACTCGCTAACGTACCCGCGTCGTGGGCGCAGCCCGTGGGCGCTGGGGAGGAGCGGGGCGAGGGAAGGCGCGGAGGGCCTGGGCTACTGGCTGCGGGGAGCGTCCCGCACCCGGACTTCGGCAGGCAGCCGTGGGCTCCCACGTCGACAAGCGGCCCGATGCCCTTCGCTCTGCAGCGGCTCCGGGCCGTGTTGCTGCGTCTGCACCGCGAGCGGGAGCAGCTCCTGCTAGCCCGAGACTATGCCCGCCACCTGCGGGCGGTCGTGCGGCTGCTCCGCTCCGACTCCCCGGCAGATTCCCTCTCCCTGCAGTCGCTGCACGGTGACCTGCAGCTGTGCCCTTCGCGAGGGGCGGCTCCGCGCCTCGGCCTCCCGGGCTCCGCAGACACGCTTCTCCTGGCTCGCCCCGTCGGGCTAGCAGCCCAGCGCTTGGATGCTGTCATCGAGACGCAGCTTCGCGCCCTAGGCCGGGCACCCGCTAGCCTGGGCCTGACGTCCCAGCTAGCCGAACTGCTTCTGGCCCTACCCTTCTACCATAGTCTACAAGGACAAGCCCTGAGCTGCGTCCCCGGGGCCGCGCGCCCATTTCATACTGCCCGTGTGCTCCACCTCCTAGCTGCAGAGCGGGGTTGTCAGGTGGCAGATAGGCTCGCTGAGGCCTTTGGCGGATCGGGCTTGCAGGACCAACTCTGTCGGCTGTGCGACGAGGAGCGCGAGCTGCTCCCCGGGCTGCTGGGCCTTATAGGGGGCGTGACTGGCACCAACAGTCGTGGACTGAGGCTCGGAGGACCTGGAGCCCTGTGGAGCCAGTATTGGACCTTGCTGTGGACAGCCTGTGCTCAGAGTCTGGACTTAAGTGTGGGACCCTGGGGCGACCCTAGAGCAGTTGCACAACAGCTGAGTCAGGCACTGGGTCAAGGTAAGTGAAGGACCCTAGCTGGCATTTGGAGGTTTTAAAAATGTTTTCCCATTACCTTAGTTGGCTCACTCAACTCTAGCCTGTCAGCAAGAGCAAGTCTCTTAGAATGAACTTCCCTGAGTTTAATGCATAGCGTTTAGGCTGTTTTGAGGCCACCTTGCTTTCCACACCAGTCTTTCTTTTGTTTTGAGGTAGGTTTGCTTTTTGGTTTGGTTTTTTGTTTCGTTTTTGTTTTTGTTTTTCGAAACAGGGTTTCTCTGTGTAGCCCTGGCTGTCCTGGACTCACTTTGTAGACCAGGCTGGCCTCGAACTCACAGTGATTGCCTGCCTGCCTCCTGAGTGCTGGAATTAAAGGTGTGTGCCACCACGCCCTGCTGAGGTAGGTTTGTTACTACATAATCCTCAATGGGCCTCAAACTCCTGCCTCAGGCTCCCACCCCCGAGATCCACGGTGCCTGACTTTCCCCCCCCTAACTTGGATGGTAGAGGACCATATGATAGAGTGGGCAGGGGCTGTCAACGGGGAGTTTTTGTTTTCAGGCTTCCTTCATGTCTCCCGTTAGCACCCCTGCCTCAAGAGTGTGAGAAGGAGCTGGTGGCTCTATGTCACAGCCTACTTCATCAGTCTCTTATCTGGAGCTGGGACCAAGGTAAGGAGAAACGGACATGGCGGGCAGCGCCCGGAGGAGCAGGCTGCCCACCCCTTCAGACGATATTCTGTCATTTCCAGGGTTCTGCCAAGCCTTGGGATCAGCCCTGGGAGGTCAGAACAGCCGGTCCTCACTATCTACTGCTGAGCTGTGGCAGCAGCTTTTTCCTCCCCTCTTGGACACCCTTCAACAGCCTAGGTCAGAACTTAGCCTGTGTCAGCCTCCAGGTGAGACGGGAGCTGTGGAGTTCCGGGGGAGGAGGCAGAGAGGTTGCCATCTTTTTCCTTGCCTCTGTTCTGAAACTGGCCTTCTCCTGGAGGTGACCCACAAACCCTAGGCTACTCTGCTCTTCCCCTCCCAGGTCCCTCACCTGTCGCTCTGGGGCTCTGTACCCTGCAGACCACCTTGCTCTGGTTCTTGGGCAGAGCTCAGCAGCACCTGGCAGCATGGGCCCCCAGTTCCTTCCTGCTCCTGATCCAAAAGGACTTGCCTGTAAGTGGCTGGGAGCAGGGAAGGGAGCGGCTTGGCCTCGGCTGAGCTTTCAGCTCTCTGTTTCCACCTAAAGCCCCTGCTGCGTGCAGTGGAAGCTCTGTCCAGCCTGGCCTCGGAGGCAACCTCAACCCTGGAGGTGCAGCAGCAGCTGTGCCTGGAGATCCAGAAACTGACTGCAAAGATGCAGGTGGGAACACATCCCCTGTTAGTGGCAGTGTGAGTGTATGCAAACTCGGGCACAGGGTTGGGGACCCTGCCATCTCCTTTTGAAACCTCCACTGAATTAATTTTTTTCCTTGGTTGGTCTCTTGTTCTGCCTTAGTGTTTACTATGGAAAATTTTCAAATATGGTCATACAGTCATTAACTCATGGTCAATTACGACTCATGCCCCCTTGTTACTCCCCAATCATGGTAGTCACAGATATCATTGCTAAGACTTATTTCTTTTTTTTCTTTTTCAAGATTTTTATTTCCCCCCACCCAGGTTTTTTTTTTTAAGATTTATTTATTTTATTTATTGCATATGAGTGCTTTACCTGCAGAAGAGGGTGTTAGATCACATTATAGACGGTTGTGAGCCATCACGTGGTTGCTGGGATTAGACTCAGGACCTCTGGAAGAGCAGGTGGCACTCTTAACCACTGAGCCATCTCTCCAGCCCGCTAAGACTTATTTCATTAGTGACTGTAAAAAGTGGCATTCCAGCCTGGCATGGTGGTGCACACCTTTAATCCCAGCACTCGGGAGGCAGAGGCAGATGGATCGATATGAGTTCAAGGCCAGCCTGGTCTACAAAGAGAGTCTAGGACAGCCAAGGCTAAACAGAGAAACCCTGTCTCAGGGAAAAAAGTAGCGTTCCATAATTACATCTTTCACTCTTCTTACTAGTGTTTAATTCATGGTTATCCTCTCTTTAAAGGGTTAATGTGTGTGTGTGTATACATACATATTATACATACATATAATATATACCTACTAAATATATATATCCACATATATCTATATATCTATATATGTCTTGTTAGGTTATTTTGTTTTGTTGAGACAGGGTCTCACTAGTTCCAGCCAGTCTGAAACTTGATTGGACTGATCTGCCTGCCTTTGCTTCTTGAGTGTTAAGATTAAAGGCATGTGCCATCACACCTGACTGACTTTATAGTTTCATTAAAGTAGACCACGTCTACAGTTTAAAAGGGGAAATGAAGCCAGGGCTGGAGCTAAGCAGTAAAGCATTTGCTGATCGTGCATCAAGCTTCTCTTTGATTCCAATTATGAGTAGAAAACCGGGGGAAGGGAGGCAGCACAGTGGCCCAGTAGCTAAAGTTGTTTACCACAAAATCTGATAACCTGAGAGGGCCTGATGACATTGCTTGGTGGCACAGAGCTTCCCTAGCCCAGGAGGCCCAGGTGTGATCCAGAGAGAGCAGGAGAAAACGGCTAACTCCAGATGATAGGTGGAGCTATTCTTCTCATTAGAGGTCTTAAAAATACGTTTTTATTTTTAACTTTATTCTCCCTGTCTCTCTCTCCTCTCCTCTCTTCTTCCTTCTCTCTCTCTCATATACACACACACACGCGCGCGCGCGCACGCGCGCGTGTGTGTGTGTGTGTGTGTGTGTGTGTGTGTGTGAATTGGCAGAATAAGCCAGTAACCATTAAATTGTTAGAGGCACAGCCAGGTATACTAGTGCACACCTTTAATCCAGGTACTGAGGAGGCTGAAGTGAAGCAGATTGTGAGTTGGAGGCCAGCCTGGACTATACGGACATTTTGGGGCTTTGTTTGTTTTTATATGCCTTGGTGTTTTGCCCTCTCCCCTTCTCAAAACACAGCCTGGTGCCAGCCCCCTCCCTCTCCCCTTCACAAAACACAGCCTGGTGCCAGCTCCCTCCCTCTCCCCTTCACAAAACACAGCCTGGTGCCAGTCCCCTCCCTTATTTATGGGTTATTTGCTTCCCAGGAATGGACAAAGATGGCAAAGAATACTTAATGTAAGTGCATTCCAAAGGCTCCCAAATGGGGGCTGGAGAGATGGCTCAGAGGTTAAGAGCACTGTACTGACTGCTCTTCTAGAGGTCCTGAGTTCAATTCCCAGCAACCACATGGTGGCTCACAACCATCTGTAATGAGATCTGATGCCCTCTTCTGGCCTGCAGGTGTACATGCAGGCAGAGCACTGTATACATAATTTTTAAAAAAGGCTCTGGAATGCAGGAACAGTGAAGCAGCCAAGGACCCTGGCCTGCACCACTACCTTCCTTTTTGGATGCAGCCAGATCATTTTAATTTCTCCCTTTTGCCTCAGTCCCCGCCAGGCCCAGAGCATACTCATCTATCATAAGCCAAATTGGTTTTGTTTGTAATTTTTGAGACAGGGTCTTTTGTTTTTGTTTTTGTTTTTGTTTAACCCCAGGCTAGCCTTGAATCTGTTGTGTAGCTGAGGCTGGTCATTAATCACTAATACTCGTGGCTCTGCTTTCCAAATGCTGGAGGTACAGCCACCACGTGCCCAGCACGCCTGACTTGTCCGGTGCCTTTGACTACTAAGAACTGGTCATCCTAGACACTGTGCATGCTTTGGATCCAGGCCGCTTGGGAAACCCAGTTAAAGTTGTGGCATTTCCCCTTAGAGGATGCCCAGGCTCCAACAGTGGTGCCTCCGGGTTGTGCAGACCCCACACTGAGGCCTCAGATGGGCCAATGCGACAGCCTAAGCCTTCATGTCTTCTCCCTCCCCACACAGCGCCTGCCCGAACAGTCACTGGGTCTTTTTTTCCAAGAATGTCATAAGCAAGCTACCCAGGGCTTCAAGCTCCACATGCCAAGGGGTCGATCCTGGAGGCGTCAACTGTGTCCTGGTAATTTTTCTCCCTTTCTTGGTGGTGCTGGGCAGCAGGGGGGGGGGGGGCGTTGAAACCCAGGACTTCACACAAGTTAGACAAGCAAGCAAGCAAGCCTTACTAAGTGAGCCCCCGCCTCCCCCCTTCCCCCCCAAGCCCACAGTCTTGGTAACTCTTCATCTCCACCTTCTTCTAGGGGTGGCTAGTGTGTGCATGGCACAAGGCCTCCCCAGTCGTGGCTCTATAACACTGTCACCGTCCTTGTCCTTTTGCTCCCTTCCCTCTGGGGCCCATTGGGTTCCCACATGCTCACAATCTGTCCCTTCTCTCGTTCTCACTCCAGAACACCCTAGCGCTCCCAGTGACTATGCAAGGATGGTGGTCTACACTGTGTTGGAGCCCGTGTTGCAAGGACTGCAGGGATTGCCGGCCGAAGCGCAAGCACCTGCCCTCAGCCAGGCACTGACAGCCACACTGAGTGCCTGGCTTGACCACATCCTCACCCATGGGATCCGGTTCAGGTGGGAAGGAAAGACGGGAGTGGCAGAGGGAGAGGGGCAACAGGGAAAATGGAAACCGTTTGGGAGGCGGACGGCCACATGATCCCTGGACACTCTAGCCTGCAGGGGGCGCTGCAGCTCAAACAAGACTTCGGAGTGGTGAGGGAGTTTCTGGAACAGGAGCAGTGGGGCCTGTCCAGGGAGCTTCGCCAGACCCTGCTCTCCCTCAGCATCTTCCAGCAGCTAGATGGGGCTCTGCTGTGTCTACTGCAGCAGCCCCTGCCGAAGAATCCTGCCCACAGAAGGGCTCCCTGTTGCTGTGAGTCATTCCCCGTCTCCCCCGCCCCCCCGCAGGGTTTTCTAAGTCCCTCCATCACGGCTTTAAGAGACCCACACCCCAATCTCACCATTGAGTTGCCGTCAGCATTACCCACCAACCTGCCTTCCTCTCCTGCCTTTTTAGGTTCTTGTAATGAAGTCCAGACCACTGAACTACCCACCAGCAGCCTCAACAGCCTAGAAAGCCTGGCACCGCCTCTACGGCCGGGAGTCTCCCCAGCCCAGAACACTCACCTGCTAAGCACCCTGGGAGGAGGAGGGCCTAGCCCTGAGGCTTACCTGGCAGGAAACCAGCAGGCCTGGCTTGCCCTAAGGCTGCACCAGCGTCCTCCTTGGCGCCTGTCTTTTCTTTCTTGCCTGGGGACAAGTCCTGACCCCTAAGTTGCCTAGGACCAGGAGTTCCAAATCATGCCGCAGACAAGGAACTGTCTGTTAGAGAGGCTTAAAGCTGGGAGCTTGGTAGAACACGTACATAAATTTCACGGTATGGAATTGAATCCGAGATCACCCTACTGCCTGCAATCCAGAGTACTAGGCAAACTACAGGCCGAAACCTGAAAGTCAGCATCCGTGATGGCATTCTAGAGCTAGAAATACACGGGGCTGCTACAGGGTTGCCTCTCAAGAGACTGAAGCAAACTACTTGCTCTCTCTTGAATCCCAGGAGCAAAGCTAAGAATTCACAAGGGAAACTATGCGTTGGAGCAAGCGTTTCTACAGGTGGAGAGCCTGTCTTGCCCCTTCCCCATTTCTGCTTTTAGTCTTTAAGCTGTACGACCTTGACATTTAAGCTTTGCCCTCTGGTAGCAGCAATCCCTGCTGTGGTAGTCCTCTCAATGGTAGGAGCCAGGATTTAGGGTGGTGTTGACCTAGAGCTAGCAGACAGGATAGCCAAGGGAAAAGGCTGCAGGAGATGACATGGTTTTTTTGTGCAAAGGTTTTTTTTGTGTGTTTTGGGTTTTTCCACATTCACTGTCCACATTGAGTGGCACAGAGTGCTGCTAATGGTTGAAGTATTTGCGGCTCGTCTGCCTATTCTGGCTCGGGCGGCGGCCCCCTGGCGGGCAGCCTCTAGAAGTACCGCAAAGGCTGCCGGAAGTGGTCCGTTCCAATAAAGCGATCCCCAGCGCTACTCCTTCCGTCGCGGAGGCGATAACCATGGCGGCGGCTTTGGCTCGGCTCGGACTGAAGCCAGTCAAGCTGGTTCGAGTTCAGTTCTGCCCGTTTGAGAAGAACGTGGAGTCGACGAGGTACGGGTCCTGGGGAGGCGGGAGGCGTCGGCACTCCCGGCCCCCTGCCCGGGTTCCAGGGCATCTCAGAGCCGCTCCCCCTGCCTCCCGCACACCCCTTCGTCCCCGCTCCAGGCGCCCTGGTCCCCGGACGCGCTCACGCCGCCCTCCTACCGCAGGACCTTTCTCCAGGCGGTGAGCAGCGAGAAGGTCCGCGCCACCAACCTCAACTGCTCGGTGGTCGCCGACGTGAGGCACGACGGCTCCGAGCCTTGCGTGGACGTGTTATTCGGTAGGCCTGGCTGGGACGCGCGTGGGCGAGGGCGGAGCGCTGCCCCTGCCGCAGCTGCGGCCTCCGGGCCTCCGACTTAACTGGTTTTGCATCTTCCCCCAGGAGATGGCTATCGGCTGATTATGCGCGGCGCCCACCTTACCGCTCAGGAGATGTTAGGAGCTTTGGCCTCCCACATCAGGACCAGGAACGCTGCGGCAGCATCTGCGCCCAGCGCAGACAAACTCGGCCCGGCTGCGACCCGGCGCTGATATTGCAGAAGAGTCCAACAACCGAATATTAGATTGGAAGGAAAAACATTTATCTAAGAAGAGCTGCTCTTAACCAGAATGCTGCGAATGGAGATCCCGAAACAAACTAAAGGTGTAAGAATCCTAATACTTACAGAGCTTCTAGGGCAAGATAAGATTTGGTGGCGAAGGGTCTGGACAAATTTGAATTTTTCTTTCTCACTTTCCCACACTGCTCAGCAATATGTGATTTTGGCTTTATCTGCCCCCCCCCCAAGTACCTTTTAATTAAATATTTATTGTCAAATGAATGTTATTTTTCTCAGCTTGTTGGCTTGGTTGGTTTTTGAGACAACAGGGTCTTACCATGAGCTAACTTGAAACTTGGTATGAAGACCAAGGGGGCCTAGAATTCTCCTGCCTCATGCTCCTGGGTGCTGGCATTGTAGACACCCACACTTTCGGCCTTCATCTTTCTTAGTAGTTTTGTCTAGTCTTCATTTATCCCCATATGGAACCACTCATTCTGTCATAATTTAAACTGCTTGGGACTTCAGCCTTCCATTTCTATTTGGCTGTAATCCCAACCTCTATAACCCTACATTTCTATTTGGTTTTAATCCCAACTTTTGTGGTTACCTACTACCAAATTCTTCATATGGAAGCCCTGCTGTTGAGGTGCCAGAATATCAAGGACCAGCTTCGACATCAACTGGGGAAAACCGAGGTGGGATGTGAATCCTGTGGCTGGCTGGCTGGCTGGTGACCCTGTAGACTTTCTCTGAGGGCAACCTTCCGGGCCGGAACTGATTGTTACCAGCAATAGTGTCCACTGATGGTGGCCAGGGCTGATGGCTTCTAGGGGCTAGAGCTGATGGTGGCAAGTGTCTAAAAAAGAAAGGGAAAGAAGAGAGAAGGGACAAACACACACACACACACACCACACACACGGTAGGTGGAAAAAGAGTCCAACTTTTTTATTTCAAACAATACAAAAGTCACAATGTGTTTACAGTCTATTTCTCTATAAATAGATGATTACAATGTGTATACATAAGAAAATCATGCTCCCTAATACCTTCACATGATAAAATGTTCTATGGGTGAGAAACACAAATAACAAGTTATTTCCAAGAACCCACCATTTGTACCTAAGCAACTAGCAAAAACATCTTTACCTGACTTCGTTGAACAGTCTGTTTTTCCATATTTTTTCTAAGAGTCATTGTTAGCCATCTATATTTGTAGGTTCTTCAAGGGTGGTGGTTGAATCATTAATCTGCTCCAGCCGCAATACCTGAAAGAGATCAAGCATTGTTATTGTGAGTGCCAGTGATATTTTCCAGTGAGGGGCTGGAAACCCTCTTTATATAGTACTCACACAATTCACATATTAAGGGGATTATAAGAACCACAAAGGGGGCTAGAGAGATGGCTCAGAGGTTAAGAGCACTGACTGCTCTTCCAGAGATCCTGAGGTCAATTCCCAGCAACCACATGGTGGCTCACAACCATCTATAATGTGATCTGATGCCCTCCTCTGGCTGCAGGTGTATATGCAGAGCTATGCTCCAGAACATCTTGAAGTTCTCAGGAACCCCAGTTCTCAGGGTTATGCCTCTCCCGAGACACACCCATCATGAGTTTGCTAACTCATGGGTCATATTCGGTGAGTTCTAGAGCCACTTTGCTGTTCCCCCTGCATGGCCCCCAACACTTCATATACCACCAGCATCTTTTCCTAAGTGGAACCTGTCATCTATATACTTGATTCTCCTGACTTCCAGCTCCCTTCAAAGGCACTGCATCTGCTAACCTCCTCGGCTAGAAATGCCGTGTCGTCTCTCCCACCCTCACCGTTTCCGCCTGAACATCTGACCAGTCTGTTTGCACTGAAAGAGGAAAGAAAGGCGCCGGCCCCACCTGGTGGCGCACACTACCTCAGCTCCTCAGGAGGCCAGCCTGGTCACCTTAGTGGGACCTTTCCATTTTCATTCGTTCTCCTGTACAATTGTGTTTCCCTGCCTGGCTTCATTTTCCCTCATCATTTTTGCTGCTACTTAATCTTACCCTTCAGGTAGAGAATGGCTTACTTCTCACAACACCCGAAATGGTTGTTGGTCTAACAGCCATTGATGTGACCATGAAACCATCTTAGAGGATTAAATAGAATAAAAGCCCATAAGGGGCTGGAGAGGTGGTTCAGTGGTTGAGAGCACTGGCTGCTCTTCCAGAGGACCTGGATGCAATTCTCAGCACCCACATGGCAGCTCACAGCTGTAACTTTCAGGAGATTTGATACCCTCTCACACACACATTCAGGCAAAACACGATTGCACACAAAAATAAATCATTAAAAATTATATTAAGCTCCAGGCGTAGTGGCACACACCTTTAATCCCAGCACTTGGGAGGCAGAAGCAGGCAAATCACTGTGAGTTTGAGGCCAGCCTGGTCTACAAAGTGAGTCCAGAAGAGCCAAGGCAACACAGAGAGACCCTGTCTCAAAAAAAACAAAACAAAACAAAAGTTAGCGGTGCAAACCACATGGGTGTTCTTTTAGGCAAATGACCATGTATATTTTATAAACAAAAGCACTCCGTGTGTTTTTGTGTGTGTGTGTGTGTGTGTGTGTGTGTGTGTGTGTGTGTTTGCAAGTACTGGACTGCAGTATACACTGTTTTTGTGAGTGTATACACATGTATATGTAGGTGTAATTGCCTGTGTTCGCAAATGTGGAAGCAAAGGTTGGATGTTTTCCTCTGTCATGCTCAGTCTGTTTTAAGATCCTGTCTTGGTTTGGTTCTGGCTCAAGGAATCTGAAGGGTACCCTTGTCAATGAGGCTAGCCAACTAGCCGCCAGGATCTCCTGTCTCCATGTCCCCCAGTGGTGAGCTGACAGGCATATAGGATCCACCTGGCAGTTTATGTCCTTATACTGGATCCCAAGCCAATTTTTTATGCTTCCCCAGCAAGTGCTCAAATCAGTGGGCCACCTTCCCAGCCCCCTTGTTCCTTATTGTGAATTACAAGGGGGAAAAAATAGTCCACAGTCACTGCCGAGAATTTAAAATGCCCAGCTAAGGCGATCAGAGATCCCTTAGCTACTGGCTGCTGCATAGCTCACTAACCCCCAACCCATCCCCACCCCCAGCTTACCATTCCTCTTCCCTGCCTAAATGGGTATTAGAGGCTTCTCTCTGTGCCATCCTTTAAGAAACATAGCTCCCTGAAGAATCCAGGCTGCCTGAGCTGTCAGTTCCAGTCACCTCTGAAGTTATAGACCCCAGGTTTCCTCCAGAGTCCACTCCAGGAAAAGGGAAATGCAGGGTGTGAGTAGTGATACAGCTTAATTCATATGCACTTGGGTCTTAAGCTAGCCACTTCCCAGCACGGTGCTGTAGATTCCATTTCCTAGGCCACGGTTTGCTGCTATCAGAGTAGAGCTGGACAGTAATATGTAAAAGTAGCATACTAGAACCTGGCTCCTGACACTCTGGAGGCTGAGGCAGGAGACTGTCAAGCTTGAGGACAGCCTGGACTATATACAAAGCAAGACCGTCAACCAACTTGGCTTTACATAGCGAGTTGGAGGAAAACCTAGACAAATGTATTCCCCAAGGGGGGAAAAACTGGTCTTAGTATGATCATTTTTTAGAAAAATACTTTTTATTCTATGTGTGTGGACATTTTGCCTGCATGTGTATCTGTGCACCACTTGCATGCAGTATCAGAACGGGGTGTCAAATCCTCTGGACGATTTGTAAGATGCCATATGCCATGCAGGTGCTGGGAACCAAACCCATGTCCTCTGCAAAAGCAGCAAATACTTTTATTTTTTAATTAATTAATTAACTTTATGTATATGAGAGCCCTCTGCATGTATACCTGAATGCCAGAAGAGGGCATTAGAGGGCAGAGACGGTTGTGAGTTGCCATGTGGTTGCTGGGAATTGAACTTAGGACCTCTGGAAGAGCAGACTGTGTTCTTAACCTCTAAGCCATCTCTCCAGCACGCAGCAAATACTTTTAACTGTTAAGTCACTCCAGCCTCACCCCCGTATGTATGTATGTATGTATGTATGTATGTGTGTGTGTATGTATGTATGTACTTACTTATTTTTAGACATGGTCTCATTGTGTAGTCCAGGCTGGCCTTGAAGTCACAGAGATCCTCCTGCCTCTATCTCTTACTAGAATTAAAACCACAACTCCTGGCTTTTATTTATTAACATTTTATTTGTATGTGCTTGTGTGTGTGTGGTGTGTGGGTACGTGTGGAGGTGCACTCGTGCTACAGAATACGTGTGGAAGTCAGAGGTATAGGCATATGTGTAGGCGCGCGTGTGAAAGTCAGGACAAATTGTGGAAGCCAGTTCTTTCCACAATGTAGATACAGAGGAATCTAACTTAGGTCGTCAGCCTTGCCGGCAAGCGCACTTATCGACTGAGCCATCTCTCCAGCCCTTGATCATTATTTAAACAAAACAGATGGGGCTCAAGAGTGTTATTGCTTCTCTCTCCTACCCCGTGAACCCACACCTACGGTCGCATTTCACAGGCTGAGCTGGGTACTCAATATCTCAAATTAATATCCAGCACCACCAGGCACAGCGCTTCCGGGTTCCGGCCCGGACCTGACGTAAAGGGCGGGGTTTCCGGCGGGGAGGGGCGCTCCGCGAGGCGCGGGGCGAAGGCACAGTGGACTGACCGCACGGTGGCAGACGGGGCGCGTGCCGGCTGCCGGGATGGCCCGGGGCGAGAGGCGACGGCGCGCTGCGGCCGCAGAGGGGGCGCGGCCGCTGGAGAAGGCGCGGGGCGCGGGCCGGCGGGATGGCAGGGCCGGCGGGGCGCGCGGTTCAGCGGGCGGCGCGGCCCTGGCGGTGGTGGTGCTGGCGCTGGCCTTCGGCCTGTCGGGGCGCTGGGTGCTGGCGTGGCTGCGGGTGCGCCGCGCTCTCACACTGCACCCCGCGCCGCCCGCGCTGCCCCCCGACTCCTCCAGTCCCGCCGTGGCCCCGGAGCTCTTTTGGGGCACCTACCGCCCACACGTCTATTTCGGCATGAAGACTCGCAGCCCCAAACCACTGCTCACGGGTAACCCTGGGGCTGGCGAGTGGGAAAGACAGGCAATCTTGACAGATGTAGACAGTATCTGTTGACTTACGTGGCCATTCTACTCCATAGGACTGATGTGGGCGCAGCAGGGCGCCATCCCGGGGACCCCTCCTAAGCTGAGGCACACGTGTGAGCAGGGAGACGGCGTGGGTCCCTATGGCTGGGAGTTCCACGATGGCCTCTCCTTCGGTCGGCAACATATCCACGATGGGGCCTTAAGGCTCACCACTGAGTTCGTCAAGAGGCCTGGGGGTCAGCACGGAGGGGACTGGAGCTGGAGAGTGACCGTAGAGCCTCAGGTCAGGGCATCAGAATCCTCTTTCCTCAGCCCAGACTTCCCCATCCTCCCCTTCAGCAGCAAATGCACCCGCCTTGCTGACCATCTCTGCCTGCCAGCCCCTTGTTTGTAAAGCAGGTTTCACAGGGACACCTAACTCACAAAATTAAAAGAAACAGCTCGTATAGAATTACAAAACTCCCGTCGTTTCCCCTGTGAACCCTTTAGCTCAGTCCATGTACCGACCCACTTGCCCTCAGCATTGACAGATATTTGCCACAGTTCTTCCTTGTAATCCCTGCTAAGGCTGGTTCTCAAAAGAATGCTTTTCTGATGCTTTATTGTGTTGCTTGGTCATGCAGGCATCGGGTACCTCTTCCATTCCTTTGGTGTCTCTGTTCTTCTACGTGGTAACAGATGGCCAGGAAGTCCTACTACCGGAGATTGGAGCCAAAGGGCAGTTGAAGTTTATCAGTGGGCACACCGGTGAACTTGGTGACTTCCGCCTTACACTTCTGCCACCAACCGGTCCAGGAGACACTGTCCCTAAGCATGGCAGGTAACTGGGGGAAGGGTGCAGGGCAGCATGGATGCTGACTTCGCCTGGTTTCTGTGACCTTCCCACCAGTGGGACAGGCAAGACACCCCTTTCCTGAGTAACACTGCCCGTTTGTCTTCTTGCCTTCAAGCTACAATGTCTTCTGGGCCTCCAACCCAGGGCTGCCGCTGCTTACAGATATGGTAAAGAGCCGCCTAGACAGCTGGTTTCAGCACCGGCCCCCAGGGGCCTCTCCTGAACGCTACCTTGGCTTGCCTGGATCTCTGAAGTGGGAGGAGAGAGGCCCTAGTGGGCAAGGACAGTTCCTGATACAGCAGGTGACGCTGAAAGCCCCCTTTTCTGTGGAGTTTGTGTTCGAGTCCGGCAGTGCCCGGACAGAAGGCAACCAAGCTTTTGGGCAGCTAGTAGGCAGTCAGCTGACCCAGGCCCTGGAGAGTCATGCTGCAGCTTTCAGAGAGCGTTTTGAGAGAACCTTCCAGCTGAAAGAGAAGGGCCTGAGCCCCGAGGAGCAGGCTTTGGGTCAGGTTGCCCTCAGTGGCCTCCTTGGTGGGATTGGTTACTTCTATGGGCAGGGTTTGGTGTTGCCAGACACTGGTATAGAAGGGTCTGAACAGAAAATGGACCCTTCCCTGTTCCCACCTGTCCCTCTTTTCTCTGGGGTGCCTTCCCGCTCATTCTTCCCACGTGGCTTCCTTTGGGATGAAGGCTTTCACCAGCTAGTGGTCCAGCGATGGGATCCCCACCTCACCCGGGAGGCCTTAGGCCACTGGCTGGGGCTGCTCAATGCTGATGGCTGGATTGGGCGGGAGCAGATACTGGGGGATGAGGCCCGAGCCCGTGTGCCCCCAGAATTCCTAGTGCAGCGTGCAGCCCATGCCAATCCTCCAACCCTGCTCTTGCCAGTGGTACACATGCTAGAAGGTGGTGACCCTGAGGACTTGGCCTTTCTCCGCAGGGCTTTCCCCCGCCTGCATGCTTGGTTCTCTTGGCTCCATCAAAGTCAGGCAGGGCCTGTGCCATTATCCTACCGCTGGCGGGGCAGGGACCTAGCTTTGCCTAGCCTGCTTAACCCCAAGACACTGCCCTCGGGCCTGGATGACTACCCTAGGGCCTCACACCCTTCTACAGCAGAGAGGCACCTGGACCTGAGATGCTGGGTGGCACTGGGTGCCCGGGTGCTGTCACGGCTTGCACAACAGCTTGGGGAGGCTGAAGCTGCTGCGGAGCTGGGCCCGCTGGCCGCCTCTCTAGAAGAACCTGGAGGTCTTGATGAGCTGCACTGGGCTCCTGAGCTGGGGGTCTTTGCTGACTTTGGGAACCACACAAAAGCAGTACAACTCAAGTCTCGGCCCCCTCAGGGGCTGGTTAGGGTGGTAGGCCGGCCTCTGCCACGACTGCAGTATGTGGATGCCCTGGGCTATGTCTCTCTCTTTCCCTTACTGCTCCAGCTGTTGGACCCTAGCTCCCCCCGCTTGGGGCCCCTGCTGGACGTTCTAGCTGACAGCCGCCATCTCTGGAGCCCCTTTGGGTTACGCTCCCTTTCAGCCTCCAGCCTCTTTTATAAACAGCGTAATTCTGAACATGATCCACCTTACTGGCGGGGTGCCGTGTGGTTGAATGTCAACTACCTAGCTTTGGGGGCACTCCACCACTATGGGGGTGTGGAGGGGCCTCACAGGGTTCAGGCTGCCAAGCTCTACCGTGAACTCCGTGCCAATGTAGTGAGCAACGTATGGCGGCAATACCAGGCTACAGGGTTTCTGTGGGAACAGTACAGCGACCAGGATGGGCGGGGCATGGGCTGCCGCCCCTTCCATGGATGGACAAGCCTTGTCCTACTGATCATGGCCGAAGAGTACTGAAGGGACTGGAGGAAAGCTAGGCCATTTGTGTTACTTGGAATATGCAGAGACAAGGTCTCAGGTTCCTGTTCGGCCTCATAGCCACAGATCGTGTAGGCTCATCTCAGGTGTCCCCTATTGTCATCCCATACAGCTCTGGGGTGATGTGAACTTAAGAGTTTATTTTTCTAAATAAACCGGAAAAAACAAAAACCTAGCTGAACTCTTGCTTTCGGCAGTCTTGCTCTCGGGGCTGCCTGCTATTGCTATCCTCAGGTAAGGTGATAGTGGCTACTGCTGCTTCCCTGCAAACCCAGTGTGGTTAGGGAAATGCAGTGAGCTGAGGGCTACTCTACCCAAAAGCACAAGCAGCTGGTTCATGTCTCTTTAATGAGATTAAAGGCTCCTGTGTATGTTTTGGGAGTGAGTAAAGACAGCACAGTCCTCGGTACTGCACCTCTTTAGGGCTCCAGCCCTTCCAGGCATATTCTAGAAGGGTGGGGAGGGGCCCACATAGAGGAGGACTGCAATTGAAACCAGGGCTGTTCCTGGTGGCCAAGTAACACCCAATTTCCCTCTTGAAACTACTTATGGGATGTCCCCATAACTGGAAGCTAGCCCCAAGGGAGGGGTCTGGGACATAGATTCTAGGGACAGCGCACAGGGGGAATGGTCCCCCAGGTCTGGGTGGGTGGCACTGGCCCTCGTCTCTTTGACTGGCTCACCTTCACTGGAGTCAGGACAAGGGCAGAGCTCAATCCCTGAGTCACCAGTCAGGCGGCGATAGCGGCAGGGAGGGGGAAGGTGGACTGGGCTCAGCCCTGCCCTGGGCTCACCCTCCTGAAGAGGGAGAGCGCTCTGATGGGAGGAAACACCTTCTACATTTGTCCCCTCCAAGTGGGCAGAGCAGCTGGATTCGGAAGAGCAGCAGGTGCATTCATTGGAAGCAGTCAAGGGGTGACCCAGAGCCATAGTGTAAGGAGGCGGCGGTGTGCCTGGGTGGTGAACCACATCCTCATAGGCCGGGGGTTTGAAGGCGCTGAGGATGCCTGCAGGAGACAGAACAACATGAATCGAAGGCCCTCAGCTAGAAGGGGAAAGAAAGAGTGCTTTGAAATGTCTGCCAGTGGACACAAAGGGTGGTCCAGGGCCCTGGGGTGGGGGTGGAGCTAATGTTTCTGCACCCAAGAGCCTCAAGTCACTCACGAAGGTCAAGCAGTGAGCCTGCGGGAACAGGGCCGGCCCCATGGCATGCTCCATGGTAAGCCAACAAGTTGATCTCACGCTGCCGCTGCTGCTGCTGCAGCCTGAGTTTAGCTCTTCTGTGGCGGAAGGCGCAACAACAGCTAAAGAGGATTAGAACTGTCCAGAGTAGCCAGAACCCTGCAGGAGGCAAGGAGGGCACATCTCAGATTACCACCCTGTCCCCCATGCAGAGAAGGGCACGTTGGTAGATGAACTCAGAAATCCAAGGGAGGAGAGGCAGGGAACCTGAGATGGACCCCTTCGGAGACTCACACCAGAGTTCATAGTAGTAGGTGCAGCAGCCAGTCTCCCCACAGCAGTGACCACTCTCACAGAGGTAGGGCTGGGTGTTCACTCCTGGGCACAGCTCTCGAAGCTGGAGGCAAGGAGGCACTAAGAACTGAGGTGTGACTACCCGCCATCCTGCCCACCCCACCTCCTGCACACATACACAATCCCACCCCTGAGCCAACATAGCTTGGAAAGATGGCACGGGGTGCTAAGAGGAGTGTCTAAAAACACGAGGGCTGTCAGTATGGAAGATTCAGAATAGCCAGAAACTGGTGTAGAAAGTAAGTGTGAATACACAAGGAAGGTGATTTCAGTTCTTTAACCCCCAAGAATTGGATCACATAAGCCTGGCCCCAAGGGGTGGTTTTTGGTAAGGTAATGTTTTGGAAGAAACAAAACACAGTCTGACGATGGGTAGGAATTTAAGGCCACTTTCAAAGCTAAAAAATGTTTTCAACATCCCCCACCCCCAAAGGTCTGCCTCCCAAACCCCCAAGATGGAGTTTTCCACCCCTGGGTCTCAAGCTCCCTAGGGTAGAGGAGATGCAGTGTGAGACCCAGAGCAGTGCTCCCAACCAGATGGGATTGCTGTGGATGGTAAAGGACGGCATCCAGGGCGCGAGTCTGGGTTCCAGCTCGTCTCCAAATTGCTCGCTCAAGAGAAGATGCTGCCGGACTCTGTTGTGACAATAGGCACATAGAAAAACGTCACAAATAACTGCTGCAAGAGAGAGGGAGCCTCCCTGGGGTCTTCACTACGCCTCTGGTAACTGGAGAGCTACTGCAAGCTTGCACTGCAGCCATGAGATGGAGTCTAAGAGGCTGCAGGTAAAGTCACTGCGTCTATGTAACAAAGTTTAGACAAAGAGTAGAATGGTCACGTTCAGGAACTTCATAGTACCTTTGGCTCCGTGAGCTCCTCCCCCACCCCGGACAGGAAGTGACAGGAAAGGGGAAAGAGAAATAAATGGCTGTCGCGATAGGCTTTTAGAGCTGCTGGGATACCTGCTGTTGCGGCGCCCGAAGTGCCCCCCAGGCCTCTTCACTGCTGTTCCTGCTGCTGGCCCGAGCCATGCCTCCTACAGACCCCTGACGACCACAGCCTCCTCCACCGCCAGCTGCCCCGCCCCTGCCACCTCTGCCGCCACTGCCATGGTCCCTGCCCGGCCCATGTCTGCTGCTGCCACCATCACTCCGCCACCGGAGCCCCCATCTGCGGAGGGCTCCTGCGGAGGACACAGTTGCTCGGTACAACCAATCAGAAACGTTAAATAACAGATTGGCCAATAGGAGCAGGTCACAGGTTTCCCCCACTGTCCAATAGGCAGCAGCGCCTCCGCCGCTCTCCCAGACAACAAGAACTCACTCAGACAAAGACGGGAGGAGGTGCGACCGAGTTCGTGATTGACAGCAACAATAGCCAGTACAGACAACAGAAAGAGCTTTGACTTATCGGCCAATGAATGGCCGTCCAGAAGCACAAACTTCCCACCGATTGGCTGGATGACCTCCCACGCGCAGGTTTGGAGACGGCGGGCTTCCCACTCCAGCAATTGGATACAAGCTGATACACCGCACGAAATTTAATAGAGTGGGGGGGGGGGGCGGGGAGGCAGCGGCCTTAAGTGGCCAGGAGCGGGGACCCAGGGCCCTCGGGTCCACCCAGCCGTAGCTGCAGGTTGATGCGGTAGCACTGTAGGCTGCATAGGGCCTGGCCCGTGCGGGAACAGGCATAACGACGTGGGTGAGGGCAGCCGGGGACGGAGCAGCGTGGAGCAGGGCCCGGCGGGGCAGGCCGCTGCACCAGAGCAGCGGGCGTGGGGACGCCGGGAGGAAAAGACAGGGTGGAGCCCTGTGCCCCACTGCTGTAGCGCACCATGGGTGCAGGGGCCGGGGCCGCCGCCCGCCCTCCACGCCGCTCACCCCGCGCCGCCCCACGCCCTCCTCGCCCACTAGGAGCTGCTGTCTTTGTGAGACGCTCGATGGTCTGATTCTTGTGCTCCTCGGCCCGCCTCGCTGCCTGCAGACGCCGCTTGCGTGCCCGCTCCTCCCGCTTCAGCAGCATCTCCTCCGTGAGGGCAGGGGCCGGGCAGCCCCCAGTCACAGGCAGAGGCAGCGTCGGGGATGGCTGACTCCGAGCCTTCTGGAGCAGAGCTCGCTGAGGAAAGACAGAGGGGATGGCTGAGAACCGAGGGGCAAGGTCCCAAATCCAGGGATTGGAAAGATGGGAGGCGGAGTCTTTAAGAATCAGCATCTTTAAGGAGTGTGCGGCCTCTCATCCCCCAAAATGCATCTGGACTTGATGGGTTTTTCTTCATTCTATTGCTACTTTCTTCTTGACTCAAATCATCACCATCTCTCTTTTTCTCCACTTTCCGTGCCCCTTTCCCAATTTATTGCTTGACTGATGAGCTAGGATACCTATATGTACTCCCGGCTGGCTCAGAACTTGTCCTGCCTTTCAAGTTCTGGGATACAAGCATGGACTACCACAGCCTGCAGTTCAGCAGCTTCCTACATAAATCCCTTATCCCCAACTAAGAGTTGCTCCACATAATCGCCAAATTACTGAAAACCTAAGCTATGTCACTTGTCTGCGCATGTGACCCACTGGAGCTTAGCCACATTTTCCTTCTGGGTCTCTGTGCTTCTGCACCCTGTATCACTGGCCTCTTTGACTGAGAAGCTCTTCTGGTACTGGAAGTGTCATCTCTTTAAAAGCATTCTGGGTCAGAAAGACTGCTCATCAGTAAAGGACACTGACTGCTCTTGCAGAGGGCTCTGGGTCCATTCCCTACACCTACATGGCAGCTCACAATTGTCTGTAAATCCAGGAGTTCTAATGACCTCCAGCCTCCATGGGCAGCAAGCACACACTCATACACATAAAAATAAATAAAGATTATCTTTAAAACAAAAGGAAAGCTGGGCGTGGTGATGCACGTCTTTGATCCCAGCATTCAGGGAGGCAGAGGCAGGCTGATCTCTGAGTTCGAGGCCAACCTGGTCTACAAAGCGAGTCCAGAGCAGCCAAGGCTAACACAGAGAAACTCTGTCTCGAAACCAAAACAAAAAGCAAAAAACAAACGAGCCACTGCCCACAACTACCTTAATGTTTCTGTCTTGCCAAGGTCTATTTCATCGTGCCTATTTTCTGTCGTTTTTAAAAAATTATGAGCCATGTGTGCTTGGCACACAACTTTAATTCCTCCAGCACTTGGGAGGCAAAGGCAAGCAGATCTCTGTGTTGCAAGCAGGCCAGCCAGGGCTTAGATAGTAAGATACCAGTTCAAGAAGGAAAAAAAGAAAAACATTTATCATGCCTTATCTTTCCTTGTCCGCCGATAATCTCTCTCTCTCTTTTTTTTTTTTTTTTTTTGTTTTGTTTTGTTTTGTTTTGTTTTGTTTTTTGAGACAGGGTCTCTCTGTGTTTCCTTGGCCACCCTGGACTCACTTTGTAGACCAGGCTGGCCTCGAACTCACAGCGATCCACCTGCCTCTGCCTCCCGAGTGCTGGGATTAAAGGCGTGCGCCACCACGCCTGGCTTCCGCTGATAATCTCATTGCCTAGCAAAACACGGAGTTGTCCACATGCGTGTGCTGAGTGGCGGAACTAGCCTACCTGCCGGGCAGTGAGCAGCCGCTCGTTGATGTCCTTCTTGAGGTCCCCGTTGTCATCCAGCTCCCCCTTCTCCAGGGCATCGAGCCACCTCTGTTCTTCCTCTTCCTCCTGGCCCTCCAGATCCCCGGGCAGGTCCCGAAGTGGGGAGGGCGACAGATTACTGTCTTCATCTAGGTTGAAGAAAAGCAGAACATTAAATTAGCAACGTGGGTCCTGGGATATTGAAAATTCTCCAGAACAACCCCCCTTCCTTTTGCTGGGTATAAATGAGCAACTCGATTCTCCCTCCCCCGCCCGCCCCCCATCCGGGGTCTTCTCACCCAGCCAGGCTCGGTACTGCTCGAGAGGCACTCCTTCCATCGGTTCCTCTTCATTCTCCACTACCATCAGGGGAGAAGGCGAGCGTGGCCCCTCGGGGATCACAGTGAAGGTAGGAACGCTGCAGGGAAGAAACACTACTCTAAAGTCAACAAATGGCTCTGTCCTGCTCTGGAGCTCCATATGGGTTTCCCAATCGGCTTGGATTCTTGCCGTAGATGGGACCCTGAAGTCAATGCCTGTTCTCTAGTTTCCAAAAAGCCCAGCCCCGCCTGCTGTTGAATTTTCCTGAAAATACTTGACCTCACCTCTTGGTGCCCAGGACCTGTCCGCCCAGCTTGATTTTAAGTTTCAGCTGGGGCTTGGCAGGAGCCTGCTGTGTGGATCCGGCCTCCTCTTCCTGGTGATGCTTCTTCTTGTGTTTCTTTTTGTGTTTCTTGTGTTTTTTCTTGTGTACTCCGTGGCTGTGGGCACCCGCCAGGCTCAACTCCAGTGCTTCCCCTGCAGAAGGAGAGCCTGTCAGAGGGGTTCCATCAGCGGCCGGGGAAGATCTGAACAGCCTCACAACTCTACCGCGGAGTCCAACTCTTCCCACGTTATTAGCTGTTACCATAACAACAACAGCGCCTCGCCACTTCCCACCTGTGGCGAGTTGACCTGGCTCCGCCGAGTGAAGAACGACTCCTTTTTCAAAGATCACCAAAATTAGAGCCACCCGCGCTTACCTGGCTCGGGGGCCTCCATAGCTCCAGAGGTACTCCCGCGCCGCCACAGCTTGCTCATGGGGTCCTGCAAAGGAGGAGGACTGGAAACGGTCCGGACACAAGCCGACATGCCTTTTCCGCCCCGCGGAAGAACGGAATCCAGCAAAGTAACTGGCTACTTCCGGTGCCTGGCAACCATGTTTGTGCGTGGCACGCTTTACCGCCAAAAATACTCCGGTAAGAAACAAGGTCCTTTCCAAATAAAAGTTCCGGGATTGCTAGGTGCCATTCGGTCATACCAGCCTTAAAAAGAGGATCACGAGTTCGAGGCCAGCTTTAATGCCATGCTGGTCTCAAAACTAAAGTTCTAAGCTTCCAGGAGGCTGTGAAAGGCCACAAAAAGTCTTCTCCCTAACTTTGGCTCCCCATATTAAATTCCAGACCTGTTCTCTCTCCCTCTCTATCTCTGCCTCTGTGTCCCTGTCTCTGTCTGTGTCTCCTGTACGATTGACACAAAGCTTCTCAACTAAGAAAAGTTGTGAAATAATAAGATTGACACAGAATTTAAATTCCAGAGAACAGTTACACTGTAAAAAGCACGGATATCCCTCTAATGAAACATCTAAGTAAATTTGCTACATCCCTGTTCTGTGGAGTTAGGAAGCTAATTAACAAAGAAACCAGAGCCAGAGGTATAAGAAACTGAGGCAGAAACTGCTGATGGTTGGGATACAAGGGAGAAGGGAAACCTTTGTTTCATTTCGGTTTTTTGTTTGTTGGTTGGTTGGTTTGGGTTTTTTGTTTGTTTGTTTTTGTTTAGTTTTGTTTTGTTTTTGAGAAGTAGTCTCACTATGTACCCCAGGTTGGCTTGGTACTCCTTATTTAACCCAGACTGGGGTTAAATTACTGAACCCTCTACATCAGCCTTCCAAGTGCTGGAATTACAGGCATTAATAGCCAAGCTTTGCTGACATTTTCCATGTATCCTTCCGCGCCCCGCCCCCATCCCCACCCCCCCATCCCCCACCCCCGTGAATTTTGTATAAAATATGTGAATGATTTTCTTTCTCTTCTAACCATATAGTTATAACATAATTTTGCACCACCACACCTGGCCTTGTTTATTTATATTTTTAGACAGGATCTCGTACGTTTCAGGCTGGCTTCAACCTTGCAGTGTGCCTGAAGATGCTCTTGAACTCTACTGTCTGTGCTCCCTGCTGCAGCACTTACACACGTGCACCAGCACGGCCCATTGCATGCAGTCCTGGGGATAGGACCCGGGCCTCCATGCGTGCTAGGCAACCACTCCACCAATATCCCCGGCCCAGTTCTTATTTTGTTTTAAGTTTACTGGGTACACCAGGCGCAGTGGGCTAGGCTGCAGCAAGGGTGACACCTGCGTGTTAAAAGGCTAACTGGGGGGGGGGGGGGGGGGGGGGGGGGGACTCCGGGGGGGCCCGTGGGGGGGGGGGGGGGGCAACTCAAGGAAGCCTTTCTGGAACATCCTGGGGTGTTGAACTACATGTCTGTTCTGCAAGGAAGGTAGTGTTATTTCTAGTGTACAAATAAGGAAACTGAGGCTCAGAGAAACAGAATGCTTTGCTCAGAGCCACACAGGGTAAACATCAAATGAAAGCTTCCTGACTCTAGGCTGGGCTGTTTCCTCTATATCCTGATGTCCAGCAGGGAGGAAGTAAATGAAAATTACCTTCGGATCTTGTTTTTTGTTTTGTTTTCATTTGCTTTGTTTAGTGTGGTGGAAATTTACAAGCTGAGGAATTTTACTTTTTGAAGGAATTCTTAAGTCTTGTTTTAAAATTTCATGAAAAAAAATTAAATTTATTAGGTTCAAAGAGGAAAGACTCATATATTTGAATGCTCACTTATTTAGGAGTGGAATTTTTTTTCTGAGACAGGGTTTCTCTGTGAAGCCCTGACTGTCCTGTACTACTTTGTAGACCAGACTGGCCTAGAACTCACAGTGATCTGCCTCTTCTGCCTCCCTGAGTGGTGGGATTAAAGGTGTGTGCCATTGTCATGCCACCCAACTGCCACCACCATGCCCAGTGGGAGTGGAACTTTTAAAGTTTTTCTTTTTCTCCGCCCCCCCCCCCCAGACAAGGTTTCTTTATGTAGCCTTGGCTGTCCTGGATTCACTTTGTAGACCAGGCTGACCTCGAACTCACAGCGATCCGCCTGCCTCTGCCTCCCAAGTGCTGGGATTAAAGGCGTGCGCCACCACTGCCTGGCTATTGTGTGGGTTTTGAAGTTTCAAAATTGCAGGCCAGGCCCTGGCTCCTCCTGTTGTCTGCAGGTGGGATATTTCTCCGACACCATGCCTGCAGCTTGCCAACACACTCCTAGCCATGGGGATGAACTAAAGGGCGGACTAACCTTCTGAAACTGTAAGCAAGCCCCAAATTAAATCCTTTTTGTTGTTGTTATTGTTTTGTTTTGTTTCTCTGTGTGTGGCCTTGGCTGTCCTGGATTTGCTTTGTAGACCAGGCTGGCCTTGAACTCCACAGCGGTTCACCTGCCTCTGCCTCCCAAGTGCTGGGATTACAGGCATGAGCCACTGTAACCGGCCTCAAATTAAATACTTTTATTAAAGTTGCCTTGGTCATGGTATCTCTTCACAGCAATAGAGCAGTGACTAAGATACATAAAAAATAGTGCAAGAACAGTAAAAAAAAAAAAAAAAAAAGGCCAGGTATGTAAATCACAGCACTTAGGGAGGCAGAGACAAGCAGATTTCTGTGAGTTCAAGGCCAGCCTGGTCTACAAAGTGAGTCCAGGACAGCCAACATTACAACAGAGAAACCCTGTATCAATACAAAACAAAAAACAAAATCCTAAAAGCACAGCAAAAAGAGCTCTCTTGCCTACTTAAACCAGATCTTGTAGCTGTTGACATTGACCGAGAGTCTAGCCAGGAATAGTGGAACTGACTGCAGCTCCAGCACTCAGGAGGCTTGACAAGAGGGTCACTGGTTCAGTTAGAGGCCAGCCTGGAATATACTGAGACACTGTCTCAACAGAACGGCTAGGACATTGCATGGTTGGCTCAGTGGTTAGGAGGGATCAATTGCTCTTCCAGAGGAACAGAGCTGGAGTCCCAGTACCCACATGGGGGCTAACAGCCATCTCTAGTTCCAGGGGATCTGATGCCCTATTCTGATCTCCTCAAACTCTGCATGCACATGGTACATAGACATACATGAAGGTAAAACACCTATAAACATAAAACAACAACAAAAAGTTAAATAATAAAACAGGCCTAGAGAGATGGCTCAGCGGTTAAGAGCACTATCTGCTCTTCCAGGGGTCCCAAGTTCAATTCCAAGCAACCACATGGTGGCTCACAACCATCTATAATGTGATCTAGTTCTTCTTTTCTTTCTTTCTTTTTTTTTTTTTTTTTTTAAGATTTATTTATTATGAATACAGTATGATCAGATCACACTATAGATGGCTGTGAGCCACCATGTGGTTGCTGGGAATTGAACTCAGGACCTCTAGAAGAACAGTCAGTGCTCTTGACTACTGAGCCATCTCTCCAGCCCCTGGTGCCCTCTTCTTGCATACAGATATACATGCAGGCAGAGCACTGTATACATAATAGTGAATAAATAAATCTCAACAATAATAATGCAAATGGATAAAAAAAAAAAAAAATCAGGCCAGGCATGCGCCCTGTGATCCCAGAATTTGGAAGAGAAGCCAGAGGATTGGACAAGTTCAAGGCCAGCATGGTCTACATAGCAAGATCCTGTCTCAAAATTCAAAGCAAGAAAACAAAAGGTAACATTTCCTTGAGTTTATTGCCACTATTATTACTCTTCTTTTCTGACCAGTTTGGGAACAAAGCACAGACTCTAGTACTACCATCCTGCCCACAGGCCATGGTCATGGTGTCTCTCCACAGCAATAAACCCCAAACTAGGACAGTGGGGGAGAGGCCTGTCATATACATGATGATGGAGGTCCTGAAGGCAAAGTCAGGCCCCTTGGTTTGCTCCTCACTTCCCTTGCCGTTTGTAACTTGTCAGCATTAGAGTCTTTGGCGTAGTATGCCCTCCTGCCTGGATCTATACAGTGGATCTATAAGAAACAATCTCTCAGCCAGGCGTGGTGGTGCCACGCCTTTAATCTCAGCACTCAAAGGTAGAAGCAGGTGGATCCCTGTGAGTTCGAGGCCAGCCTGGTCTACAAAGGAAGTCCAGGACAGCCAAGGCTACACAGAGAAACCCTGTCTCGAAAAACAAAGACAAAAGCAAAAGAAAAAGAAACTTTCTCTCTTCTCTCTGTCTCTGTCTGTCTGTCTGTCTGTCTGTCTGTCTGTCTCTCTCTCTCTCTCTCTCACACACACACACACACACACACATGCATACACATTTCTGTCTCTGTGTACTTGAGTGTGGAGGTCATACCCTTTGGATCTCTCTGGACCTGGAACTCCATGCACACATGGGCACTGGAACTTGGGTCCTAAAAGAGCAATCAATACTCACTCTCAGAGGCTAAGACGCTGACCCAGCCCCTCTGCTGCGCTGAGTGTATTTCATCAGAAGTGGTGTCTTCCCATCCCACCAAGGACACTGACTTTGATCAACCCAGTCCAGATGGTGTCTCCTGGCTTCTCCCACTGTCTGTCACTCATCATGAGCTTGCTAATCTCAACATCTCAACGTTTGTCCTTGGAAATATAAATGTTTTCTGGGGAGCTACTGTAAAGAGATTAATTACTCTTCCATTCATTACCTTCAGAGCCTGGTTTCCACTGAGGCTCAACCCACCAGTGTCTATTGATGAATAGTGTGTAACAGCCTTCATAATTCTCCAATGGTGATTTTTTTTAAAAAATTAATTTATTATGTATGCAGTACTCTGTCTGCATGTACACTTGCAAGCCAGACAGGGTATCAGATCACATTACAGATGGTGGTGAACTACCATGTGGTTGCTGGGAATTGAAGTCAGGACCTCTGGAGGAATAATCAGTGCTCTTAACCTCTGAGCCATCTTTCCAGCCCTATTTTTTAAAAGATATTAATTACTGGGGATTTTATACAATATGTTTTGATCATACTCAACCCTAGCTTTTCCCCTTAATGTTTCCAAATCCACCCCCACATCCTCATAGCCCCCCCTCAACTTTATCTTTTTCTAAAAATGCATATAACCCATTAACTTCAATCTGCACAGCCTATCAACTCTTGGGCACAGGGCTGTCCACCAGAAGAGTGGTCAGCCCACTAGAGCCTTAAAGAAACTGGCTCTTTCCCTCTGAGGCCAGCAACTGCCCTAGATCCTCAGTTAGAGCTGGGGGCTCATGAGCCCTTTTCACTCCACTCTAGAGCAGTGCCTGGCTTGATGCTGTGCGGCAACCACAGCTGCCATGGGTTTGTGAGTGCAGTCGGCGGTCCTGGTCCAGTAGGCATTATTTCACTCTAGCATTCGGCAGTCTTGGTCCAGAAGGCATTATTTCACTCTAGCCCTTGGTGACATTTGGCTCTTACAGTCTCTGTGCACCTCTTTTATGATGGTCCTTGAGCCTTGAGGAAGTGCTTATATAGATGAAAATGATATAGATTTATAACTGCACTTACATCATGTATTAGTTAGCATGCTAATGTAAAGAAGAATCCAGAATGGAAGTTGAATTTGAACTCCCAATCCCCCAGCCTCCATTTCCCAAGTGCTGGGATTAAAGGTGTACACCAGCAGGCCTGGCTTCTATTTATTTCCATATATATATATATTTATAAAGTTTAGATTCTCAGTTCAAGCAATGAGTTTTGAAACTTTATTACAAGGGGCTGGAGAGATGGCTCAATGATTAAGAGCACTGGCTGCTCTTCCAGAGGACCTGGGTTCAAATCCCAGCACCTACAGGACAGCTCATACCTGTCTGTGACTCCAGGTCCTGGGGATCCAATACCCTCACGCAGACAAACATGCAGGCAGAGCACCAGTACACATAAAACTAAAAATAAATAAGTTATAATAAATAAATTTTTATTACAAGATAGGTGTGGTGGCACAGATCTTTAATCCCAGCGCTGGAGGCAGAGGCATAAGATCTCTATGAGTTCAAGGCTAGCCTGGTCTACATAGAGAAAATTACATTTATTCATTTATTTTGAGAGGAAGATGTGCCATGGTGTGTGTGCTGAATGGTTTTATGTCAACTTGCCAAAAGCTAGAAAGGAGGGAACCTCAATTGAAAAATGCCTCCATAAGATGAGGCTGTAGGGCATTTTCTTAATTAGTGATTGATTCGGGAAGGCCCAGCCCACTGTGGGTGGCATCATGTCTGGGCTGGTGGTGCTGGGTTCTGTAAGAAACCAGGCTGGGCAAGCCATGGGGAGCAAGCCAAGTCAGCAGCAAGTCTCCTTGGTCTTGTATCAGCCCCTGCCTCCAGGTTCCGGCCCTTGCTTGAGTTCCTGTCCTGAGTTCCTTCAGTAATGAACAGCAATATGGAAGTGTAAGCCAAATAAACCCTTGTTGGTTTTTTGGTTTGTGTGTGTGTGGTTTTTTGAGACAGAGTTTCTCTGTGTAGCCTTGGCCATCCTGGACTCACTTTGTAGACCAGGCTGGCCTCGAAGTCACAGCGATCGGCCTGCCTCTGCCTCCCAAGTGCTGGGATTAAAGGCGTGCGCCACCACACCTGGTTCGGGGTTTATTTAAACTTGCTTTTTTGCCAGGCAGTGGTGGTGCACACCTTTAATCCCAGCACTTAGGAGGCAGAGGCAGGTAGATCTCCGTGAGTTCGAGGCCAGCCTGGACTACAGAGCTAGTTCCAGGACAGCCAGAGCGGTTACACAGAGAAACCCTGTCTCAAAAAACCCAAAATAAATAAATAAATGATCAAAAAAACAAACTTGCTTTTTGGTCATGGCGTTTCACCACAGCAGACTAAAATTGCACATGTGGAGGTCGGAGGACAATTTGCAGGCATCTCCTTCCACCATGCGCGCCCTGCCTCAGTCTTTGTGACAAGAGTGTCCACCCACTGAGCCATCTGGCTGGCTCCTGGGCACTGCACGACACTACCAGATGTTCTAAGCTCTCCTAGGATTTGTATTGAGAGCCATGGCAGGCCAGGCAGCAGGAACATATGGCTGAGGTTGCATCAAGGTCACAGGGCAGCCAAGTCAAGGAACTGCCTGTATTAGGCTTTGCCGCCGCCACCCACCCGCTCTCCAGGGGCTGCAGTTGCAGTGAATTTATCATGAACTCTGACTGGGGCCTGTCTGTACTCCAAGATTCAAAGTCCAGTTGGGAGCACTCCAGTTTCTCCTGGTCTGCGAAGAAGTGTGCGGGCAGAGAGAGGAGACAAATACTCTTCAGCTGCCTTAAAGGAGCTACAGTTCTTGCTACCAGCATGTTCCTGAGGGTGATGGGACAAGCATAGGAAGGTGATCTGAGTCCTGTGTGACTTGCAACCCCTTCTCCAAATAATGGGACACACTAGGAAAGTGAGGTACACTAAGCCACTGGTATTCTGGTAAATGTTTAACAAAAGCTACCTGGTGTGTGTGTGGAGGGGAGCAGCCCTAATCTCCAATGTCCACCTATTCTGTTATGTAAATACTTTGACTGAGGCCAGTTCAAACAGGAAAGTCATCAAGGACACAGCTGGGAGCAGATATGCAAATCTTATGGCAGAATGTAACATTTCTCCTCTACAGACACCGGAAAAGTAGTCACCTGAGAGGCTAATAGTAAAATCACCAGGAAGTAATGAGTGTTTGACATTTATCATCTTTGCTTAATTTTTTTATTTATTTGGGTATTTTTCTATTGTTTTATTTTTCGAGACAGGGTCTCTCTGTGTAGCCTTGGCTGTCCTAGACTTGCTTCGTAGACCAGGCTGGCCTCGAACTCACATCGATGTGCCTACCTCTGTCTCTCGAGTGCTGGAATTAAAGGCATGCACCAAACTGCCCTGCTATTTATTTGTTTTTTTTTTGAGACAGAGTTTCTCTGTGTAACACTGGCCATCCTGGACTCAATTTGTAAATCAGTTTGGCCTTGAACTCACAGAGATCCACCTGCCTCTGCCTCCTGAGTGCTGGGATTAGTGGTGTGTGCCACCAGCGCCTGCCTCATCTTTACTTTAGTTTTGAAAATAAATTTTAAAACACAAATGTTTCTTTTACCTTCAGTTATTTATATGTACTGTGTGACTATGTCCACATGAGGGCAGGTGCTCAGAAGCCAGAATCTCAGATGCTCTGGAGCTGGAGTTGCAGGTGGTTGTGAAGCTGCCGGTGCTGGGATATGAACTCAGGTCCTCAGGAAGAGCAGCAAGTGCTCTTAACTGATGATGCACTGTTTCTCCAGCCCTCCTTACATTTTTTTCTTTTAGCTGGCCATGGTGGCACACGCCTTTAATATCAGCACTTGGTGGCAGAGGCAGGTGGATCTCTGAGTTCGAGGCTAGCCTGGTCTACAGAGTAAGCTCTAAGCTAGCCAGGGCTACGCAGAAAAACTGTCTCAAAAAACCAAACAAAAAACAAAAAAAAAGACTTTTCATCTACATTTTTTCACACACATTCATACACACACACACACACACACACACACACACACACACGTGTGTGTGTGTGTGTGTGTGCGCGCGCGCGCGTGTGTGTGTGTGTGTGTGTGTGTGTGTGTGTATACAGACCATAGAATGTTTGTGGAAGTCAGGGGACAACTTTGTTGTTGTTGTTGTTGTTTTGGTTTTTCTTTTTTTTTTTTTTTTTTGGTTTTTCGAGACAGGGTTTCTCTGTGTATTTGTTTTGGTTTTTCAAGACAGGGTTTCTCTGTATATCCTTGGCTGTCCTGGACTCTGTAGACAGCTCTGTAGACCAGGCTGGCCTTGAATTCACAGAGATCCACTTGCCTCTGCCTCCTGAGTGCTAGGATTAATGGCGTGCATCACCACGCCAGGTTCGGATGACAACTTTTAGGGTTTGATTCTTACTTCCATGATGTGGTCTCTTTTGGGGTAGAACTCAGGTCTTCAGGCTTGCCAGCAAGTGCCTTAACATGCTGAGATGTCTTATTTTCCTCAAAAAGTCTGTCAAATAAAATTTTTTATTTAAAAATCAATCCACCAGTACCTTAGCCCTTATTTATTCTCCTTTATTGAGTCATGTGGACTGACTCCATGCCCACCAGGCACAGCCCTTCCATCTGCTTTGCACAAAAAGCCACCAAGTTGTGACTTCTAAGACACTGCTGTTGGCCTGTGTCACACCTTCCCATAGGCCTTCGTTGTAAGGCATACAAGAGCTCAGATGGAATTTAAGCTCAACTTTCTCTCCAGAGTCTGTTTCTTTAGGTCTTGCCTGGGTCTCGGAAAGGGTGTTTTCAAGTCCTTCTAGAAGCTCTTGTGTCTTGCCCTGCAGGGGTGCTGGCAAGAGATTCCAGCATCTGTTTCAATCACAGCTCACAGCTCTCCGATTCAGAGCCGTGTCACACAGTCACACATCCTGGGTTGTGTGTGTGTGTGTTTTGTCTGTGTGTCTATGTGAAGGTGTTGGGTCCTGGAGTTCAGACAGTTGTGAGCTGTCTGTAGGAATTGAACCCAGATCCTCTGGAAGAGCAGCCAGTACTCTCAGTTGCTGAGCCACCTCTCTAGCCCCCCAGGTCAAATTTCATCTGGAAAAATGGATTCTGTGCCTAAAAACAAACGCTGAAAGTGAACTTGTTTGTTTGTTTGTTTGAGTCAGGGTTTCGCTATCTAGTTCTGGCTGTCCTAGAACCAACTATGTATTCTCAACTGCACAGAGATCCTCCTGACTCTGTTTCCCTGGGATCAAAGGCATGTGACACCACCATCCCCCAAGTTGGAAATAAACCTCTTTAGTTGTTTACAGTACTGGGGAACGAGTTTAGTGTCTTGTACCTACCACTGATATTTATCTTGATGAGTGATTTTGTAAAGGATTTACTCTTTGTCTCTGTCTCTGCCTGCCTGCCTGCCCCTTAGTGCTGGGGTTACATGCAGTTATGAGCCTCCTGACTTGGGTGCCGGGCACTGAATTCAGGTCCTCTGTAAGAGTAGGGTGCACTCTTAACTGTTGATCCATCTCTCCAGCTCCTGGATCTCCCTCCCTTTTTGAGGTGGTGGTGGTGGGGTGTCTCACTATGTAGCACTTGATAGCCTCAAGCTCCAAGCAATCCTCCTGCCTTGAACTCATGAGTGCTGGGATTTCTGGTGAGCAGTACTACTCATGGCAGGGTAATGAGCTGTTTTAGTCCAACTGAGATGGCTTAGCAAGGCATCTTAGATTGGTGTGTTTCTTTTATTTCAACAGATGATTACTGAGCACTTGTGATGTGGGGGGGATAAGAGAGAGAGAGAGCAAACTGCCCCTCTCTGGAAAGCTAACACATTAGAGTAGTGACAGTGGATGTGTGGAGTGAAGGTATTCAGACAGGCTTGTCTTTCTTTCCCCTCGTCCACCAGTGGAGTTTATATCAAGTATCATAATTGTGTGCATCGGAGAATGAGAACAGACCGCTGCCTTTCTCCCTGCCACCTTCCGTTCCCTCACATGGTGGCGGAGCCTGAAACCTTCTTTATGGAACCTCTCTCTCTCCCATCCTCTCTCCTTTCCAGCTGACTGGGTTCCAGTTGCTCTCTAGGAGTGCACAGGTGACTCAGGTGTGACCAGAGAGCACACAAACCCCTCTTAGCTAAAGTGAGTGGTTCAGGTCTAGTCAATCTGGCCACAGTGATTTTTGGGCGGTACTTGAATTCAAATGGCTTAGCATGAATCCCAGTCATGTGCAGAAACATCAAACAGCAAATCATGATCATCAGCACCATCATCTCCTCCTCCTCCTCCTCTTCTTCTTAAGTTGAATTTAAGTCTGAAAGGATGTAGTCCCAGAATTCTGGGCAGCAAGCCTATGCTGTTGAGGGTAAGATCAATATGAAGGGAAATAGAGCAAAATTTTGTGTGTCAATGATGTCACACCTAAAGCGCGACCCTGGAGTTATCAAGAGTGTAAGCCAATGCTCTCCCTCCCAACATCACTTTGCTGAAGTGACTTTTTAAGTCCACTTTCTAAGAGGCACTTCTGAGTTGGCCGCCCTGGCCCTGCAAGCTGCCTCCTGTTCATCTGCTCCTACTAGCCCCACCCTGTCTGAAATGCTACCCAGCCAGTTCCTGTCAGAAACTTCTAGGAGACCCTCTGTGAGCATAGCCAATCCTCAGCGGTCCCTTCGGTCTCACTGAGCTCTGTTGGGGAGAGGAGGGAGCACTGTTCATGTAGGGGCAGAGAGTGAGGAGAAACGGGGCTCTGCTACCAACAAGAGAGATGGCATCTTCCATTCTAGCTTCAGACTCTTAAGTCCTGGTCCAAGGAACTCAAGCTGCTCGCATCTGAGGGCTCAGTGGTCTGCACTCCTCAGTCGTCTTGTCTTCTTGGGCGCTTTCCCTGTGAGGGCATCATGTTCACTCCCATAGATGATTTTCATAGCAACTGAGTAGAGACCACAATATCCTCGTAGAATAGACTAGAAAGTTCAGCGGTTGGACCAAGGTTCTGTGGTCCAATAGGGAAGAAAGTGGACAAAGACCCTCCTAAGCGCTCTTTATGAATCGAGGCCACTGCGGAAGGGCAGGTAGCCATCATGCGGGGGTGGGGTGGGGTGGGGTGGGGTGGGGGGTGGGGCGAGCCTAAATGGGAGAGAGATACAACTGTAGGACGTTGTAGCCTAAGAGGTGACGCTTGGGCGGTCCCAAGTCAGGCTAGAACTAGCGAGTGAGTGAGCCATCCCTGTGACTAAGGTGTTTTCGGAGCTCCTGGACTCCAGTTTGACAGGTGGGGGCTGTAGCAGGGGAGGGGATTTGAGGACCTGCTCCAAGTGCAGGTGAGTTAATCCCGCCAGGAGGGTGGAAGCTCTCTAGCCGGAGTGGTTTAGGGTGCCTCTGGCTCTGAAACTGTTGACCCGAATTGGCTTGGCGCCCGGTCCGGGCCAGGCCTTTAGCGGGGGTGGAAGAGGAGGGTGCCGCGCCCTGCCCAGCCCAGGTGTCGTCTCCGGGGGCGGGGTTTGGGAACCGAGCAAGCTGGGGAGATTCCCGACTGCACTGGTGAGAGGGCGGCCGTCGAGGGACCGGAGCCCAAGCACTAGAGAGACTGATCCTCTCCGAGCGCAGGGAGCGCACTGCACTAAGCGAGGGCTGCCAGCATGTTCTCTCGAAACCATCGGAGCCGGGTCACAGTGGCCAGGGGCTCCGCCCTGGAGATGGAGTTCAAACGCGGCCGCTTCCGACTTAGTGTCTTCAGCGACCCACCGGAGGTGAGAGGCCGCGTCCCTGCCCTCCCTTCCCAGCGCTGGCAGGTAGCCCTGGCCACCCTGCCTCCTGGGCGCGCTGCAACCTGGGTCCATTCTAGCTCAAGTTGTGACTTGGAAAGCCAGGTGTGGACAGGGTGCGGGTCCATCTGATCTGTGCCAGACAGGCATTGCCTGGTTGGGGGTAATTTGCCTCTGTCTTGGAAAGCCCCGATCAGCTTCAAAGTGAGGTTCTAAATTTGATTCCCGAACTGTGTCCGCATCAAGCCCCTCCAGCATCCTGGGCCAAGGACATTGGGCAGCCAGGCATCCTCATACTTACTACAGTCTTGTCTTGGTTTCCAGCTGGTTACTACTGGCTACCAGTAGCATCTCACACTCCTTAGGCCAGCCTCAGTTATCTGTGTGACTTGTCTGAAGCCTCTCCTCCATGCCCTGTCGCTCCAGAAGGGCCACAAGTCCCTCTCTCCTTCCCTCCCTCTCTCTCTTCCCTCCCTCCAACGTGTGCGCGCCCCCCTCCTCCCCTCTCTCTCATGGTGTGTGTGTGTGTGTGTGTGTAGTGGTTTCCCACACCTAGCTTTCATCACCCCTCTTGGAGTCACCTCCACCACCACTAGGGTACCCCATGTTTCTGAGCCTGATGCTTCAAGTCCCTAAACTGGAGAGGCAATGGAGGCACGTGGCTGAGCCAGCAATGAGAGAGGCTTAGCCACCCCAAAGACACTTTATGTCCCCAAGGTCAGACTCCTACTGGTTCAAGGAGGTCTCTTCCCCTCCCTGGCCTGGGAAGGGTTAAGCTTGGTGGTTTTTTCCAGCAGCCACCCCCCATCCCCCACCCCCCCACCCCGTTCCCTCCCGCCCGGGATTCCAGGCCTGCCTTCTGCCCTTTCCCTCCTGGCTGCACAGAACAAAGGCTCTTTCACTCCTGTGTCCCGCTGTCCCAGCCTTTCTCTGAGTCAGAAGCTAGTGGAGAGCTTTTTGTCATCCACCCACCATCCTCGCGGGTGGCCAGCGTTGGGGAGTCGGGGAAGAGGTCTGGGACCTGGAGGAAGTGCCTGTAATCCTGAGCAGCGCTAGGATACGCCAGGCCTTGGGGGCCATAGATAGCTAAGGAGCCGGGGCGGAGCCGCTGGGCCAGGCCTGCCTCTGGGTAGAGTGTGACTCCACCGGCCGGGGGTAGAAGGGGGGTTGGGGGGGGGGACAGCCCTGCAGCTGTGTGGGACCTGGGGCTGGTTTCCTGTCTGGAAGGGAAGGGGCCCACAGAGGGGAGCAGGGCCAGCAGCAGCCAGGCACACCCCGGCCTTTCTCCCTCTTTCTCCTCCCTCCTGCTGGAAAAGCGAGGTAATTGTGAGCCCAGGGTGGGGCTTGCTGGATGGGGGCCGGTGTTGGAAGGGGAGATCAGGGGGGGGGGGGGCTGGGCCGCATTACAGACTCACCCCTTTGTCCTAGTCCCTGGCCTCAAGTCTCCTCAAGTCCTCACTTATGTCGCTAACTTTCTCAAACTAAGCCAGAAGTAACCTTTGTCGGTTCTGACCTCAGGATCCCGTAGAATCAGCAGGAGGCGACTCTCCCTGCCCCCGGCCAGCTGTGCCTGCCCCTCACTGCCCTCGAAGCACGCAACATTCTCTGTCAGCCAGGCAAGGGATGTGGGCGGGAGCGGGGGGGAGGGGCCAGCATGGGAATGAAAGGACCTTTTTCTTCCACAGCTGGGAGAACAGCTGCCACCAACTCAAGGCTGGACACTCAGTGCCCAGAGTCCTCTCTGCAGCTGGCCTCCCCCTCCCAGGGACCCCCGCCCTCCCCCCCACGCTGCTCATTTTCACTTCACTTTCTTTCCTCCTCTGCTTGGCCCCTACCACGGCCTTGGAACTGCACTAGGAGAGGAAAATTTGTCACAGAAGCCAGAGGGGTATAACAGGACTGCAGCGGGACAGGGACAGCCTCTACATTCTGTCCTAGAGCTGGCCACCTCTCTCTCTCTCTCAAGCCGAGGGGGAGCAGTGGGAGGACGAGGAACAGTGGGACAGCGCGGTGCCTTCCTGGACTCTCTTTGGGCAGCAAGGGAAAGGGTTCTAGGGGACAGAGAGATGCAGGACAGATTGCACATCCTGGAGGACCTCAATATGCTCTACATCCGGCAGATGGCACTCAGTCTGGAGGTAAAGTCCCGACGACCCCTGGACCACACACTCTCCCAGCCTTAACGGAGCGGATGATAGGTGGGGGTCGGGGTGGGGGCGGGGGCGGGGTAGGGGAGGACCCGCCCATAGCCCGGATAGGAGGGGCCAGCAGGTAGTTTCCTGTGCAATGTCTTGAGTGTGTTTGAGGACCCAGGCCTTACTTCTGTTACCAGAATGAACATTATGTTGAAGGGCTAAGGATGTGGCTCCCTTGCTGTAGACAAAGTCCTGGGTTTGGTTATCAGAACTCCTGGCACTGCATGACCTGGGTGCAGGGGCACGTGCATGTAATTCTAGCCCTTGCGAAGTAGAAGTAAGAGTGTGTTTTAGGCCAGCCTGGGCTAAACGACATGAACCATAAAAATCCCACGTTGACAGCAGGGCCTTTTGCGTCTTATTTCTGGAAGCTGTGTGAGTGGGTGTGGAGGTTTGTTATGGGGATGGAGGCTCCTTTTAGAGATGGGGTGGAGAGACTTCAGGATGAAGGAGGTGTGTAGAAAGGTGCAGCCTGGGGAGAAGTAAACGCAGATGCTGTGCCGACGCCATGCCATGCCATGCCATGCCATGCCAACGTGAGGCCAGAGGTCAATTTTCAAGAGAGGGTGGGGGACTATGTGTGCATTTATTCCTTCTCTTTTTCATTTTGCTTCCCTCCTTTCTCCCCTTTTTTTCTAACTGTGTTTTCAGACAGGATCTATTTTTGTGGCCCAGCCCAGCTACTGAGGTCACTGTGTGGTCTAGGCTGTGTACAGCTTTTGGCAATCCTCCTGCCTTACCTTTCTGAGCGTTGGGCATACAGATGTGAGCCACTGTGCCACGCTTGTTCGTATATTATTGTTTGGTTTTCTTGTTGATTTTATTATATGTGTGTGCAGACATATGAATTCCATAGCTTAAGCATGTGTATGTGCATGTGTGTAGATCAGAGGAAAACGTTTGGGATTTTTTCAGGATTTTGTTTTCTTTGTACTATGTGGGCTCTGGGGATTGAACCCAGCTTCTTTCTTTCTTTCCTTCCTTCTTTTTGGTTTTTTGGTTTTTGAAGACAGAGTTTCTCTGTGTAGCCTTTGCTGTCACAGAGATCTGCCAACCTGTGCCTCTTTGAGTGCTGAGATTACTGGCGTGCACCACCTGGCTGCTGCTGCTGCTTCTTCTTCTTCTTCTTCTTCTTCTTCTTCTTCTTCTTCTTCTTCTTCTTCTTCTTCTTCTTCTTCTTCTTCTTCTTAAGACAGGCTCTCTGAATTCACCATGCAGTTGAGGATGACCCTGAATGCCTGATCTCCCCATCGTCACCTCCCAAGAGCTGGAATTGCAGTCATGTGTTTAAGAATAAATAAGCTCAGCTGGGCGGTGGTGGCGCAGGCCTTTAATCCCAGCACTTGGCAGGTGGAGAGCTGTGAGTTCGAGGGCAGCGTGGTCTACAGAGTGAGCTTCACGACAGCCAAGGCTACCCAGGGAAACCCTGTCTCAAAAAACAAAACAGAACAAACCAAATAAACACAAAAAAGAACTCATTCTATGGGCCAAGCTCCTTTCTATTGTTTTTAAAATTACATGTATTATCAATAGTATCTGTATTACCTGGAGGCCCAGCTAGCAATCAATCAAGACACAGACACTTGTCATATTTTAAGATAGCCTTAGTTAACCTGGGGCAGGGCAGATATCAATCCTCTAAACTACTTTCTATAGTGGGGCCTCAGGCATGGGATCCCTGTCTCAAACCCATGCCATCGGCTTCCAATAACTTCTATCAAGCTACCTCCCATCTATAATCCCAAATACTTGCTAATGTTCTTCATCTGGGCCGGATTCTCCATCCATGACGCGGGCCATGTGCTTCTCCTCCATCTAACCCATGGCAGCCTTCCTCTCTTCACTTCAGGTCTCTCTTTTCTTTCCTCTTGGCAGTCTTTTTTCTTCCCAGAATTCCTTCCTTTTTAAGCCCCACCTCTCTCCTGCCCTGCCCAGGTGGGATGGCTTTTTATTAAGCAAAAGGTGGGTCAGACAACAAGCAGCAATTAGCATCAAAGTATCTCAGACCATCCCCCAACACCTTTCTATGTCATGGAGACACCCCTGGGGAAGGCAAGAAATGCCTTTTCTTGTAAGGGAACAAATAGTAACTATGTATGAGTGATGCCACATCCTGACAACATTATAAACATGGGATGGAATACCAAGCAGGCAGATGGTGACATCAGACAGTGGAGAAGGGCCTGAGGTTCTGAAGTTTGCAGGAAGACTTTCCAGAAAGATGGCACAGTCAGGGTGAAGAGCTTTTGATAAGAGTGAGGCTGGGCTGGGCATGGTGGCCCACGCCTGTAATCCCAGTACTCGGGAGGCAGAGGCAGGTGGAACACTGTGAGTTCGAGGCCAGCCTGGTCTACAAAGTGAGTCCAGGACAGCCAAGGTAACACAGAGAGACCCTGTCTTGAAAAATTAAAAAAAAAAAAAAAAAAAAGAGGGTGGTATATTTGTGTGTGGGGTGGGGCAATAGGCTGGCATTTGTCCTTGGAGTGGAGCTGGTAGGCAGGGGTAGATTGAGCAGGGGCCGGGGTTGGGGTGGGGAGGCTATAAGACTTGGATTGTACTCTGGATAGGACTCCGCAGCATAGAAAGGTTTTCTTTTCCTAGGCTGGCCTCAGACTCTATATGGCCTTGAACTTTTGATCTTCCTGCCTCTAACTCCTGAGTGCTGGAATTACAGGTGTGCATCACCATGCTGGTGCTGGGCATCCAACCTGATCCTTGAACCTCCTGCATGCCTGGCAAACACCCAAGCAACTGAAGGACGGCCCCAGCACCTTGCTCCTTTGCTGCAGCTGTCTGTGTGCTTGTTTGTTTTTGAGATAGGGTCCCCTATATTGCCCTGGTTGCCTTGGAACAGGCTGTATGGGTCAGGCTAGCCCTTATCTCACAGCGGTACACCTGCCTCTGTCTCCTGAGTGCTGGAATTAAAGGTGTGTGCTGCCACACCACCTGCCACCTTAAGTTCTAAGATGGTGACTGTGGAGGATCAGCTCGGGGGTGGTGAGGGCTGGGTAAGAAAGGTTGGCAGGAGAGTCAAGGAGTTTCCCGGATGGATGGTCAAATATTACCCTAAGGGAATGAATCGGGTGTAGGTTACAGAGTTCACAGAAGGGAGGGAAGAGTCCAAATGGTGGTATTAGATCTGAGAGGGCTGAGCGGTGCATTAGACAGGAGGAGGGAAACAGCAGGAACTCTAGAATAGATGGGCCCAGGTGTGTGGCATGTGGCTAAGCCTCCTGGGAATGAGATGGAGGAAGTGACCACCAGGAGGCTGCAGCTGAAGCCGGCCAGAGACCAGGGATGCCAGGAAGGGTAACTCACTGCATAGGCACTGCCTGTCCAGCCTCTGCCCTGTCTCGGGATGGATGGATATTGCTGGCGACTTACAGCCTCTCCCAGGTGTAGGTTCAGGATCCTCCCTCACACAGCCCCGGCATGCGACTCAAGTGTACCTGTCACGTGGTGTGAGCTAGGAGGAGGAAAACATTCGTGTCCGGCTTCAGCCGCACCAGGAGCGTACACTTCAGTTTGTAGGAAGATGCCCAGTGGATCCCCTTGAGTTTCTGACATTGCCTAATTTTCCTGTGTTGGTGCTCAGGAGAGAACCTATTTACTGACTGAGGCCTGGCCTGATGGCCTATGCTGATAACTGCACTTGGGAGACTGAGGAAGGAGTATTGTGAGTTCAAGGGCAGCCTGGGTTATAGAAGGAGACTATCCCAAATGAAACAAACAAACAAACAAACAAAACAAGCCAGGCGTGGTGGCTCCCAGCACTTGGGAGGCAGAGGCAGGCAGATCTCTGTGAGTTCGAGGCTAGCCTGGTTTACAATTGAGTCCAGGACAGCCAAGGTTACACAGAGAAACCCTGTCTCAAACAACAACAACAACAACAACAAAACAAAAAACAAAACGAAAAAGACTCAAAACTTCCTTTCTCTCCATCTGGTCCTCGTTATTCCTGCCACTCATTGAATAATTTGTATTATAATTACTTTTAGTTCATTTAAGGTGTGTGTGTGTGTGTGTGTGTGTGTGTGTGTGCGCGCGCGCGCGCGCGCGCGCGTGCGTGTAAACCAGTTAGTTTCTCAGTTTCTCCAGCTGCACTCGACTGGCAGATGTACGCTGGCTGCTTCCATCCACAGAGTTGGTTAGGGAATGTCAATGTTTAAATTCTGCATTCTGTGCACCCCTCCCCCCCCCCCCCACACACACCCCATGTACACACACACACACCCATGCACACACTGTCATTTTTCTCCATGGGAGGCCTGCCCAACATCTGGAACAAAAGAGTGAGTTGGTTTTTGCTTTGATTAACTTTCCTTCAGCCACAGGCTGAGACTTCTGCACAGCCCCCTCTTCACCAGTTCATGATGTTCTGAAAAAGAGAGGCCCATTGATATTTCAGGAAAATGCAGGAAAGTTAGTTAAACCCAGAAAGATATTTTTGGAGGAGGCATCCTAATCTGCACATATAGGAGGAGTGAGAGTGAAAGTTTGTTTTATATATATATATACACACACACACACACATACACACATATATATACACACACACACGTATATACACATAGTGGCAGTCGGGGGTGGGGGTGGTGTGGGGGTGGTGTCTGTGGTGATGATGTGTGGCGCCAAGCAAGTGTGGTGGTCAGAGGGCAGTAGTTTTGGGGGAATTGATTCTCTTCTTCCATGGTAGGATCCCAGGACTGAACTTGGGTCCTCAAGCTTGGCAGCAAACAGCTTTACCCACCGAGCCATCTTGCCTGCCTTTTGGGTTTTGTTTTGTTTTTTGTTTTGTTTTGTTTGTGTGATAGCTTCTCATGTAGCCCAGGCTGTGCAGCTGAGGATGACACTGAACTTCTGATCCTCCTGTCTCGACCTCCCAAGTGCTAGGATTACAGGCAAGCATTACTTACGGTGAATGGGGTGCTCAGGATGGGTGTCCTGTGTGCTAGGCTAGCCCTTTACCAACTGAGCTACATCCTGGAGCAAAGCCTGAATACGTGCCAGGCCCAGGTAGAGGTTAGCCTTTTCTCATGAGCTGCTTGCATCAAATGCTGTGAAGGAAGCCAACTCCTCTCAGGTCTGCGAAGCTCCAGAGACAAAATGCTCCCAGCTTGTCAAGTCCCTAGAGCAGGATTTGAACTTAGCTCTAGTGGGAATTCTGAAGGGAACAGAAGGTGGTGGGAAGCAGAGCAGGAAGTCAGGGACAGCGTGGGGGGTTGGAGTGTGTCATCATGGGGACTATGACTCATCCTCTGTCATCCCTGGGGATCTGACCCAGGTCGGAGGACACTCATTTTGGGGATCTTTCCCATCCTGGGGGAATGGCGCCCGCCCGTCTGTTTAGGGGAAGTTGTGAAGGTCGTGGTGGAGGAGAGGAAGCCAGGGCCTATTTCTGTGCTAATGGGTATGGAGAGGGGCTAGAAACGCAAGGACTCAGATCTACACCTGCAAGCGTGGGAGCCCTTTCTCCAGGGCACTCTTGAAGGCTGGCCAGGCCACAGCGGAGTTTGAAGCATATGGGGTACCCAGCTAGTCCCTCCTCAAGTCCAGTTCTGTTGGGCCCGCGCTGGATCCAGCGACCTCACTTCTTACCCACACCCTGCTCCTGGTAAGGGTCACCTTGGAGAGAGAAGCCCTCTCAGGAGAGGTCTCTGGGGCTGCCCAGGCTCTCCCCGCAGTCGCGTCCCTTCCCGGTGATAGAGATGCAGGCGTCGCGGAGCCTTCAGGGACCGCCCGCGCCCTGCGCCCTCAGCGCCTCTCGCGGCAATTGGGAGCTGATGTCACCGGCGCCCCCAGGCGCAGCCGACCCAAGCGGTGAGGCAGCGCCGCTGGGGATCCTTCAATTCCCACACGGTCTTCGATCGGGTCCCTCTGGCCACCCGGGTTGCTGTGACCCGGGACCCCACGCTAGCTGCAGGCGCAATGGACAGGGCTAGGGAAGGATCGGTGAGTGCTTGGCCCCGGAGCGGGGCTAGCTAACCAAGAGCGAGCTTGAGGGCATCCTTGATCTCATTCATTTGGGGGACTGATGACCGGAACTGGTTGCCGAGTCGGGGGAGGGGGGAGCGGTGGGCCAACAGCTGGCCTAGCAATGGCAGAACCCTGATGCTCACAACGCATGGCTGGGAGCAGAAAGTAGTTTGGGAGGGCTTCCTGGTGGAGAGGGCTTTGGTGGAAAGGCGCATGGTACTTGACTGATTTGTGATAAAGTCTGGCCTATTACAGCAGTGCCCCACAACCGCCCCCCCCCAAAAAAAAAGAACAAAACAGATGAGGTAGGAAGAGTTGGCAGGAAGGCTGGACCAGGTTTTGGAGAGAAGGAATTCAAGGTGTTGGTAAAGCTGAGCACCAGAGACCTGGCAGGACATAACCTATGGGAGAGAGCGGGTGTGAGGGAGAGGACGGGTTTGTGTGTCACGGTGGCTCTTCTCTTCCAACTGCATGCCTCCACTTGCCTGGCTTCCTACACCCACGTTGTGCACCTCAGCTCTGAAGCCTCCTGCCTGTCACCTCAGCAGGAGCCAGCAGGGGCTGTTTCCTGTGTTTTTATTGCCATGACAAAGCACTTACTGAGTAGCTATTCATCTCTGCACGATCACCTCCCAGCTGGAGCTCAAATATAAAGCCTTGGTCAGCACAGGGAGAGAGGACCCGGGGCTGGATGGTAACAGGCCTGCCAGAGGCGCCTCCTTTCAAATCCTGTGTCCCTGCTGTGTGTCAAATACACAATACACCAGTTTGACTCTCACCGAAGTCTTTTGACACTAGGATGCTACAACTGTTTCCACTCTCATTTTGTGTGTCTGTGGTGTATGCCCGTGTGTGCATGCGTGTTTGCTAGCTATCAGTGTGTGTAGACAAGCGGTCCACTTTAAGTCTCTTCCTCTATCCTCGCTTTTTTTTTTTTTTTTTTTTTTTTTTTTGAGAAGGGAGTCTCACTATATAGCTCTGCCTGGTCTGAGACTGGCTATGTAGACCAGGCTAGCCTCAGACACAGAGAGATTCACCTGTCTCTGCCTCTGAGTGCTGGGATTAAAGGCATGAGCCACCACTGCCCAGACTGTCCATGTTTAATATGTATTAATGTGTGTGTGTGTGTGTGTGTGTGTGTGTTTCTGTTGTGTGGAGGGGTGCATACCAGAGCGCAGTGTGGAGGTCAGAGGAGAATTGGGGGTGGGTAGCCCAGGGACAGAACGCCATTCCTCAGGCTTAGCAGCAGCTGCCTTTCTCCACTGAGCCACAATCACTGTCCTTCTCCCTAACCTTGAGACAAGTTCTCTCGCTGGACTTGGTGCGAGGTTTTGGCTAGACTGCCTGACCCTCAGGGATCTCGGCCTGCTTCCGTCCCCCAGAGCTGGGGTTAGAGCTCAGCGGTGCCGGTGCCGGTGCCTAGCTTTCATCTGGGTACTGAGATAGCAGGTGCTTCACCCACTGAGCCATCTCTCCAGCTCTTCACCCCATTTTATACGTTGGAAAACCAAGGTGGAGTGAAATACCCCACATGGCTAGGAGCTGCAGTGTAGATTGGAGGGGTTCCTGGAGGAGTTTGGGGACTGAGTTGGCCAGGTTTGGAAAATAATCAAGTGGCTGATGTTGGGGATAAAAATCTGACCTAACACAGTGACCCAGAAAATAGTCCTTGGATGAAGGAACTGCAAACCAGCTGGCTGTGTAGCCCAGGCTGGCTGGCTTGAAACTCATGGCAAGTCTTCTGCCTCCGCTTCCTGAGTACTGGGAGTATAGGCATGCATCACTGTGCCTCACTGCCTAGTGCTTTTTATACTTTATTTCATACTTTATTACACTGTATTTATTGAGACAGGGTTTCATATAGCCGAGGCTGGTCTCAAACTCACCATGTTGCTGAGGGGGTGACCTTGAGCCACCCTGATTCTCCTGCCTCCACCTGCTGAGTGTTTACCACCATTTTTATGCATTGCTGGGGAATCAAACCCAGAGCTCCATGCATGCCCAGGGCACCCCCTCCACCTCCACCCACCCCCACCCCCCACTCCCAACACCAATGGCCTTTACAGCTCCAGGATGACTCTTCCAAGGGACTATCCCTGTACCCTCTCTCAGAGCCTCTCCTCTGCCCTTCCATGCCTGTCCAGCCCCTCATACCTGAAGCAACTACTTTCTCTGATCTCCTCTCCCATGCCTGAGCATGGAGGCAGAGATGGTAGATGTGCTATCTGAGGGGTATATATGGTTCTGTGCAGCATGGGTAACTCTGCAGGCGATATGAATCTTGACTGATCCCACAAACTTGTTTTCCATTCCCGACCTCAGGGACCACAATCACAGAAGTGCGAAATATACATATGCAAATATGTGATACGACGCAGACGTAGATGGCAAATGGAAGCGTGTATATTTTGTTGGTTTTTGAGAGAGTCTCATGCATCCCAGGCTTGCCTCTAACTCACTGTGTGGCTGAGGATGGCCTTAAGTTACTGGTCCTCCTGCCTCTGCCTTCCACGTGCTGCATTACAGATGTGCATGACCATGCCTAGCTTGATGTAAGATACTGTCTTGCTTTCTGTTCTAGAATGCTCTATTAACTGGAGAGTCATATCTATACACATGTCTACCTCAGTCTTTTACACTATTTATCGGTACAACTATAACTCTTTCAACTAGTGCCTTATTAAAAACGCTTTTAGTTTGGGTGACTAAACAACGCCTGGGGCTAGGGAGATGGCTTAACGGTAAAAACAGTTGCTGCTCTTCCAGAGATTTATGGTCACGCCTATGAGCAGTGTTTCTAATTCCAGCTCCAGGGGATCTGATGCCACCTTCTGGCCTCTGTAGGTACTGCACTCATGTGTGACACACATAAAACAGTGCTAAGTGAATGTTTTTTGTACATATGTATTTGTAGACTAAACACTTGATTATTGAATAGTTAGGTCAAAGAATATGTGAATTTGTAGTTTTTGTAGATTTCTCCAAATTGTGATCGAAGAGGCAGAAAGCATTTATACTCTTCACCATCAAATATATTAGAATATATTATTTTTATACTCTTCACCATCAAATATATTAGAATATATTATTTTTGCAAAGCTTTTCTGGCTTGTCTTGGGCAACTGAGGGTGAGATGCCAGGCTTACCCTTGACTGCTGAAACACGAGCCTACTTGGGACTGGGGTCGGGTGGGGTGATGCCTCAGCCTGCTCCCTAACTGCCACTTCCTTTCCCTCCCATGACTCTGGTTAGGACACAGAGTTGCAAAGGAAACTAGATCATGAGATCCGGATGAGGGAAGGGGCCTGCAAGCTGCTGGCAGCCTGCTCCCAGCGAGAGCAGGCTCTGGAGGCCACCAAGAGCCTGCTGGTGTGCAACAGCCGTATTCTCAGCTACATGGGCGAGCTGCAGCGGCGCAAGGAGGCCCAGGTGCTGGGGAAGGCAGGCCGCCGGTGAGCTTGGGCGTGGTGAGGTGTCTGAGGAAGGGAGGAGGGAGGAAGGAGGGAGGCTTCATCTGTGCAACAGCAAGTCCTGTGTGTATGGAGTTCTCCGTCCTCACAAACACCTGTCCTGGCCATGCAAGACACCATGGTGTCCTACTACGGTGGTGGGTTATCCAGAGTGGCTGGGACTGCACTCAGGGAAGCCAGAGTATCCGATAGAACCTGGCAGTCTAAACCCCCAAGTAACGCAAAATGCTAATTTGGTGAGGCTGGCCCATGATCTTCTATGTCTGGCTGGTTGGTTTCTGAACACAAATTTTCTCAGCGCCAGGTCACCAAGTGACTGATTTGTCCAATGGCCACCTTACCACAGATTGATAATAGCTTGTACCTGGGGTTCACAATCAGAGGCAGGAGTTGGGAATGCACAATATTTATAATCACTTAAAGGAAGGCTCCCCATCCATAGAAATTAGACTGTGCATTCCGAAAGAGCTCAGCATCGCTGGGTGGTGGTGGCGCACGCCTTTAATCCCAGCACTCGGGAGGCAGAGGCAGGTGGATCGCTGTGAGTTTGAAGCCAGCCTGGTCTACAAAGGGAGTCCAGGACAGCCAAGGCTACACAGAGAAACCCTGTCTCAAAAAAAAAAAAAAAAAAAAAAAAGAGCTCAGCATCAATATGTGACCCACACCCTGCGCCAACGCTGCCTTGCACTCTGCCAAGTTGACAGGTCAACCGCGAGACGTTGGAGTCAAGTACAAATGTTAGAGAGAAAATACTTGGCGAATTGATCACCCTGATGATTGACCATTTTTGGTAAATGAGTCATTTGGAGAACTGCCTGCCTGCCTGCCTGAGACTGCATAGAAAGAGGGTCCCACTCCATCGCTGGCATGGAGGAGCTGAAGGAGAGGTTGCCAGGGGCTCACCAGGAAGTCCACAGAAGGAAAACAAAAACAAAAACACAACTCTTTGCATTGTGGCTTCATTCAGCAAGCAGGCAGGAGGCGGCTCTCTCGGGTAGCCATGGGCAGACCGGCCATACGGAAGTCCATCTAATTCCTTAGCAGCTAAGCATATTCATGCTATATTGTGTACTCATGTCAGAGGTGAGATGAAAGCCGGGCGTGGTGGCTCGTGATTGTAATCCCAGCGCACGGGAGGCTGAGGCAAGAGGACTGCTAAGTTTGAAGTCAGCTGAGCTACAGAGTGAGACCCTCACTCTCAAACCAACCAATGAGGTGGTGGGAATAACTGCCTCCTCCAGGGCTGCAAGGAAAACCTGCCATCCTTGCCAAGCCCACGGTTTAATGGCTGGGTGGGGTGTTGAAAGGCAATCTGTGGTGGCACCCGTCCCCTCAAGACCCCACTAGGATGAGCCCGAGCTTGTATGCTACCTGTGTGTTAACACTATTCAAATGTTCTTTTTTTTTTTTTTTTTTTTAAAGACAGGGTCTCTCTGTGTAGTCTTGGCTGTCCTAGACTTGCTTTGTAGACCAGGCTGGCCTCGAACTCACAGCAATCCGCCTGCCTCTCGCCTCCCGAGTGCTGGGATTAAAGGCTTGCACCACTATGCCCCGGCCTGTTCAAATGTTCTTAAGCCTAGCAACCTCTTGAGTTTTGCAATAGCTCTCTTTCAGTCCCTCGGTCCTGCCATGCCAGCCAGGCTAGGAGTCAGGGGGCCCTTAGAGCCTTTGGGAGTCAGGATCGAGGGAAGGGGAGACTGGAGAGCAGGCCAGGACTGTGTGATCTGCCCACAGACCTTCTGACAGTGTGCCGCCCCCTGAGCGCGCCCCTTGCCGTGGCCGGGTCTGCATCTCTGGTAAGAAGCATACAGCTGCCCCAGCTGCTGGCATCCCTCGCCCCGCCACACCACCTCCTGCCTCCTTCTAACCCCTCCTCCTTCCCCTCTGCCCCTTAGACCTCCGAATCCCACTCATGTGGAAGGACACAGAGTATTTCAAGAGCAAGGGCGGTGAGTGCCACACACTGGGACAAATTCAAGAGTAGTCCCTGAGGTGGAGGCTCCGGTGGGCAATTTTAAGACTGACCAATCTCTCTCTCTCTCTCTCTCTCTCTCTCTCTCTCTCTCTC
>OU015745.1:57998281-58026556 GCA_907169655.1 Acomys percivali | reverse complement strand
TAATGCTTTGACTTTCTCTTTTTCTTTTTTTTTAAATAAAGATTTTATTTATTTATTTATTATGTATATAGTGTTCTGCCTGCATGCATGCCTGCAGGCCAGAACAGGGCATTAGATCACATTATAGATGGTTGTTAGCCACCATGTGGTTGCTGGGAACTGAACTCAGGACCTTTGGAAGAACAGCAGAGCAGTCAGTGCTCTTAACCTCTGAGCCATCTCTCCAGCCCTTTTTTTTTTTTTTTATAAAGAGACTTTTTCTTCTTTTTGATGTTGTTTGTTTGTTTGAGACAGAATCTCACTATGGGGCCTTGGCTGGTCTGACTCGCACTGTAGACCAGGCTGACCCCTCAAACTCATAGAGATCTGCTTATCTCAGCCTTCTAAGTGTTGGGATTATCCCCTTGAAGCAACCAGCAAACCCCAGCAGCACCCCTATCTTCACCTGTCTCAGTGCTGGCGCTTGCTGTGGATGCTAGAGTCTGAGCTGGGGCCTTTGGGGCTGCACAGCAAACACTATCTGAACCACTGAGCCCAGTCTCCAGCTGCACTCATGGGCTATGAGGATGGAGCACTCCTCTGAAATGTGGCTGGTCCTGTGCACAGAGCCTTGTCGGGATAATGACTTTGGATATTATGTGCCTCTTTGGGCAAAGCACTGTGCTTGTGCTTAGATGCTGAGGTAGAGCTCTCGGTCCTAGGGCAAAGTTGGACAGGAGATGGTAGGCGGTATTTCCAATAAAGTGTGGCACGGTAACAAAACGTTGTCCAAGATGTCTATAAAAGGGCAGAGAGGAAGTAAGGGGTTCTACAGGGAGAAATGGGAATTTCAGGAAAGAGGTGACTGTTGAGCTAAGTAGGGGTACATGAAGAGTGGGGTCAATGTGATATGTGTTTATATTTGCAGAGTCAGGACAGAGATCCAAGTGGCCAGCTTGGGTTATTGCTGTTCACGTGAAGTTAATGGAAAAGAATTTTAGTATATATTTTGTGTGTGTGGGTTCAGGATATTGGGATGTGATTACAATAGGTGTAAGCGGGGGAGACTCTTGCAATGTTTTAAGGCTGAACTGAAATTAGGCCAGTGTGGATGGAGAGGAGCGGGTGAATCTGAGAGAGGCTGCAGCGACAGAGTTAACCTGAGTAATGACTAATTGCTTTAAATAAGAGGGGGCTGTAGAAGATGACTCACTTATCTAAGTTGGGTAGGCTGTGCTGCCAGGACCAAAGAGAAAATATGGAAGAGGAGTCTTTGAGGGCGCGGGTGCAGACGTGTTTGGGGCATGTTGAACTTGAGTGGTTTGTGATGCTAGCAGCCAGGTGGAAGTGTGGATCTGAGTTTCAGAAGTGTCTGCTGAGGGTTGGGGGAAGGTGGTTGATGAAGTGGGGGAATGCACTCTTATAGTCACACTTACAGAAGGTGGGGAGCAGATAGAGGAGACAGGGATTGGTGTGCGTGTGAGCAAGGCTGCTCAGGAAGTCAGGAACGAAGAGCCCCCATCTTATTAGCTTCAGGTGGCCCCACAAGAAGAGTGCATCTGGAGGTTGGGGATCAGGTCGGCATGATCAGGGTGCTTTCACTTTGAAAATGTGAACAACCTCAATGGAGCCGAATGGAGAGGCACGGCTCGATGGACTGAGGTTGTGAGGCTCACAGTATGGCAGAGAAGGGAAGAGCAGATGCGATGGCAGCCAGCAGATGACACAGTAAGGACTAGAAATAGTTACTCCTGGCAGTGAAGAGGCCAGGACAAGTCTTTGTGACGATATGTAAGAGCCAGTAGAGGGTGCAGCTGAGATGAAGGTCCTCCGAAGAGGAAGAGGAGGTGAAGAGGCGGAGAGGAGCGGGAGGAGGAAAGAGGCTGTGGTGGAGGCTAGGGATTCTTACCTAGGCTTGGTTTCTTTCTTTACAAGGCTGTTCGCTGACAGCTAGGGTGGCCGGTGCGAGCTCCGTCAGGAATAGATGCCTGGGTGTGGCAAGAGAAGCTCAAAGCAGCTGGTCAGGGCAAAGAGAGAGAGCCTGGAGACAAGTAAGCCCCAGCAGTGTGGAGGAGGCTCCCTGAGCTGGAGTCCTGTGCTCACAGGCCTCTTCGTCTTCATCGGAATGAAAGTGGCTGACATTAACCGAGTGCTTTACCCAGTCTTAAGTGCTTTTCAGGTGTGTGTGGGTGTTTATAGACAGGGCGTCACTCTGTAGAATGGAACTCACTAATGGTCCGTGCCAGCTCTGAACTGCCAAGCCCTCCTTTGGTTTTCACCACAGTCCTGTCAGAAAGGGAAATTGAGGCATGCAGGGTTTATTAGGCTTAGTGTTCATGTTTGACTAGTACCTCTGCAGAAACAGGAGTCCTTCCAAGGCATCAGAGATGGGGGAGATTTAGTGGGCAGGGAGGTGGGGCCCACTGTTGCCATAGGGGAGTTCTGAAGTTCTAGAGTGACCGGAAACACAAGTGACTGACGGCTGCTTGTCAGGTATGACAGGGTGAGACTGTCACCTGAGACAGTGACTAAGAGGAGAGACCCTGTTCTCATCCTCATCCTCCAGAAGACAAGAATGTTCTCTGTCACTCGGCGTAGGGACTGTGTAGACCTATGCCCCTGTGTTACAGTGTGGTTCTTAGCCCACCTTCGAGTTTCCCCACCTGGTGTGGTGGGTAGGATCTGCGGGCAGGGCCCTGACAATGGTAGATGGCGTGGAGAGAGAAGAAACAAACTCACCTCTCTGCTGCAGCTACTGAAGCATCTGTGTCCTTCCTCTTGAGGTTGCTATGGATACGCCTTTGCTTGGTGGTTTGAGGAGATTGCTTTCCATTCCAATCTGGTGATGATGTGGGTTTTCAAAAAAAAAAAAAAAAAAAGGATGGCACGGTCAGCTTCTGAGGACTGGCTGGTGAGCTGCCCAAACAGCAGAGACACAGCAGAGGTGGCGGAGCCTTTGTTGGCTGTTGCTGAAGTTGTGACATGGTGTATCTACCTCAGCAGAGCGCAGCCTCCGTGCTCCCTGCCTGCTGGGTCCTAGTGCCAGGAGCTTGCTGCTTGGCTGATGGAAAAGAGCTAAACTGAAAGCTGCTTGGAAACTAGACACGTAGGTCTCTTGGTTTCTGCGAGGGGCTGGCTGCTCTTGAGTTTGGGGCTGCAGAAGTTCCTTTACCGACATAAGCGAGGGCTACTCTGGAGCTGCAGCCTCTGGTTCTTAGAGGTGGATCTGGGAATGCCTGGGAATTGCTGAGTTGTTTGGGAGGTGGGAGAGTTCCATTCCGACTGGGAGTAGGATGCAGACATTTCTGGAGATGATGCACTCCCATCCTCGTAAGATCAGCAAGGCAGGCACTGCAGTAGGACCCAGGACCAGAAGCTCCGTGCAGCCTCCAGTTCAGCCTCCAGTCAGCATCCCTCCATCCCTCCGAGCAACCGACCTTTCCCCAGGCTTGACTCCATGTCAGCTCTGCCAGGCAACTCCGCGAGGCACCTGTGCACATCTACTTACTGTCTTTGCTGGTGCTTTCAGTGACACTTTGGCTCTATTGTCAGACTGCCTGAGTTTCAAACCAGCCCCTCCTGGAGCAGGATAAGGGAGAGCAGAATGTGAGGTCAGCACAGAATCAAAGTTTGGCAGCATGAGACCGGAAGAGAATTAGTCTTAAGGGATACTGAGGTGAAGACAAGGTAGAAACGACAGAAGGAGCAAAGCGGCTTCCGTCCTCACCTGTGTCGTGCCCCTCCCCCCTTACGTCCCTCTTCTGAAAATTCTCCAAGACTCATTTACCAGACACTGAAGACTGATACTGAAGGCTCCTCGCACTTTCCCAGATAGCTTAGCAGTATTGAGTATTGTTGAGGAAAATGGCTTAGAAATCCAGGGACTATCTGTCTGCTAAAGGAATGTGAAGAGTCCTATGGACACTGTCAGGGGCCCAGTAATGCTGTGGTGAGAGCATGCACCTGTGGAGCCGTAGCTAGGCTTGTAGCGGGGACTCAGTATCATTTATGGATGCAGGTAATGCAGTCTTACTTGACTAATGTGTGTGCGTGTGTGTGTGTGCGCGTGCGCACGTGTGTGTGGTGTGTGTGCGTGTGCGTGTAAACCAGAGGCTGACAGCAGACCGTCCTTCCCCTCCAGCACTGTTACAGATGTGCGCTGCCCGTGGCCAGGTGGGGCACTGGGGGTCTGAGCTCAGGCCCTCAAGCTTACACAGCAAGCACTAACTACTGAGCCATCGCCCCAGCCCCTCTTGCTGTTTTTGTTGGTAATACTATAAACTTTTCTTGAGAGTATCGGGCATGGGACCTGGGGCTGCTGATGCTAGGCAAGTGTTCTAGTAAACCTGCACCCTCAGCTCTACTTAACATTTTATTTTGTAATAACTAGTATATTCACATATAGGTATGAGGCGTAACATTGAAAAACTTGCCCGGTGGTTCAGGTCTGTAATCATAGCTGCTTGAGAGATTGAGGCTGGAAGATTAGGAGCCCAAGGACTGCCTGGGCAGCTTTGTGAGACTCTGTCTCAAAATGAAATGTACAAAGCCTGGAAGTTGGCTCTGTGGTTAAAATGCTTGTCATGCAAGAATGACGACCTCGGTGTGATCCCTAGTATCATGTAGAAAAGCCAGTCACATGAGTGTACACGTGTAAGGCCAGTACTGCAGAGGTGGGGACAGGAGGATTTCTGGGGCTTGCTGGCTAATTGGTCTAGCTAGAATTGGCAACCTCCAGGTTCAATGAGAGACCCTGTCTCAGAATTAAGGTTGAGAGTTAACTGAGAAAGAAACCTGATATTGACTTCTCACCTCCGTATTCCTGTAAACATGCATACAAATAAAGAAATAAACAGTTTTTTAAAAGGACTAAGCATGTGTGTGCTTGCTTAACAGGCACATGAGGCTGGCAGTTCAATTGTCAGCAAAACACAACATGCACACACATGCATGCACACATACTCATGCTCAAAATAATAGAGGTTACACATACCCTTACTTAGTTTACTCCCCAACCCTGTGTTTAGTGACTGTAAAGCTGTGCCACACTGTCTCAGCTAGGACGCGGGCATTGTTACAGTGACTGTGTGGTTCCATCCCTGATCCCTGGAGTTGTCTTCTATAGTCCCGCCTCCTTCCTCCTCCCTCTGCCCCCCCCCTTAGTCCTTAGCTGCTGGTGAGCACCCACCTCACAGGCTCACGTCTAAAGCCTGCTGGAACACATTCTCAGGTGCACAATTGAATTTGTCTCAGAAAAGGCACAAAGAACATGCCAAGTTTCCTTTTCCCCATTCTGTAATTTTTTTTTTTTTTTTGAGACAGGGTTTCTCTGTGTAGACTTGTCTGCCCTGGCATCACTCTGTAGACCAGGCTGGTCTTGAACTCACAGAGGCCTGCCTGCCTCTGCCTCCCAAGTGCTGGGATTAGAGGAGAGCACCACCACGCCTGGTATTCTGTAAATGTTTTGATACTCATTTTTTTCTGTTTAAAAAAAAAATGCTTTTGCGTATGCACAGTGCGTGTGTGTATTTGCACGTGTCAGTGCAGGCACATGCCTGCCACAGTGCATTTGTGGAGATCAGAGGAAAGCTTCACGGTTGTTGGTCCTTCCTTTACACCTTGGTGGAGAAGGCTCTCTTGAGGGTCTCTGCCTCCCAAATCCCCATAGGGATGCCCACATGCATGTCCTCACGTGAGGTGGCATACACTTTCTCCACTGAACAGCCTCCCTAGCCTGGATCATTCTCCTCATTGTTCACACCTAAAAACTTCCTAGCTTATTTATTCGTTTCCTAATTTTAATTTTTTGTGTTATTTCATAAATATTTAGCCAGGAGTGGTGGCGCACGCCTTTAATCCCAGCACTCTGGGAGGCAGAAGCAAGCAGATCGCTGTGAGTTCGAAGCCAGCCTGGTCTACCAAGCGAGTCTAGGACAACCAAGGCTGCGCAGAGAAGCCCTGTCTCGAAAAACAAAAACAAAATATTTATTATTTATTTGTATATGTGTGTGTTGGTATGAAAATGTGTGTCTGGAGGCCAGAAGAGAGAGTCAGATCTCCTGGAGCTGGAGTTACAGGTGGGTGTGAGCCTTCCAGTGTAGGTGCTGAGGACCACTCAGGTCCTTTATAATAGCAGCAGACAGCCTTAGCCACCGAGCGCCTGTCTGGCCCCTCAGTGGCTAACTTTTGCACTCATTTTTCTCTTCCTTTATTGTAACTGTGGAACTTCTGCTGTGAGTTGGTCTCCATCCATGTGTGGGTACAGCACCCACATAGGCACCTCCTCCTGACTCGGGCACAGGTTGGGTCAAGCCTTTGCTTAATCCTAACACCTTTTAGGGGTCGGGGGCTGATGTTACGAGATAGTCTCTCAGCGGTTTCCAGGTTCTAGTATGCCTTGCTCCCCAGCTCCTGGCGAGGTCTCCTTAGTCTTTGTAGCATCCATGTGAGATAGAGAATGCCTTTTTGGTGTGGATCGGGTTACTGTGGCTCAGTAAGTTAGACATCTTGGCCAGAGGCATGCAGGTGAGGAGACATGAGAACAGAGCTGTGTCCTTGGCTGCACGTGGAGCCCATGCCAGCGCGCTGTCCATCCTAGCATCGTGTCTGTCCCAGGGCCTCCCTCCAGACTCCTTTGGTCCTCGCTCTGCCTGTCCCTGTCCTTGTCCCTGTCCTTGTCCGTCTCTGCTGCCCTTGCAGGTTGCTCCTGTGTCCACTCTCCCCTGCACACCTAATCTCCCTAAAGCAGTTTCACTGTGCCACTCCACAGCTCAGGAAGGAGACTGACCTGCTGTTGTCACTGGGTTCAGTCCAGCTGTCCCTGCTGCCTGTCCTCCTCACTTCCTGCAGCTTCTCAGTGTGTTTAATAAGGAAGTACCTGACTCCCTGCACTGAGGGAAGAAGTTGTGGGCTTTCCTGCAGAAGGCTTTAAAATTTAGCGGAAGAACCCAACTTTATATCTCTGTCTATCCTGCATTCATAACTTACAGGGCTTCTGTGTAGCTCCAAACCAAACAGAAAGCTCCGTAACCTGAGGCACAATCACGTGCTCCCCTCCCCCAAGCCCAGTTCACCTTTCTCCTGTGTAGTACTGTCTGTACAGTTGAAGACTGATATATATATCTATCTGGTATCCTGCCGGGACTAATTTGGAATTCTATAGCTTTGTACTTCTAAATGTGCTCTCTCTTTTTTGAGTCCTGCAATACTGAGTAGAGGTGCCAGATACTTCCATTTGATAGCATAAACAGCTCCCAGGAAGTGCTGTGTCCACGTGCTGCCAGAGTGCAGTGACGCTGTTCTGACATCTTCCTGCCTTCTCACTGTGTTGCCCCGGCTGTCCTGGAACTCACAATGCTCCCCATCTGCTTGCTGAAAGCTGGGGTTGCAGGTGTTTTGAAAGTAGTGTAGTTTAGAGCTTGGCCTTAGAAACCTGGAGATGAGTGTGGAACAGTGAGGGGTGGTAGGATGTACCCAGAGTCCTGGAGCAGGCTTGGGCTCTACCATGTGCCTCAGTTTCCTTGCCTGCATCATCGCTGGCCTGCCTCCAGGTTACTGTGATAGCCAAGTGTGGTGATGATGGCGTTCTTAGCTAGTTTTTATTGAGTACTTACATACAAGACAGATGGTGTCCTAAGTGTTCTTATTTATTTAAACAGATTTATTATTTTAAATATATATATATATATATACACACACAAAAATTTAAAGGTTTATTTTTCATGTGTGTGGACATGTGCATGTGTGTCAGAGGGCAGAGAAGTCATTCTCCAGAAGTTCTTGATGTGGCTGCTGGGAACCAAACCCAGGGCCTCTGGGAGAGCTGGACCTGCTCGTAACAGTCGAGCCACTTCTCCAGTCATTATTCTTATTTTTTAAACGATTTATTTATTTTTTATATATGAATGCTTTATCTGCAGAAGAGGGCATCAGATCACATTATAGGTGGTTTTGAGCCACCATGTGGTTGCTGGGAATCAAACTCAGGATCTCTGGAAGAGTAGACGGCATTCTTAACCACTAAGCCATCTCTCTAGCCCCTACTTTTATTTTTTTTAAAGGATTTATTTTATTTATTTATTTTATTTTATTTTCCGGTTTTTCGAGACAGAGTTTCTCTGTGTAGCCTTGGCTGTTCTAGGCTCACTTTGTAGACCAGGCTGGCCTCAAACACGCAATCCAACTGCCTCTGCCTCCCGAGTGCTGGGATTAAAGGCGTGCGCCACCACGCCCGGCTCAAGGATTTATTTTAGATTGTGTGTGTACACATAAGTGCCAGTTCCTGCGGAGACCAGAGGCATCTTGTCTCCCTGAGCTGGAGTTACGTGTGGTTGTGAGGATCACAGCGTGGATGCTGGTGACCAAACTCGGGTCCTCAGCAAGACACTGAGCCAGCTCTCCAACCCCTGCCCCTAAATATTTAATTTTATCTTATTTTATGGTGTGTGAGTGTCTTGCCTGCCTATATGTCTGTGCACCATGTGTGTGCCAGAGCTTTGGAGGTCAGAAAAGGGTATCGGATCCCCTAGGACTGGAAGTAAAGACTGTCCTGAGCCCCCATCAGGGTGCTGGGATGAACCTATGTTCTCTGTGAGAACAGCCAGTGCTCTTAATTGCTGAGCCATCGCTCCTGCCCCAATTTCTGTTGTATCCACTGAGCAATCTGCTGAGCCCCAAAGTGGTGTTTCTGAAATGTGTTCTGCCTACTGCAAACACTCTGAATGGGCTTAGTATGATGCCTGGGCAGAATGGCCCCGCCCACCTGTGCAGTGGTGACTAAGGAAAGGAGAGCAGCCTGGACAGGGCAGCGAAGCAGAGTGCTGGTTTCTGGTGGTCTGGGCCGAAGTGAACATGCAGAGAATGTTCTCATTAAAAATGTAACCCAGCAAATAAAGCAATGGGCTTCATTACTCATCATCCTGCTGCTGGGCGGGGGTGGGGGGGGGCAGGGTGTCCGAAATTACAGTTTGTCAGTGAAGGAAGACAGTATGGCTGGGGTCCTAGGTCCACATGACAGCAGGAGACACAGTGGTTAGACCCCAGGCTAACTCCGCTAAAGGGGTGAGCGCCCCGGTCTATTGCTTCCCAGTCATTAACGTGCGAGTAACTAAATGAGGTAGTTTGTGGGGACCTCTCAGTAGAGCAAGTACAGTCAGTCATTCAATTAACAGCATTTGTTTTAAATTATGAAGGTACTATACCATCGCTGAGGAATTCTGTGAAGTATAGAACTATAAAAGTATCTTGTTGGGTCTGACGTTAGGAGATACAACCAAGACACAGGAAATGGGGACAGGTAGGGTGGCCTTGGCCCAGACAGTGAGGCTCTTAGCTTTTGAAAACTGCCTTTTAGGATCCATTTGAATGTGGTGTGTTGAGGCCCAGAGCCTTGCCTGACACAAGGAGCAGAAGAGGCGTGATTGTGGGGACCTCTGTCATTGCAGGGGTGGGGAGCTGGGGTACTTACTGGCTCTCTGTGTGAGCGTACCTCCATGTCTGCTCTTCCTCTGCTGTCTGTCTGGCCCAGTGAGTGTAAGGCTGAAATTCAGACCCTGATCATGTGGATTTGAACCTGAGACCAGACATTTTTGGGGAGAGTGACACAGAAAAGAAAGAGAAAGGGGGCGGGGTCTTTGTGAAGGCCGCAGGCAGCTGCTCATTTTGAGGTGGCGTTTGATGCTTGGGGACCTGCCTAGGCTTCACATTCTGGGGGTGGGGGGCTAGTGATAGGGCGGTACAGGCTGGAAAGAGGTGTCAGGACTCTAAAGTAGCGCTGAGGATTTGTGGGTGGACCCGTCGTTGGGTTCCAGCCCTTCTTGTCTGGCCTGGGTGAAGCAGGGGAGCACTAGGACCCAGAGGCCAGCATGCTTCCTGACAGTCTAGAGCAGCACTAGCGCAGAGTGAGACTCATCAGCTGGCAAGCGGGGCTCAGTGTCTCTGGGTTCAGGAATCCTTGGGCAATAGAAGGGACTCACTCCTCAGCCCCATCACTGCCCCTGCCCCTACTGAGGGAGGCCCATGGGCGGAGGGAGGCCTGTGTCTGGCGGCTTCTGAGCCGGTCCATGCGGGCCCATAACCCTGACCCCTCCTGCCTAGGTTTCTGCCTTTTCTTTCTGTCTTTGGCTAGCTGGGGGAGGGGGTAGAGTCCGGGTGAGCAGCATGGCCCAGAGCAAGAGGCACACGTACAGTCGGGTAAGTGGCCCAATCAATATGGGATGGCCCTGGGAGGGCTGCTGGAGCAGGCCTGGGTGCCTGTGGACATCACTTGTGTGGGGGCTGGGGAGACGGGCTGGCTCTCAGCTGAGGCACTCACACACTGGGCTTCTGAGGTGCCTTCTGAGTGCTGATACTGGCAGGCAGGACAGGACACCCTCTCACCCCCAACTTGGGCCCTTACTGGGACCCACCAGTCGTGACCTCTGACTGCAGCTGGCAGGGAGGTCCTTTTCAGATGCTCTGCTGTCTGCCCCTGCTCTCCTCTGTGTGAGGTTAGATTTCCATCCTCTATTAGAGCCACCTGGTTCTGAGAGGCGTGTTGGGAGGTGTGGGAGGGTCTTTTCTGAGTTTGTGTCCAGCCTTGATACCATTGTAGTTTTTCTTTTATTGTCAGCCCCACGAGAGCCACACTGTCCCAGGAATGATTTGAGGTCCCCACATCCCTAGGAGCTATGTCCTCACCTTAGTGGCAGGGCTTCTTAAGGAAGGGAGGGAGTTAGGGAACGGCAGGCTGGAAGGTATTTTGACTTCCCTGGCTCTGGCAGGACTGCTTTCTGAAGCCAGCTGTGCTGTGTATGTGAGGGGGTTACCGGGAAGGACCCTTGAGTCTTTAGGATCTCGGGTCACTTTTTTTTTTCTTCCTTATTTATTTGCTGCAAGCTCTCTGGCTCATGGAACAGCTACTGCTAAAAATGGCTCAGGTGTGATTTTCTTCCAAATCACGGTCTGATTTGGGACCTAATTTCATGTGTTCTGTCGTCACAGCTATGTAAGGAGCTGGGAACGTCCCGAGGACAGAGCTTTCCTGTACGCCTTTGCCTGCCCAAATGAACTACTGCACAGGGTCTGAGGACAGTGCAGGGCTAATTCGAGGGACCTTGTTTATTTGGTCTGTGTTTCTCTTCCTGTGACACATGGCCTGGGGAAGATCTCCAGAGCTTGAGGGACAGTAGACAGAGCAAGACCAGGACCAGGACAAGGGAGCTGCTTGGTGAATGGGTTGTAGTCAGCCATCCAGGAATGTCACAGTGGGCATGTGGATGGAGTGACAGGGATCGCATCAGGAAGGCATGATAGTGGTTCGAGGGCCTGGAAAGAGGTACAGTTCTGTGCCTCTGAGAGGTCTAGGTGACTGTGCTGGTGTCTGCCTGTGATCCCAGCGCCCAGGAGGAGGAGGAGGAGGGTAGAGTGGGATGGAGAAGCCGGAGAAGACAGGACAGACGGTGGAGAGGGCCACCACTGAGCTACCAACTTTCTTAGCTCCAGTTCCTGAGACAGGGCTCTGGGGAATCTGGTCTGAACTGAGTTGTTTGCTTGTTCTTCCTTCCTCTCCTTGCGGGCAGTACACTGAGAAGCAGCCATATGGTGATGTTCAAAGATTTATCAGTGAATCCTGACTTGTTATACAATTTAAATATAAATTCTTAAAAATTCCAGTAGATGCTAGAAGATTTTAGAATGTCTTTTTTTTTTTTTTTTTTTTTTTTTTTTTTTAAAGATTATTGTTATTGCCAGCAGTGGTAGCATATGCCTTTAATCTGAGCACTTCAGAGGCAGACACAGGCAGATCTCCAAGTTTAAGGCCAGCCTGGACTAGAGTGAGTTCCAGCCAAGGCTACAAACAAAAAGCCCAGTGTGGTGATGGCACACGCCTTTTGTCTCAGCACTGGGGATGCAGAGGCAGGCGAATCTCTGTGAGCTCGAGGCCAGCCTGGCCTACAAAGTGAATCCAGGACAGCCAAGGCTACACAGAGAAACAGTATCTTGAGAAACAACAACAACAAGATTGTTGTTATTGTTCTTTTTTGTGACCAATTTTCCACATAAGGTTTGTCTCACGGTAAGCCAGGCTACCCCGGAACTCACCCTGTAGCCCAGGCTGGCCTCAACCTCCCAGTAATCCTGCCTGAGCTTCCCAGTTGCTAGGCTTCCATGTGTGAGCTATCAAACAAGCTTTTTAAAGGTTTCTTTAAACGGTGTTTCATTAGGTAGCCCAGGCTGGCTTTTAACTTACCATGTGTAGACCAGGTTGGCTGCAAACTCAAAACTCATGGCTAGCCTCCTGTTTCAGCCACCTGGGTGTTGAGATCCTAGAAGTAAGCCACTATACGTGGCTTTGAGGAGGTTTTGGATCTGTCACTGATGTTTTCTCAGAGAGGAATTTGTGGGCTCACCTCACCTTGAGAATGGATTTAAGGGCATGGCTTCTGGTAGTTTCTCAGCCCGGGACCCTGCCTGTAGCTTCTGACTGTATGTGCTTGCCTGTGTCTTTCTTTCAGACGCCGAGCGGTAGCAGGATGAGTGCCGAGGCGGGTGCCCGGCCCCTCCGTGTGGGCTCCCGTGTGGAGGTGATTGGGAAGGGCCACCGAGGCACCGTGGCCTATGTTGGAGCCACACTCTTTGCCACTGGCAAGTGGGTGGGCGTGATCCTGGATGAAGCAAAAGGCAAGAACGACGGCACTGTCCAGGGAAGGAAATATTTCACATGTGACGAAGGCCACGGCATCTTTGTACGCCAATCCCAGGTAACCAGTGCGTGTGTGCGAATATCTGTTGCTTGTGCCGCTTGAGTGCAGGTATTTCTTTTCCCTAAGCGGGCATGAGGCTGTGGTTGGGAGCTCTAGCCAAGGAAAATACCTTGTCCCCCAGCTTGCTGGGGAGCTCAGGAGGGCCCCGTACTACAGGCATTCTTGATCCGACTATACTGAGTCTGTTTTTTGGCTTCAGATCCAAGTATTTGAAGATGGAGCAGACACTACTTCTCCAGAGACTCCCGATTCTTCTGCTTCAAAGGTCCTCAAGAGAGGTACGAGCTTCCTGCATCTTCACAGCCCAGTGCTCCGCCCTTCTCCTAATAACAGGGCTTCTGCTCTGTATTTCCTTGCTCTGTCCTCCCACCCCACTCAGAGGGTCTCTCCCTGTTGCCCTTGGTTCAAACGTCCTTTGTTGCTGTTTGCTTTCACAGAGGGAGCTGATGCAGCTGCAAAGACCAGCAAGCTGGTGAGTGGTTTGGGGCGTGGGAGGGAGTAGCACAGAGGCAGAGACCCAGGGCTAGGCAGCTGGAAGCAGGAGATGGGTCTGAACTGAATTAGACTTCTAGTCATCTAACCTCCCTAAGGACACTTGCGGGGTATGAGTTGCGACTTTAGGGCTAGAATAAAGGTGGTAGGAAAACTGTTAGGGCCTAGAAGCTTAGGGTCAAATAGGATTGAGCTGAGGGGGGATGGGAAGGACAGGCCTAACCCTGGTATGTAGCCGCTTCCTACCTTCTGTATCCAAAGATGCCAAGACCTGAGAGTGCTAGGGCAGGGTAAGGTGGAGTGTGGAGGGAGGAGGAGAGTGCCTTTATCCACAGGTGGTGTAAGATGCGTGCAGAGGGCCCTTCCCAGCCCCCTTGGCTCTCCCCTACAGAGGGTTGGGAGGCAGCCAGGGGGAAACATCCAGAAGCTGTTCCTTGAAGGGTCCTTCTCTGTTCAGGGCTTGATGCTTACCCTAACGCCCTCATCCCTCGCCTGTGCTCACCTGAGTTGGTATTAACACTTATGCCGTTTCCTACTCCTCACGCAGCGGGGACTGAAGCCTAAGAAGGTGGCGTGTTTACTGTTTGTGTCTGGGTGGGCTGTGAGCCCCTTGTGCTCTCCTGCATGCTCCCTCACCCCAACAGCTGCATGCATGTGTGTGTAACCATGGGACTGGGATGGCAGGGGGGGAAAGGGCAGTTGGTGTTCCAAAGTGCCTTTGAGGAAAACAAGGCCAAAGCAGCACTCATTAGATAGTTTTCCCTGCTCTAGAGCCCCAGCTAGAGACTCCAGGTCCTTGACGGCAAATCACAGCAGCTGGCTTGGGAGGGAGTGGAGGCACAGAGCTGGGGAGAGAGGAGGGGTGGGAGCACTGAAGAGCAGTTGGGAAGTCAGAACTTTGTCTGCCCGCCTTTGAGTCAGTGATGCCACCAATGCCCACCTTACTGTGCCTGACAGCCTTTCACTCCTACCTTGTATAGTGTGTGCCTGAGGCCGACACACTCCCCCTTCCCCAGGGTCTTGACTGTGCGGCCACCATTCCACAGATTTTTCTTTAGGTCTTTTGAGAGGGTCTCACTTTGTCGCTTAGGCTAGTCTGGAATTCACTATATAGACTAGGCTTGCCTAGACTCTGTGGCAGTCTTCCTGCCTCAGCCTTCTTAGTGCTGGGCCTATAGGTGGCCACTCTCATGCCCAGCTCCTCTCCAAGGACTTTTTTTTTTTTTAATATTTATTTATTATTACACATACAGTGCTGAAAAGGGTATCAGATCACATTATAGATGGTTGTGAGCCACCATGTGGTTGCTGGGAATTGAACTCATGACCTCTGGAAGAGCAATCAGTGCTTTTAACCACTGAGCCATCTCTCCAGCCCCCCTCTCCAAGGACTTTTAAACACTTACATTGCTGCCATGACCACTTCCTCACACGAGTCCTTGCCTTGAGACTCAACCTGAGTTCTTCCTGCCCTGCATGTGCCTGTCTGAGCCATGTGTACAGTGCTGTGAGCTCCTTGCTACCAGCCTGTCTCAGGCCTTCCTGACATTGCATGGGAAGCTTCTAGATTGCAACACTGGGGAGGGGGAGGAACCCCTGGGGGAGTTGAACTCGGTGGGAGTCTTACCTTGGGAGCAGCCACATGCCAGTGCTTGTTTTCTGTCCTGGGTCCTGGCTCTGGGTAGGGATGGGCTTCTGAGGCAGATGATGCTGTAAAGGATGCTGGGCACATTCCAGACACATGGGACTTGCTACATCCCTTGATTATTGTCTTGTGGTTGGTGCTCCAGTTTCACCTTAGATCCCTGAATAGAGAAGAGCGGAAACTACAGTGTGAGACTAGAAGAGTCCTGGCTGCGGATTGACATGACCCTGGTAGGGGTCTGAGCTCATGTCCTGGTGAGACATGATAGCCCAGCCTCAAACTGCTTATGCTAAACATGTCCCCTGCTGTCTCCAGTCTCACACGCTGATGGTTCAGTCCAAGCAGATCATTATTTAGCCAGGGTTTCTCCTGTCACCCCACACAGAGCAGCTAGGTCCAGAGTAAAAACCTGTGTGTGTGTGTGTGTGTGTGTGTGTGTATTTATTTATGTGTTTGGGTGTTTTGCTTGCATGTATGTTAGTATACTATGTCTGAGCAGTGCCTATGGAGGCCAGAGGATGGTGATGGATGCCTCTGGGACTGGAGATGGTAGTGAGCCAAGTGGGTGCTTAGAATTGAAGCTCAGTCCTCCATTAAGAGCAGCCAAAAGCCAGGCGTGGTGGCGCAGGCCTTTAATCCCAGTACTTGGGAGGCAGAGGTGGGCGGATCGCTGTGAGTTCGAGGCCAGCCTGGTCTACAAAGTGAGTCCAGGACAGCCAAGGCTAACACAGAGAGACCCTGTCTCGAAAAACCAAAAAAAAAAAAAAAAAAAAAAAGAGCAGCCAAGACTCTGAACCATTAGCTCCCCCAAATCAGAGTTTTGAGAGGGAGTCAGGAGAGAAGGTAGGTACTTCTACACAATACCTGCCCTTTCTAGAAAGTCCTTTAGATACAGGCTTTCATCTCTCTACAGCCTGTAGAGGTGAGGGAAGAGCCCAACACTGTCATTAGAGCTGTTGCTGGTGCCAGTGGCATGCCCAGGTTCCCTAATCACTGTGTGCTCTTGAGAGCTGGGTGCTGTAGGGGCACTCTGACATTCTAAGCCTAAGGGTTTTGCTGGTGAGTGCAGAAGTGGATGTAATGGGGTTGTCAGAGGCCAGAGTGTAATTATGAGACAGGCTGATGGGCAGGCCTTCTGTCCCTATCCACAAATTCCCGGACTCCATAAGGTGCCATTTCTGCAATGGCCCTTGGCCCAGCTTTTTGGAGCAAGGTTTTGGACGTGGAGAAGAGGAGGGCGGAGCCAGAACCTGGTGTTTGGATGGGGGAGGGAGGACAGCTTTGCGCAGGACTTAGTACCATCAGGAGGAGGAGGAGCCTCCTGGTTCTGGGTGGTTGCTAGGTGACCTAGGACTGGTAGCTCCACCCCCATGGAGCTGAGGAGGGTGGGTGCATGACGTCAGGTGGAGCTGCTGCTGCTGCTGCTGCTGCTACTGCTGCTGCGGCCACTGAGGCTGCCATCAGCTTTAGCTGCCGACCTGGGCCAGGCAAGGCTCTGGAGCCTGCTGGAGCTCACTATCGTCCGCTGCCCTGCGGTGCGCCTGCCAGGGCTTCTGTGTCGCCGCAGCAGCCTTTTGCAGGCCTGGAAGCTAAGGCTGCATTGTTGGGATTTGATGCACTAATCTCCTGTCTCCGCCGCCTTTCCCTCCCTCCCTTCGTCTGTCTTTCCTCCCTGTGTTTGTCTGCCCTCCTCTCTCCCTCCCTCTATTTCCTCTCCTTGCTTTCTGTGGTTTTCTGCAATGATGAGACAGGCACCGACAGCCCGAAAGGTACTCTTGCTTGCTCTGGTCCTGCTGCTGGGTTGCCAGGGCGATGGAAGCAGGCTGCTGGGGTGGGGGTGGGGGCTGATTGACTTCATCAGTCTACCTGGCTAGGGGAGGAGGGCAGGCAGAGGTGTGTGTCACTACTGTGCCCCACCCCTGGAGATAAATATATATATTCCTTGATCTACCTGCTTTGGGCTCTGATTTGAGTCAGTTCTGGTCCTTTTTACCCAGTGGCCTCACAGGCTTGGGCTTCAAGCAGTCTCTACTGCAGAACAGGCTTGAGAGGGTTTCCTGGGGTCCAGCCTGAGGCAGCAGGCCAGGCTATCAGTGCATGAAGCAGGCCTACTTACCAGCCGTTGCTGGAATGACTTACGCTTGTTCTTCCTGCATCCCACCTCCCCAGAATTTGTGCTAGGGAGTTTACTGGGATAGGATGTGGACCCCAGAGTAGTTTTTGACCTACAGCTCTGGTGAATTAGTCCTGAGTGAGGATGAAGATTGGCCGCCTTAGATTCAGTGTCTGCTGAAAACAGCTCACACTGAATCTTGTCTTCGCTAGAGCCCCGAGGCCCAGCTAGCAAGCCTCTGGGAGTTGGAGCTAATTGCCCCTGTGCCACTTTGGAGTAACCCAAAGGCCCCAATTGCTTTTGGAATAGCGCTTCCTAAGGGCTGCTGCCCACCCCACTTCCTCCCTCCAGCCAGCCGGGAGGGCACTTTGCTGAGCTGTGGGCTTTTAGTAATGCAGTATTCATAGTCCTGACACCTGAGCCCTCTGCCTTAGGGATGGAGCCTGCTGCAAGGCCTGGACCTAGGGGAGGTGAAGGGAGGGGATCAGCCCTCTTCTGTCTTAGTGATCTGAGCTCCCATTTCTGGGTGTATGTACTCATGTCATCGTGCAGGTTTTAGGGTGTCCACTCTAGAGTCTAGCACTTGAAAGAAGAGGCTGACTTGGGAAAGTCCTTGGGAGTGATGTTGGGGTGGGGCCTCCAGGCTGGAGTAGGAAAGAATGCTCACAGAAGGACTGTCTCTGGAGGCCTTCTTGCCAGCTGCTGCCTCTGGTCTCCTGTGGCTCAGCCCAGGGACAGACTTCTGGGATCTGCAGGGTGTCTGAAGGGGTGCGGCCTACAAGAGTTGGGTAGAAATGAGGGTAGGAACGGCAATGGGGGATGTGCCTTCTTGAAGTAGGTACTGTGGTTCCCTGAGGGAGGCAGGGGTGGGGCTGGTGGGCTAGCCCTGTCCACTGCGCCTTCTGCTCTCACTGCTACCTCTGTCCTCCTGCCATGACCCTTTCTTTCCTGACTCCTTCTCTTCTGGCTCCTGTCGCCTGTCCAGACCACAACTCGACGGCCCAAGGTGAGAACAAGCAGTCTCTGTAAGCCACTGCTGAGTGCATACACACTTACTTCAGGCATGTGCATGTATGTGGGCATGCATGCTAGCAAGTCAGTGTTGGTCACAGTGTACCAAGGGAGAAGCAGCGCTTAAGGTTGCGAACTGGACCCCTGGGAGACTGATTTCTAATTCTTCTTCTTTTTTTTTAAGATGTATTTTTATTTTATGTGTATGAGTGTTGCCTGCATGTATGTATGTATGTGTATCATTTTGTGCTCTCAGAGGCCCAGAGAGGGTGTCAGATCTTTTGAGAGTTACCATGTGAATGCTGGGAATCAAACCTGGGTCCTCTGGAAGAGCAGCTAGTGCTCTTAACTCCTGAGCTATCTCTCCAGCCCCAGCAACTTCTAATCCTTAAGAGGCCACCTTAGCTAGTACATTGAGTGTGGAAAAGCAAGTAAGAGGGGCTCTGGCTAATCAAGACAGGCTTTGGCCAGCTTGGAAGGGTGAAACGAAAAGAAATGAGTGCACAGGGTCTGCATGAGGGGTGAGACTCCGAAGGCTTCGAGGCCGGAGCATTTGTGGGTAGTATGTGCTTTCCACATGTCCACTCACCAGGAGAACTTTGGGGCTCAGCATCACCAGGGGCAGCACTGTATACCCCAGGGTTTGTGGCTTCCTGGAAGCTGGCCAGCCCCCCACTCCAGCCACAGCATGGGCCCTGGTACTGTTGCTCAGTTGGAGCTTCAGCCTGGGGGAGGATGTGTGGGATTGGGTCTACTCACCTCACTTCCAGGGTAGTCTGTACAGTTTCCAACTCAGCCCGGTAACCGCCAGGATCCCTTGCCATAGACGAAGGGAGTGAGGTCCAGTGGACTCCCAAGACTAGGGAGGCTTACCAGGGAGCAAGGCTGCCTCTACGCTTTTGGCCCTGCCCTCTGTGAGAACATGGCAGTTGAGAACAATCTCTAATCTGTTCTTTGCTTCTGGGAATGGCATTGAGGCACTTGGTCACTGTTGGGGGAGTCGGGCGTGCACGCAGCACAAGGATAGGAGTATTAAGAAGTTGCTAGAGTGAGCACAACTAGGTCACAGCGGGGAGTGTTGGGGCAGGAGAGCCTGCTTTGAAGGTTATGGCATAGTGGGGAGGATGTAGACACAGTCCTAAGGGAGGAACCTTATAATCTTATGTCTCCCACCCTCTCCTCCTTTCCTCCACTGTCCTTTGTCACTGTTGCTTTTGGACGCTGTCACTGTCGTTGTCACCCCCCTCCCCGTCTTTGGTCTCCCTGTGCTTTCACACGCCCTCTCTGGCTTCTCTCTCCTCTGCCTCCTTGCCTTGCTCTCTCTCTCCCTTCCACACTCCCACATTCTGTTCTCTCTCTGGCCCGCCCGCCCTTACCCTCTCAATAGCCTACCCGCCCAGCCAGTACTGGGGTGGCTGGGCCCAGTAGCTCCCTGGGCCCCTCGGGATCGGCATCAGCCGGTGAGCTGAGCAGCAGCGAGCCCAGCACCCCAGCTCAGACTCCGCTGGCAGCACCCATCATCCCCACACCGGCCCTTACCTCTCCTGGAGCAGCACCCCCACTTCCTTCTCCCTCTAAGGTAAGGACAATCAAGGCACCAAGGGGCCTGCCACGGAAACTTCCCCAGATCGGGAAGACCTAGGACTCAAATCAGAGTGAGGACAGCATGCTCCTGGCGGAAACACCCTTTCCTTCCTGGCCTTCTCTACCTTTTCCACATGCCACGTTTTCCTCTTAGATGTCCATATGCCGCCTGCTCGTGATTTGCAGTCTAGGGAAATTTTTTTTTTTGCTAGGGTGGGGCAGGGGCTGTGCACAAACGGTGGGACCTCGTCTTGGCAGGAAGAGGAGGGGCTGAGGGCACAGGTGCGGGACCTGGAGGAGAAGCTGGAGACGTTGCGTCTGAAGCGCTCGGAAGACAAGGCGAAGCTGAAGGAGCTGGAGAAGCACAGGATCCAGCTGGAGCAGGTGCAGGAATGGAAGAGCAAGATGCAGGAGCAGCAGGCCGACCTGCAGCGGCGCCTCAAGGAGGCCCGGAAGGTGAGCCTCGGGACCGACCCAAGAGGTGCGCCGCACACTGGGCTGCCCGGGAGGAAGGGCCGCGGGGACTCACTCTTCCCCTGTTCCCCCTCCAACCTCCAGGAAGCCAAGGAGGCGATGGAGGCGAAGGAGCGCTACATGGAGGAGATGGCGGACACGGCTGATGCCATTGAGATGGCCACTCTGGACAAGGAGATGGCTGAGGAGCGGGCTGAGTCTCTGCAGCAGGAGGTGGAGGCACTGAAGGAACGGGTGGATGAGCTCACCACCGACCTGGAGATCCTCAAGGCTGAAATCGAGGAGAAAGGTAAGGAGCGAGGACCAGTGGGGCCAGCTGGCGGAGTAGGGCCAGCGTGAACACACTGCTGCTCTCACAGGCTCTGATGGGGCTGCGTCCAGCTACCAGCTCAAGCAGCTAGAGGAGCAGAATGCCCGCCTAAAGGACGCCCTGGTGAGGTAGGCCTTCCTCTGTCCCTCTCCTGCCTCGGCTCGGGGCTTGCACTGCCTCGTGACTGACATGCTCTCTGCGGTCTCTGTCTTCTCTTTGACGCCTTCCCTTGCTCCTTCCACTTCTCCACAGGATGCGAGATCTCTCTTCCTCAGAAAAGCAGGAGCACGTAAAGCTCCAGAAGCTCATGGAAAAGAAGAACCAGGAGCTGGAGGTTGTGAGGCAGCAGCGTGAGCGCCTCCAGGAGGAGCTAAGCCAGGCTGAGAGCACCATCGACGAGCTCAAAGAGCAGGTCAGTGAGCACAGGCCTCCCTGAGTGGGAGCACCTGCTGCCCCTCGCCCTTCGAGCACAGCCCTCCCCAAGTGGGAGCACCTGCTGCCCCTTGCCCTGCAAGCACACCCTCCCTGAGCGGCGCGCCCGCTGCCCCTCACCCTGCGAGGCCCTTACAGCCGCACTTCTCCCTGGCCATTCCCTGTAACACAGGTGGACGCAGCTCTGGGGGCCGAAGAGATGGTGGAGATGCTGACTGACCGGAACCTGAATCTGGAAGAGAAAGTGCGGGAATTGCGGGAGACTGTGGGGGATTTGGTAAGTGAAGGGCAGATCCCTGACTTCTGACCTTGGTGGGGAATAATTGGAAGGGACCTTCTGAGAGAGACTGACGTCAGAGCCTTGGCCTTTGAGCAGGGCTGTGGTGAGGGGATCGTCCCAGCCCCGCCATGCTGACCCTGCCTGTGTGCTCCCCCCACCTTTGTGGTATCCAGGAAGCCATGAATGAGATGAACGATGAGCTGCAGGAGAATGCACGTGAGACAGAGCTGGAGTTACGGGAGCAGCTGGACATGGCTGGCGCCCGGGTACGGGAGGCCCAGCAGCGTGTGGAAGCAGCCCAGGAGACCGTTGCTGACTACCAGCAAACCATCAAGAAGTACCGCCAACTGACAGCCCACCTACAGGTGCCTGCCTCACCCTGTTCTCTGCTCAAGATCGCCGTTGGGCTCCCAGGGCCCACTGTGCTTCACTGTCTGCCCTTAGGATGTCAATCGGGAGCTGACCAACCAGCAGGAAGCATCTGTGGAGAGACAGCAGCAGCCACCTCCAGAGACTTTTGATTTCAAAATCAAGTTTGCCGAGACCAAGGCTCATGCCAAGGTCGGGAAAGTGGGCACCTCGAAGTCAGGGGTGTGAGAGAGCCCCGCGGGGGCGGGATGCTGTGGGCTGACTTGGGTCTTTTGTGCGGTGATTGTGGAAGAATCCCAGCCTAGGGTTATCCTAGAAACAAGGGGCCTGGTGGTCCTGCAGCTTTCCGTCCAGGCTGAGGGATCTCCTCCCTGTCCACCTCACAGGCAATCGAGATGGAGTTGAGACAGATGGAGGTAGCCCAGGCCAACCGGCACATGTCCCTGCTGACAGCCTTCATGCCGGACAGCTTCCTGCGGCCGGGTGGAGACCATGACTGTGTCCTGGTACTGCTCCTCATGCCCCGGCTCATCTGCAAGGTATGACCAGTCAGTCACACGTGAGCAGAAACCTAGTGAGCCAGGCATTGAGGGCGAGAAGGGAAGGCAACAGGCACCGCGTGCCCACAGTTTATGGGCTAGTGGAGGACCTCACTCAGCAGGGTCTGGTGAGCACAGAGCCAGCCACCACACTTGGAGCTTTGCATGTGCATTCCACCAGCTACAGGGCAGAAGCATCTGGAGAAAGACCTTGGGGATGCACAATTTTTTCCTGTTTTCTAAACAACCCAGTACAGCCATGGTATCACTTAGCTTGTGTTGGGCATCATCGGTAGCCAAGAGGTGGCTTAATGTATATAGAAGCGTGCACACAGACTACATGCAGATCCTGTGCATTTTACATGAGGCACTCAAACATGTGCTGGTGTTTACAGGAGGAGTCCCCCCGCCCCGAGCCCCCCCCACCCCCCAGATAGGAGGAACAGTCCAGGAAGAAGTAGCCTCCTTATGCAGCAGTTGCTAATCTGCTTTAGGTGAGGGTGGAAGTTACCTGAAGGAATAGCATTTGCACCAGGCCAGAGGCAGCCCAGGTGTCAGAGGGTAAGTGGCAGATAGTGAGAGCAGCCGCAGTCAGTCCCACGGTCATACTGCCCTTCGTTCTCTTGGTCACTCACAAGCTCCTGGCATGACCCTGCGCCTCTCTGAGCCTCCTGCCCATCCGAGGCTGGTTGCTTCTCTTCCATGTGTACGCGTCCCCCACATAGTTGCTTAGCTACATGGATCTGTATTCTTGGTCCCCTGCTCCCAGTTCCAGGACCCTGATCTTCCTCCTACAGGCAGAGCTCATCCGGAAGCAGGCCCAGGAGAAGTTTGACCTCAGCGAGAACTGTTCAGAGCGGCCCGGACTGCGAGGCGCTGCAGGGGAGCAGCTCAGCTTTGCAGCTGGCCTGGTGTACTCACTGAGTCTGCTGCAGGCCACTTTGCACCGCTACGAGCAGTAAGATACCCCTTGTCCCCTCCCCTGCCCCTGTGCCGTGAGGCAGGACCGGCTGGAGACCTGGCCTCACAGCGTGGCCCGTCTCTGGCCTTAGCGCCCTCTCTCAGTGCAACGTGGACGTGTACAAGAAGGTGGGGAGCCTGTACCCTGAGATGAGCGCCCACGAGCGCTCCCTAGACTTCCTCATTGAGCTGCTGCACAAGGACCAGCTGGACGAAACTGTCAACGTGGAGCCCCTCACCAAGGCCATCAAGTACTACCAGGTCTGGGCCGGTGACCGGGCGCGGGTGGGGCAGGGTGCGGGGCCACTCCCCAGGGTGTACGGGGCTGTGTGTCCGTGCTTGGCTGCCTGAGACCCAGCCTGCTCTGGTTTTGTTGTTGTTGTTGGAGCTGGGAGATCTAGTATTTTTTGTTTTGTTCTTTTGAGACTGGGTCTCATGTAACCCAGGCCGGCCTTAAACTTGCTATGTAGCCAAAGATAACCTTGAACTCCTGATCCTCCTGCCTCCGTCTCAAGGGCTTGGATAATAGGTCTATGCCATCATGCCTGGATTCAAACAAAACAACCTGTGTGTGTAGTGTATGTGCACCCGTGTGTGCATGTGATCACATGCCACAGTGTACGTGGGGAGGTCATAGGGCCACATGAGGAAGTTGAGTCTTCCCTTCCACCATATGGGTCTTGAAGATTAAACTCCAGTTGTTTTGTCTTGGGAGCAAGTGTCACTGCCCCTGAGCTAACTCACTGGACACTTTTATAATACAATATTTCACTGTAGCTCAGGCTGGCCTTGAACTCCTGATGCTCTTGTCTTAGCCTCCCCAGCTCTGTGATTATGAACCTGCAGTCCCAGTTCTTGTTTGCTCTGATGTGAGCGTGCTGGTGATGTCGCTGCCTGGAGGTTTTGGAAAGTTTTGTACTTGTTAAGACCCCAGTGTCCAAGACTGCAGCTCTAGTTTGGAAAGAGGGCAGTCTCCTAGCCCTCCCATAGGCTAAGGGCTGCCTCCCTATTGTCCCTCCTCAGCATCTGTATAGCATCCACCTTGCTGAACAACCCGAGGACTCCACCATGCAGCTGGCTGACCACATCAAGGTGACATGCCTAGATCGGGGTGAAGCGTGCTGTAGGGATGAGGGCGGGAGATCATATGGAGGGGTCAGGAATGGTAGAAGACCCATGCACACGTGGTAGTCGTCAGAAGATGGGGACGCCTTAGGAATGACGATGGGGCAAAGAGCTCACATTAGGCGCTAAGCCACACGTCTCTTTCTGCACAGTTCACGCAGAGTGCCCTGGACTGTATGAGCGTGGAGGTGGGGCGGCTGCGCTCCTTCTTGCAGGTGAGGGCACATCTGGATCTGGTTCTCTCTATCCCTTCCCCTTACCTTCCCCTGGCGCTAATGCGGACTTCTCCGTTTCCTGTTCCTGTGTAGGGTGGGCAGGAGGCAACGGATATTGCCCTTCTCCTCCGAGACCTGGAAACATCATGCAGTGACATCCGTCAGTTCTGCAAGAAGATCCGAAGGCGGATGCCAGGGACAGATGCTCCTGGGATCCCAGCAGCCCTGGCCTTTGGATCTCAGGTTTAGGGCTGAGACTGTGAGGGAAGGGTGCTGAGCAGGGACAAGAAGGGACCCCCCTCCCCTGCACATAACGATCTATATCTACCTGGCCAGGGGACTGAATTGGGAAACTAGGAACCATGGTTCTGGGCCGGGGTGGGCTCTTGACTCTAGTCTCCACACAGGTGTCTGACACGCTCCTCGACTGCAGAAAGCACTTGACATGGGTGGTAGCTGTCCTGCAGGAGGTGGCAGCTGCGGCTGCCCAGCTTATTGCCCCCCTGGCAGAGAATGAGGGGCTACCTGTGGCTGCACTGGAGGAGCTCGCTTTCAAAGCAAGCGAACAGGTTGGCCTGGAACCTGGGTCTGTGGGGCCTGGGGAGGCGGCGGCTGTTGCCGGCATCTCATACTGGCCCCTGGCTGTTGCAGATCTACGGGAGCCCCTCCAGCAGCCCCTATGAGTGTCTGCGTCAGTCATGCACCATCCTCATCAGCACGATGAACAAGCTGGCCACAGCCATGCAAGAGGGCGAGTATGATGCAGAGCGGCCTCCAAGCAAGGTAGGTGGAGGTTTCTGGGGACCCAGTGGCCTGCAGGGGTGCAACATGCAGAGCTACCTTGGTTGTGGAGGATGGGGAGGCTGGAGGGAGGAGCATCCTGCCTAGAAGTCAGGATGATTTTCTTGTGACTGGATATCTCTGAAAGGAGGGCACTAGTGGTCTCCGTCCCCTGCCTCCACGCTCTGACACACTCTGTCCTCCATGCCCTGCCTCCACGCTCTGACACACCCTTCCTCCACGCTCTGACACACTCTGCCTTTTAGCCTCCTCCAGTTGAACTTCGGGCTGCAGCCCTGCGTGCGGAGATCACAGACGCCGAAGGTCTGGGTTTGAAGCTTGAGGATCGAGAGACAGTTATCAAGGAGTTAAAGAAGTCACTCAAGATTAAGGTGCGGAGGACTGGAGAGATGGAGCGGTGGTTAAGAGCCCCAGCTGGTCTTCAGAGACCCTGGTTTGAGTCTCAGCACCTACTTGGTGGCTCGCAACCATCTGTAATTCTGGTCCTAGGGGATCCAATGCAGTCTTCTGGCTTCCGAGGGCACCAGGCACACACATAGTACATAGACATACATGCAGACAAAACCACACATAACATGAAGTAATTAATTTAAAAAACTAAGGTGAAGACAGGGCAGCAGCAAGTGCCGGGAGTGGGGAGCAAGTCACGTGGGAGCTGAGGCAAGAAGTGGGTCCCACAGAAAGGGTCATCAGGGAGGGAGCCCTGCGTCTCACAGCCTCACCTGGTCCTGAAGAGCTGGAGTGTCACCTTGTGCAGGGGGAGGAGCTGAGTGAGGCCAACGTGCGCCTGAGCCTGCTGGAGAAGAAGCTGGACAGTGCTGCCAAGGACGCCGATGAACGCATCGACAAAGTCCAGACGCGGCTGCAGGAGACTCAGGCCCTGCTGAAGAAGAAAGAGAAGTCAGGCACCACCCCGGGGTGGGGGTAGGGGTGGGGCAAGTCCTCCACCCCTCGCTCCTGTCAGCAGCTTTCTGCTGTAGTGACTCCTCTTTCTCTGTAGTGTGTCTACCCCACTTGTCCTTCCCTAGTGTCCTCCACTACCCACTGCAGCCGTAGCTGGGGTTGCCTCTAAGGGTCTGCTGTGGGGACCGAGAGGTCACATGGGGCTGTGAGGAAAGGACACAGCCCAGGTTCTCCTCCACAGAGACTTTGAGGAGACAATGGATGCACTCCAGGCCGACATCGACCAGCTGGAGGCGGAGAAGGTGGAGCTCAAGCAGCGCCTGAACAGCCAGTCTAAGCGCACAATCGAGGGGCTCCGAGGTCCCCCTCCCTCAGGCATTGCCACCCTGGTCTCTGGCATTGCTGGTGGTGAGTACAATGGCGCTGAGTGGCATCTGCCCAGAGGACACTGACTGTCCTCTCTTCTGGCCTTGGTTTGACCTCAGGTGTCCATACCTTAGGTGTTCAGCCAGGAACATGTGTGCCCCAGTTTCTCTGCCTGCTTTCACCAGGGTTTCATTGTCCTGGGAGAGGTGTGCAGAGAGCTGCTGTATGAAGGAGCGCGCTACCAAGACTGAGGTCAGAGTAACAAGGGGCAGGTTCTAGGAGCAGGAGAGGCCAGGCCACACTGCTGGAGCACCCAGCCTTGCGTGAAGCCGGTGCCTGACAGTCCCTCAGCGTGCCTGCTCCGTGTCACGGCTTCCATAGGTTTCCATGGCGTCACTCTCTCTTCCGTGGCAGATTCTTCCAGTTTTGCTCTTGGGTTCCATTCTGACTTTTGCTTAGCCTCTTAATAGGGTCAGGGAGCCTCACATGGAGGTTTTCTATCTTCCAGCCTCAGTCCCCTGGGTGAAGAGGCCACTGCCTCTGCTTCTCATTGGCCTGGTTTGGTTCTGTTCCCCCTCAGTTTTGTACTTAACGTTTTCACCGCAGGAGAACCATTTCTTTGCCCCATGATTAAACCCCTGGGGTCTTGGGCCTTCTTCACTGCTCACCTCTCCTGAGGCCTTGCCCTCCTCAAATTCCTTGTCACAGATACAACCTGACTCAGAGAGGAGACCCAGTACCTTTGTGACATTGTACTCTCACAGCGCACACAGCGCCACATCTTTAGGTTCACCATTTTGTATTGTTTTAGTACAGACTCTTAAACAAATTCTGCTTCTGAATTAATGAAGCACCCCACCAAAAAGCGAAGCATTTGCCTCAGAGCAAGGGGGAAGCCTGAGGAGCTTGTGCCTTCTCCCTGAGCTGTGCAGCCGGGTGCAGTCTTTGGAGCACTCCCCACGCCTTTCTTAGCGGGAGGCAGGGAGGCAGGAGCAGCCCCACACCCGAGTGCTTCCTGCATTCACTCACTCTGCCATCCTCACATGTGCCCTGACTGTCAGCCTTTGCTCTCTCACACATGTCTGCCCACACCCCAAGGCAGAGGCAGGGTCTCAAAGAGGAAGTTTTGGTGGTGAGGGAAGAGTCTTCTGCACGTTGAGCCCAGAGTTCCTCTGCTTCTTCCTTCTTCCTTGTCCCCACATTTTCTAACCCTCTCTCTCTTCTGCTCCCCCTCTGCTCTCCAGAGGAACAACAGCGAGGTAGAGACCTACCCAGGCTGGGGTTTCCCAAGACTCCTGGGAACTGGGACAGGGGACTTCAGAAGTGGAGGTGGGAGGGGAAGCGGAAGCCCAGGGCTGATGGCATTCTGCGTGCTGCTCACAGGGGGTGCTCCCGGGCAGCCTCCAGGCGCCTCGCCAGGCCCTGGGCTCGTGAAGGACTCACCGCTGCTACTTCAGCAGATCTCTGCTATGAGGTTGCACATCTCTCAGCTGCAGCATGAAAACAGCATCCTCAAAGTAAGACGCCCCATGGGGACTGTGGGGCGGAGCCCAGAGGACACATGCCCACTGATGGACAGCAAAGGCCACTCGAACCTCTGACTCTGTTCCCTCCCACCTGACAGGGAGCCCAGATGAAGGCGTCCTTGGCAGCTCTGCCCCCTCTGCATGTTGCAAAGCTTTCTCTCCCGCCCCACGAGGGCCCTGGTGGTGAGCTGGTGGCTGGAGCGCTGTATCGAAAGACCAGCCAGCTATTGGAGACACTAAATCAGCTGAGCACGCACACCCACGTTGTAGATATCACTCGAACCAGCCCAGGTGTGTGCTCTCCCCTCCCCAGGGCATGGACACTGTCTCATCTTCCCCATGAGGTTCTCCCCCCTGCAGTGTGGCTGGCTTCAGGTCCAGTCTCCTCCCCCTGTAGTGTGGCTGGCT
>OU015745.1:57963938-57985393 GCA_907169655.1 Acomys percivali | reverse complement strand
GAGAGAGAGAGAGAGAGAGAGAGAGAGAGAGAGAGAGAGAGAGAGAGCGCCACGTGGAGGGTCTGTCTTTTATATGGCTTTGGGCAGGGCCACGCCTCCATGGCAGGTAAGCGGTGACCCCACAGGTAAGCCGACTGAAGCAGAATGCTAACAGATATCACTGTTGGGGATCTTCAGTGTAGCCCTAACACTTGCACAGCAAGGGTTTTAATCCCACCCCCAACTCCACCCCTCAACCATCTCTCTGGGGCCCCCAACTTGCCAACATTTCTGAAAGGTTAATCTATGGAGCTGTCTGAAGAGCAGCCTCATGCCAGTGAAAATCTTTCCACTTTTATGAAGCTCAGACTGATCAAGACAAGGTTTCTCGTGGGCCAGGAGAGCCTGGAACTGGTTATGTATTTAAGGCTACACCCTTCTGTCTCCACCTGCCAAGCGCTAGGGTCATAAGCAAGCCAGGGACCCGAATTCAGAGCCCAGCGCCTCACAACCATACAAACACCCAACTCCTGAAGGATCTGATGCCCCTAGTCTCCGTGGGCACCTGCACTTAGATCAGCTCCTTCCAAATACACACAGTTAAAAATAACATAACCGAATCTTTAAAGACATCGTTTCCTAGTGGTGGGAGTCGAGGCAGTCTCTGATATTTTGCTGTGGTAAGTGATGCTGTGGGGACAAGAGCTAGGAGTCCCTGACAACCTGGAGTCACTGAATTTCCAGGCTCTGCTATCCCCACCTCAGCATCCTCTCTAGGCTTGATTTAATTCCCACATAACCTTCTGACACAAGCACAGGGAGGCAGCCACCAAAAACCCTGCCTGTCTTTGTTCACAAGAGGGAGTTTGTCTGTGAGATCATTTTCTAGACAAAGAGTCAATGCTACCCAAAGGTGTGTGGATTGTTCTTTTTCCATTTATTTAAATGACATAGTGTCTGAGTTACTTTTCTATACTTGTGAAGACACCATGATCAAGGCAACTTATAGAGAAGGTGTTTATTGGGAGTCTGCAGTTTCAGAAGGTGAGTCCATTGTCACTGCTCCAGAGGTGGAGGTGCCTGGGAGAATGGAGCCCAAAAATGAGGTGGCCTAAAGTCACATGCAATAGCCAACTTTAGTTAGAGCGCCAGACAGTTATATTTTGAGGCTTACACAAGCTCCTATGAGTGAAGTTCACATGAGTTCAAGGACAAGCTGTGCGTGGCCAAATAGTAAACAGCAGTGGGTAGTCTGAAGCAAGCCTATTCCTACACCTGGGAGGGGCCTGAAAGCACATCCCAAGAACAAGCCTGTGCTCTGTAGGGCTGACGTCACAAGACTCTTGTCCTTTTCTGACAAGTGTTCAGAATTCTCACATAAGTTCATTCAGAGACCCTGTTCTGACAACCTTGACTCTCACAGCAGGGATCATGATGGCAGGCAGACGGGCATGGCGATAGGGCAATAGCTGAGAGGTCGCATCTTTTTTTTTTTTTTTTGGTTTTTTCGAGACAGGGTTTCTCTGTGTAGCCTTGGCTGTCCTGGACCCGCTTTTTGTAGACCAGGCTGGCCTCGAACTCACAGTGATCCACCTGCCTCTGCCTCCCGAGTGCTGGGATTATAGGCGTGCACCACCACGCCCGGCCCAACATCTTGAAACAAGAACCATGAGGCAGAAAGAGAGCTCGCTGGGAGTGGTGTCAGATTTTGAGAGCTCAAAGTCCACCTCCAGTGCCACACTTCCTCCACCTCCAGTGCCACACTTCCTCCACCTCCAGTGCCGCACTTCCTCCACCTCCAGTGCCACACTTCCTCTAACAAGGCCACACCTCCAAATCCTTCCCAAACAGTTCCCCCAACTGGGGACCAAGCAATCCAATATATGAACCTAGGGGGCCACCCTCATTCAGACCATCAGACATCAGACCGTGTAGTCTTGGTGGGCCTGAACTTACTGGTAACCTTGAATTCCTGATCCTCTTGTTTCTATCTCCCAAATTCTAGGGATTACAGGCATGTGCCACCGCACCAGGCTTTTTTTTTTTTGGTCTTTTGAGACAGGGTTTCTCTGTGTAGCCTTGGCTCTCCTGGCCTCGCTCTGTAGACCAGGCTGGCCTCGAACTCACAGCGATCCGCCTGCCTCTGCCTCCCGAGTGCTGGGATTAAAGGTGTGCGCCACCACGTCCGGCCTCCGCACCAGGCTTTATGCGGGGCTGGGGACTGAACCCAGGCCTTCAAGCATACTAGGCAAGCACTCTGCCAAGTGAGCCACAGATAAAGCTCCTGTGAAGTGTTGAAGTGCCAGTGTGAATGGTCAAGGATGGTATTTCAGCATAGCTCTAATTTGCTTAAAAATTTAAAAATTTATTATTTATTTATTTATTTTACTTTTTAAAATGTGTATGTGTGAATGCCTGAATGTAAGTATGAGTAACTGTGTGCATGCTCCTGACCTTCAGAGGCCAGAAGACAGTGTGGATCCCCTGGGAACCCTGGAACTGATCAATGTGGGTGCTGGGTCCTCCACAAGAGCATAAGTGGTAGACCAGAGGACAACCCTCCCTTAAGAGTTTGTTCTCTCATCAGGTGTTTTTCAGAGATCAGACCAGGGTCATGAGACTTTTGACAGCGGGTGTCTTCACCTTCCGAGCCCCAAGCTTTGCTTCTAAACATACTGTTTTGTTTTGAGGCAGGATCTCGCTGTGCGGTCCTGGCTGGCCTGAGACTCCATATGCAGACCAGGCTGGCCTTAACGCACATGAGATCTGCCTGCCTCTGCCTCCCAAGTGCTAGGATTAAAGGTGTTTGTTGCTTTATTCAGACGTTGCTGCTGAATATATAGCAGCCAGGGGCTGCCTATCTAACCCTGGCCGGGGTGCTTGCTATGCGGCCCAGGCTGGCCTCAAACTCACACCAATGCTACCTCCTTCTCCCACGTGCTGGCATTATAGGTGTAGTCACCACCTGCAGCTTGTTCAGTGGTTCAGCAGGGGTGTGACTTTGGACAAGTCATTTTATCATCTCTAAGCCTCAGTTCTCTCATCTGTAAATTAGAACAGTAATTCCTTTTAATGAAATTCAGCACAGTGGAGCTCACCAGTGACGGTCCAGGAGGGTCTCTAATACTTTAGGCATGATTTTTCTTTTGTTATTATCATCCAAAAATGTCACTAGAACTATATTTAAATTTTATATAAATTTCTGAATATTTAATATATTTTCCCATACAGGAATATGGTTTCTTATTATATATTCCTAAGCAAAGTTTATCACACAATATCACATAAGACACATCTTTAAGTTCATTTCTCGATGTTTTACATTAATTTTTTTTTTTTTTTTTTTGAGACATGGTCTCTCTGTGTTAACCTTGCCTGTTCTGGACTCACTTTGTAGACCAGGTTGGTCTTGAACTCACAGCGATCCGCCTGTCTCCCAAGTACTGGGATTAAAGGTGTGCACCACCACGCCCGGGTGCATTAAAATTTTTAATTTACTTGTTGAGACAGGGTCTCACGGTGTCTTCACTATTCACACCAGGCTGGCCTCGAACTCACTGAGACCTGTCTACCTCTGCCTCTAGGGTGCTGGGATTAAAGGCGTGCGTTGCCACCCTAGGCTGTCTTGGGAATGAACCCTCCCCCTCCACGCGATACCGTAACCAGATGACTTTGTCACCACCACTATACACAGGCACCTTCATGCCTCCAGAAAAGTAGGCTGACAAATCAATGATGTCTCATGCCCCAGGTAGAGGAACTTCAGTCAGAACGTGAATAGTGTGACTCAGCTTGACAGAAGAAGTAGCCAGAACACTGTCTCCTAGCTCATCGAATACAGCCTGGATAGAGGACTAGGTGGGGGTGGGGGGTGGGGCTGGGCTTTGGCCAATCTTAGCAGCCTGACCGCTCTGGTTCCATTTGGGGCCTACCCTCAGTTCCTTTCTGGTTTCCCTGGTTTCCGGTACCATTAGCGAACGGCTACAGAGGAAACTTTGTCAAGCTTGGAAGGTGGGAGACCTTGAGGTTCGTCTGGCTTTACTTAAAGAAAGGGGTTGCCGGCTAGCAAAGCTCATTTTCCTCTGTGGGAAATGAAATTTTTGACTCTCTTCCCGCTGCCGAGGATGACCTCCAGGTGGCAGCAGAGATCAGGCGGGAGGAACGGTCCAGCGGTGCTCTGCCAGGGCAGGTCGGTTCCCAGACTCTAGGAAGACTACGGAGTCAAAGCCTTCTCTCGGCTGCTCTGGCTGCTCCGCACCCGGTCCCCACTAATCTAGGGCATGTTACCGTTCCTCCGAGTGTCACAGTTATGCAATGTTAGAAGCCAGACACTGGCCAATATGCCATCTGCATAGACTCTATCGGCCTAAGACGGTTCAGTGATTCCTCCCTTTCTCCAGTTGAGGAAACTGAGGTTGAGGAGGGGTCAGGGAGAAAAGAAGGAAGAGAGGGAGGGAGGGAGGGAGGGAGAGAGGGAGAAACACCGTCACCACTAGAAACCACTTTGTCCAAGGTCCCACAGGGATTTAAGCTGAGATCTGAACCCATTAAAAAAAACAAACAAACAAACTCAATTTGAGCTGGTATTTGAACCTAAACACATACAAGCTACACTTTACTTTGGTATCAGAGACATATCAGCGAATAAAATGAAGTCTTTCCCACACTAGAGGACAGCACAATACGCAAATAAGCAAGGAAACACATGATGTCTGAATGCACTGTGCGTTGCCCAGGCTACATTAGTCCCCTAGCCGTTTCTCAATCTAACCCTCAGTGTGACAGACTCCTCCCCAGCACCTTAGCAGTCCTTAAAGATCTAAACACATGGAAGCTGCAGACTTTCAAATGAGCTTTAATTTTTACTCAACTGGGGTCGCTATGGTACATGACAACAGACCTGGGCCTGCACAGGCGCCTGCAAGTGACGCCACCACGTCTCTGTGGGCCTCAGTTTAAAATGGGTATTTCTGGGTAGGATGAGATCATCTTCAAGTTATCTTCCAACTGTAATATCCCTCCAGGACAAAAATAAGCCATCAAAAAGATCTGAGGCTGGCGAGATGGTTCAATGGGTAGAGTTGCTTGACGGCAAGCCCAACGGCTTGAGTTCAATTCCCAGAGCCCACAAGGTGAAAGGGGAGATCCGAGTCCCACAAGTTGTGTTATGACCTCTGCCTGTCAGCTGTGGCAGGAACACACACATGCACACACATAATACAGAATTTCACAGAGAAAAGATCTTGGATAAGACCAAGCAGGGAGAAGAATAGGCGTTTCAGACTCCAGGCTGGAACATGCCACAGCTGTGAAACGCTCACCAAGTTAAAGTCACCAGTGAAATCTGAGAAGAAATTTGGAGCAAAGTCCCCTGCCCATGGCTGTTGTAGTCAACCCCTGCCAGTACCCTGGTCTGTCAGCCAATCAGGCATCCGTGCCTGACTCTGCCTGTGGGAGTGTCCCTTCCCCCACCCCAGTCACATGGCTGACCGCTACTGAACCCCAGAAGTCAATCTCCAATGCCCCAAATACTGCTCAGTCTGGAAGCCACAGAAAGCCTTCCTGCCACCAGCGGGAGCCGAGCCAGGGCCTCTGCCATTTGGAGCCTGGCGTGCACTGCTAAGAACGCACAGGTAAGTCTGCAGCTTGAAACGTCATATACAAAGTGTGTTTTTCTGAGTGTGGGTACTGGGTGTTGGCGTGTGATTGTCACATACACACTGGCCTGGAATGCTAGACAAACCCTCTAGACCAGCCCCAGGTGTTGCACTGTATATGTCATTCTAGAGTTCTCTGGTTTGGGGTGTGGATTTTCCAAATGAACGGAGGTGAGCTGAGACTCTTGTGCCCTCTGAACCCTGGGGATCCCATCTGATGGAAGCGAGCATCTTTGGCTTCTAGGCTTGTGCATTTCTCTTTGTCTTTTCGATGCTTGTGAGACTGGCCAGAATACTTCAGAAGCATCCAGAAGCCCTAGGCTTGCCTTTTCTCACTGGGAGTTGCAGAGGACCAGGTTGTGGCTGTCCGTGTAACACCTGGGATGGCTAACTATGAGATCTGCATTTTTGCTTCTAGGCTGTGGATACGGTACCTGGCATGGTTACTGCCAGTCGCTTAGGACATTTCGTTTTCCTGTTTTTCCCTTTCTCTTCCAGAGTGTAGACATTTGCTTGGCAGGCCTGAAGGCAACAGACGAGCCTCCAGTTGGAAGGTGGTCTTTCTGCGGCATCTCTATTCTTTGTTTTCTTTGAGGTCAGTTCTCCTGTGTTCTAGGCTGGCCCGGAACTGGCTATGGAGCACAGGTTGGTCCTGAAACTCCTGGTCCTTCAGCCCACATCTCTCAAGTGCTGGGATGCCGGGCACCTGAGGCCACACCCACCTTTCTTTGTCTGGGTTCTGGCTCAGCTTCCTAAGGCCTAGCATGGCTCTGGGTCATTTTCGTCAGTTTATTTAACCGAATCATTCAGGATCTGCCAGAGGGAAGTCCTTTCCTGAGATCCCCTGGGATCACCAGACACCACACTGTCCTCTCTACCGTTCTTAACAGTCACAGGGCTTAAAAGACAGGTGAAAGAAAAAAAAAAAAACCTACATGGCTGAGCATGGAGTGCAGCAAGCTTTCTGTAGGTAGTTAGTGCATGTCCAGAGCCATGGCTGCCCAGCGCTGAGCATGTGTTAGCACCCTTTGCTAATCCTCTCCAGCAATCAGCATTTCCTCATGGCTGTGTCCAGGCCTTGGATACACATGTCTGAACATATTTGCCTGAATCATCCTATGGATGGGGTGGGGAGAAGCAGTGTTTAGCCAGCAGATGACTCTGCCTCTAGGGTTCTGATGGGCATGAGGTGCTGTATATCTTGACATAAAGGCTGCCTGGGTGGAAGACTCGGGGTGTCCGTGTGCCAGGGCACCATTGATTCAGCCCTTCAAGTTTAGAGTATCGATCTTGGCAGGGAGGTTTTCGATTATCCTTGGGGATCCTATATTCTGGGCTGGCAGCTGCGACACGGAAAGGTGCCGGTCAATAACTCAGAACAAAAGAAGATTTGGTCTGAACTGTGAACCAAGGTGATTTGGGAATCTAAGGTGAGTGAGGAAATGGTGGTTCTAGCTGGGTAAGGGAGGGCACATAGGTAGGAAAAACTGCCTTTGCAAGCTCTTCCTGTTGCTCCATGCTGGGGGTCACTGCCATTAAGCCTTTTGGTAACATATCATAGTGGGTAATTGTAGGGGCTCGTATTCTTCAGACGTTAGTCACGCTAATCAACTGAAGGCGTTGAGGAAGTGCCAGCTTGCATAAAGCCCTGGGCTGTGGTGAGTACAGGAATCAGCCAGTGCTCAGAGAGGGGCTGGAACCCAAATGTGGGAGACTGCTGGAAGACTCTGCCTGTACCCCTCCCCTTCACTCCTCCTCTCTCTCCCGCCCCCTCCTTTCCCCCTTTCTTTCCCTTCCATTCTTCCTTCTTCCCTTCCCTTACTTCCTTGGGCTTGGGAATCTGAGAGGATCCTATCTGATTCCTGGCCTCCCCAGAGCTGGCGCTGCGACTTGAGGCAAATGATTTTAGTCTTCTTGTTGGCTATTTTTTTTCAATGTATGAGTGTATGTCTGTGTGTTCACATATCCAACTTGAAGGCATTGTGGGATACGGGAGATGCTGTCTTGACTGGGGGTTGGGTGGGGTGGTGGTGTAGACTTTTAGATAAAAGTACAGGCATTAAAGGGGAGAGAGCTGCACTGCTGTGATTTTAAAACATGAACTTATTTAATTTGCCGTCATAGTGTGTGTGTGTGTGTGTGTGTGTGTGTGTGTGTGTGTGTGTGTGTGTGTTGTTCTCTCCCTCCACGTTTCTGTGGATTTTGGGAATTGAACTTAGGTCCCTAGGCTTTTGGGGCAATATTTTTACCCAGTGCCACTTTGCTGGCCACCACTGGGATTTTGGATAGTATATTTTAAAAGGTAAATTGTTGATGAGTTATGTTAGGGGAACTGTAGAGAGTTCCGGGAGCAGGTTGGGACTTTCTTTCCTTCTTTTAAGATTTATTTATTTTTACATGCATTGGTATTCTGCCTGCATGTCTGTTTGAGGGTGCCTGATCATCTGGAACTAGAGATGCAGACAACTCTGAGCTGCCATGTGGGTGCTGCGAATTGTACCAGCGTCCTCTGGAACAGCAGTCAGTGCTCTCAACTGACGAGCCATCTCTCTAGCCCTGGGGCTTTCTTAGAACAGGGCTTACTCTCCATTTCTGTCCAGATGTGTTAGGAAGCCAAGATTTGTAACTGCAGAGGGCAATTTGCAATGCTAATGAGACGGAGATGTCATTACAACGAGGTGAAGGAGAGCTGGCAGTCATCTTGGAGATCTGTCACCCAGTGCAGTAGTCCCTGTAGACATCTTCCCATGTGACTTTTCCTCTAGCTCTCCCTCTCTCCATCTCCCATGACAGTTAGTTCCATCAGTGATACCCAGAATCCTTAATAACCAATACGGCATTGGCACTGGCCGGCATAGCAGACAGCTGATCGGAGAGGATGCATACCAGCCGTCAGGCATATAGATAACACATCTACAGGTAGTACGTTTGTCTGCACAACTAATCAATTCTTTGTTATTGTTGTTTATTTTTGAGATAGCATCTCATTAAGCAGCCATGGCTGGCCTGGAACTCACTATGTAGACCAGGCTGGCCTCAAACACAGAGATCTGCCTGCCTGTGCTCTTGAGGCCTGAAATGAAAGGAGCGTGCCACCATGATTGGTTTTTGTTATTTATTTCCTATTGCATAAAAGGTTTTGAACATGGAGGGTGTGGTGGTGAACAAACACACTAACCAGGTGTTGTGCTGACCACCCTGTTCCTAGCACTCAAGAGGCAGGGACAGAGGCAGGGGCAGAGGCAGAGGCAGAGGCAGAGGCAGAGGCAGAGGCAGAGGCAGAGGCAGGGGCAGAGGCAGAAATATCCCTGTGAGTTCTGGACTGGCTTGGTTGGCACCGTGAATTTCAGGCCAGCTAGTGGTACATAGTGAGGCCCTTTTGTTTGCTCTTCAAAACAACAAACAAAAATAACAATGAGTCTTTTGTGCCAGTAATTTATAGCAACTGATCAATTCAGGTGTTAAAAAATTTTTTTAACGTCAAGTTTGACATTTCTGTTATTTTTATGTTAGAAGTGTATTTTTAGAAACCTTAAGGCTAAGAAATTTATATATTCTCAAAACAGACAATCTCTTTCTCCATTTTGACAGTAATTCAAATTCTTGGTGCCTCCGTTCCACATCTGTATAATGGGACTAATATGGTTGGAGGTGAAGCTCAGTGGCTGAACACTTGCTTAAGCTAAGCAAGGCTCAGCCGGGCATGGTGGCACATGCCTTTAATCCCAGCACTCGGGAGGCAGAGGCAGGCGGATCACTGTGAGTTCGAGGCCAGCCTGGTCTACAAAGCGAGTCCAGGCCAGCCAAGGCTACAGAGAGAAACCCTGTCTAGAAAAACCAAAAAAAAAAAAAAAAAAAAAGATAGGCAGGGCTTCTGGGCTGCATCCTTAGCAGAGAAAATTTACTAATACTTCTATTAATACTACTATAGCATTGGTGAGATGAGTCCATTAGGTCATACATGGGGAGCACTCAAAATAATACCTGTTAATGGTAGCCATTATATCTATATTTTATTTATTAATTTACAACTTTAATCTACTGTGTGTGTGTGCATTCAGATGAACATACACATGGATGTGTTGTCCCTGTGGAGGCCAGAGGTTAACCTGAGGTACCACTCCCCAGCATGCCATCCACCTTGTGTTTTGAGACAAGCTTTCTCATTCTTGCCTGGAACTCTCAAACTCAGCTAGGCTAGGTGGCCAATGAGCCCCAGGGATCCATCCACCCAACTCCCTGTCACTGGAATTACAAGTGTGCAACCCACATCTGGCTTTTAGAAAGTGGGATCTAGGATCAAACTCTGCTAACAAGGCAAGACTTCACTGACAGCACCACCTTCCTGGCCTCCTGCATCCTTTAATGTTCATCTTTTTCTTTGTAGTGATGAAGGTGGAAGAGGAAAAGGCTGGGATCAGAAGGGCGGACGCCACAAGCTCCCGGAGGAGGCAGCAGAGAAGAGGTGAAGGCACTTTGAAAACTTGATACTGAATCCCACGGGGTTCTGAGAATTCTTTTCAGTGTCACCCCATCAGCGCTCCTAGTAGGACACTGCAGAGAGCTGTCTCTTTCCTTGGCTCTTGGCAGTGTGTCCTTGAAACTGGTAAAAACCAGTCTACCATGTCCTAAAAGGCATGGCCAACCCAGATTCACAGGCTACTAACTAGTTCTGACTGTGGCCCAACACAAGCATAAGTTTACTTTAACAACATGGTGGGCTGAGGAGATGGCCCGGTGAGTGAAGCATTCACGGTTTGGTGTGCAAGTATGAAAAACAGGGTTCAGCTCCCACGTAAATGCTGGGTGCGTGAGGTGGATGTTTGTCATTTCAGCACTTGGGAGGCAGAGATAGGGAGTCCTTAGAGCGTGCTGGCTAGCTAGACTCGCCCAGTCATCCATCTCTGAGTTCAAGTAAGAGATTTTGCCTGAATAAAGAATATGGAGAGTGAATAAGGCATCTGACACCAATCTTGGCCTTCCACAAGCACACAATGTGCATATGTACATAAGCCCATACAATGGCGCACACCCCTCCAACTTACACAAATAATTATTTGGCATTAAAAACATTTTTTGCTAACTCAATTGTGTAGTTTTTGAGGTGTGAACTTCGTAGTTGACATTGTCATTGTCACCGTGTTAAAAGACTGAACTGAACATGTCTCTAGGGACCGCATGACTGGGCATTTTGTCGGTGTGGATTAGGGCTGAGTTCCCCCAACATAAAAGCCTTTAAATTTACCAGCGCTCCCAGCTACGATCAATGGCAGATACCAGCGTTTAGTACATTCTGAAAATAGCCAGCTCAGTTAGAATCTACATGAGGCAACTGCAGGTCTGTCCCTGTTGGAGACCCTGAAGTCTGTGGTAACCAGTCCTTAACTTAACAACTATGCAATATGCTTTTTTTAAAAATGTGCATCTGTTTCTAGTTATATGTACATGTGAGTACAGGTGCCTCAGAGTCCTGAGGAGGGTATCAGGGCCCCCTGGAGAAGAAGTTATAGGCAGGTTGTCGTGAACTGTTTGGTGTAGGTGTTGGGAACCAAACTCAGGTCTTTTCAAGAGCATCGTGTGATCTGAACGGCTGAGAGGTGACGTTTTGATTTCGTAAGGATGGGAAGGCGGAAGCATTCAGACACTTCAAGTTTTGAGTTTGGATTTCTTTTCCTGGGCTTACTCGTCACTGTTGCTGTGAAGCAGCAAGGACGAGAAATGGCGGCACCATGCGTTCTAACAGAGCCCTACTCCCAGCGGCTGCAGATCTGTCTTCTCAAGCGTTGGGACTTTGGTTCCATCCAGGCATCTTCCCTCCCCTTCTGCCCTTCCCCCCTCCCCCTCACCCCCACCCCCCACCACCCTCCATCCCTGCCGCCATCTTCCATGTTGCTTCTGAAGCTGTCTCTGTAACTGGTTTAGTCACAGCCTACCCTTCTCTGTGCTGTTTCCACAGATTTCCCTTCAATACATATTGGGTTTCCCGTCTCCAGTTACTCTCAAAGAAAAAATGACACAAAGAGACATCTTTCTGGCCTGCAAAAAGTCCAGTGGGCCCTGCGGCCAGATGAACCGCAGCAGGAGCTGGCTGGTCCAGGGACCAGGGCCAACAGCCAGGGAGGCGGTGCGGCTTTTACCAAAAGGACTCGTAAGTTCCCCTCAAGCCCCTGTTCTGGAGAGCTGACCTGTTGGTGGGTACAGTATGGCCAGGTAGGGGTTTCCCAGTAGAGTGTAAGTGACATCCCGTGAGCTCAGCATTGACTCTCAGGGTTTTCCCACTCCTTCCGTCTCACTAACACAGCTAACATGAAGCTGGCTGTCAGTCTCTCTGTGGCAGTATCGAGAACTGTGGTCTGGCCTGAAGTTAAGGTTCAAAGCGCTTACTTAGCACTTACAAAGCTTTGGGTTTGATGCTCAGTGCCACAGGAACCAGGCGTGGCGACCTTGTACTTGTAACTCCTGCACTGGGAGGAGCTTTTATCAGCTGAGGTCTGCAGAGGCCTTTTCACTGAAGCCCCACCACACACACTAGCTTTTGTTACCTGTGCTGTTGGTGGCACATCAAAAACAAAACAAAAAAACCCCAAAAAACCAAAAACAAAAACCCAAAAAACCAACAAAACAACAACTCATCAGACAAGGAGCATTCCCTCCATTTTGGAGGGGAGTCTTATGGTTTGGAAATGGAAGAAGCATCTTTTACACTTATTTTCTGGGTAGAGGTTTGTTTTGTGGTGAAAGTGTGGAGTTGAGAGGACAGCTTGTGGGAGTGGCTTCTCTCCTTCCACCTGTGAGAACGGGGAGCCAGGAATCAGACCCAGGTCATCAGAGTGCACACTGAGCCGTCCCTTGGGTGCCTGGTTTGGAAGTTTTCCTCTGGAGTCTTTAATGGATTTTGAGTTTGTTCTTGTGGATGGCGTAAGGTGGGTTTCTGGCTTCGCTCTTTTGCATATGAGTATCCATTGGTTACCAATACTAATAATACAGTAGCTGTCCTTTCCCCGATGTACATTCTTGCTGCCCTTGTTAAATACCAGTTGGCAGGGGCTGGAGTGATGGCTCAGAGCTTAAGAGCGCTGTCTGCTCTTCCAGAGGTTCTGAGTTCAATTCTCAGCAAACCACATGGTGGCTCACAACCATCTATAATGAGATCTGGTGCCTTCTTCTCGCCTGCAGGTGTACATGCAGGCAAACACTGTATATGTAATAAATAAATCTTAAAAAAAAAAAAACCCAGCTGACCCCGTATACATGGGTTCACTGCAAGGCTGTTCTGTTTCCTTTGCTCCGTTGCTCGGCATATGCTGTTGTTGTTGCTGTTGGCCAGCACCAGTGCTGCCATTTGAATTCAATGTAGTTCCGTGATGCGGTTTGAAGGAGGAGGAGGAGGAGGATCATCTTCGTTAATCCTCACATACCCTGAGAGGGAGGGAATACGTTATCCCAGGAAGCCAAAGTTCAAAGGCACACAGTGTAACCCTGCCTGTAATCAGCGAAGCTGGGAAATCAGCAGCTGACGGCAAAGCCGGTGAACGATATTCGTAGTCAGTGGTCAGTGACCACGCTGGACATGAGGTGAAAACTAGGGCCTTTCAAGTAACCAAGCTGGCTTATGGTGAAAGAGTGAGGCTGGTAGGGAATAAATGAAAATAGGAGCATATTCTACACTCCCTCCTCCATCCTACTCCGGCTCTTTCTTTCTTTACCAACGTCTTTTCAGAGTGACTATAATTTAGGACCTCCATTGTTATGGTTGTTAAGATGCATTCAAGCCTAGGATGTGTGATGCCTAGAGCCTACAAGCAACAATAAGCATGGAGAAAAGACATGGTTTTTTTCCCCCTCTGGAAAAGAAGCAGTTTTTCTTGTCTGAGAATCTCTTGAGATGCCGTAGAAGCAAGAGCCTTAAGAGAAGCGTTAGCCCCATGAATCCAACTCCACTCCACTCAGCTGCTAATGAGAACTTGACCCAAGGCTAGACCAGTTGGATCAGGCTCACCCCAGCTCTCCAAGCATTCAGTTCCCTCATCTGTAGGTGGAGGGCTGAGGTAGAAGGCCAGCTGCCCCCGACCCCTGGTCTTCTCAGGATGGAGGTACTTCCAGGGATGAGGGAGGCAGGTCTTCCAGGGCAAAAACCCTGTCTGTTCCAGGTGAAGGTGGTAGTTGGCTACACCAGACTGTCAGGAGTTACCGAGTGAGATAAAACAGATAAAATACTCAACTTAGTCCACCGTGCCTGGTCGGCTCTCCCACAGCGAGCTCACTTATACACATGAATCCACTTTAAGAGCACAGAGCCTTTTCCCTCTATGAGCAGACATTTTTTCTGAGCCTCACCATTGCTGAGATTGCTTATGAACTCCTTCTGATGGGAGGAGCAAGAAAAAAAATCGAAGCTGTTTTCTACTTACTGGGTATTGAACTTTTATAAGGCTGTTCAAAAAAAAAAAAAAAAGGTCAAAACTGGGGCTGATGAGATGGCCCAGCAGATAAGGGCACTGGCTGCTCTTCTAGAGGACCTGGGTTTGATTCCCAGCGCCCACATGGCCGCTCACACCTGTCTGTAACTCTAGTCCCAGGGGATTCAATCCCATCGTCTGCCTGTGTAAGTACCAGGCATGCACCGGGTATACAGACACACGGATAGACAAAACATCATACAGGTCAATAAAACAACAATTAAAAAGAGGCGAATTCAGAACCACTTCAGGGTAAGTGGCAAAGGAAAGGAAACGCTGCTTCCTAATAGATACTAGAGCTCACAGAGTTCCAAAACTTTAGGACCAAGAAGCCTTACATGCTGCCCTCTGCCTTCCTTTCCCTAGCGCCCTCTCTGTCTCTCCTCTTTCCCTCCATCCCTCCCCAATCTCTGTCTCTCCTCTCTCCCTCCATCCCTCCCGCTCTCTCTCTGTCTTTGTCTCTCTCTGTCTCTTTCCTTCCCTCTCCCCATCTGGCAGGTCTCAAAATCCCAGGATGGGCCTAACTTGCAATGTAGCCCAGGCTAGCCTTGGATTCCTGCTCCTCCTGCTCCACCTCCCAAATGCTGGCATCTACAGACATGCACCACCAGTGGCACCAGGGCTCGAACCCAGGTCTCGAACCCTGGGCTTTGTGCATGCAAGGCTACACCCCTCAGCCCTCTTTCCCCATTTCTGATGAGAAAGAGCAAAGGCAGAAGGCACATTTCTCTCTACAATATCTCCTTCACACAGGAGTTTCTGAAGCACGCTGCCTCAAATATATGCAAAAGACAGTTGGGTTCTGTCTTAGTCAGGGATATGATTGCTGTGGTGAGACACCACTGCCGAAAGCAACCTGGGGAGGAAAGAGTTTGTTCCGTCTTGTACGTCCAGCTAACAGTCCATCCCTGAGGGGGAGTCAGGATCTCAAGGAAGTCAAACAGGACAGGAACCTGGAGGCAGGAGCTGGTGCAGAGGCCATGGAGGGTGCTGCCTACTGGCTTGCTCCCCATGACCTGCTCAGCCTGCTTTCTTATAGAACCCAGGACCGTCAAGCCAGGGATGGCACCACCCACAATGGGCCGGGCTCTGTCCTTCAATCATTTTTTAAAAATGCCTTATAGGCTTGCCTACAACGTGCATGATGAAGGTGTTTTCTTGCCCCCCCCTTTTTTTTTTAAAGATTTATTTAACTGTACGTGCATTGATGGTTTGCCTGCATATATGTCTATGTGAGGGTGCCACGGAGGCAGCTGGGAACTGAACCCTGGTCCTTTGGATGAGCAGCCAGTGCTCCCAGCCACCGAGCCATCTCTCCAGCACAATGGAGGCGTTTTCATAATCGAGGTCCCTCCTCTCAAATGACTTCAGCTTGTGTCGAGTTGACACAAAACCAGCCATCAGAGTTTTCTCTTTTAAAAGATGTGTTTTGTTGTTTTTAATTATGTGGCTCTGCGTGTGAACACTCAGGCTCTGTGAAACTGGGATATACGCACAGTTGTGAACTTCCTGCCACAGTCCAGTGTTGGTAACTGGACGTAGGTTGCAACCTCAGGTCCTCTGCAAGGGCAGCAAGTGCTCTTAACCACTGAGCCATCTCTCCAGACCTTAAAACTGGGTTTCTTTTGGAGCCTGAATCTTCAAAATGGGATTGCTTTCTCACCTTTAGGTTAGGAGAGAGAGATGGAGGAAGAGAGAAAAGGGGCTGTTGTTCTTCCAGAGGACTGGGGTTCGATTCCCAGCACCCACATGGTGGCTCAGAACCAACTGTAACTCTGCCTCAGGTGATTCAACACCCCCATAGTGGCCTCTGTGAGCACTGCATGACAACATGCCTCGACATACATGAAGGCAAAATACCATACACATACAAAATGAAATAATTTAAATTATTCTCTACCTGTTATCAGTGGGTGTGAGTCCAGAGCGGACCTGGGGAAAGATTCGGTCTCTTGTGCCCCTGAACAAAAAAAAAAAGTGGGCAGGGTCAAATGGAGGGTAACAGTGCCAGAGTCAGTTTATTAAGGAAAGTTTATTAAGGAAGGCTAGAGGCTCAGAGAGAGTGTGCCTGCAGAGTGGTGACCCTTTATGGGTCATTTGCATAGTGCCCACCCTTGTAGCTCATTTGCATACTCTGACTTTTCCTTGCCTGCTCTGTCTGTTACCGGTGGATCTGAGAGGTTTTCTGCCTTCCTTTCTGCTAGCTGGCCTATTGCATGACAATCTCACAGCCTCTGGGTGACGTTTTTTCAGATCTCAGCCTCTTGCCTGAGGTCTCTGAAAGTTTCTCCAAAGCCACCTTTGCTTCAGTTTCAGCATTTCTAACCCACTTCACCGCCCTCTGGGTCTCCTCGTGTGTCCTTACTGCCGTTTCTTGCTCCCTCTTAGCTCAGCTGCAGCTATCCACTTTAAAATCATAATGAACTCACTACGTTCTGTTGAAATTCGCTAAAGCAAACACTGAGGACAGCCTGTGGCTTTTGCACAGCCTGGATTATGATGGGCAGCTGTGACACAGTGAGTTGCCTTTTACCTTTTGGGTCTCCAGAACGGGTGACACTGATGAAGGCGGTGGTTTTCTTCTCTGTGGGGTTACCCTTCACCACAGAGTTTCTCACACGGGCTTGCTCAGGGTCTCTCTGACCACACCTGCCCTGAGGAGCAGAGTGGCTTAGGGGACTCAGAAGAAAAGGGCTAACGGACTTATTTGATGTTTTTCAATAAGCCTGAACTGACATTGTCCTGCCCCAAACGCTGCCCACAGCACTGTTGGGAAGGCACATGCCTGTCTGGTTCTCCTCTTTTCAGAACACAGCCAAGGCGGTTGTCCTTGACCTGTTTTTCTTCCTTCAGCCAGTTCCACCTCTGTTTGGCTACAATCTTTGTTTTGTTTGTTTTTAGCACAGGAGAGAGGGAGAGGAAGAGGGAGAGGGAGAGGGAGAGGGAGAGGGAGAGAGAGAGAGAGAGAGAGAGAGAGAGAGAGAGAGAGAGAGAGAGAGAGAGAGAGAGAACTTTTTCCATCATGTATGTCCCAGGAATTGAGGTCAAGTTTTCAGACTTAACAGCAAGCACCCATACCCACAGAGCCGGCTCACAGCCCATTGGCTCCCATCTTTTACTGAATCCCAGAGCCCTCTTGTTCTAACTATTTCCATTATTTATATATATATTTTTTGAGACAGGGTTTCTCTGTGTAGCCTTGACTGTCCTAGACTCACTTTGTAGACCAGGCTGGCCTCGAACTCACAGCGATCTGCCTGCCTCTGCCTCCCGAGTGCTGGGATTAAAGGCATGCGCCACCACCACCCGGCCTATTTATAATTTCTTAGTCTTGCAGTTTTAAAAGATATTTTTAGCGTTTATTTTGAATTGTGTGTTTATGTGTGAATGAAAAGGGCATGTATGCATGTGTGTTGCAGGAGCTCACGGAGGGCAGGCGAGGGTGTCGGATTCCCTGAACAGGAGTTACAGGTGGTTGTGAGCCGCGTGACATGGATGCTGGAAACAAACTCGATTTCTCTGGGAGAACAGCACGTGCGCTTAGCTGCTGAGCCATCTCTCCAGCACAGTCTCAGGGTTTTAAAGAAGGCTGTCCACACCCTAGAATTTCATATATGGAGGGCTACTGGTAATACTCAAAACCTACTTGATGGAATTAGACAGAGACACACAGAGTGATTGTTTTTACTGTAACGGTGTAACCAGTCAGTTCACTGCAACAGGCAGAGTCACCAATGGAGAGATGAGAAACAGAGAGATAGCCAGGCAGTGGTGGCGCGCGCCTTTAATCCCAGCACTCGGGAGGCAGAGGCAGGCGGATCGCTGTGAGTTCAAGGCCAGCCTGGTCTACAAAGTTAGTCCAGGACAACCAAGGCTACACAGAGAAACCTTGTCTCGAAAAACCAAAAAAAAAAAAAAAAAGAGAGAAACAGAGAGATAGAAAAACAATGTTTATTAGCAGCCCCAACACCACCACCACCAGGCTACAAGCACTCTTAACTACTGAGCGATATGTCCCCTGTGCCCAGATAGGTAAATGCCTCAGCCTCTGGCATTTCAAGAAACAACCTCTTCAGGAACAGGGCTTTGTGCTCTGGTACACTCATGCAGGCCAGCAGATCCAAAGAGGACAGCAACGGCCATTAGTTTCTATGTCAGTTAAGGTGATCTGTGGTAGGTTTTTGCTGTGGTCCACCTTTCTGACAAGCACCCTCCCATGGTGACCTCCTAAACCCCGGGACTAGAGTGTGCTCTGGAAGAGAGGGTCTGCTCATGCCTCACCTACTTCAGGGTGCAGTTCATCTACAAGAGATCAGCTTCAGTGGGCAGCTAAGTCTCAAGAGAAAGAGAGAGCCAGTGGGAGGAAGGAGAGACTTCTAAGAATCTGGTCCTGGCAGGGAAGTGTGTGAGGGCCCTTACTGTGAGAGCAGGGGAGCTTCTCTCTCAAGACAACAGGAGCAGCCAGGCTTGAGTTGGAGGATGCAGCGACTTTGATCCCCTCCCTGGGGGCTAAATGGCCTCTCCCAGCAGCGTCATGGCAGATCTATCCATTCCCTCTCACCTTCCATCTCTGTGTTGGCATTCCCAGGAGCCACTGGGGAAGGCCAGTTAACTAAGATGCACTCCAAACCTTCCAGATATGGGTCAGTTGTCCAATTAACTATGCCTGACCTAGCAGGTTCTGGGCAGCGACATGTCATGTCTTATTGAAAGACTGTTTTCAGGGGTGTGAAACGTGGGCTGGGCAGATGTCATCCGGTATGGGGGGGGGCGGACTCCTGTAAGCACAAACGGAAGGGTCTCTTTTCCTGCCTTAGAGAACACATTGGAGTTTATGCACAGTGTCAGAAGAAGGAAATCTGCCAGCCGTGAAACCAGGGTGTGGGGCTTCCAAGTCCTCTCTCAAAGACTCACTTCATACACTTGGCAAGGATGACGCTGGCACCCTCGGGCTCTGTCTCCTGGGGCCCCTCTGGGCCCCCCATACTGTGCCACTCACAGCAGCACTCACACCCCCTACAGCTCCAGCCCCAGCTCCTGTTTCCTGGATCTTAGGCACTTTAGCTCCTTTCTTGTGGCAGCTAATCCCTCACTGATGTGCTCATAAGTGTTAGTCAAACTCACTCACCCAGAAAATATTTACTGAGTGCCCATGCTGTGTAAGCCCGGGTCAGCGGACAGCAATGCGATTGAAGTGGCAGTGTGTGTGTGTGTGTGTGTGTGTGTGTGTGTGTGTGTGTGTGTGTGTGTGAGACCCCAACAATACAAAGCTAAGGGGGAGGGGAATCACAGAAAGGCTCCCTCAGAGCCCAGCACTAACTTTCTGGAGGCCCTAACTGCTCCCCCAAAGCTTTCTTAGGGTGACGCCCACATCCCTTGCTGGGGTTTGTGGTCAGCAGGTCATCTGCGCTCTGTCCAAGCAATGAGCAGGCAGTCCTCGCTGAGAAACAGCCACTGCCATAAGCTCAGCCCTGCCACACACATTTCCCTTCCAAGTCCAATCTTCCTTCCTCTTCCTGTGTCCTTTCCTGTTCCTCCTTAGCTTACATTATTTCTCCCTTCCTCTTCCTCTTCCTCTTCCCCCCCTCTCCCTCTCTTTCTCTTTCTTTCTTTTAAAGATGGGCTCTCCTGTAGCCCAGGCTAGCCTAGAACTATATAGTTGAGGTTGGCCTTGAACTTCTGATTCTCCAAGCTTGTCTGAGTCTGTTTCAATAGTTGGGCCCACAGTATGTGCCTCTTGGGGTTATAGACCAGAGGGGCCATTACTTGTGGCATTTCTCTTGATGAGGGCTAGTTTGTGACATATCATGAGTATATGGGGCCACGGGACCTTAGAGAAGCCCCGATGCAGTGGCCCAACACGTGATGAGCTAAATCTTGAGTGGCAGGAGGGAGGGGTAATGATAGGGTGAGGAGTACACAGAAGTGGCTGGGGCGGGTTGGGACAGTGATAGGATTGGGTCCCTGGGGTGTTTGGGGACAGGCGGGTGACCCGCCATAGGAACCTGGTCACAGATACAAGCAACAATGGTAGCAGCGTCATTTGAGAGACTGGTGTGTGCTGGCCACACTACACTTGGATTGCCCAGTCATTCCCCACCAGAATTCAGAAAAGGAGATGTCATCATTCTCACTTAATTAGTAGGGAAACTGAGTCTCGGGGTGGTTAATGCTTCGCCAAATATGCTATTGCTATTCATTTTCAGCCTTGGGAGATGAGTCTCGTCCCGTCCTTTTCTACAATGTTAACAGTCTCTCTAGTGTCTTTTGAAATCTTTCTTTGGGTGTTGAGGTAGCCCCGTGCCTCTGGCTTACTGTGCCCTGCAGAGGCTACTTCGAAGGACTGGCTGTGTGTGTGTGTACAACCACTCTCACAGTAGAGTGTAATCTGTGAGGCCAGGATGCTCAGTGCGGAGACTACCACCCCTCGCTGCTGAAAAAGAACCTCCTGGCCTCTGCAATTGTGACTGCTTGGAGCTCTGCAGGGACCTGGCTTTCCGTGGTGGCCGCTGGCTCTCGGTTTTTAGCTGTGAACTGAGGGTTTGCACTCTGCCACCAAGAAGGCCCCTCCCAACTATCTGGGTTCCTAGCGCTGCCCAGGAGCCTCCGTGACCGCAGCTCAACCTTGCGCCTTGCACTACTAGGTAAGCACTTGCTGAGCCAAACCTCAGATTAGAAGTTTCTCAGATCGCAAAGTAACTCCCCTGCGGGGGATTCAGCCACGCCCCGCGAAGTGACCACCAGTTCCTGAGGTCTCAGAAAACATCCACCGAGTGACAATGTTTGCCACTTTGTCTTAGAAGTGGATGCAAACAGCAAGACCGGGAATGGGTTTAAAGTTAGGAAGGAAGCTAATCCAGTTCCGTGCTACACCATAGAGCCCACAACAAACCCTAGCCGGTAACAACACCACCGACCTCCGCTCCCAACTCCCAGCAGGAGCCGAGGCTGTGGAGGCTGGGAGAGTAGGACCCGCTGGGCTGCTGCAGTCTGCTCACCTGCCGCCAAAATCTTAAGATCTTAAGGAGGCCCTGGGGGGTTGTGTACAAATCCTACCTCTCTGCCCCAGCCTTTATAAAGGAGCCTGAGGAGAGGCGGCTCCGCTTTACCGAAGGTGCCAGGTCTGTAGGAAAGGGCTCATGGAGTACGGGGGTGGGGGGAGTCGGGGAGGTGGGGGGAGGAGTGGGGGCAAGAGGGCGGGCAGCTCTGTGTGTTCTCTCACAGTCCTCAGCAGCTACCACCAAGCTGCTGTGAGGCACACAGGCTCCTGTCTGAGTTCATTGCTAAGCCTTCCCTCTCCATCACACCTCAGGTTCCCCCCCCCCCCCCCCCCCCCCCCCCCCCCCCCCCCCCCCCCCCC
>OU015745.1:57938641-57960360 GCA_907169655.1 Acomys percivali | reverse complement strand
GGGAGGGAGTTAATCTATCTAGAAGGTTAGTGGAGAGCTGCATGGTGACGTCAGGAGCAGAAGTTGGGTCTGAGTAACGTAGATGTTGTCATGGCTAGGACAGAGGGACCTCTGAACAGTCCCACATGCTCTCAAAAACCCAAGAAGAGAGGAAGGAGACAGGGACCGCAGGGGAGGCCCTGGAAAGACTGCTGTGAGCTGAAGACTCCGTTGTTTGTTTCTCAGTTTTTCCATCGTTTTAATCACAGCCCTCCTTCCTGGAGAACTAATAATTTTGTTTTATTTCATTTTGTTTTTCGAGACAGGGTTTCTCTGTGTAGCCCTGGCTGTCCTGGAACTCACTCTGTAGACCAGGCTGGTCTCAAACTCAGAGATCCACCTGCCTCTGCTTCCTGAGCGCGGGGACTAAAACCGTGTGCCACCACCTCCTGACGAGTGGTAATTGTTTTAACCTCTGTTCAGGTGGGGGGTGTGTTTGTGAGTGTGTTGTCTTGCAGCACTCATACACGTGTGTGTATATGGAGTACCAAGACTGATATTGGGTGTCTTTTCTCAATTGCTCTCCACTTTATAGTTTACGACAGGGTCTCTCTCTTACCCATTCAGCTGGTCTGGCGAGGGTGGCTATCCAGCTTGCCCTGTCTCCCTGCGCTGAGTCTACAAATGAGATGTCACAGTCACCTGGCTTTTACATGGTGGTGGTGGTGATCCAAACTGAGTCCTCACACTAAACAGCAAATACTTTACCTGTCGAGTCATTTTGTTATGCAGGAAAAAAACATTTTGATTTTAGTAAATTAAAATCTAGGCTATGGCTGTGGCTCAGTTGGTAAAGCGTGTGCCTAGCACACAAGGTCCTGGGTTTGATCCCCACCAACACATAAGCTAATGTGGAAGCACACGGCTGTAGCCCCAGCACTGAGGAGGCGGAGGTAGGGAGGATCAGAAGTTCAAGGTCATCCACAGCTATGTAGCCTGTTTTTCTTTTCTTTCTTTCTTTTCTTTTTTTGGTTTTTGAGACAAGGTCTCTCTGTGTTAGCCTCAGCTGTCCTGGACTTGCTTTGTAGACCTGGTTGGCCTCAAACTCACAGCGATCCACCTGCCTCTGCCTCCCAAGTGCTGGGATTAAAGGCGTGCGCCACCATGACTGGTGCTACGTAGCCTGTTTAAGGCCAGCCTAGAATACCTGAGACTCTGTCTCAAAACAAAACCAAAACCAAAAACCAAAACAAATTACAATTAAATCAACTAATTTCCATAGAAAGAAATTAGGTATTAGAGCAGTGGTTCTCAACCTTCCTAACACTGTGACCTTTTAATACAGTTCCTCATGCTGTGGTGATCCCCCAACCACAAAATTATTTTCATTGCTACCTCATAACTGTAATTGTGCAACTGTTATGAATTGCAATGTAAATATCTGATATGCAGGATATCTGAAATTTGACCCCCCCCACCTGCCGTCAAAGGGTCATTCAAAGCACAAAGGGGTCTCAATCAACAGGTTGAGAACCGATGTAGTAAGGCACGTGATTTTTCACGTAGAGCTGAGCTTTGGAATATGCTAAAACATGTATAGTTAGTGTCAGTTATCCTGACTTCTCTCCCCTAAGACTTCCAGTTTGCCCCCTTGGAGGCGATAATGTCCTAGTTGAAAATGCATAAGCTAACTCCCAGGAGTGCCCAGGACAGGGTCTGCGTGGTGCCGTTCTGACACTGGCAGTCTGAAAGCTCCCTCCGCGGGCTGGGCAGAGGGAAGAGCTGAGGGAAGAGCGCATCTCCACACCCGCTCTGGTCTCTCTAACCCCTTCTCTGCAGCAAGGGCGGCTGGAAGAAGAGCCACTAAGAGGAAACAGGTCCTGCTGGCCTCAGGCAGGGGCCACTTTTCAGCCCCACAGCCCAGTAGAGCCCAGTCCTCCCATGCAAACCCAGGGGCCTCTTCCCATCCAAAGTTTCCTGAACCCCAAAGTGCTGAGACTGCAGGCTCACCCCCGTTTCAGCCCCCACAATGACAGATGGGACAGATGTAAAAGGACAAATAGCCTGCCAGAAAGGACCAGGAAGCCAAGGCTGGATTGCCCCGCCTCCAGGCCTCTCTGACCCTCCAGCTTACTAAGGTTATTAGCCATATCCCTGCCCTGCCTCTGTTTTGGTTCCCAGGGGGAAGACAGGGCTGAAGGCAATTCTTTTGGAGTTAGAGCCTGGGACCTCTATCCAGGGCTCACAAGATGGAAAAGGACAGTTCAAATGGCCAGAGCTCAGCCTGGAGTGGTTTACAACTCGGAGGGGAAGTCGGGGCGTGGTGGCACACGCCTGTAATCCCAGCACTCAGGGAGGAAGAGGCAGGTGGATCTCTGTGAGTTCGAGGCCACTGGTCTATAATGTGAGTCCAGGACAGTCAAGGCTACACAGAGAAACCCTGTCTCAACAAGCAAACAGACAGACAACAACAAAAACAAAGACATAAAAACACAAAACAAATCTCTAAGCGGGAGGGGTCTCAAGCAGTCTGCTCTGGCCATAGTCTCTTCCATTTGAAGTAGGTGAACAGAGGCAAAGAATGCTTACAGGGCCTTCTCAGAGGCCCGGAAAAGAGGGACTGCCTTCTCTCCCTGGGCAGACTGTCTGCCCAAAACCTGTGTGTGCTGTGCCTCCTTAAGTGGTAGTCCATGCCCCAAACCCCAGCACTCCAGAGGCAGGCCATGTGGATCTCCATAAGTTCAAGGCCAGCCTGGTCAACACCATATCAAGCTCCAGCCAAGTTAGGGCTACACAGTGGTACCCTGTTGTAAAAAACAATAATTTCAAACAAACAAACAAACAAACAAACAGAAAACCAAAAGTAGAGGTGCTTAGTCAGGCCTGCTTGGAATTTGTCACTGCACCACAAGAATGGCATGCATTTCTCTCAGCTAACAGACTGTGAGACCCCCCACCTCAGAGAAGCCAGAAGTCTCAGAAGTTTCCAGAATCAAAGTATCAGCAAATCCCAGCGGGTTCTGGGCCTCTGTAGAGTAACAGGAGACAGCTGAAAGGGTTGAAGAATGGCACCTAAGACCCCCCACGCTTTAGCATTAGGGGGGCTGATCATACATCAAAGAGTGGGGGAGGGGTCCCTTTCATAAAAGTATTTAATTTGTTACACCGAGTGCTGGCTTTATTGAGCTAGGAGCTTAAGAGAGTGAAAATCTCAAATCCGCAAGGAATTTTCCCTGGCGGTGCTTTGTCAGGGTCATTAGTCTGGGGAACATTTTGGGCCCTTGAAGGAGTCTCTGCTGCGAAGGCTCAAGTGGCTTTTTGAGTTCTGCTGAGCCTTGCCCTGTGCATATAATCGGGACTGCATGGGCAGCAGCCTTTCTGATGTGATCAGTGGTAGAAGGCCAGGCTGTTAATAAGATAGATGGCTATTAACTCTGTCTCTTTGGCATTCCCACAAACGGGCAGTCTGGCTCGGTGTTCACTGATAATGACCTTGCCTGAGGGAGGACTGAGATAGGGGTGACTCCCCCATATTATGAGCAAATAATTTACCCCTCCACTCCCCCCCCCAAAAAAAAACCCAACCCAACCTTTCTCAAACTAATACCTGCCTGACAGCAAGTGAAGGGACAGGAAGGAGAATGGTCCGGGTTGGAACCCACCCAAGAGTGAAGGGCCCTTCAGGGTTACTCAGAAATAACTAGAGCTTAACGCTCAAGGGCCTTGAGCACAAGTTCCAAATCTAAGCTCTTCTGGCTGCCACTCAGTGGCCCGAGAGCGAGAACTTGCCAGAAGGTTCTTAGGAGATGCATAGGCTCTGAGAACATTCCTGCCGTGACCAGAAAAAGGCCAAAAGGCGCATGAGAAGTGGGTCAGCTTAGTTGACTTTGGTACACTTTCTTTCTTTTTAGACAGTGTCTCATGTAGCCCAGGCTGGCCTCAGACTCGTTAAGTAGCCAAGGACGGTTTTGGTTTTGGACTCTTGCTCCTCCCGGGGCCTGTTGTACGTGGTACAGGGGCGGGGGGGGGGGGAGGTTTGAACCCAGGGCTTCGTGCATGCCGGGTGAATGCTCCATCAGCTGAGCTGCGTCCCTAGTCCTCCACATGGGGATGCTTTCAAATGTTCCAAATGGTTCTCCATATGTCAACAGTACAGCGGAAGCTTGAGCATTCCCATTTCAGCCTTGAACTTGCTTTCATTACGATCTTGCATAATTCTCTCTTGGTATAATTTCTCTTCTCAGTGTGGGGCCGAAAGCTTCTGTAGCCCTCTCTGGGGTCAGCCTTGTAGGGCCAGAGCTATCCCCCTGTTTACAAATCAGAGTAGGAAGCTAAGACCTCTCACCATGGAGGCCAACAAACCTGTGTGATGAGACACGGAAGTCAAATAAGGGGATCCTTGGTGAGGAGGGGCGTGTGAGTGTACAACACGGAGGCACGAAGGCTCAAGGGAGGCTTCTGGGAGCACGGGTGCACACACCAAGATGGGAGGGTGGATCCGAGTTAACACAGTGAGGGTAGGCAACGAGGGAGAGGCCCCTGGAGCATGGGCTGGGGAGACGGCCGGATGGAGCACTTGCTTAGCATGCACCCAATAGATGAGCTGGGGTGATTTTGGGGTGGTACAGCTGTAGGCCAAGATGGATAGTTAGAGGCCTGGGCCTATCTTCCTTGTGGATGGACACTAGGCTGAGACTGTCAGCACCTGCCATGGTCCACGGGGAGGGTGGCTATCCTCTAAGGGCCTCAGTTTCCCCATCTGTGGAGGATGGAGTCATACATGTCACACGCGAAGCAGAGTGCCTGGCGCCTAGAAGGTATTTGGTAAGCTTCAGCCATTGTCTTTGTCAGTGAACACTGTAATGGTGGCCAGAGGAAAGAGTTACCTGTGCACACCGGGAAGCCTGGGAGGCCTCCTCACAGAGAAGGGACCTCGGCCTGGCATAACAGTGAAGGTGGGGGAGAAGGTGTGAACGTCGAGATCAGGAAGGTGACAGTGCAGACTAGAGTCCGAGGGAGCCAGACAAGCTGACCATTGACAGTCCCCTGGAATGACACTATAAACCTCCTGGATGTACAGACAAGGGGGCTCAGAGAGGTACAGCCCCCAGAGCCTTTCTCTGAGAGACTCAGTTCAGAATTGGCCAGTTGGGCTGGAGAGATGGCTCAGAGGTTGAGGGCGCTGACTGCTCCTCCACAGAGGTCCTGAGTTCAATTCCCAGCAACTACATGGTGGCTCACAACCATCTATAGTGTGATCTGATGCCCTCTTCTGGCCTGCAGGTGTACATGCAGGTAGAGCACTATATACATAATAATATATAAAATAAAATAAAACTCACAGAATTGACCAATTACTTTGTCTGGTGGCTCTGCTGTGCTTGTGTATAGCAAGGTTGACTTCTCCCCTTAGCCGGCCCTGGGAGCAGCACACTCCACTCTCCATGGCTCTCTCTTCCATCCCATCTGCTACAGTCATTTCCTAGGAAGGGATGGCTCCCTAAAAATTCTCCAATGGCAGTTATCACCAAAGCCTTGCCAAGGTTCGTAGGCCAGCATAAAGGAAGCTTTTGAGGTATTCTGGCAAGAAGTGAGTCCACTCCAGACTGGTCTAAGGAAGAGGACCTCATCGGTCTGGTCTAGGTCTCAGACATAGCTCATCTTCAGAGATGGAGGCTTTGGCTCCGTGTCCCTAGTCTATTAAACACTGGAATCACTTAGCCAAAGTGTCTCATGTTGATGCTGTACCCAGCAGCGTCCCAAGGATAATCTGGCTTTCCAGGGTGTCTACCAAGGAGAGAACAGAAGAGCTGGAAGGTGAGAGCCTTGTACAAGTCTTACTGTAAGATCTGTAAGCTCGCTGTTAGGTTGATACATCGGCTCTCGTGAAGCTGGCCATTACAGGTCATCAACTCTCTAACTCATCATCCCCAGGAGCCTAAAAAGATGAAGTTCTGAGTCTCAATGAAAGTGAGTACCCCAACAGGCCCATGAAGCCTTCTGTTGTTCATCAGCCCCTCTGTGCCTTCTGAACTCTCTCTCTCCTTAACACTCCAAGCACGGCTCTTTAATTAATTAATTAATTTATTTATTTATTTATTTATTATGTATACAGTACTCTGGCTGCCTGTACACCTGCAGGCTAGAAGAGGGTATCAGATCACATTATAGATGGTTGTGAGCCACTATGTGGTTGCTGGGAATTGAACTCAGGACCTCTGGAGGAGCAGTCAGTGCTCTTAACCTCTGAGCCATCTCTCCAGCCCCTCAAGCACGGCTCTTATACACCATAATCATTCAGACTCATTGCCAAGTGCGCTTGATAAACCATGGGTGTGTGTTTACATCAGTTGTAGAAATCACATGCTCTTTTTCCCTCCTACCTTCATGCATATACTTTAAAAAAACATTACATTGTATTTATTTGTTGCACGTGTGTGTGTGTGTGTGTGTGTGTGAGTGTGTGTGTGTGTGTGTGTGTGTGTGTGTGTGTGTGTTACGGAGTGCATGCATAGGTCAAAGCACACACTGTGGGAGTCAGTTCTCTTCCTTCTCCTTCCATCATGTGGGGCTCTGAGGACTGAACGCAGAAGCAGGCACCTTAACCTACCGAGCCATCTCATCAAGCTTGCGTGACCTTCTATCGTGTGAGTTTGTCGTGTAAACTGTGAAAGTAAGATGGAGTTTGCTTACCCTTTTTGTTCTGTAAATTTTCCAAAAATAGGATTTATTCGTTTTATTTTATGAGTGTTTTGCCTCTTTGCACCACATGTATGTTTGATGCCCCCCAGAGGTCAGAAGAGGGTATGGGATTCCCTGGCGGTATAGTTACAGATGGTTGTGAGCCACCATGTGGGTGCTGGGAGTCAAAGCCAGGTCCTCTGTGAGTGCATAAGTGCTCTTACCTACTGAGCCATCTCTCCAGCCCCAGGGGTTCCATCCTTACTAAACTTTCGTTTTTTATATCCGTCACCACTCTTGAAAAGGACAGAACCCAGACAGTACTTGCTGAACCCTCAGATATCTCTAGGAATTGGCTTATCTCTGAATTAACACTCACTTTCAGTTATGCTAGGACCTGCAGAGTCCTGACATAACAGACTTAGAAGGTTAAATTGCTTTGCCAGACGACGGGGATCAGCATGAATTGGTATTACTTTTAAAAAATGAATCTAGGCCAGCCGTGGTGGCGCACGCCTTTAATCCCAGCACTCGGGAGGCAGAGGCAGGCGGATCGCTGTGAGTTCGAAGCCAGCCTGGTCTACAAAGTAAGTCCAGGACAGCCAAGGCTACACAGAGAAACTCTCCCTCAAAAAACAAAACAAAAACAAACAAACAAAAGAAATGTATCTATGGGCTGGAGAGATGGCACAGCAGCCAAGAGCATTAGCTGCTCTTCCAGAAGTCTCAGGCTCAGTTCCCAGCACTCATAATGGAGGATCACAACTGTCTCTAACTCCAATCCCAGGACATCTGACACCCTCTTCTGGCCTCTGCAGGCACTGCACTCATTGCTGCACTTAACTCTGTACATGCAGGCAAAACACTCCAACACAGAAATGGAAATAAATAATAAAATTGCCTATATGTGGCAGGACATAGCTGTAATCCCAGCCCTTAGAAAGATGCAGCAGGAGGGTCACAAGTTCAAAGCCACCCTGGGCTACAGTTCACGTTCAAGGCCACCCTGGGCTACATAGGGAGTTATCTTATTAGGGTTCCTATTGCTCTGATGGAATACCATGACTAAAAGCAACTTGGGGAAGAAAGGGGCTTATTTGGTTTATGCTTCCAGATCCCAGTGCATCACTGAAGAAAGTCAGGATAGGAACTCAAACAGGCCATGAACATGGAGGCAGGAGCTGACACAGAGGCCATGGAGGCATGCTGCTCACTGGCCTGCTCCCTGTGGCTTGCTTGACCCAGAACCACCAGCCCAGGGATGACACCACCTACAACGGGCTGAGCCCTTCTCCATCAATTACTAATTGAGAAGATGCCCTCTAGGCTTGCCTACAGCCAGCTCTTATGGAGCCATTTTCTCAACTGAGATCTCCTGCTCTCTGATGGCTAGAACGTGTGTCAAGTTGACATAAAGCCAGCCCACATAGGGACCCTATATTAGAAACAAAACAAAGCAAAAAAAAAAAAAATTCTACTGAGGCTACAGCTCAGTGGGTAGAGGGTTTGCTTAGAGTGCAGGAAGCTGATCCCACAGAGCTGGAAGTGCAGATGGTTGTGAGCTACCTTGTGGGTGCTGGGGGTCGAACCCTAGTCCCCTGCAAGAGCAGCCAGTGCTCTTCACAGCCCAGCTGTCTCAGCAGCCCTTTTGTATCTCCCCTTTAAATAACGCTGAGGCGGATTGATTGGCGGCTGATTGCCAGTGCTCCGAAACTCTCATCTCCTCACTCTGGGACTCAGCTTGGACTTCATAGCTCAGCTGACCTCACACCCAGCTATGTAGCTGCGAATGATTTTGGACTTTTTTTTTTTTATTATTATTTAAAGTGTATTATGTGTACGTTTGCACACTCCCGGGATGTGGGGCAGAGGTTGAGTTTGTGGAGTTGGTTTCCTCCTCCTGCCTTTCCGTAGCTTCCAGGCACCAAACCAAGATCACTAGACTTGGGAAACACCCTCACCCACTGAGCCATCTGGTCAGCCAACCTTGAATTTATTTCTGATCTTGTTGCTTCTACTTTCTACTTCCCAAATGCCGGCACCATCATGTTAGTTTGTTGTTGTTTGATGTAGGGTCTCACTGTGTAGGGTCCTGGTTGGCCTGGAAGTCACTATGTAGACCAGGGTAGCTTCCAATCCACAGAGATCCCCTTCCTCTGCTGCCCGAGTGCTGGGTTTAAAGGTGTGCACCACCACACCCTGCTGTGCTGCCTTGTTTTTCATGAGATGCTTGGGGATCAAACACAGGCTTCCTGCACTGAAGGCAAGCACTGCGCTGCTGAGTGACAACCCCAGCCCCATCTAGGCTGTGAGCTCTTTGTTTACCTTCCTTGTGGCATAGTTTCTTCCCGTGTTTGGGGGTTCATGTCGGAAGCCTGTTCCCGGTGGCTAGCCCTGGGATCCTTGCTATTGTTACATCTGTATCAGTAGCCAGTAGCCAATGGTGGGAGTTACCAGTCACAGGAAAGGCTTCATCTTTAGCCTCCCTCTTTGTGACAGAGAGCTGCTTTCTGGAGCATGTGACTCTTTGAGGTTGTACGCAGAGAAGGGGGCACCTGGCTCCTGTCTCTGGCACGCACGGAAGTGGAGGCCACGGTGTTGACCAGCACTGGATGAAATACCTAAAAGTCTTTTTCCAACTCAGAGATTTTTCATTCCACTTGACCTGCTTCTCTGACTCTAATTCATTGCTCGGAAGCCAAACTGTGGTATGAAGGTTGCCTTGCCGTGAGCTGTTGGGATCACATGAACCGTTCCATCAGGCATCTACAAGCTGGTAAGCCTGGCTTTACCCAGAGACTTTGGAAACAGCTTGTGCCTCTATTCAATTTAGAAAATACTTAAGCATTTGGGTTATAGAAAGTTCAGTTTGGGGCCTGAAGAGATGGCTCAGAGGTTCAGAGCATCGGCTGCTCTTCCAAAGGTCCTGAGTTCAATTCCCAGCAACCACATGGTGGCCCACAACCATCTATAATGTGATCAGATGCCCTCTTCTGGCCTGCAGGCATACGTACATGCAGAGCACTATATAAATAATAAATAAATAAATAAATCTTTTTTTAAAAAAAAGAAAGAAAGAAAATTTAAATTTCATGAAAGCAATGTGTGCTAGAATTTACCTCCACGTATTCATTGCCCATCTGTCAGTGTTACCAGTAAACCCATGGCCATTCTCAAGGTGCCACACGCCCTGCCCCCGACATCTACTACGTCATGTTAGCACACGTTCCAACCACCACATCACTCCACATGTAAATGGATGAGTATGTCTCTAAAAATATAAGGACACCATCTTTTTTTAAAAAAGATTTATTTATGTTATTATTTTATTTGTGTTGTGTACCAGCTGTATGCTTGGCACCTGTTGAGTTCAGAAAAGGGCATAGGCTCCCCTGGAACTGGAGTTATGGATGGTTGTGAGCTGCCACATAGGTGCTGGGAATCAGATGCTGGGAATCAAACCCAAGTTTTGTGCAACAGCAACACGTGCTCTTAACTGTTGAGGCAGCTATCCGGCCCGAGGTCTCCTTCTTTTTAACATACCTGCAATAGCACTGTCATATCCGGCTGGCCTGACAGCTCAGCATGGGGGAGGGGTGGCCAAGGCAGCCCGGGCTACATACAGAGCAAGATCCAGTCTCTAAAATAAAATGATTCACAAGAAAGCCACTGCTGTATCAGAAAAGAAATGATAAGAATCTGTTAATATCATCAAATTATGCATACAGTGGCCACATTTCTTAGGTCAGCTCATCTACTGTTTCAAAGCCACAATTGGTTGGGTTGGGTGTGGTGGCTCACACATTTAATCCCAGCACTTGGGAGGGAGGCAGAGGCAAGCAGATCTCTGTGAGTTCAAAGCCAGCGTGGCTCACACAAGTGAGTTTAGGCCAGCTGAGACTTCCTGCATTGAGAGATACATGGCTGAAATAATTTTCAGTAGACAGTTTCCACTGTGTGTTTATCCTGGCAGTTGTAATTGAAGAGGCTGCAATGATTGTCCCACCAGGCTCTCCATACTCCTGTGCTCTTCATCACATCCTGTGCTGGTGTTTATCGTGTCTCTCTGCCCGCCTTGATCTTCCTCTAAACTCAGAGGAGGGAGTGGCTTATTTGCCTCCGACTGACTTTCTGTTTCATAATCTGTGGTGCACTCTTCCGCCAGAGGATATTTTTGCTCCATTGACTTCTGTGTGGGTCCTGTGTGTGTGTGTGTGTGTGTGTGTGTGTGTGTGTGTGTGTGCACATATCCATGTGAGTGAATGCAGGCCCCCACATGTCTGAAGACATGTCTGTTATTTTCCTGTGCCTCCGCCAATCTAACTGGTCCACAGCTCCTGTGGATTTTCCAGCCTTCACCCCCTATCTTCCCACAGAATCGTGGTGATCACAGTCCCAATGGCACCTGGCTTTTTACATGACCTGGAGGGATCTGAACTCAGGTCCTCCTGGTTGTATGACAAGTGCTTTTACCCGCTGTCCAGCACACACCTCCATCTCTGTGCCTCTGTGGTCAATATTGCTAGTCTATACTGATCTTTGCTTACTTAGCCCATTCTGAGTACTTTAAATTTTTTTTTATCATTTTTAATTATGTATATGTAGAGGGGTGTGTACACATGAATGCAGTTGCCCGCTGAGATCGGAGGCAATGGATCTCCCTGGAGCTGGCGCTACAGGGAGTTGCGAGCTGTCTGCTGTGAGTGCTGGCAACTGGGTCCTCGGCGAGGGCAGCCAGTGCTCTTCAGCTGAGCCATCTCTCCAGCCCCAGTCTAGGTGTTGGCAGTCTGAGAATGAAGGTGTTACTGCGTTTGTCGTGACCAAAAAGCCCAGGTCACTAGTACATAGCCATGTTGTCATTCTTCTTCATTTCTCCCAGGAATGGCTAGCGTCTGAGCTTTTCTTATCAAGTTGAAGGAGTTTCGTCATAAATGGTTAGTCTTGTCGTATTCTGCAGCGAATATGATACATCTCCTGGTATATTACTTTTCTTTGAACTTGGTCAACATCTGTCTCAAAAACAAAACAAGACAAGATGAGGGGGTCTGGAGAAATGTCTAAGAGCACGGGGCTGCTTCGAGTGTGGTTCCCAGAATGTACACGGTGGATCCCAAACTCTGTGGTGCTAGTTCCAGGGAATCCGATGCCCTCCTCTGGCCTTTGTGGCCACTTCGTGCACATGATGCCTTGACATACAGGCAAACACAGAAATGCGTAAAGTAAAAAGTCAGCCTTTGGAAACAACAAGTTGTTGGCATCCTCAGGAACAACAGCCAAGGTTGACCTCCTGCTTTCAAGTGCACCCGAGTGCACGCGCAAACACACACACACACACACACACACACACACACACACACACACACACGCAATCCAAGTTCAGCTGGTTGTGGTGCTGCATCCCCTATAATCCCAGTACTTGGGAGGCTAAGGACGGTTGTGAGTTTGATCCCAGCAGCCTGGGCTACTGTGACCTTATCAAAAAAAAAAAAAAAAAAAAAAAAAGTGGGTGAGGTAAAAGTGACTAACTTTGATCCCTAGAACCCACATGGTGGAGGAAGAAAACCAAATCTGCAACTCAGATGGTCAGGATTGGCAGTGACGCCCCTACCTGTTGACCAATCTCATTGGCCTGGATGGAGCTTTTCCACACGGAGGTTTTATATCTGCTAAGGCTTGGCCACCCTCAATCCTCTTCCGTTTTAGACCGCTCCCCACTGTCCCCCAGAAACTTGTTTTTCAGAGAGTCTTTTAAAGTAGATGGCCTGGCCTGAAGAGATGGCTCAGAGGTTAAGAGCACTGACTGCTCTTCCAGAGGTCCTGAGTTCAATTCCCAGCAACCACATGGTGGCTCACAACCATCTATTAATGTGATCTGACGCCCTCTTCTGGCCCGCAGGTGTACATGCAGGCAGAACACTGGTGTACATAATAAATACATAAATCTTTTTTTAAAAATTGAAGTAGATGGTTCAGAACAATCCCCCGGAAGTTCCTGCTGGTGCAGGTGGAAGTGGCCCAGTGGTTTGGAGGTGATGTGTCACTACGGTGGACTGGAGTCTGCACCTAGGATGCTTTACCTCCCTGGGGACCCTCCCAGCTCCCAGGGGAGCTGCCTCTGAATGCAATGCCTAACAGGGCGATGCCTCTCTGCATGCCGTCCAAGGCCTTCCTACTCCATCACCTCCAATCCCAGTGATTCTAGATTTCCTGCGAGGGAAAAATTCCTTCATGTGGCTGGTTTTAGTTCCTTCCTTCTCCAGGTGACATTTGCCCTTTAACCAGAACTTGACTTCAAAGTTAAGCTCTAGAGAAGAAAGCATAGAACCCGCAGGCCCTGTGTGGTGGAACCTGGGGGGAAAGAGCTCCAGGGCATACGTGAGTATGTGTGAGCAGGTGTGGAGGCCAGCAGTCAACCTCAGGTATACTTCCCAGGAGTTCTACACCTTGGTTTCTTTGAGACAGTTTCTCACTGACCAGGGGCTGGACAATTCAGCTAGTCTGGTCAGTGAGTCCCAGGGATCCCCCTGTCTTACCACTGCTGGGGTTACAAGTGCGCACCTCCACACCTGGCTATTCAGGGGGCCTGGGGATTGAAGTCAGGTCCTTCTGCTTATGCGGCAGGCGCTTTATTGGCACAACCATCTTCCTGGCCCAAGGGGAATATTTTTTTGTTTAGGGATATTTCCTCTGTTCCTAGAACACCACACGAGCACTCACTAGGTACCAGCTGAGACTTTAAAAAATGTCTTTATTAACCGCTGGATGTGGTGGTGCACATCTTTAATCCCAGCACTCGGGAGGCAGAGGCAGGTGGATCTCTGTGAGTTCGAGGCCAGCCTGGTCTACATAGCGAGTCTAGGATAGCCAAAGTCTATACAGAGAGACCCTGTCTCAAAAAAAATTTTTTTTATTGCTATAAGATAACCTAATATTGTCTCATTTAAGTAGCAAATGATGTTCAGTGTATGGAGCTGTTCAACCATCATATCCTAATGTTAAAACAGACTGTTGCCCCAGAAAGATTCCTTACAGCCATCTGTGGTCACTCTGTCCTTACCACAACAGCATCTGTCAGTATGCGGACAGACAGACAGACAGCATCCCTAAGACATCCTTTGCTTGTGAACTCAGGGCCAATGTCTCCAACAGTATATAATCACCAGCCCATGTCAACTTGTGGGACAAAACTTGTCTTGGGGAGACAGACAGACAGATAGACAGACAGACAGACAGACAGACAGACAGACACACACACACACACACACACACACACACACACACACACCTACTTACTCCAGATGGTAACCAGAGTACAGCTATCACCAAAGCACGACTTGGTGAACCATGGCTTTTATTGGGTTATTTATAGGAATATTACAGTAGTACTTCCTGGAACAGAAATGACTCAAAGACAAATCTATCACCAACGCTCATGCCAGCATGGGTGACAGCTCACTAAAGCTGGAAAGCTGGCGCACACTGCACGGCCTGCAGACAGCTCAACAGGCTGGAGAGTGTCCCTTCCAAGTCACTCAGTTGGTTTAAACCTCTTCCAGGAAGCCCAGCTGGTTCCTGCTTCTTCTGGGGAGCTTTGCTCATCAGAGAGTCTTCTTTGCAGCTCGACTCTGGCTCATCTGAGAGATGAGTGAGTGCTTCCTCTGCCAGGGAGGGACCCAGCAAGTCTGGTCAGTTTCAGGGACTTCCTGAAGCTGTTTTGAGTTGTTTGCCTTCCTGTGTAAGGAGCTTCCTGCTGAGTGGAATTTTTCAGTCTCAAGAGGAAACCATTATACCTCACGATGGGAAGACCAGGGATGGCCATCCTGAGCCCCATTCTTTTCTTTTCTTTTCTTTTCTTTCTTTTTTTTTTTTTGAGGCAGGGTCTCTCTGTGTAGCCCTGGCTGTCCTGGACTCACTTTGTAGACCAGGCTGGCCTCGAACTCACAGTGATCCGCCCGCCTCTGCCTCCCGAGTGCTGGGATTAAAGGCGTGCGCCACCATGCCCGGCTCTGAGCCCCATTCTTATCCGCTTCCAGGTGGATAAAATTTGAAGAAAAGGTAGAGGAAGGAGGAGAACGCTGGAGCAAGCCCCATGTGTCCACGCTGTCCCTGCACAGCCTGTTCGAGCTCCGCACCTGCCTGCAGACAGGGACAGTGCTGCTGGATCTGGACAGCGCCTCCCTGCCGCAGATCATAGGTGAGGCCAGGGCATCTCTGCTGCGGTCCCCACAAGCCAGGGCAACTCCCCCAACCTCAAGCCAACCCACAAGTCTGTACGACTGGCCAACTCACCACTCACCTGATGCTGCAGAGATGGGTTTTGACTCTGGCGCTATCTGGGCAGTGTTTCAGCTGCTCCTAGCTTCTGTACCACGCTGACCTCCAACAGCCGGGAAAAGAACGTTCCTGAAATGTGGTTCAGCCAGACAGCAGACAGGGAGAGGGGCTCCTTACATGGGGAGAGACAGTTGTTGCCATGGCGACTTGTTTGTCCCTCCCCCCCAGAAAGCTCCCATTTAATGGAGGGTTAAACAAGGAGGTGGCGTGCCTCCGTGTCCCTAAACATCCCTGTGAGTTTTAGTCTCTCAAGTGAATTTGATTTTGCTGTAACTATTTCTTTTTAAAAAAAAATTCATTGGGGGGGGGGTGAAAGGCATTTAACACAGCACTTTTGTGCTTCTGGGCACACCCCCCGTAGGTCCTATTTAAAATGCACTTTTATAACAGGGATATAAAAAGTGTGGACTCTTGTCCGCACGTGCACATACCTGGAGACATATACATGACTTTATACATGAAGAGGGTTGGCAGTCCCAGTAGTCAGCGGCAAAGCCACAGGACCGTTCTCAAAGCCCTGGTCCCTTAGCTCATCTTCAGGCCCAGTAATAGCAGGGAAGAAGCAAGGGCCCAGAGTCTTCGGCTCTTTCTGTCCCACACGGGCCTGGCTTGTCTGTTTCTCATCCAGATGATGTCATTGAGAAGCAGATAGGGGACGGCCTCCTGCGACCAGAGCTCCGGGAAAGGGTCAGCTACGTGCTTCTGAGGAAGCATCGTCACCAAACCAAGAAGCCCATCCACCGCTCCCTTGCAGACATTGGGAAGTCTGTATCCCCCACGAGTGAGTAGAGCTGTGCGCTGGTGGGCACAGGCCATGTGGCCAACTGCTTGGTTGCAAGTGTCTGACTTTATGATCCTAAAGAAAGTCCGAGGTTGTAGGGGTTCCCCCCCCCCCGGCCTCCTTCTCTGGAAGGCCTAGAGAGGACTCCCCAACCATACTCTATGATCCTGAAGAAAGTCCAAGGTTGAGGGGGCTCCCCCCCGGCCTCCTTCTCTGGAAGGCCTAGGGGGGACCTCCCAACCATACTCTCTGTTGTCCCTGACTCCAAAGCACAGCACTTCTTAGGAACAGGTGGCTCACAGCCTGCACTGCACGCTGCCACAGCTTGAGACCTCGTAATATGGTCTCTATGGGCTTGCCTATGAAAGAGTTTTCCCACTAAGCTCCACCCCCAGGAGAAGCTGGAAACTTCTGGAGAAAACAGAGCATGTGAAGATAGTGGGAGCATGGAGGTCACCTCTAGTGTGCCAGGGCTTGAGTGGCATCTAGCGATATTCTAACTAGCAAAGCCTGCGGCCATTTGAGGACCATTTACTGTCTAGCCTTTGGCTCTCAGGATTTGAGACCTCTGAAGGTCCTAATCCTGGTAAACCTCGCAGATGAACCTAGGAGCTGGCAGGTAGCAGAATCAGAGATGAAGGTGGCTAGTTGGCTGCAGCTGGTGTCAGTTTAGCCAACTGTGTATTCTATCTCCCTTTCAACTGCAAATATTTGCCAAGGTCCTCTGAAAGAGCGGCCAGCGCTCCTAACCACTGAGCCACCTCTCCAGCCCCATGCCCAGGTAATCTTAGTCACAGCATTCCTTTAAAAGTTATTGTTGGAAGGGGAGATGTGTCTTGTAGTGGCTTCATTTACTTTGAAGTGAATACACAGTCAGTGTGCTAACCAGAGCGGCTGCAGCTGCGAGGAGGCTGGAGCCACATGCCTTCCTTTGCCTCACAGATCGCAACTCCGCCCGGAGCCCCTCAGCAGGCCCAACCCTACACCGTTCCACCGAGGACCTGAGGATTCGACAAAGCACCAGTTACGGCCATCTGTGTGAGTGTTCTCTGCCAACCAGGGCTAGCAGCACGCTGTCTGTGACAGCTGGGGAAGGTCCACATGTCCATAGATGGAGAAGGAAAGCCCAGGGTGTAGCTTGCTTAAGAGACCACCAGGAGAAAGCAGACTTCCCCCTAACCCTAGTCATGCCCCAGGGCCTGGGCTCCCACTAAAATACTCCTTGGCCAACCAAGGCCTGGCATCGTCAGCACCCATCTTGTGTCCTAGGTGCATTGATCTCAGCTGTGAGAGCTCTTGTTCTCACTAACTCAGTCACTTGCCCATTTTCTGGTGAGAACCTTTCTTAGTAATGGCACTGAAGCCGGTCCTTGGGGACGGAGGTGCAGCTGTGTGGTAGAGAGCTAGCCTAGCATGTTGAAAGCACCGTGTCTGATTCCCAGCACCCACAGAAACAAACGAAATGAAACTGGAACCACCTTGCTGGGTGCAGTGGCTGAGGCAGGCTTGCTACAAGTTCGAGGCCAGCCTGGGTTACACAGTGAGTTCCAGGCCATTCTGGGTTACAGAGTGAGACTCTCAAAACAAACAAAAACAAAACAACAATAACCAAACAACAACATAAAACATCCACCCTTTGCCCAAGGGCACCCAAGACACCTCCTCATCACCGTGAAGAAGAAACAAGAGCATGGCCAGTAGCAATGATCAGGGGACTGTGAGGTCAAAGGTCACAGACAGCCTTTCGCAAACTCATCTGTGGTGAATAGTCAGGTGACTTGTGGGGACAATGCACATACTTACAATCTCAGTGCTTTGGGGTTGGAAGCAGGAGGATTGAGAGCTTGATGCCAGGGGTAAGGAGGAGAGAGGGAGGGACAGCAAGCGAGCAGGCAAACCTGTGCACTAGCCTACCATTGTCTCTTCACAGCAGATGCCTGCCTGCCTGCCTGGTTCGGCATCTTGTCTGAAGCCTCCTCCCCTTCCCTAATGTTTGATTGCCCTTATTTCGTATGTGGCCACCAGGGGGCAGTGGTCACAGTAGGCGGAAAGTTGTTCCGGGAAGAGCTCTGTCCAGCTAGTTCTCTGTAGGGGACCCTCTTGTTCAGCAATGCTCCGCGATAGCCCCATACAGGAGTCATGAGAGGAAGTGACTATTTGCTTTGTGTGAACTGGATCATGTGCCCAGCTCAGGTACAGAGCCTCCTTGAGGTGGCCCAGGGCACAGATGGCAATAGGGACGCCTCAGAGAGGAGGAGACATGCAGAGAAACAAACAACTAAAACCCTCCCTCTCGCCAGAGCATCTCCTTATGTAGTGAGCCCAAAGATCAGTGTAAAATAAAGCCAGGACTGAGTCCTGGGGGACAAGGAGAAGCAGGAACTCTAAACCCGGGGCTTAGACAGCAGCTGATGGAAGTTGCTGTCGAGGAAAGAACATCCACTCAGCTCACCAGGAGCCCAGGGTCAGACAAAAGGTCTGGTGTGTTCAGTAAAAAACCCCCCAAAGGCATCACTCTGAAGGTGAGGGGAACCCTGAAGAGCTGAAAGCAGGCATGTGCCGTAGTCAAATTTTGTCTGAGAAAGAAATAAAGAGTCTGTGCGTGCATCCCGGAGTAGAGGGGGAAGATGGAGAGACGATGTTAACAACCGGAGGGAAGTGCGAGGGCAGGGTGAGGGAGGAGCCAAGACTGCCTCCCAGGACAGTAAGTGGCCAATGGGTGAGATGGAGGGAGTGCTGAGTGGAGGGGGGTGGGGTGGGGTTGATTTGGAAGAAGATAATGACCTGGGGGTAGCAGATGTGGTAGCACCAAGGTTCTGAAGCTCGGCAGAGAGATGGAACTTGAGATGTGTTGGGTGCGGTTCCCCGTCTTGCACGGGCATGCGCACGCATGCGCACACACACGCACGCACGCACGCAAAGCAATAGCAATGGGGGTGGTTGTAATTGACAGGGATAAAATGAGAGATGCTTTGGAGGGCACGATGGCAAACCCAAAACCCCATGGAGAGTCAGGCAGAAGAGGATTCTGGGAAGTGAATGGAGGAGAACAGTGTTCTAAAAAGTAAGGCGGGGCTACAGGCTCAAAGCCAAGGATTCATAGGGCTGAGCATACCCACTGGACTGCACTGCCAATGGGAACTAAAAATGGCTTCCAGAGGAAGGAGCGATTGGCAATTCAGTTCCTGTACTGTCCCTGTCTCCCCAATGGACTCAGCCAACTTGCACATCAGCCTGGCTCTGAAGACTTTTCACGGGACCGGGAGGCGAGGCGGTGAAACTGGTCTCTCTCACCACGTTCCAGGCACCTCATCTATAAATACACCTCTGTGCCCTCAGAGCTGTGCCTAGAATAAGAGGGGCTGAAGGCAAGAGGCAAGCACTCCATGGATTGAGAAATGAGTAGGGAGACATAGGGCTGGGCACCTAGCTTCCTGTTCAAGCGAACCACCCTGGGAGGGAAGGTGTGTGTGGATGCCAGCTGAAGGTGGCTGCAGCGCCGAGCGGGAGAGGGGCTCGTTGTGGTTATGCACATAGAGGCTGTAAGAGTCTCGGGGCCATGAGCACAAAGAGCTGGTGAGAGCCTGGCTGCCCCTGACAGGCTTGCCTTCCTTGCTCTCCTAGGTCACGCCCAGAGTAGAAGCATGAATGACATCTCACGTACCCCAAACACTGACCAGGTAGGAGAGCTCTGCCCTAGACTGCAGAGGTGGGGAAGGGTGGGGGTAGGGGCCAGAGCCTTTGGTGTCAAAGGCAGAGCGCCCTTGAAGACCTCTTTCCCGCAAGGGGCCACAAGCTCCCCAGGACTAAGCAAAACCTATAAGTAGCCTTCCCAAGGACGTTCTCAGCATCAGATGACTCTGGAGAGGTGGAGTCCTGAAGACAGGGTGCAATAGTTTGAGCAGAGGACTTGTGTGGTGTGTTAGACCCCAGCCAGTGGGGCTGGGGTAGGACCCCTTCAGTCTCAGTTATAAAGCCTAGGAATTATAAGTTCCCCCAGGAGGTCCCCTTGGGGGAGCCAGGAAGCATGAACTCCTCCGGCATCCTTGGAGACTGGTCCAGAGATGCCTATGAGTAAAGAAGCAGGGCAAAGGGCAAACAGACCATCGTAACGGACTTCTCTCCACCACCAAGGGGGAAGGCCTGGACAGAGAGGTCTGGACAGCGTATCTCTAAGTGCTAAGAGTTCCATCTGTCCCAACATGGTGGCTGTAGGCGAGAGCCAGCTTCAGCAAGCCCAGGGCTCTTCTCTGACTGCCTGGCTCACACGACAGAGAAGTGTTTTAGGGTCTGCTTAGTGATGATCCTACCATCTACGAAGCTGAAATTGGTCTCAGGTTAACATCGAGTCTCCTCACTAACAGAACTGGAGAGAGTGTTTGGTTGTTTACTTTGGTCTCTTAATAATTTCTGTGGAAAGTGTGTGTATGTGTGTGATCACATCAGAAGAGGGTATCAGTTCCCCTGGAGCTGGAGTTAAAGGCAGCAGTGAGCGGCTTGATTGGGTGCTGGGACCAGAACGCCAGGCCTCCGTAGGTACAGCAAGGCATCTTGACCACTGACTCATTTCTCCAGCTCCCAGGGAGATTTGATTTTTTTAAAATTTATTTTTAGTTGTTCAAGACAAGGTTTCTCTGAGTAGTCCTGGCTGTCCTGGTACTGGCTCTGTAGACCAGGCTAGCCTCATACTCAGAGATCTTCCTGACGCTGCCTCTCAAGTGCAGGCATCAAAGGTGTGTGCCACCATGCCCGGCCACTCCTGGGGAGAGTTTAAAGTTAGACCTCCAGTGTTCTCTGAAGAATGAACAGGAGCACACCAAGTGTTCTTGGGTGTGTCATTTTCCTCCTGGAGCAGCGGAAAAACAAATTCATGAAGAAGCTCCCCAAGGACTCAGAAGCCTCCAACGTGCTTGTGGGCGAGGTGGACTTCCTGGACCAGCCCTTCATTGCGTTTGTTCGTCTTATCCAGTCTGCCATGCTGGGAGGGGTCACAGAGGTGCCTGTCCCCACCAGGTGAGTCACCGAAAAGTGCCACTACACCTGTCTTCAGGGAGCCACTCCCCATGCAGTCAGAAAGCAAAGATGTTTTTAAAAATAATATAAAGCCCAACATGGTGGTACACAGCTTTATTCCCAGAACTCAGCAGGCAAATCTCTGTGGGTTAGAGGCCAGTCTGTTCTACATAGAGAGTTCCAGGCCAGCCAGGGTATCAGTAAGACCTTCACAAAAGACAGAAGTGTTCAGGACAGGCAGTAGCCAAGAAGGAAGTTGTTGAGTGGTTCAAAAAGCAATGCTAGCACAGGGGTGCTGCCAGGAATTCCTACTAGGGGCAGAAGCAGAAATGTTTTTTCAACAAATAAAATAGAGAAAGATTCTAAGGCTGGTGAGATGGTTCAGTGAGTAAAGGCACTTGTCACTCAGCCAGACAACGTGGGTTCAACCCTTGGAACCCACATGGTGAAAGGAGAGAGCCGACGCCTGTGAACTGTCTTCTAAACCACCACGTGTTTGCAGCAGTGTGTGTGGTGTGGCATGTGTGCACATACGTATACACATACACATGACCAATAGCCAACTAAATACATGTAAAAAGGAAGAGCCAGGTATTGTGACACTTGTCTGCAATGCCAGCACTTGGGACGGAGAGGCAGGAGGATCAGGAGTTCAAAAGTCATCCTTGACTTGAGCTTGGGTTTATATGAAACCCTGGCTTTCAAACACACACACACACACACACACAACAATAGGATGTGGAAAGATGACTCAGTGGTTAATGGTACTTCCTGCTCTTGCTGAGGACCTGAGTTCAGTTCCAGCACCCATAACTGGGTGGCTCTTAATCACCTGTAATTTCAGTTCAGGGGATCCAGTGCCCTCTTCTGGCCTCCTCAGGCACTGCACACACACACACACACACACACACACACACACACACACACACAC
>OU015745.1:57922260-57938631 GCA_907169655.1 Acomys percivali | reverse complement strand
CTCGATGTGAGAACTCTGCAAAGGCAACACCAGTGGCTTGAGCCAGGGACCATACATTCCCTGGGAGAAGAGCCTAAAGGTCCTCTTCTGTCCTCAGAGTGATGGGGAGTTGGGGGGGGGGGTCTTTAAACACAGACATAACCCCATCAAATCTATGAGTCTTTTGTAACCTGACCCCCCTCCCCCGCCTAGGGAGAGCATCTGGGCACTAGGGAATGGATTTGAAAGTCGGAACTTCTCAGACTGGGCTCTGTGGAGGTTTTCGTGTGTGCTTGCTCTGTGGCAAACAGAAATGAAGAAAGTCAACAAGCTGAACAAAAGTCCGGCAGAGGTGTCACCAGGGGTTGGCATCTAGGCTGAGTGTGTCCAGGTTCTTTGGCTCTTACTCAGGGACTTGATACAAAGCCACACAAAGATCTGCAGAACCAGTAGGGGGCTTGACTCAAGGTGAGGGACACTGTCAGGAGTGACAGCAGGCCACGTCAGTGAGGGTACTCAGGTCACTGTTTGGGGTTTCTTTTTATGGGGTTCAAGAGAAGGAGGAGTGTAGTTTGGGTAGTTCTGTATTTTAAGTGACCGATTAAATTATATAACCATTTCTCTCCTTGTGCGTGGCCCTTCCCATGCACATCTGACTTTGATAGTAAGCACACCCAGTTTTGCATGGCTATAAGATACTATCTAGAGGAATCCCCCTAAGCGTTCACTTAGAGGGCATGGTGTGACTTATCACACAAAACTAGTTCAGGCCAGATGGACCTCCCTGATTCTTACCCAGACACAAGGAGAGTGCCACTGAATATAATTTGTCTGCGTTTGATCGTTGTTAAGGGAAGGAGGCAGTTCCATTATTCAGAGTGCAGCGTGCTGTAACACTGAGACCTCCAGAGAGATCACTAGTCTATTCCTGGAGTCCTCACTGAGAGATGGAGTCCATTGTTGATGCAAACTCATAGCAATTTATTGAGCCGACATGATGGGGTCTGCCAAGCTCTTTCGAGTTGGCGACCCCCGAAAAGCAGAGGCATGGGCCTTTTATAGGTTTTAGACAAAGAAATGAGTTTCACAGCATGTGATTGGTTGAAGCAGTCACAGGGGCGTTAGGAACTTTCTTAGTTGGGAGGGGTAAGTACATTCCTGGGAAAGTGAAAATTGTAAACACAAGCTGCAATACAAACTCGCTGTCCTTGAGTCAAGCTGGACTCTGCCACACACAGACAGATATTGCTGTCTGTCCTTGGTTCAAAATGGACCCTACACAAGCTGGCTGTCCTTGGTTCAAGCTGGACTCTCCAAGCAGAGGAAATTTACAGACTTTGGCCTTAATGGGGGTTCTTAAAGGAGGACTGGGTAGGCCAGCTTTTACATTTCCCCAGTCTTTGGCCTTAATGGAGGTCCTTAAGGAGAGGGGGCTGGTTCCTTCCGTGTGTATACAACTCAGTGCAGGTGGCAGCCCTAGGTTGCTAATAAGTTGGTAAGTACATGGGCAGAAAGGGATATGTGTGCATAGTATATTCAGGTAAAGGTCTTAGGCTCCAAGCACACTATTAGAAGAAGAGATGTGTGTAGCCAGATGCAGTGGCGCACGCCTGTAATCCCAGCACTCGGGAGGCAGAGGCAGGCGGATCTCTGTGAGTTCCAGGCCAGCCTGGTCTACAACGTGAGTCCAGGACAGTCAAAGCTACACAGAGAAACCCTGTCTTGAAAAACCAAAAACATTTTTTAAAAAAATCAAAATAAATAAATAGAAGAAGAGGAGGAAGAAGAGTGTGCATAGCCCAAACCACGAGGAGTGCTGGGTTGGTAAGCTATTCCCTATGCTTGTCTGTCTCTAAACTATCACAGAGACTGGGGTTTCATGTCTAAGATGACTGCCTGCTCTCAGAACTGTCTCTTTCCCATTGTTCCCTATTTCCCCTACTGTCCTTTGTCCTTATCCACCCACTGAAACCAAGTTGGCATCCTGAGAAATGGCTAAACTGGTTCCTTTAAAAATAGCCATGGGTGTGCTCGCTCCTAGGAAGGGAGAGCCGAGCCCTCTTCTTTTTTTCCTTCCTTCTCCCTCACCAGCTCTTCAGCGACGTGGCTTATAAAGCCCGGAACCGAGAGGATCTGATCGCAGGAATTGATGAATTTCTAGATGAGGTCATTGTCCTTCCCCCTGGAGAATGGGACCCAAACATCAGAATTGAGCCGCCCAAGAAAATTCCCTCAGCTGACAAGAGGTGCGTGTTAGGGGTAGTAGTGACAGAGGGGACACCACAGGTGTCTTATTTTCCTTGTAAGAAATCAGAAGCTAGGGCTGGAGAGATGGCTCAGAGGCTCAGAGCCCTGCCTGCGGCTCATCCACAGGTCCTGAACTCAATTCCCGGCTACCACATGGTGGCTCACAACAATCTATAATGAGATCTGGCGCCCTCTTCTGGCCTGCAGGTGTACATGCAGGCAGAACATAGCACACATAATAATAAATAAATAAAACTTAAAAAAAAAAACCCAAGAAATCAGAAGCTAACACAGCCTCCTATGAACAGTTCTAAAGTGGGTGGGTGGGTGGGGGAGAGATATTCCTGAATCATTTCAGTCTTTGTGTGGTATGTGTCTGTGTGTGTGTTTGAATGTGTATGGGTGCATATGTGGAGGCCTGAGGGTGACATCAGAGAATTTTCCTTCATTGCTCGCCACATTTTTATTGAGGCAGAGTCTCTCAAGATTTGGCTAGTCTTGTTCTAGCTTGTTCTTCGGTTCACCTGTGCTGGAGTTAACAAGTGGCTGCCTTGCCCACCTGACCTTCACACGGCTTCTGAGAATCCTCGGTCTTTTGTGTGTGTGGCAAATGCTTTAACAGCTGAGCTCTCTCCCCACGCCCACCTTCATTTCCCCTGCTAGTTAAGATATTTAGGGTTTGAGGTTTTGTTTTGTTTGTTTGTTTGCTTGCTTGCTTGTTCGGAGGGGTAAGAGGACAGTTGTGAGGGGCTGGGCCGTTCCCAACGCTGAGAATCTTGCTTTGTTCCTGCTCCTTTCTCTTTCAGGAAATCTGTCTTCTCTCTGGCAGAGCTGGGCCAGATGAATGGCTCTGTGGGCGGAGGCGGTACCTCATCTGGAGGATGCAGCGGCGGCGGCGGAGGGGCTGGAGGCAGTGGGGCCGGCGGCGGAGTAGGCAGCGGCGACGAGGCTGAGATGCCAGCTATGCATGAAATCGGGGAGGAGCTGCTCTGGACCGGAAGGTGCCCAAGCCATGCTGTCTTGAACCATCTCTCCTTCCGGTCCTGTTAGCTATCTTCCCGCTGCTCTCTGCAGCGCCCCCTGGGGATGGGGTCTGACCACTGCAGACTTTCTGCACTCCGGGGGAATCCTCTCTTGGGTCTTGAGAAGATCCAAGGGTAAGAGGAACAGAAGGACCCCGCCCATGAGGAAGGAACCCAAACTTCTCTAGACATCCTTTGGTACCTATGTCCTATAGCGGCTGAAACAATGTACCACAAATAATGTAGTACAAAACCACTGAAATCCACTTTCACACAGGTCAGAAGACCGAACTGCAAACGTCAGCAGGGAGCAGGGCCAAGGTGGATCCTACCTATAATTCCAAGCACTGGGGAGACTGAGGCAGGAGGATTGCTGCAAGTTCCAGGCCAGCCTGGGTTATAGTGTGAGGCCCTATCTCCACCTTGTCCCCTGAATAAAGGTGCCAGGGGACAGCACTGCCTTTGAGCTTCTTAGAATCTCTTTTACCTCCTTGGGCCTCCTCATGCCAGCCAAGAGAGCGCGGCGCTCCTTAACTTGGCAGTTGCGGCGTTCCAGCTTTCCGTTCCACCTTCGTCACATGGCCTTGTCCCTGTGTGTATGTCTTTGGGTAGTGCCCTGTTTCTGTGACGGCTGGATCAGAGCCCACTTTAATGACTTCATTCTAACTTAATGACATCTGCAATCCCAGCTTCCTTTTTTGTGGTCTCATGTAACCCAGGCTGACATCTAACTTGCTGCAGCTCAGGATGACCTTGAACTGATGATGCCCCTGCCCCTCCCTCTCCAGTGCTGAACTCATAGGCACCACCATGCTTGGCTTATAAATAAACTGGGGCTTGATGCATACAAGGCAGGCACTCTCTCAACTGAGCTTCATTCCCAACCCAAAGATTTTTAAAAAATAAAATCATATACACAAATACGGAGGTGGGGAGTCTGGGGGGGGGCGGAGATTTAATGCACCTTTTTAAAAAGAAGCATACACCAACATGTAATAGCATGCTTTAAAATCTTTTTTTTAAAATTTTGTTGTTTTTGTTTTCAAAACAGGGCTTCTCTGTGTAGCCTTGGCTATCCTGGACTCACTTTGTTTTTTGTTTTTTTTTTTAAGATTTATTTATTTATTATTATGTATACAGAACACTGCCAGAGGAGGATATCAGATCACATTATAGATGGTTGTGAGCCACCATGTGGTTGCTGGGAATTGAACTCATGACCTCTGGAAGAGCAGTCAGTGCTCTTAACCGCTGAGCCATCTCTCCAGCCCCTGGACTCATTTTGTAAACCAGGCTGTCCTCAAAGTCACAGAGATCCGCCTGCCTCTGCCTCCCTGATTTCTGGGATGACAGGCTTGCGTCACCGCGCCCGGCTTTTGTTTTTAAATCTTAATATTATTAAAAAGCTTCGCTTGTCTCTTTTTTTTGTGAGCACAAGAGAAAACTGTCCTGCTCTGAATCCCCTGGCTGATCCAGGAATCCCACAGGTTGACCTAGGTTTAGGAAAGTCCAGAGAAGTCCAGGGCTCTGTGCAAATGCGCCGTGGCTTAGCTTCTCGCAGTGATGACGTACTCTGAGAAAAGCAACCTGAGGGAGGGACAGTTCAGAGTTTGGATTAGAGCTCTCCACCCTAGGGGAGTCAGAGCTTGAGGGAATTGGTCACATGGCCCCCCCACAGCCGAGCAACAGAAAACAGTAAGCACCTGTTTGGCTTCACCTCACCTTTTCCATTTTATTCAGTCCAAGATCCCCTCCCTGCCCAGGGAGCAGCCCTACCCTCAGTCAAGATGGGTCTTCCAAATCAATCGGCAACGTCAAGATAATCCCCAACAGGCACACACAGAGACCCATCTCCCCAAATGAGTCTGTGACGTTGACAGTTATCACTAACCATCACATGTCACGTGCCTTGGGCTGGACAGGGACACGGGAAAGGCCCCCACAGTGGAATATTCCCACCAGAACTCCCTTCTGTCAGACAGTTTGTGTCCACCCTCCCCAGCATGGATGGTGCCGGCTGCAAACTTTCAGGCCTACAAGAATCATGTCTGGTCCTCGGTGTTCTGATAGAAAGGTTGCCACTCCATCTACCCCTGGTCCTCACCTGAGACTCTGTAGGGACCTGGGGGCATCCCTGCCCTTCCTGGTGTCTGTGGAGGAAAGATGTCTCCTGCCTGTCCCAAGCAGGTTCTTTGGGGGACTGCGTTTGGATGTCAAGAGGAAGCTGCCCTGGTTCCCAAGTGACTTCTATGATGGCTTCCACATCCAGTCCATCTCTGCTGTGCTGTTCATCTACCTCGGCTGTGTCACCAACGCCATCACCTTCGGGGGGCTGCTGGGGGATGCCACAGACAATTATCAGGTAAGTGTGAGCCCCGCAGGCAGCGGGCATGTGGACAACCGCCAGTCAGATCTGCTGCCACCTGGTGGTAGTAAGGAGTTTCAGTTTGTAATCCCAACACCAAGGTTGTGTCTACCACCCTGAGTTTGGCCATCACTTTATGCAACGCCTTATACTTCCAATAAAATAGTAATTTTTATGGATGATGCGAATAGGCCTGGACTTCTAGTGAAGTCTCCCATATTTTTGTTTGTTACGTTCCCTGCTGATATTTAATGAACTAAATGCTAAGGTGGCGAATTGTGGCCTTTTCTCTACATTTTCATTTTATTTATTTTTTAATTATTGTATTGTATGCATATGCGTACTGCTAGCAGGTGTGTCTGTGTACCGTGTGCATGCAGTGTCCATGGAGGCCAGAAAAAGGCATCAGGTCCCCCAGTACTGGAGTTACAGGCTGTTGTGAGCTGCCCTGTGGGTGTTGGGGACCAAACTCAGAGCTCTTAACTACTGAGCTATCTCTCTAGCCAGCCCTCTATTATATTTTTAAAAACTAATTTTGATTTCTTAGCTTAGTGTTAATGCATTTATGGAATGATAGTTAAGTTGTTAACCTTCATGACATCACAGGCTTTCCTGGGGAAAGTGTCAGTTTAATAGAAATACCTGCAAGTCTCCCACCAAAGGTCTTATCCAACAGAGGCTTCTGGGTAGAACCATCAGGCGTTCAGAGCAATGTCAGGCCTGGTGGCACTGGACTATGATCTCAGCTGCTCAGGAAGCTAAGGGATCAGAGGTTCAAAGCTTGCCTGGACAACTTAGCATGATGTGCTCTCAAATATACGTAGTTTACACACACACACACACACACACACACACACACACACTCATCATGTGGGTGTGGAACTACATGCCTACAATCCCAGCACTTAAAATACATAGGTAGAAACATTAGGAGTTCGGGCAAGCCCCTGCTACATATTGGGTTGGAGGATAACCTGGGATACATGTGACCTTATCTCAAAAAAGTGAAAGTATAAAAGTAAGGAGCAGCTGGGTGGTGGTAGTGCACATCTTCCATCCCAGCACTTTAGAGGCAGAGGCAGAGGCAGGAAGATCTCTGTCAATTTGAGGCCAGCCTGGTCTACATAGAGATTTCCAGGACTGCCAGGGATACATGCGAGACCCCGTCTCAAAATAACAACAACAAAAAATTAACAAAGGAGGCTGGGTCAGTGAGTAAACACATTTGCTCTGAAAAGCTGAAGATCTGGCTTAGATCTCCTGTCCCCACAGTGGAAGGAGAAATCAGACTCCTGCAAGATGTTCTCTGGATTCCACATTTGTACCGTGGCGCACGCGTGCGCACACACACACACACACACACCTGCACTCACACACACAAATAGTAGTAATACATAAAATGTTAAAATTGTAAATTTTTAAATGGTAGGAAAATAGCAAGAACCTAGCTCAGAGGTTCTCTAGCGTGTGTATTCAACCTACAACAAATATAAGACAAAAGGGGCTGGAGAGATGGCTCAGTGGTTAAGAGCACTGGCTGCTCTTCCAGAGGTCCTGAGTTCAATTCCCAGCAAGCCCATGGTGGCTCCCAACCATCTATAGTGAGATCTGGTGCCCTCTTCTGGCCTGCAAGTAGGTGTACATGCAGGCAGAACACTGCACATAATAAATAAATAAATCTTTAAAATATATACATATAAGACAAAAAACAAACAAACAAACAAAAAACCAAACAAACCCAACAACAACTCAAAAGTACCAAGGAAAAGACACATTTCCAAAGCGTGGGAATGAGTGTCTGTTGCTGCCTGCGTCTGTCCCCCAAGTTTCAGGTCCATGCTCGCTGCCTCCTGGGCACGCCTACATGGCTGCCACTCTGAATCCCCTGCCTCACACAGACAGCGGAACATCCAGCATCTTTTCTACTCCCTGGCTGCTCACGGTTCCTTCCCGGCATGTCATGTGACATATAGCCCACTCTGCTGTCCCTGCCTGGAGGGACTTTGGTGTTACCCCCATTTTGGTCTGCCACGGGCTTCTTATCGTGCCTCCAGCATTCTCTCTCTCAGTGCCCTGCCCTGCTCCAAATCTGCTTTCTGTCCATCCTCACCCTCCTCAAGTCCTTGTGACACACACCCTTTTGCCCCTGCCTTGGAGTGCACTGGTCTCTCCTTGGGGCCAGTTGCTCTTCACTCCACTTAACCCACGTTGCCTAGCCAATACTTGCTTATTATGGTTTGCATCTCAGCTTCCACTTATCTGTCTGGAGTGACCATCTTGGCCCCCTCTCTTCTGTTGTGAAGTCCTCTGGCACTGGGAACCCATGCCAGCTTCCTGCATCTTGGAAGTGACCTTTCAACCAGGGGCGGTTGTGATGGCAGGGGACATTTGGCCATATCCACAGCTGGGTTTGGTTTTTATAACTGGGAGGAGGCAGTGACTTTTGGCATCTAGTAGGTACAGGCCAGAAAGGTTACTGAATATCCCACAATGCACAATGTACCTATAAACTCCCTAAAAACCAGCTACTTACCTGTATGTTCCCCTCTAAACTGGAAATATTCTGTATTGTCCACTGGCTGCTCTCCAGTGCCTAACCACAGTGCTTGGTACACAGCATTCTACAGATTTATTTTCATTTTATTAATACGGCTGTGTTACTATGTTGCACTATTTGTGAGCCATGCCTGCAGAAGCCAGAAGAGGGCATCTCGGCTCCCTTGGAACTGGAGTTTGTTAGCTGCTATGTGGATGCTGGGACCTGAACTTGGGTCCTCTGAAAGAATGACAAGTGCTTATCTGCGGAGCCACGCCTCCAGCTCCTGCTGAGTGGGTTTTAAATGAATGAATGAATGAATGAATGAATGAATGTCCTAAAGTCTAAAGGCAACCCATAGATGTTTGAATGAATGAATAATTACACAAATGAGTGACAATAGGATGGGTACAGGGACAAGCATAGCCACTGTTTTCTAGGCCTAGGTATGACAGCCGAAGTCCCGGGGGGCCTTTACACAAATGGAATTGGAGAGTGGTGTTGGCCATGGTAGGGTTGGGAGGCCGACAATGATAAACAGTGACTTAAGTCCTTGGAGAGATGGTTTGTTGCAACCAGTGTAGAAAGGCCCCTGTCTGTCATGTGTTGTCACATGTGTTATATTCCCGGGGAGGCCAAACTAGCATCGACTCGCCCCAGATAGGGAGGCCACGACAGACCAAAAAACCGAGAGTAACACCAAAGTTCAACATGGTAAACCATTGGGTTCACCTCTGGGGTTACTTACACGGATGAGGGGTATGTACAAGAGCAGAAACAACTCAAAGACAGCTGCATTGCTAAAGCCCACCCCAGCATGGGTGATAGCTCACAAAGCTGGCAACCTGGAGCCCAGGGCACGGCCTGCAGGAAACACAGCAGGTTGGAGAGCATCCTTTCCAGGTGGTCAGTTGCTCTGAGCCTCCTCCAAGTAGCTCGGTTGGTCTGAGAGTCTTTCTCAGCAGGCCTTCCAGCTTACATATGCTTGGTGGGGGCTAACTAGTGTATCTGGTCAGGTTCAGGGACTTCCTGTAGCCATTGAGTTGTTACTCTCTGAGCTTAAGGAAGGAGGGTCCTTGCAGGATGGAAAGTTTTACCTCCCTTCACAGCAACGGGAGTTTTACCCCACTGTGAAAGTCCTGTGTCTGAGACAGGATCTCTCTCTGTGTAGCCTTGGCTGTCCTGGACTTGCTTTGTAGACCAGGCTGGCCTTGAACTCATAGGGATCCACCTGCCTCTGCCTCCCGGAGTGCTGGCATTACAGGTGTGTGCCACCGTGCGTGGCTAAAATCCTGTGTCCTACTGATCTGTACAACAATCCCTCTGCCTCCCTGAGCCTCCTGCTCTCTCACCCAACAGGGAGTAATGGAGAGTTTCCTGGGCACTGCCATGGCTGGCGCCTTGTTCTGCCTCTTCTCGGGGCAGCCTCTCATCATCCTCAGCAGCACAGGGCCCATCCTCATCTTTGAGAAGCTCCTCTTTGACTTCAGCAAGTAGGTACCACTTGGTAGAGCCCCATGCCTACTCTTGAGATTGAGGCGCCCAGCCTAAGCAAGGGTGGAGGATAGGCTGACGTTTGATGGGGGTGTGGGGGTGGGTTCGGGGGTAGGAGGATGGAGGGGACTTGTGAGGAGGCCCCATAGGCATCTTTAAACTGTGGTTGTCAGTTCTTTCTGACTCCTGTAAGCTGCCTGTCTTGGAGTCATGAGTACAGATTAGCACATAGGGAGCAAGCCAGGCCATACCACTGCTCACTAGAAAGTCAACATGACAGGAGCTCACAAACCCACAGTGATCTCCCAGCACCGCAGGCCTAGCTGCCTTCTGGGTCTGGGATGGACCATGCCTAAGGCCTGCTCCGGCCCATTCATCTCAAGTTTCCTAGTGAGCACCAAGGTGTTAGCAGCTTGGTGACACTCAGTGAGGTCCTTTCCTAGAATTCCCAAAGACCAGGCACCCCGGACTTGGGAGATGGCTCAGTAAGGACCTGAGTTCAATGCCCAGAGCTCACCTACATGGAAAATCCGGGTGGCACGTGTATGATCCCAGTGCTTGGGAGCTGGAGATGGGTGGGTCCCAGGGACTCTCCAGTCTACCTGGGGGTTTCCACACATGTGCACCAACATACATACAAACCCCATAAATTTATTTGCAATCGCGGACATGCACACGCAGGTGCACACACACACAGATTAGACAACCCAAGCCAGGAACTGTCCCTGTCCTGTCCTTTGAGAGACATGTGTGCTACAAAAGGGAGTATGAGCCACTCGGGGTGGGGCTTGGGAGCCAAGCCCAGGAGGTCCTTCACTTCCTTCTGCCATCCAGGGCCAATGGCCTGGACTACATGGAGTTCCGCCTCTGGATTGGCCTTCACTCAGCCATCCAGTGCCTTATCCTGGTGGCCACAGACGCCAGCTTTATCATCAAGTATATCACCCGCTTCACCGAAGAGGGCTTCTCCACCCTCATCAGCTTCATCTTCATCTACGACGCCATCAAAAAGATGATTGGTGCCTTCAGATACTATCCCATTAACACCGACTTCAAGCCTGACGCCATCACCACCTACAAATGCGAGTGCGTCGCTCCTGACACAGGTGACCGGTAATCCCCGATGTGCGCTGGGCCCCCACCCGCCCTCCCACTCCTCCCACCACAGTTTTCAGTGCAGGGGTTGTGTAGCCTGGTGCTCACCGCTCCAAAGGAGCAAATGCTGGGTCTTTGTTTCTTTATTGAAATGGGGGTCTGTGTGTAACCCAGACTGGCTTTGAAATTGACAATGCTAATTGCAGGGTCTTGAACTTAATTTTTGGAAAAGCTCCGAGAGGATGAGAGCTCTAACAAAAGCCACCACATGGTTGTGGTAGAAAGCACTCAGGGTTGTAATCAGGAGGCTGCAGAGATACTTGAGGAAGGAGCAAGGCATGATTTATTGCAGTGTGGGCTGCTGGGAGAGTCACGCCCCTCGGTAATACTGCCCAAGTTAGGTGTGATGGCATGGCCCTTCCTAGGGCTGTTGATACATGACTGTTTGCCTCAGACATAGCACTGCCAGTGCGGTTACAAACCTTACAGAACAAGACCACCCCAGAGGGACAAACAGCCCTATAATCAGGGTGGAGGCCTTGCCAATTATGCTGTTGGGAGAGTTGGTGAAGCTGCCATCATTCAGCTTAGGAGCGAGTGGGTCGAGAGGACTGCCGCATCATGAGGGACCACATGTGCCTTCTGGGACCACAGGATATGGAGTGAGAATTGAGGAGAATCTCCATGAAGCCGGATGCTGAGTTGAGGGAGGAAGTTAAGAGTCAGGAGGGTTGGGCTGGAGAGATGGCTCAGTGATTAAGGGCACTGCCTGCTCTTCCAAAGGACCCGGGTTCAATTCCCAGCACCACATGGCAGCTCACAACTGTCTGTAACTCCAAGATCTGACATTCTCATACTAAGGCACATTAAAATTAAATAAAATTAAAAAAAAAAAAAGAGTCAGGAGGGTATCTTGAAAGCTACCGTCCGCCTTCGTTGGTGGCCAATTGCTTGGGTTGCTTGGCATTTGTGTGCCAACAGTGTTTAAAGGACCCGGCACTGAGTGGGCTTTCTGACCGAAGAAGTCATCACCTGCAAAGTAAAGGCCTCCTCAGAGTTGGGTCTCCTGGCCTCCATCCTCAGAGCCATAACCATGCCCATTAAACCTCAGTTTCCCTGATTATCAAAGGGTAATGGTCATTAGTGTTTGTCAGAGATTCCGGCAAGTTTATCAAAGAAGTAGGAAAATAAGTAGATATTAGATTGTTCAATGTCTTAGCGTGATGATGGTGATGATGATGATAAGAGTTAATCATTCCAGGTGTGGTGACACACATTAAAATGCCAGCACTTGAGAGGCAGAGGCAAGTGAATCTTTGTGAGTTCAAGGCCAGCCTAGTCTATATAGAAAGTTTCAAACCAGCCTATGTACCAAGACCATGCCTCAAAATGTGGATTTTTGTCAGCTAGTATTCTGCTTTGTAAGTATGGGGTTCTACTTTAGCCTATGTGGTTGCTAGGATGCTAGGGGCATAGTGTTGGTCACTCCTCCACTCACTGCACTGGTTTTGTAGCGATGTCTAGCCTTAACATCTTTTTTCCTGTCTTCTTTTTTTTTTCCTAGCATTAGCTTTGAGTTGTTCTATTAAGCAGTGACAGGTGACATTTACTCTTTGTCCAGGTCCTTGCCTAGATCTCTAAAGAGGTCTCACCGCAGGCTCTTCTGATTCTGCTCCAGAGTGAATTTTGCCTCCGGCCAAGCCTGTTTTTAACTATATGTGTTTCTGAGATTCCCGGTCCATTCACTGGGCCCGCCCCTGCCTCAAACCTGCCTTTTAGAGACATCCATCCCTGTCTCTTTTTAGAAAGAGCCCAAACTCGGGGGTCCTGTGAGGAGCTTTGGCTACCCTGTGAACGCTCCACCCACCTAAGGGTGCCCTACAAGCGAGTGGGGTGCTGTAGCGGCATGCACAGTGGGCTTTGTGGGGTGAAGCGGAGCTGCCTGTTTCTAAATCACTTACCCGTCATTCTTGCCCGGGTGCCTGATGTCTTGCATCATCCTCACGGTTCTTAGAGCCTGGCCTCAAACCTAGTGGCATCGGGACCAGAGTGCAGGATCCTGGGCTCCGACCCCAGATCTGAGGAATCTAGGAACAAGCTTTCCAAGGACGTCTGCTGCCCTCCCCGCCCCCCCCCCCACATTCTTACAAATCTTACCTTACTGAGCTGTGATTACTACTAACCTCAGTAAGATTTCTCCACGGAGAATAAATGTGCTGGCATCAGTGCCAATTACCTGGATTAGAACTTAGACTTCAAGTGGCCAGACACGTAGCCGACCCAGGCAGTGTGGAACTAATGGGCTCTTCTTCCCAGCTGATGTGCCACCTGCTGACTAAACTGCTCCATCCCCCTAACTTTGCTGCACAGCCCAGTCTAAAGATGGCACACAATCCTTTGCTCACACTCTTTCTCATACAACCTTGCTGGGGACAGTCTCTTTTTCTATTTAATTTTGTTTCCATGGTAACTGATTTGTATTCTGTTTATGGATGCTGCAAATGCTGATTTGGCCGCCCTCAACTTTAAGTGAGTACCACTCTGTGAACACTTGAATTTACAATATTTGATACTTGGACCCTTTCTGGACTTTGCCATACTAGATTTCTTCCATCTCCTTTACAGTTTTCAGTTCTTCCTATAAAGGAATGGAGAAGCCCGAGTAGAAGACATTAAGATGCCCAGGCTGAAAACATTGGGTGCTGGGGCGCTCTTGAGTGGTGGAGAGGGTAGACCCTGATGGGCTTCTTGCCTGGCTTAGCTGTCCATAATAATAATTGGACATTGTTATCTTGTGAAGAGAGGTCATAGATTCCTCGATTTCTCATAGGTGAGGCTTTCTTTAGAGTGATTCTTAGGATGTAATTGCTTCGGGACTGTTCCACCCTGAGTCATTGTAGATCCAGCTGATCCAGAAGCTACCTGCTTCTGTGATCATAGCCAAGTTGCTAGGAGCTGGGCAAAGCCCCAGGATTTGGCTTTTTTTTTTTTTCTGGGTGTCCATCCAAAGGCAGATAGCCAACAGGAGCAAATGGGATTTCTCCAACACTTCAGAGCCCCCAAAGCTGCCACAGAGGAGCTGCCTCAGGGAGGAAGGGGAGAATCAGTCTTCCTAACGCCCAATGCAGTCCAGAGGAGTAGCGTGGGCAGACACATGGCCTGGAGAGCCTGGTCCTGTGGGTGACCGGCCCTTCCTACCCGGAAGAGTCAGGGAAGCCAGACACAGTAGAGGGACAGCGGGACACGAGGCTGTGATGGCTCCTCCAGCTTTCCTCTCAGAGACTGTTAGATCCTCCAGTGACAGTTAGGGACAATGAGGTCAGAGAACGGGGTGCTTAGCTAGGGATGCAGAGTGAACAGCTGGCAGGATGCAGCTCTTTCAGGCCTCTCCTTCAGGTCCTAGATCCAGGTTACAATTTCCTTGCCTTGCATTGTGGGGGCAGGTGATAAATGTCAAAGTAAATGTCAAAGCAAACATATCCTGACAGGTCCAGCTGCCTTTGAAGAGCACAGGTGGAGGGGGTGGGAGAGACGTGTCTGTAGATGAAAACCGGGCAGAGATGGGAGGTTTGTAGTTTCTCTACCAGCAACCTGGGATGGGGTCACAGCTCCAAGCATGAGCTCTGAAACCTTAGGTAACCTCAGTTACCTCATCTATAAAATGGGGACACATTGTGGAGATTTCAGGAACTTAACAAATGAGTAGTACAGGGTTTGACAGCAAACAGCATGGAATTAGCTCTGTAGGACATTTTTTAAAGTTCGACAGGGGCTGGAAAAATGGCTCAGAGGAAAAGAGCACTGATTGCTCTTCCAGAGGACCAGGGTTCAATTCCCAGCACCCACATGGCAGCTTACACCTCTCTATAACTCTATGGTCTGACACCCTCACGCAGACATTCATATAGGCAAAACACCTATGTGTATAAAAAATGAATACATATTTTTTAAAAAAAGTTCGACAGCACAAAATTGGGCCCTAGCACCCATCAGGGACTCACAACACACCGTCTTCATTGTCTCAGCACCAGGTTGTTGTTTCTTTGACTTGTTAGACGTACCTGTTAGACCTCAGGGTGAGCTGCTCTGCACGGACCCAGCTGCTCTGTGTCAGTCGTGTGACGATGCCCTCCCCTTACGGGAGCAGAGCCGAAAGGTGAAACCAGTAAGAAAGATCAGAAGGAGGTGGGAAACGGTGGGGGCCCTTGGAGGCTGCAGACTGTGCCTCTGGAAACCACTGACACACCCCATCTTCTGTGTCTCCTCCAGTATTGAATACAACTACGGTCAATGCCTCAGCCCCACTGGCAGCAAACACCAACGCGTCTCTGGTAAGCCCTTTCCCACCCGGCCAGACTGTCTGTGTGTTCTTGTTTATGGTGGGGAAGGAGTTGGGAGGTCAGTCCCAGGAGTACCTGGGCTCTGTGAACGTGCTGTTAGGGTTATACCCATAAGCACCCTATTCTACAGCGTCCTCAATTGTGTGGCTTCTCTATACAGAACTACGTGCATACCCAGGGGAGGCAAATGATACACAGAGCTGCACACATGCACAGCCCATGGCTAGTTTCTGCCAGGGACCCCTGCGTTTCCATCCAACAGTGCACTCCCAGCCCCCCAAAGTTTAATAGGCTCCCTCTCCCAATAAATCTGATCTGTCCTTTGCACTTATTAGTCTCCAGGAACCTAGCTGGTCTGCCTTCCCCAACAATGGTACGTGTGGGCTGCAGGCCTCTCCCGGCCTAAGTAGATGGAAGGGTGGGAGGTTATAATCGGGGCAGTGTGTAGGTCTTGGGGCGGTTTCATAAGCCATGAATGACCTTAAAGGTTGCCTAAGTTCCCTTGCACAGGCAGCTGATGGCTCGGCCTATATCCAGTTCAACTGACCACTAACCAAAACTCTTCAGATATCAGAGTTTGGGAAGAGCAGAGAAAGGCAGTGTCTACCGCGCAGTGCCTATTCTGTTAGGTGCTGTGTGCTGGGAGCTGTGTGAGCTGGGAGGCTTTGGTCTGTGTCTTTCCGTTGCCTAGTGATTCACAGCAGAGTGGTCTGAGGTTTCTGTGAGTGTGAGACAGAAGGTGTGAGGCCTCTTGTGGCGGCTCCAAGCCACCCGCCCCCACGGTCCCTGTTTCCTTTCCAGTCACTGTGACTAAAGCTCCCTGGCATCAAGAGAGCAGCAGAAAGGGAGAAAGGGTTTATTAGGCTCAGAATTCCAGGCTATAGCCCATCACTGCAAGGAAGTCAAGGCCGCAGGACCTTCAAACAATGAGTCACATCCAGTGAAGAATAGAGGGAGAGAGCCAGGCGTGGTGGCGCACACCTTTAGTCCCAGCACCCGGGAGGCAGAGGCAGGCGGATCACTCTGAGTTCAAGGCCAGCCTGGTCTACAAAATGAGTCCAGGATAGCCAAGGATACACAGAGAGACTATGTTTTTTTTGGGGGGGGGGAGGATGATGAGTGTAGGCATGCCTCTACTGCTTCACTCGCTTTCCCCACTCTGTACAGTCCAGGACCCTCTGCCTAGGGAATGGTGCCACCCATAGTGGGCAGGGTCTCCCACGTCAATGAACACAATCAGGGCAGCCACAGCCACAGCCACAGCCACAGCCACAGCCACAGCCACAGCCACAG